>CM031606.1:33117328-33134828 GCA_018398815.1 Conus ventricosus
AGCTATGCCAGCACGCCCAGACTAGTTCTGTGGCAGCCTCAATATCGCCAGTCCACGGGGCCGGGGGGAGCAATCGCTTGTTTGGGTTGTAGATTGTGTTTCAGCTCTGAACTTTTCTTACCGGCACGCAAGTACCCCCCAGTCAGCTTTCTAAGTTGGCTAAGATGTAAAACTACATGATGTACTAGTTCTCTCTCTCTCCACACACACACACACACACACACACACACACACACACACACACGCACCCACGCACACACACACACACACACACACACACACACACACACACACACACACCACCCACGCACGCACACACACACACACACACACACACACACACACACACATACAAACGAGCACACGCGCATGCGTGCAAGAACTCACGCAAGAGACGTTTTTCCAAGAACTCGGGAGTGCTCGGGTACTCTCTCGGAGCGCGTGAAATCCAGCATGAAGGCAGAAGGTGAGATTAACTTTCCCCCAGCCCCACAAGCTCTGAAGGGCAAGCACAGATCACACACCAAAGGGTCTGTACGCGCAGTACCCGTGCCCGCCGGCCAGAGTGAAGGTCATCGTACAGATTAGTATACTTTCTACCAACGAAGGCGGTGGACTTCCCGGCTTCCCCCCCTCCCCCCCCCCCTCCACATGCCCTCTTTCCTTCTCTTTCCTTCCACCTTCGTCCCCAGTGGCCCTTCCCCCTTTTCTCTAGCCCCCCCCCCCCCCCCCCCCCCCCCCCAATCACTCACTCCGTTCCACATACTGACATCATGAGGACAGGTGAGGCGTGTCGCAACTGCGCAGAGAGGGTTCGCGTCGGGGGGGGGGGGGGGGGGGGGGGGAGAGAGAGAGAGAGAGAGAGAGAGAGAGAGAGAGAGAAAGAGAGACAGAGAAAACGAAAGAGAGAGAGAGAGAGACAGTGACAGAGAGACAGAGACAGAGAGAGAGAGAGAGACAGAAATAGAGATGGGGGAGGAGAGGTGGAGAAAGATGGGGGCATAGAGGGAGAGAGAGAGGGACGGTGAGAAGAAAGGAATGGGAAAGAGCTTGCCTCACTCTGGAAGAGAGAGAGAGAGAGAGAGAGAGAGAGAGAGAGAAAAGAGAGAGAGAGAGAGAGAGAGAGAGAGAGAGAGCAACAACGTGAAATAGGCACAGAGGAGAGAGAGCAACAACGTGAAAAAGGCACACACAGAGAGAGAGAGAGAGAGAGAGAGAGAGAGAGAGAGAGAGAGAGAGAGAGAGAGAGAGAGAGAAAGAGAGAGGAGACAAACAAGTGTGTGCATGGATGGCACTGGAGTTGATTAAGAGCGGTGGTGGAAGGGAAGGCAGAAAAGCGGACCACGGAGAGGGGACAGGCGTAGTACTTCAAATCAGGTCATCGATCTCTACATGCACATTCATGTGATCTTGGTGTAAGACTTCGACTGTCATACATGACTCAGCCATTAACTTGTGCTCTGTTGATCCCCCCCCCCCCCCCATCTCTCTCTCTTTTTTTTTCTCTCTCTCTCTTTCCTTATCTCTCTCTCTCTCTCTTTCTCTCTCTCTCTTTCCTTATCTCTCTCTCTCTCTTTCTCTCTCTCTCTCTCTCTTTCTCTCTCTCTCTCTTTCCTTATCTCTCTCTCTCTCTTTCTCTCTCTCTCTCTTTCCTTATCTCTCTCTCTCTCTTTCTCTCTCTCTCTCTCTTTCTCTCTCTCTTTCCTTATCTCTCTCTCTCTCTCTCTTTCTCTCTCTTTTCTCTCTTTTTCTCTCTCTCTCTTTCCTTATCTCTCTCTCTCTCTTTCTTCTCTCTCTCTCTCTCTCTCTTCTCTCTCCTCTTCTCTCTCTCTCTCTTTCTCCTCTCTCTCTCTCTCTCTCTCTCTCTCCCTTTCTCTCTCTCTCTTTCCTTATCTCTCTCTCTCTTCTCTCTCTCTCTCTTTCTCTCTCTCTCTCTCTCTTTCTCTCTCTCTTCATCTCTCTCTCTTCTCTCTCTCTCTCTTTCTCTCCTCTCTCTCTTTCCTTCTCTCTCTTCTCTCTCTCTCTCTCTCTCTCTCTCTCTCTCTCTCTCTCTCTCTTCATGAACCCCACCCTGTCCAGTTGCGACATGCCCCTCTTCGGTGTTGCTGTCGACATGAGTAAGTGGTGAAAAGGGGACGGAAGGACGGGTATTGCGGAGGACTTGGGAGGTGGTGGTTGAGACCAACCCACCTTTGTTTGTAGAAGGAATATTGTTTGGCGTCCTGACCTTCATTCTCGCTCGCGGGCGGTAGTCCAGAACCTACAGACCCTTTTGGTTTGACGTCTGTAACGTTCTTGTCCTTCACAGCCTGTGGGTTAACTCGACCGTTAATCTCAACCGTCTAGTTCACTCTGGATTTCATGCACTCCGAGAGAGTGCCGGAGCACTCTACGTTCTTGGAGAACTCTCTGTCTGTCTGTCTGCCTGTCCGTCTGTGTGTGTGTGTGTGTGTGTGTGTGTGTGTGTGTGTGTGTGTGTGTGTGTGTGTGTGTGTGTGTGCTCTCTCTCTCTCTCTCTCTCTGTTTCTCTCTGTCTGTCTGTCTGTCTGTCTGTCTGTCTGTCTGTCTCTCTCTCTCTCTCTCTCTCTCTCTCTCTCTCTCTCCTCTCTCTCTCTCTCTCTCTCTCTCTCTCTCCTCCCACCTTTTTTCTCTTTGTTTATGTGTGCGTGGGTGCCTTTTCCAGGGAGTGTGTGCACACGTTGTCATGCAAGCATTTCCAATCATTTTCTGTTTGCCCCGAACACACGATTTTACAATATTTGAAAGCTTTATTCTAACTTACCGCCAGACTGCCCTACCTTAAAAAAAATCCTTTTGGCACACCGAACAGTTATGAAACATGACCCGTTTTGACGCACAGCCTACCTTGGACTTAAATTCTTCATTGCCACAAAGAACAACCGACCTTGCATGCCGTCTCTTTTGAGTGGACATAAAAACCTTTCTTGCACGTAACCTCTTCTGGCATGGAGAAATTGTGCACATAATCCCTTTCTGCATACAGAATAACGTCCCTTGCACATGACCCTTCTTGGCACACAGAGCAGCATATCTTACTGTTATCCTTTTTGGGAAACAGAACAAATTATCTTGCACATAAACCCCTTTGGTGTTACCTTGTGCAAAAGTCCACCTGGCATACAGAACAACACATCTTGCACAGAATCCCTTTTTTCAATGAGGAAAAACTAATTTGCACTTTAACCCTTTCCGGCACATAGAGCAACTTTGCATATAACCCTTTTGCGCACAACAAAACATTTTCTGCAAACAACTCCTGGCGGCACACATAACAACGTATTTTGCAGGTTACCCTTTGAAACACAGAAAAACGTTTTTTCTACACACAACCCTTTTTGGTACACAGAACAACGTATTTGGAGTAAACCGCTTTCGAACACAGAACAGTTAGTTTACACATAACCACTTTTGACTCGCAGGACAACGTATTTTACACACTAACCCCTTTTCGCACGCACCAGTCTTCGTACATATCACATTTTGGCACACAAAACAACATATCGTGATATACATGTAACCCCTCATGGCATACAGAGCAACCTGTCTTGCACAGAAATCTGTTTCAGCACACAGAACGTTTTGTCAACGAAATCCTCTTTTGGCATACAGACAAACCTGTCTTGGACATAGCCTCTTTTGGCACACAGAGCAAAAGACTCGCACATCGGGGTCCTCCTCACGTAACCTCTTTTGGCACACAATGCAGCCTACCTTGCGCACAACGTCTTTTGGCGCAAAGAACAACCTTTTTTTTTGCACATTTATTTTCATGGCACACTGAGCACCTTATCTTGCATTTAGCCCTTTCGGCATACAGGAGAATGCACTTTGCACACAAACCTTTTTTTTTGGCATACATAACAGCCTACGTTACACATACACCCTTTTTGGCATAGAGAAAAACTATTTAGCATGTAAACCCTTTCAGCTCAAAGACAGATCTACCTTACACATACACCCTTTTTGGCATAGAGAAAAACATATTTTGCATGCAAACCCTTTTAGCACAGAGACAGATCTACCTTACACATACACCATCTTTTGGACACAGACAAACCTACCCTGCCCGTAACTCCTTTTGACACAAATCTGTCTTGCACATAGCCCCTTTTGGCACATAGACAACCCTTCCTTGTACACAAACCTTCTTTTGGCACGCAGACAAACCTACTAGGCGCATAACTGCTTTTGTCACAGTAACAAACCTACCTAGCAAATAGCCCTCTTTGGCACACAGACAAACCCTACCTTGTGTGTAACCTCCTTTGGCAGAAGAGACAAACCTACCTTGCACATGACCCCTTTAGGCGTACGTTCAGGCGTCACATTCTCTAACACCAGTGGGTAGTACTGACCTGCAACAAAACAATACAAACCATTGCAGTAGGTATCTATTCATCTGGACGTATTCGTCATGCATATTACCATTCTGTTACAAGCTGCTTATGAGTCATTTAATATCATGTTAACATTTAAAAAAAAAAGACGTGATATTTGATAACAAAAAGGTAACCACAACAACAATGCACGATGAGAAATAAATACAAAGACATATGTACAGGCATATGACTGATACTACTGAATGAAAACACTGAACGTGGCAATTCAGCTTTTCAGTCAATGTTACCCAGGTAGGCAGCCTGTCGTGTACACAAGAGCGCGGATTGGAAAGCGCTTACGGCATGGTTTCTAACCAAGGACAGGTGCTCTGTAAATACACTAGTAATATCAATAATATGCAAACACGTACAGCGATGCCACTGATATCTCTCTCTCTCTCTCTCTCTCTCTCTCTCTCTCTCTCTCAATCGCTCGCATGCTCGCACACACACACACACACACACACACACACACACACACACACACACACACACACTCACACACACACACACACACACACACACACACACAGAGTCTATTTGTTTATTATGATTTAACATTTCTGTATTCAGTCTAATCAAGATTATCCTGGAAATATACACGTTCTTACATTAGAGTGGTGAGACGTGTATGATGTGAGACATAAATATTTTACAGCAGTGTCACGTGTCGGCCGAACGTTCTCCAGTCCTTCAGGCAAATTGAGGGTAGTTTTGCTGATGTTGAGATTAGTTTCCTTGGGGTTTCCAAGTGTGCGAACCTCGACATCACTGATGGGGAAACTCCGCATTCTCATTCCCAGGGGTGGAGCAGCATCAAGTACACATCAAACTGCCGGTTCTGGTGAGGAAGGCATCCACCTCCACCAACGGCTATTCTCCGTGTTCTCCAGTGGGCTTGAGGAAAGGCGATCGTGGCATGTGATCGTCGCGGTTCGGTGACCGTTGGCCTACAGGCAGGTCACGGTGACCATTCAGATGTGTTTGTCCTTAGGGATGAACACCTTCGGGAAAGCTTCGACCTATTAAGCGGTTTGCAGTATGTCAACCTCTGGGTATGTCAGTGGAGGAAGGACTAGCGCACAGCCCAAACACACTCACAGCTTGCTTACAATCTCATTCATATATCATGCATTCGTCACATCAAACCACTAGTAAAGTCTATAACTTTACTACACATAATCATGGAAAGAAACATTAATGCATATGGAGTCAAACAAAATAGAACATTCTCTCTTTCCTTGAACTTCACAAAACCATTTATCTAAATCATTAACTAACCCGGGTATAAATAGATTTCTACTTTACCTGGCCAGGTGATCTTAAACTATTCACGAATCACTGTCTTTTCTTTTCTTCTTTTTTTTCTTTCTTTTCTTTTCACTGTCACTTTCACAAACACCAGTCACGACACAACTGCTGGCACTGGTCAGGTTTGGACCGCTGGCACTGGTCAGGTTGGACTGCTGGCACTGGTCAGGTTAGACTGCTGGCGTTGGTCAGGTTGGACTGCTAATGAAAGTGGCGCTGCCAGGTAAGAGGTCGAACGCCGGTTCAGATTGAACAGTGACTATCAGACATCGATCTGTTCTCCTTTCTTTCTTCCTGCATTAACGCATTGCACTCTCTCTCTCTCTCTCTCTCTCTTCTAGTCTGCTCTATCAAATGGACATGGTTGCTTTTCTTTTCTTTTCTTTTCTTTTTTTTTTTTCTCTTCATCAGTTAGCAACTCTCTCTCTCACATCTCTCCTTAGTCCTTCCTCTGCAGACTCTATCTAGTGCTAATGCTTCAACTCGGTTCTGTTCACTCCTCTCATCTCTCTGCTCTTCTTTCATGCAGAGCCTACACCCAGAACCTCTTCCTCTCTGTCTGTTTTTCGTTCTCCTCCCTGGTTCTCCCCTTTCCTTCTCCCTCCTCACTTTCTTATTCTCACTCTATGTGTCAAAGGGTGAGTACCATTGGTCAGTATTTTTACCCGCTTTGTACTGAGGTTACCTCCCCTCTCATTCCATTGGACGTTCAAATCGTCAAAGTCACATCTACTGGCCTTGCTCTCTGTGGTGGTCAATGGGTCATTTAATTAATTAGCTTGATTTTACCCCCACCACACAATACCTTCCCCCTTCCTACTTCAACCTGCGACGTCTGGCTTAACTATGGGCGCTGGTCGCAAATTGGCTAGATCAGTCTGACCCAGCGCCGAGACCCGTCTGGCCAGACCTATCGAGACGTCTGTCCAGCCACTTAGTCCGTCTGCCGGACCGGTGCTGTCTCCGTGAGCCTCTCCGCTGTGCCTAATTGGCTGATGCGACACCTTAAGTCGTCTGCTTGGAACCAGAAATGTTTGCGTTTGGACTTATGTCCGATTGAACTGGCTGGCGACTGACCACGAATTCGGTTTTTCTATTTTGTCCGTGACAATTTCCCCATTGCAAAAGACTATGCTCCGCATTGTCTCAAAACAACGGTACAAAAAAAAGCAACAACCGAATTTGCTGACACCACAGCTACACGTGCAAGTTTTTGCAAAAATTATTTACACAACGGTTTACAAATTATCAGCATGTATCACTCGTAAATATCACCCCAATGGGTTATCATTGACATGCGCTTTTGCCTTTTTTTTTTTCCAACTCATTTTCTGATAACCTCTGTGCGCACTTATGCAATCCCCCTACCTGCGGATTTGCCACATCTTCTCTTCACAACTTTTATGAAAAGCACAATCTAATATGATCACGATCCATGACACCTCACTGAGGAATCTCCATCCTCACTTGTCGCAAACAGTGCATTACTATACAAGCGACTGTATGCTCCAAACATAACTACATTTACATGAACAAGTCTCACAAAGAAAATATGAACCATAGCCAAGTGGGAATGAACCCATATCCACTCAATCTCACTGTAATCAGCACATTTTATTTACAAAGTAGCTATGCACCCCGGATATGACTGACTTCCTCTGAGTTGCAGCTTGCTAGACTACACGACTTAAATAGTCAGCTCCTACATTCTGTCGACCTGGAATGTACTGAACTCGATACCTGTAGGCTGCAGTGCCATTGCCCAGTGCAGCACCCTGCTGTTTTCAGCTGCGCCTTTGTGCTGAGTCTCACGCTGAATATATTTGCGGAGAAAATTCGCATGGAAAAGTTTTAGTTTCCCATTCACATCAATTCGGTAATCCCGATCGGCCTTTTCAGTGATGGTGAATGGTCCTTTCCAATGCATCAGCAGCTTGTTGTGACCCGTGGGAAGCAGTAACAGGACTTGATCTCCACCTTGCGGAATTGCTTCCTCACCTTCCTGTCATATTGCTTCTTCTGAACGACCCTAGTATAGCCTCCTGCAAACTTTTCCTTGCAACCTTACATGTCTCATACCTGTGCCCACCTTTGGAACAGGGCGAGATTGGGCCAATCAGATCAATAGCCACTCTCCTGAATGGTGTGTCAATTAAAGGGGGATGTTTAAGAGGCGCCTTCCTCTTCACCCCTCTTGTTGCTGACCTTTGACACACATCACATGACATGTAGAAACGCTTTATGTCTGCCATTGCCCCTGGCCAATGAAAATCATCAAAGATTCGGTCAGCTGTTTTGCTGGTGCCGAGATGACCCGCCATGAGCGACTCGTGACCCACTGACATGACAGTGTCACGATAACATGTTGGTACCTCTAACTGAGTTGTCACCTTACCTGTCTTCCCCTTGGTGAACACTCTGTACAGCAACCCGCCTTTCACAAGAAATTCTGTCTCACCTCCTCTAACCACCTGTTTCTCTCCACCTCTTGCCAACTCCCAAGACTTCACGAGCGAAGGTCTTGTTCCTGCGCTGCCCTAAACTCATCAGGCGACACATCTATGCCTGACTTCCTTGCTGGAACGACTAACGGTTTATCAACCTTTTCCTCCTTCTTGCTCCGTGTTTGAACTGCTGCCCCTGTAGCAGTCAACGACTCAGGATCCCCTGGATCCCTTGCACCTGGAATATTTCCAATGATCAAATCATAAAGGGGTTTCTCCATCACCAGCGCAGACAACTCGCCTGAGAAGTAAGGGGTACGTACTTCTATCTTAGCAACTGGGAACTCCCTCACAGTGCCATCGATTAGAGTACAGGTCTGGATTTGCCCTGTCAAATCCCCTTTCTCGACCAGCGTTGTTCTTACTACACCACATGAACAACCAGTGTCCCGTAACACTTTCACCCTCTGCTGGCCAATCCACCCTTCTTCCACTGGTAACGAACCACTCAGCCTAGTGCCCTCCATCCCTGACACTGACTGCTGTCCAGTGCTAGCCATAGGCCGCACTCCACCCTCTTCAGATTGGATCCCTTTTGGTTCCACTGCAGGTCGTTTCCCCTGGCGACCCTTATCAACCTCTTGCAAGGCTGCTGCCTTCTGGAACCTTATGCGACAATCCCTCGCCACATGTCCCTTCTTGTGACAAATGAAACACCTATTGTCCCTTTGTCCTCTCTGCCCCACCACTGGGTTTGCAGACTTTGCAGAAAACTCCCCTAGTCTCCTTGCACTCTTCTCACCTGTGTCTGGCACCTGTTTCTCCTGCACCTTAGTGCCCAAACGTGCCTCCCTGTACACCTCTGCTAACTTCAGCAACTCCCCTGCTGTCTCTGGCTGTCTCTCTTTCAAATGTATTGTTAACTCAGGGCCGCAACCTGACAAAATCTGTTCTTTCATAACCAGCTCTTTCAATTCAGCGAACTCCTTTCTCGTACCACTCAACTCTAACCACTTCTCAAAATAGTGATCTAAACGTGCACCAAACTGAGTGTACGTTTCACCTGCTTGTAATCTAGCTGATCGAAATTTCTTTCTGAGCCCCTCCTCTGTGAGGTCAAATCCCTTCATCAAAGACTCCTTCACAGCACCAAAATCAGATTGTTGGTCTGCTGTAACGCAGTGAAAATCTGTAATGCCTTACCCGTCAATAGCGCTGACAAAATGACTGCCCATTCTTCTGAAGGCCAACCCTGACTAGTAGCAAACATTTCAAAACGACTGATGTACGCATCAATCGAATCTGATCCTTCAGAGAATTTTGGCAACTTTGGTCCAGGGGCATAACTGCGCACAGGGTCACTGGAAACTGAACTACCATCATCAGTGGTCTCCCTCTGTGTTCTCACTTTTTCTAACTCTAATTGAATCTTTAATTGTTCTGTTTCCTGCTTCATTCTTTCTGTTTCCTGCGTTTCCCTAGCCTGATTATCATTAGCCTGAATCCTTAATCTTTCTGTTTCCTGCGTTTCCCTAGCTTTTAATCTTTCTGTTTCCTGCTTCATTCTTTCTGTTTCCTGCGTCTCGCTAGCTTTAATCTTTTCCTGCTCTGCTATTTCTACTGCGACACGGCGTCTTTCCGCTCGCTCATCTCTTTCCATCTTTTGTTGGTTTTCAACGAATGCTCGCAACTCTTCTCCCGAGTAGCCAAAATCACGAGCGACGCTCACAAGTTGTTCAATAGGGTGTTCTTTTCGTCCGCCATTATATCCTCTTTTATTCTTTTTTTTTTTTAACAAGATTTTATTACGACGACAGCCAAACTGGTGGTTACCGACACGAGTGACGTAATAGAACAATCCTATGAATGATAATATTAGCTTGGGACAACGTAATCAGTTTTTATAAGACGCCTAGCGCCTGACCCAACTATGAGAGCGAATTATAGGCAATCTGTGCGAAATAAGTACTCTGGGCTGAAATGCCAAGCCTAGTATTAACTATCTTGGAAGCAATGCCAAGCCTAGTATTTAACTATCTTGGAAACATACAGTAAGACACTACCTTGTCTTAGGATTACAATACTTGAATCCCACCCAGCTTCCTCTCTGAGAAGTTGAACAATTATAATAAATGGGCCAGAATATCCTGGCAGGCTCGCCAATAAATTGTCAACCTCTGGGTATGTCAGTGGAGGAAGGACTAGCGCACAGCCCAAACACACTCACAGCTTGCTTACAATCTCATTCATATATCATGCATTCGTCACATCAAACCACTAGTAAAGTCTATAACTTTACTACACATAATCATGGAAAGAAACATCAATGCATATGGAGTCAAACAAAATAGAACATTCTCTCTTTCCTTGAACTTCACAAAACCATTTATCTAAATCATTAACTAACCCGGGTATAAATAGATTTCTACTTTACCTGGCCAGGTGATCTTAACTATTCACGAATCACTGTCTTTTCTTTTCTTCTTTTTTTTCTTTCTTTTCTTTTCACTGTCACTTTCACAAACACCAGTCACGACACAACTGCTGGCACTGGTCAGGTTGGACCGCTGGCACTGGTCAGTTGGACTGCTGGCACTGGTCAGGTTAGACTGCTGGCGTTGGTCAGGTTGGACTGCTAATGAAAGTGGCGCTGCCAGGTAAGAGGTCGAACGCCGGTTCAGATTGAACAGTGACTATCAGACATCGATCTGTTCTCCTTTCTTTCTTCCTGCATTAACGCATTGCACTCTCTCCTCTCTCTCTCTCTCTCTCTCTCTCTCTCTCTCTCCTCTCTCTCTCTCTCTCTCTCTCTCTAGTCTGCTCTATCAAATGGACATGGTTGCTTTTCTTTTCTTTTTCTTTTCTTTTTTTCTCTTCATCAGTTAGCAACTCTCTCTCTCCTCACATCTCTCCTTAGTCCTTCCTCTGCAGACTCTATCTAGTGCTAATGCTTCAACTCGGTTCTGTTCACTCCTCTCATCTCTCTGCTCTTCTTTCATGCAGAGCCTACACCCAGAACCTCTTCCTCTCTGTCTGTTTTTCGTTCTCCTCCCTGGTTCTCCCCCTTTCCTTCTCCCTCCTCACTTTCTTATTCTCACTCTATGTGTCAAAGGGTGAGTACCATTGGTCAGTATTTTTACCCGCTTTGTACTGAGGTTACCTCCCCTCTCATTCCATTGGACGTTCAAATCGTCAAAGTCACATCTACTGGCCTTGCTCTCTGTGGTGGTCAATGGGTCATTTAATTAATTAGCTTGATTTTACCCCCACCACACAATATCTTCCCCCTTCCTACTTCAACCTGCGACGTCTGGCTTAACTATGGGCGCTGGTCGCAAATTGGCTAGATCAGTCTGACCCAGGCGCCGAGACCCGTCTGGTCAGACCTATCGAGACGTCTGCCCAGCCACTTAGTCCGTCTGCCGGACTGGTGCTGTCTCCGTGAGCCTCTCCGCTGTGCCTAATTGGCTGATGCGACACCTTAAGTCGTCTGCTTGGAACCAGAAATGTTTGCGTTTGGACTTATGTCCGATTGAACAGGCTGGCGACTGACCACGAATTCGGTTTTTCTATTTTGTCCGTGACACAGTACACACTTGAAGCATCAGTCCTGGCTTGTGGAGGAGTCTGGGCTGTTAGTACAATGAGCAGTATCGGGAATCGAACATGATTTAGAACTGGATGTTACGCATTAACCACTCGGTACCCAACTCTTTGTCAGTGCTAGTCGTTGTGGTGGTGTGTGTGTTGGTGACTAGTGATTCTATTGGGGAATGCAAATAATTTCGGAGTTTCATTGGTGCAAATCGTTGTGATGTGTGATGTCAGTGATTCCATTGGTTGAACCAGTTTAACTCGGGTTCTCTCAGTCTGAGAGTGGTTGTAAGATGCTCGAAAAAAGAAACAGGAAAAGCTTGACTTGCTAAGGGAAAGTGAACTCATACCGTCTTGCTGAAGGCTCAGAAAAGTACAGCGAGGTAAAGTCCAGGCCAAAAGACTTGATGTGAAGCGGAGGTTTGATGTCGCCTCGAAGCCGGCGATGGTAGAGAAATGTCTTCTTGGAGGAGACGTAAGACAGTGGAGGTTGCTGTGGCCTCGGAGCCGACGACAGTAGAGAATTGTCTCCTGGTGGGGACGTAAGACAGTGGAGGTTGCTGTAGCCACGTAGCAAACGACGGTAGAGAATTGTCTCCAGTGTGGGGACGGTAGACAGCAAGACGTGTCAGCCAACGGCAGGGTGTCTGCAGCAAGAGAAGACCTGTGGCAGAGGCCGACAGGAGCCCTTTCTGTGGAGAGAGCGAAGCGCAGTGGAGTCCGGGAGACTCGGTCTGAGGGCGCAAGTCGAGCTACGTTGCCAGTGTCCCCCAACTGGGATTTGGCCAATCGGGAGGACACAACAGTGTGGCAGCTTCAGCGATCGTAGTAGCACTGAGTGATGAGGAACGCTGGCAAGTTGGATTGTTTATATTATTCTCTAGTTCATATGTGTGCAACCAGAACAGTGGGATGTTGCCTTTCCTAGTTGATAAAGACAAGCTGAAGAAAAGAGGATGCGATTATGAGATTATCTGTATGATGTTTACATTTTTGTATAATACAGATAAATGTGTTGTGTAGTGACGGTGGGGTTTGGAGTCAAGTTAGATAGGTTTTTTTTTTTAATGAAATGTTATTTATTTCCCGTCACCGTTGTGCGGGTCCGATGTGAATGACAGAGTGCGTATGCCTATGCGAGAGCGCAGTTTGGTTGTGAAGACGGAAATGCTTCTGTCCATACCACCTGCATCCCTTTACATGATGATAATATTCTGATAACGAGGGTGAACGTCGGGGACCCGTCACAAGCAGACTCAATTAAAACCTTGTTCAGAAATGTCACACCTGATGTGATCCTTGATATTCCGAAAGAGATTAACATTTTTCGTCTGATCTAAGATTTTACAGAAGAAAGATTTTTTTAATAAAATTCCGGTGTGTTTTTAGAAGGTGTATTTCAAAGCGTTGTGTGGATGACTTTTTGTTTTCGCTTTCATTAGTTTTTAAACATGACTTGTGAGTTGACTTCAACGCGGTGACAGCCCTGCTAGGACCCTTTGCGGTCGGCTGGCTATAAGCGACATTACTTACTTACTTACTTACTTACTACTACTACTGCTACTACTGTAGCAATTGTAAAAATAGCAATATCAGCAACAACAACAACAACGACAACAATGATAATAAAAAAAATAACAGTAATAACTATAATAATTATGATAATAATAATGATGATGATGATGATGATGATGATGATGATGATACGCGTTTAAAATATTTTCCCATGAAAATCTTACATCGAAAACAATCCACCCTCCATGTCAAGCGATCCTGCTGAAGCTTGACGTACATGCATCTAATGCACTTTCATCACTTTCCATGTCTCTCTACTTTTGTTGAGGTATGTGACTCGGTCCTCCTCGATCCTCTGCGTGGACGAGATGGTGATTCCAGGGTGTACTGGTACCCTTGGTGTTCACCTCTCTGCAAGTCAAAAGCGCTTTTGTGATCGATTGCTCAGTCAGTAGAATTGATGCATGGGGGAAAAAGTTGGTGCGTCCTGATGTTTGCACAAATTAATTTCCTCACAGGGTGACAATAATGTCGACGTTTTTGTCTGTTTGTCTGTCTGTCTGTTTCTCTCTCTCCCCTCTCTCTCTCTCTCTCGCTCTCTCTCTCTCTCTCTCTCTCTCTCCTCTCTCTCTCTCTCTCTCTCCTTCTGCCATTCTCTCTGTCTGTCTGTCTGTCTGTCTGTCTCTCCTTCTCTCTGTCTGTCTGTTTTTCTCATTGTCTGTCTGTCTGTCTCTCCCTCCCCCCCCCTCTCTCTCTCTCTCTCTCTCTCTCTCTCTCTCTCTCTCTCTCTCTCTCTCTCCTCTCTCTCCCCCTCCCCAGTGGGGCCAAAAATGGAAGTGAGAGGCGAAGAAAAAAGTGTGTCTTCGTGAGGTGTAAGTTGTGCGTGGGGGGAGAGAGGTTGGGTGGGTTGAGAATGACAAGACGCGAAGTGGCTGTAGGGTATGTGAACGAACAGAATACATGATATATTCAATTGTGAACACAAAGCCCGGATGTGGTCTCTCGTAATCGGCTTGGCTATAAACAACATGAATTGAATCGAACACACACACACACACGCGCGCGCGCGCGCGCGCGCGCACGCACTCAAGCACTCGCACGCACGCACGCACGCACGCACGCACGCACGCACGCACGCACGCACGCACGCACACACACACACACACACACACACACACACACACACACACACACACACAGACACACACACACACACACAACCTCTTTTCTTCCCTTCGAAACATGGGCTGAATAGTGTAACTTAACAATTCAGTGAGAATTTCAAAACTGTGAGACAGATGAAACCTAAATGCATGGCAAGTTGCATCCATTTTCACCGACTCTAATCTGTATCTCACATCTATTCATTACCACTTTCAAAACCCGTTAAAATGATGATTTAGTTCTTTTTCTTCACCGACTTTCAAATTTCACACTGCTTTTTGGCACAGATTTTAAAAGAGCGTAGACCATGCTAACCCAAAAGCATCATTTGTACGTCAACCCGTCAAGCGACGGGTGGGCCTCGGAACCTCTGAGCTGATATAGAGAGGGGGACACGGACAGAGAAACGGTAGGCATGAAGGAGAAAGAAATGTTAACGGAAAGGTGGCAGGCGTCTGGAGAGAAACAATTACAGTTTTACTTCAGCACCAAATACGAATCTAATAATGTAGTCTGGTTTTTGTGTATCAATACGATGAATATGAAAAGAAGGACAACCAGAAGCGTTTAGGTATTGCATAAATTAATGATGGCACAAAAGGGAGGGGGTGGGGAGGGGTGGGGGAAGCCATCCTACAAAACCAGACTCCCCGAATGGCGTCTAGAGTCTGGAGTACTCAAAGAACTAAGTCTGAGTGAGTCAGGAAAATAGAATGTTATTGTTGTTGTGGTTATTGTTGTTGTTATTGTTGCTGCTGTTGCTGCTGCTGCTGCTGCTGCTGCTGTTACCCAGCAGTAAGTGGTATCCGATTCAGGTCAGGGAGGATTATTAAGTCGGCGGAAGGCGCGTGTTGGGCCCTGTCTTCATACAGCCGTGTGACGGACATAGTGAAACATAGTGACATTCAAACTGTTCATTTGATCAGGCGATGAGACTTTAATCTTTAGCGTTATCTGGTAACTAGTGAGTCAAACATTCAGTCAGCAAGTGAACACACACACACACACACACACACACACACACACACACACACACACACACACATATATATATATATATAATATATATATATATATATATATATATATATATATATTATACATATATACATACAGAGAGAGAGAGAGAGAGAGAGAGAGAGAGAGAGAGAGAGAGAGAGAGAGAGAGAGAGAGCAATGTCCTCATCACAAAACTTTCAAAGACATCTCAAACTCAAAAATCTAAGACGCGATGAATAAACAGAACGACAGCGACGACTAAATGGCGAGACAGACAGATGCGCAGACAGACAGACAAACAGTCCAGCGGACAAAGCAAGCCACTCACAGTTTCTGGATCACCGGATTTCGGACCAGCAGCTTTTCGGAACCGGAAGAAAATTGCCTGCTGAGCACAGGATTCTGGGACGACTTACGTCGCTTCAACGCCTTGCCCTCCTTGCCAAAATGTCCCTCCGTTCCCGCCAGCGACGACTCCTTCAAACTCTGTTGCAAACATCGTCATCGTCAGCACATCTTTTACCGCGATCATCGTCAGTATTGTCGTCATTATCAACAACAACAATAATAACAACAACAACAGCAACAACAACAACAACAACAATAACAACAACAACAACAACAACGGCAACAACGGCAACAACGACAACAACATCAACAACATCAACAACAGATTTGACACTAAATTCAGTTCTGTCAACAACAAAATGATTCTTAATTATTCTTCCTCGCCGCCACAGCCAATATCAGAACAGTCTAGCCTTTAAGAGGAAAAAGGATCTTTGCCAACTATCCATATCTACAAGTGTATTCCCTTCCAAAGTCTACATCCAATACCCCCTTCCGGTCCCGCCTCCTCCCTCACCCCCAATCTTCCTTACCTTGCACCTCACCCTCATCCTGCCTAGTCCCCACTCCCTTATCATCTCCAGAGAGAGAGAGAGAGAGAGAGAGAGAGACAGAGAGAGTGAGAGAGAGAGACAGACAGACAGACAGAGAGGGACAGAGACAGAGACAGAGAGAGAGAGAGACAGAGAGAGAGAGAGAGAGGGGGGTATTATATCATCATCATCATCGTCATCGTCATTGTCGTCGTCGTTGTCGACACTTCACAATCAGATTACCGTTTCCGTTAGCTTCGTCATCGTCATCATCGTTCCTATGTTTCGCTCAAACACAACAGCAGAAAGATCTTTTGTCGTAACTATTACCTTCATCGAACGATGGCGAAACATAATCCAATCATCATCACCATGTCATGATATATGTTGCTGTGTGGTTAAAACAATGTTCATGTACGAATTTAACTGAAGCAGAACCGATTTAGAGTTTTGAAAACTGGAAATGGTGGGCGAAACAGACGGACATATAGACAGACAAACTGACAGATGGGAAGAGGACAACAGTATGAAAAAGAAAACGAGACAGAATGGAAATGAAAAAAAAAAAGAGCGTTTTTAATTTTAATGGTTTCCCTCAGAAAACCATAGTTTTTTTTTTCATTAACTTTTTGCCTGCCCTCCCCCCCCCCCCCCCCCCCCCCTTCCAACCCCGCCTCTCATTCTTGCTATCTAGTGTTCAACATCATATGCTCAGGAATATATATATTTGATCTCCCTTGCATCCTTGAATGGATCCTCAAGCATAGGCTCAAAGATTGTCCCCTATATTTTATACTGTTTGAATAATGCTTTTAGTTTTTCGGCAACTTTTTTCTTCTCTGCACTTTCGTTTGGTTCCATTTACTACCCTTTGCTGGCTGCTTTGACGGTGCTGTTGGATTCATTTTGAACACTTGGTGCTGAGAACACCACAGAATTATGAACTGTGGTGTGTCTCTATTTGACACCAAGAGCTCAGACACAACCAGCCGTGTCCCCCTGATGAGTCCGATCCAGCGGACGAAAGGCCTAGGAGCAGGCAATACAAATAGATGTGCCTTCGAAAGGGATTACGATGGTTCCCTCAGACAGCTAGTGAAGGGTTTCTCATATTTATAATATATTCCCCATTTTCTTCATCTTCAATTTTTTTTCTCTAAAAGTTTAAATCTTTGCTAAGTCATTACTATAA
>CM031606.1:33139828-33162613 GCA_018398815.1 Conus ventricosus
TGTACGTCTTACTTCTGAGCTGGTCGTGGTGAATAGGCTGTTTGTCTACGCGGGCAAAGATGTTTGGTTTAATCAGTTGGTGTACACGCAACGAATGCTTATTGTCCTGACGGACCGTCGTCACAGCTGGGTAGCCGCTTGTTTATTACTCCCTCCCACCCCTCCCCCTTCCCGCCATCAGCGTTCTCGTCATCGTCCCGCACCCTCTTCCCCTCTCCCTACCAATCACGCCTAGAGAAAACAGAAATGAAGTGTTTTTGTTTTTTTTCTTTGCTCCGTTTTTTTTTCTGTGGGGAAGCGGGATAATGTGGAAGAGGGGCTGAAGGAGAGAGGAAGAGAAATAGAAGTGTGCTGGGTGAGTTTCTTTCTCTTGAACTGGAAATAAAGCGGACTGGACTGGTGGGACAGTCACCGGACTCAAATGGTTTTTCTTCTTTTTTCTTTCTTTTCTTTTTTCAAATTGAAAACCTTCCAATCGTAATTTTGCCAGCGACAGGACATGATGCAGCTGGTGTCTCTGTGTTCTCAGCGACAGGACATGATGCAGCTGGTGTCTCTGTGTTCTCAGCGACAGGACATGATGCAGCTGGTGTCTCTGTGTTCTCAGCGACAGGACATGATGCAGCTGGTGTCTCTGTGTTCTCAGCGACAGGACATGATGCAGCTGGTGTCTCTGTGTTCTCAGCGACAGGACATGATGCAGCTGGTGTCTCTGTGTTCTCAGCGACAGGACATGATGCAGCTGGTGTCTCTGTGTTCTCAGCGACAGGACATGATGCAGCTGGTGTCTCTGTGTTCTCAGCGACAGGACATGATGCAGCTGGTGTCTCTGTGTTCTCAGCGACAGGACATGATGCAGCTGGTGTCTCTGTGTTCTCAGCGACAGGACATGATGCAGCTGGTGTCTCTGTGTTCTCAGCGACAGGACATGATGCAGCTGGTGTCTCTGTGTTCTCAGCGACAGGACATGATGCAGCTGGTGTCTCTGTGTTCTCAGCGACAGGACATGATGCAGCTGGTGTCTCTGTGTTCTCAGCGACAGGACATGATGCAGCTGGTGTCTCTGTGTTCTCAGCGACAGGACATGATGCAGCTGGTGTCTCTGTGTTCTCAGCGACAGGACATGATGCAGCTGGTGTCTCTGTGTTCTCAGCGACAGGACATGATGCAGCTGGTGTCTCTGTGTTCTCAGCGACAGGACATGATGCAGCTGGTGTCTCTGTGTTCTCAGCGACAGGACATGATGCAGCTGGTGTCTCTGTGTTCTCGCGTAATAGCCAAAAATAAATAAATAGATAAATAAATAAACACATGAATATACAAATAAAAAAACAGTAAAAAATGAAAAACATGAAAATCTTGAAATGTCATATCTTACAAGGCTTCTGTGTTGTTCAAAATACGAATAAACCACACACAAAAAAGTTTATGATGTGGTTCCAAGCATTTTTTAAAGTAAAATTCACACATATAATATATATATATATGTATATATGAAACTTTTTTTCAATTTATTCGTAAAAAGGGATATCTACACCAATCCGAAAAGGTGCAGTTTCATCGAACTGGACTGGAGGTGCCAGCTGACGAGTGCTCTAAATTGTGTTTCTGAACTTAAAACAATTGTGTAAACCACCTGGCCGAGTCAAATTGACACCCAGAATGTTTGTGCTTCTGCCGTTATAGAATGAAGGTTTAGGAGAGAAATAAACAACGAACGAACAAAGTAATGAACTGAAAAATCGATGGATTAATCAACTGTACCTTGATGTGCTTTGACTAGGTCTTGTTCAAATTCTTTTTTTCTTCTTCTTCTGTTCCACCCAGTCGTTCCCTCTACATCCCCTTTTACCCCATCCTCCCTCCCCCCTCTCTCTCTCTCTCTCTCTCTCTCTCTCTCTCTCTCTCTCTCTCTCTCCTCCACTTTTAAAAATGCATGTGAGTCTTCGTATTGTTCATTAATCGTGTCGTTCACACCCCCCCTCCCCCCCCCCCCCCCCCCCCCCCATGTTTTCACATCCATTAAATGATAATATTTAAAACACTACACCTGTAAATTAACTTAACCCTTTCAAAAAGAAGAATAGTTCTAATTCACAAATAGTGTTCTATGTTGGTGAACTTTGACATTATTTTGTATTTAACAGTATTCATAAATTAACAAAAAAAAAGAATGAATTATTCGTTGTATCTGGTTTCATAATGGTGCTAGTTGTTGACTCTTCAGTTGCTTTGTTTATTTGTGTGTTTATTGAAAACATTTATACTGATTTCATAGTTCATATTTTCCAGTTTACTGATCTAATGTTTTTCAATTTCCTTAAAAATACTTAACTTTTTATATGACAGAAGAAATAAACATGAGAGAAAAACATTCTTTTTCTGCTGAATGTTATTACTCTGACTTCATTTTTATTTTTAAACAAAGATGGTAATTTCAAACGAACCATTTAATCTATTTTTACACAGATTGATACTGTTTTAAGCCTATTTGAAGAAAAGCAAAACACACAAGAACGAAAACAAAATCTACATTTTTAGAAGAGTAAACATCGGCATTATTGCTTGTGTATATGTTTTCTTCGTTCTTTCTGCCGAGCCGTTGTTCCTGTTTCTGTGTCTCGATTTTTTTAATTGATGTGTATACAACAAGGCTCGAACTTACAAGCTCCGTCTTGTGATCAGCCAGACAACAAATAATACACAGATTTTTTTCACTCTGAGTCTGAACTTGACGTCATCTTGTCACTTGTTCTCACATCGTTCATTATTTAAAAAACATATTAAAATCTGGTATACGTGATTCTGTTGTTTCTTTGTAGAAAGTAATATGTTTTAACTAGGGCAAAACTTACGGTACAGTTCTGTCTAACTACATAGAAAACGGAAGAACTCCTTTTTGATTAATATAGTCAGTGATGTATTGATCGACCGACTACATCATTTAATTATCAGTTTCTTTACTTTCGTCTTACTGGTCCATCTATCCGTGGATGCTGGTTTACCTGCAGATCAACTGTAATATTTTGTATCTAGATTTATGCATGATCAACAACCTCTTGTGTTTGTTTATTCATCGATGTGGCTGTGAATAAACTGTTCTTAAATACAAATTCTATTTGCATCTATGTAATTATGTATGGATAGTGCACTGTTCCGTTGGTAACAGAAAAATGCGTGCACTTGCAGGCTATAAACATGTACAGATGCGTGCATTTGCAACAGATAAACTTTATGTAAACATCTTTTGATAAAAGAATGTGGGCACATGCTATTATTGTTTTCAAGAACAAAATGTCATCTACAACGGGCAAAAAAAGACACATAGATTTATGTATGGAAAAGACTTTTTAAAACGATGGAAAATACATTAGTCTAGAGTCTGTCATCGGTTGTCTTCAGTTTAACGTCTTGTCACGGAACGCGATATCTGACAATCATTCCTTCCTTGTCATGGTGTTTACTCCGAGTCTAGTCGACTATTCGGTATGTTTATACCTTTTCGCATACTTCGCACCCATAAAATACTCTGTGTGATCGAATCTACAGTTGAATCGGGGTCAGCCAAAACTGTGTGGCTTTTACCAAAGACATGAAAGGGAAGTAAGACAGAAACGATGTACAGGACGACGGGCAGACAACTGAGATCAGTAACAATTCGACCCTTCCAATACTGTGCTCTCAGTGTCATGGAGGGTCAGGGTCAGACATGTTAATCTTTGGGTCATGGGAGTCGAGATACATGATTTGCGGATGGTATAAGTTTCTGTACAGACTTCTTTCTCGCTGCCTTTCTTTTCTTCGGTTGTGCTGTTCTGCCTGTGTACACCATTTTCCTGTATTTGTTCTGGAAACCTAAAAAAAAAAAAAAAAAAAAAAAAAAAAAACAACAACTCAACGTTTTCTACGCAGAATTGTTTAATTGCAAAGGTCTTTTTTCTGTTCTTTTCTTTGTTTTTTTAATCTGGCGATCAAGTGGTGAACATTGTACGCACTGTCCAGGTCGTGAACATTGTACGCAGGTCGTGAACATTGTACGCACTGTCCAGGTCGTGAACATTGTACGCACTGTCCAGGTCGTGAACATTGTACGAATTGTCCAGTCGTGAACATTGCACGCACTGTCCAGGTCGTGAACATTGTACGCACTGTCCAGTCGTGAACATTATACGCACTGTCCAGAGCACACATTAGCTGTCCATTCCGCAGTGTCTGTTTGCCACTAGGGCTTTTTTATGTTTCTTCCCGGTTACATTTGAATTTTTCAATTTAAAAAAAGTCATTTTATTTGTTTACGGCTTCAGAAATCCTGGACTGAGAAACCCATCAGAATGGATGGCACTCTCAGCGTGTCCTAGTGTTATCCGCCCTAAAAATGTCAACAGCTTAGCTGCTTTGTCATATCTTGTTATATTGTTTAATTTTTTTTCTCGAATTTAGCCTTTGTCTAGATGTACTTGTTTTTTTTTCTTTTCTGTAGGAGTTTGATAACCCTGAGAGGAGTCTGCCTGATTGAGTGCGCTTTAATAGTCAAAAATAAATCTATAACATCTCTGAGAAGTCTGGGAAACCAGCTGACTGATTCGTTTCCTATGGTCCATAACACCGCGTGTGGCCCGTCTCGCTTTCTCAGGCATCGCGGGTGGACGATCGGTTCTACTACCACTGCCGTGGCCCCTGGTGAGGTTTTCCCGCGAGTCGAAACTATTTTAGTTTTCAGGACAGCCGGGCGCAAGATATATTGCTTTTCCTCACAAGAACAGGCGTGCTCAACCCAATGCCCTGTTACAAAAGCGTTTGAGATTTTGAGTTTCCCTTTTTTCCTCTTTCCTTTGTCCGCTTTCCTACATTGTTCTTCTGCGTGAATGTTTAAGTCTAGTTGCTTCTTGTTGTGATTCCACACAAAGGCTACAATACACAAGTCTGTGTCACCGTCAATTGGCAATGACTTGTGATTTTCTCCTGGTGGAGATTTCCACCTTTGGCCGGATTGTGCTGATCAGTATCCCAAGAGGTGAAAATCGGTCCGAGGCAGGCGTAACTTGTGGTGTTAACAAGACGGTTCCGACGATGCTGCATTGAAGCGTTCAGTATTTGCATTTTTTCCTAGTTCATCCCCCTCCACTCCCCCCATCCTAACCCCCAATGCCCGTCCTCCGACTGATCATCGCCATCCACCGGGACCCCGATTTTTTTTTTTTTTTTTTTTGTGTATGTCAGCGAAATTGCTTGCCCGCACTTGTTTTCCACCACCACTTACCTCTCACCATAAAACGATTTTAATCTTGAAATTTCAAGGTTACTTAGTTCTGATTTTTCACTTTCGCTCCACAGAGTGTATGGCTTCTAAGGTTAGCTGGACTGAAAAAATTGACATGTCTGACAAAGCTGGGTAATATATATATATATATATATATAACAAACTAATAAATTCCAAGGATAAGTACCGCACCGTTCCAGCAACTTACAGAGCAGCTTGGTGTTGCAATGACTGCAAGAAATATTAAATTATAAACAAAGCTTGCTCTTATGTCTTAGATTGAAGAAATATATATATATATATATATATATATATATATATATAATATATATATATAATATATAATATATATAATATATATATACTAGAACTGACCGCTCACGCTGATTATGAATTTCAATCTGGTAGACGATGTGTGTGTGTGTGTGTGTGTGTGTGTGTGTGTGTGTGTGTGTGTACCCGTGCGTGCATGCATGTGTGTGTGTGTGTGTGTGTGTTTTCCTCACAAACTTCATCGTGAACCAGTCCCTGTCTATTACGTCTCAAGGGGACTGTACCTCAGTTCCGCATCCTTCTTTCAAGTTCCCAAACTGCGACTCTCAGTCACCGTAACCCTTCAGTGTTCAGCTAAACAGTGTCATGAACAGGGAATTCTCGGGGTTTCCCTAGCTTAGGCAAAGATGTGTCCGATCAAGCGCAGTTAGCAGGGTTGATTTATTAGATGTCAAAAATACATGAATACCAGCATTTTTCTTTTGGTCCACCGCAGATAGTTTGTTATAGTTTGTTTACATTATACAGAATCTATGAAAAGGATTTCGAAATCAAAGGTAATTACCAAGCTTCATTTATCAAATATCAAAATATATAAATACGAATATTTCTTTCTGTCCGGCGCGAACAATTAATTTACACTATTTTTGTTTTGTTTTCTGTTTGTCTGTTTGTTGTTTGTTAATGTACACTAAACAGAACCAACAGAAAGGGTTTTCAAATCCAATGTGTAATGAAATTCAGGGACGAGTATCGGAGGGGGTGGTAGAAAGGCGGAAGGGAGGTAATGAGAGGGCACGTTTTGTGTATTTCGAAAATTCCAAAACCAACAATACTTTAAATATCAAATAAAGCCGGTTTTTTTTTTTTCGTGTTTAAGTGGTAGGAGATTGGGGCGGGGAGGGGCGTTTGCGTAGTTGCTGTCCTTTCTCAAATGACTTATAGGTGTGTTAATAATGTAAAAGACAAAACATTTTACGTTCCCACAGTACTTCAAAGTCATTGTATTTAACAGTCTACGCATAAACAAATTGTTATAATCAAATCGTGTTTTGGAGTATTTTGTGCATCCGTTAAAACATACTAGGACCTGCTGTGAACTTTCAAAACGTTCGTTAGAGCAAAACATATAACTGTACACAAGCAACGTTATCTAATTCGATAGATAGATAAACAGATTAGTAGAAAGACAAACAAATGGATAGATAGATAGACAGATAGACATATAGATAGATAGACAGATAGATAGATATAGATGGACAGGTAGATAGATGGTAAGATGGGCTGGGGGGGGGGGGGGTATATATAAAGACAGACCGACAGATAGACAGATATATAGATTAATGTGCGTATACACACACACACACACACACACACACACACACACACACACACAACACACCACACACACAAAATCGCAGGGAAAATGCAGAAGACAGAATTCAGATGCCCTCAGCTGGTGGGAAACTGACTGTAATGCAAGGCTTTACGGGTCGCAATGTAGCTTCAAGCCTCGGGAAAATGAAACGAGCACACTGCTAACAAGCCCAAGATAACTTTTGTGAGAATCTCAAATGGTCACTCACAACCATAACATGTGTGCCTCCGTCTTTTTTTTTTTAAACCTGGATTTTTTTTTGTTGCTGTTGAGGATTTGTCTAGATTGTAATAGTTCGAAAATTCAAGTTGCTTTTTCTGACAATGGAATTCAAAGTTGGTGAAGTAAATATAAAAGGCATTCAAATTTTGCATTCACACCTTTTGTGTGCATAGAATAGATTATATAACACACTTAAAAATGGCTGTATTGGAAAATTGTTATGTTTACGGAGGTCGATCAGTTTTCGCCTCTGCTCTGAAATAAACCGGATGACTACGTGTTTGTCTTATGCACCATCGCTATCATATACTATTTTTGCCATCCCCCACCCCCCTGCCTCTTCTCCTACCCTTTCCCTTCTCTTCATTCCTTCTTCACTCGAACCCGTTTCCAGTCTCCCTTCGTTCCTCAGTGTATCGTCAACAGTAACGGCGTCAGAAGGGAAAGAACCCTGACCAACGCAAGAGCACAGACAGGAACTCTACTCACAATCACCGCTGCGTTCGGCGACAGACCGGGGTCGTTGCTGATGCCGCTGTCCGGCGACGTATCGACCGCCCCGGCACTCATATACTGCTGGAAACTGCTGCTGTACCCAAAGTGATCCTGCAGATGCTGCTGCTGCTGCTGCTGCTGTTGCTGTTGCACGTACTGCAACACACTCTTCTCCGAGTCCAAGTCTAACAACCCGCCATCTGTTTTACCGGTGATGTGGTTGTTGTTGTTGTTGTGGTGGTTGCTGGTGTAGATGTACAGGTTGTCGCTGGGTTGTAGTAGCCGTTGCTGACTTGGTGTTGTTGTTGTTGCTGCTGCTGTTGTTGCGATGGGTGTTGCTGTTGTTGCTGCTGCTGAGTGGCGTGACTCATTTCCAGGGGCTGTAGGAGGTGGAGAAACTGCGACTGCACCAGGACCGGTTCTGGAAAAGTGTGGAGAGATCGGTTTGTCTTGAACAGAGTGGAAAGATCATCAAGTTCTGGAAAGAAGCATGGAGAGATCATTCAGTTATGAAAAATGTGTGTACAGATCATAAAGTGCTGGAAAGAAGTATGAAGAAGTCAGAAAGTAATAGAAAACACATCAGAAATCAAAAAGTTACGGTCAAGTGTGGAGACGTCATCACGTTTCGTGAAAATGTGCAGAGACAACAAAGTTCTGGGAAAATGTATGGAAATCATATGTTGAAAAAAAAAGCCATAAAAATCATACAGTTCTAACAAAAAGCGCAGAGACCGCACGGTTCTGGAAGTGTGGAAAAATAATGGTGTTCTGGGAAAACGTAAAGATAAATAAAGGTCTGGAAAAGTGCAGATAAGTTCTGGAAAAGTGTAGTGAGATCACAAAGTTCACTAAAAGTGTGGAGATCCAGAAAGCTCCGGAAAAGTGCGGGAAGACATGAAGTTCTGTAAAAGTGAGAGAAATCACAAAATTCTGGAAAAGTGTAAAGACAAAATTCTGGAAAATAGAGATCATAAAGGTCTTTAAAAAAAACAAAACGTATAGGGAGACATGACGTTTTGGCAAAACATGGAGACATTATAAAAGTTCCGGCAAAAAATTGGAGAGACATAAAGATCTAGAAAATAATATAGAAAGTTCATAAAGCTTTAGAAAAGTGTGAAGAAATCTTAAAGTTCCCCCGCCTCTCAAAGTATGGAGATATCATAAACTTCTGGGGAAAATGGAAAAAATGTTAAATCTATGTGCTGTTCATGTACTGCATTCTTTCATTGAAAAAAAGGTGTCTCGTGCAAAATAGGAGATAGAGAAACTAATAGAAGAGAGAAAGGGGGGGGGGGGGGGGGGGAGGAGAGAGAGAGAGAGAGAGAGAGAAGAGAGAGAGAGAGAGAGAGAGTACAAATCAATTAAGCATGAGTACTTTTTTTACATCCAGCTTGCTGGGCAAAAAGAATAAAAATAACTCAAAAAGGAACAACAGAAAGAATTGCAAGATACTACAAACAAACGCAGTAATCAGTACATGAGTAGGACCGACATGTTGAAATACAAAATCAAGAACAAAAAAAATGAAGTGGACGAGAGCGAGGCGTGGAGAATGGGAGGAGAGAGAGAGAGAGAGAGAGAGAGAGAGAGAGAGAGAAGAGAGAGACAGACAGACAGACAGACAGACAGACAGACAGACAGACAGACAGAGACAGAGACAGAAACACACAGAGACAGAGACAGATAGAAAGCAGGGAAAGACGAGGAGATATAGAATGCAACACACACACACACAACACAACACATACAACATCACACACAACACAACACACAACACATCAACATCACAAACACTCACACACACTCAACACACACACACACACTCACACACACACACACACTCACACACACACTCACACACACACACAACACACCACACACACAACACACAAAACACCACACACACACAACCACACACACACACACAACACAACACACACGAACAAACACACACACACACACACACCACAAATCACAACACACACACACACACACTCACTCACACACTCACAACACACACACACACATCACACACATACACACTCAACTCACACACACACACACACACACACAACACACACACACACACACACACACACACACACAAACACACACATACACACAACACACACTCACTCAACACACACACACACACCACACACAACAAACACACGACACACACACACACACACACACACCCACACACACGCACGCACAACGCAATCACACACACAGAATACTGTTGAACACATCTCAATGACAAAATGGAGAGAGAGAAAGAGAGAGAAGAGAGAGGAGAGAAGAGAAGAGAGAGAGAGAGAGAGAGAGGGAGAGAGAAGAGTAGAGGGGGGGGAGTTATGCCAACTGGTAAAACAAGAGGTCCATAAGGAAGGATGGGACTTTCACTAAACATAAACACAAACCGCGTCGGTCTTGAGAATGTTGTCACAAAAATGAAAGAAAGAAAAAAACAACAAATGGGAAACAAAAAAGAAACAGAGCAATAAGCACAGCAAACCAGATACAGATAATGAAGAGGTTAAAACTACGAAGGCAAGATCGAAAAGACATCAAACTCGCTCTCTCTCTCTCTCTCTCTCATCTCTCCTCTCATCTCTCTCACTACACTCTCCTCTCTCCTTTCTCATCTAACACTCCACTCTCCCTCTCTCTCTCTCACACTCTCTCTCTCGATCACTCCTCTCTCTCTCTCCTCTCTCTCTCTCACCCATATTCATGCCACACAGAACCGCATTCACACTCGGCTCACCTGAACTCATCTGGGACAGCAGGTCTGCCTCAGAAAGGCTGGCCGAATGCGAGTCTCCCCCCGTTCACCATGGACACCAGACCGCCGGTACCACCAGCCCCCCAGCGGAGGCCAGGCCCGTGCCGCTGACCATGGGCACCGCGTTGTACAGCACCTGCATGGCTGAGGCTCCGCTGGAGCTGTACGGAGGAGGGAACTGGGGTCGTAATCCAGGAACTGGTCCTCGCGCTTGATGGCGGGCAGGCCCGTGCCGCCCACGAACTTGCCTGATCCGTTCATGACGGCCAGGTCGTCCTCCGCCAGGTACGCCAGGGCTTCTCTCGAGGGCGAGGATGTCTGCTGGAGATGCTGCGGCTGCTGTGACGCCGGCTGCTGCTGGAGAGGGTTGAGGGAATACTGCGGCTGGTAGGAGGCGTGCGGGTCTGTGTGCAGGACCGATTTCTGTTGTTGTTGTTGTTGTTGTCCAAGGTGGTGAGAGGCGTCCGCGTTGTGCTGTGACTCCAGAGGCTGAGTCATCGCGGTCTGTGAGATCCGCAGCTTCAGTTTGTCTTTGGTGGTCTGCTTGACCACCTCGCCGAGGTCAGGAGGCTGGCTGCTGCCGCTGGTGGCAGTGGGGGAGGAAGAGGACGAAGAGGGCGAGTCCGGAGTCTCTAGGGTGTTGATGCTGATGCTGGTCGTGGAGTTGGTGGTCACGGCGGGAAAGACCAGAGCTTGACTGTCTCGCTCCACTGTCAGCACGGCGCTATGAGCCACCGGCACGAGAAGCACGGAGCCTGAGGGCGATAGCGCGGGGGCGGGCACGAAGGAGGACGTGCAGCTTGCGGCAGACGTCAGCCCTCCCCCTGCCGCGTCCACTACAGCCCCTGACAGGCAGGCGACACGGCCGCCAAGCCGGGAGGCAGCGAGGACGACAGAACAGCGCGATAGCGGAGGAGGAGAGAGGAGGGGAGGGGCTGGAACGAGACGGCAGGTATGGGAGGAGTGTGGAAGGGGAGGGTGGAACGCCGACCTTTGCCCGGGGGGCTCGGGGCCCCACGCCGTGGCCTGCGCGGCGACGACCTCCGTCGCCCCCGGGGTCTGGGCCCCCTCTTCCCCCCCCCCCGCTGCCCCTGCCCTTTACCCAGCCCGGGGCCCCCTGCGCCGCCCCCTGCCCCACTAAAACCGACGGGCAGTGGGGAGGCGCCAGCGCGGGGGCTGGGAGGAAAGGGACAGGGGGAAAACCCCCCCGGGCCCCCCCACGCCTGAAACGACAGGTTACCCCTTCGGGCGGCTCCCCCCCCGTGTTGGGGTCCTCCTCCCAAAGCCAAGTGAAGCCAAGGGGGACGGGAGGCGACCACCGGTTTTTGCTGTGGCGCAGACCCCCCCAAACCGATTATCGGGCCCACCCCTTCCTCACCCCCGACGTTGTCAAAGCAGCGCGGGGGAAAAAGGAGGCTGTTTGTGCGCGGCTTGGGCGGGACCGGTCCGGAGGGAGGCCGTTTTCACGCCCACCTCTCCGTCCTCCCCCGCAGGGCCCCCCAAAAACGGGGGAGACCCCCGGCGGGGGGGGGAGGGGGGTGGGAGGGTTTATGGGGGGGGGGGGGGTTTGGGCCGGGGCAACCGCCGATTGGCCCCCCAAAAAGGAGTTTTTTGAATGGGTTGCGTGATGAAGCGACAAGGGGAAATGGGGGTCGAGAAGGGGGGGGAGGAGGTGGAGGTTTGTGGTGGGTGTGATGTGGTGTGGGGGGGGGGGGGTTTTTGGGTTTTGGTTGGGGTTTGTACCGGGACCTTTTTTTGGGGGGAAAAAACGGGAAAAGGGGGAGGGGGGGGGGGAGGAAAGGGGGGGTGGAGGAAAAGGGAGGGGGGAAAGGGGAAGGGGGGAGGGGGAAGCGAAAGGGGGGAGGAGGAAGGGGGGGGAAAGTTGTGTGTTTTTTGGGGTGAATGGTGGGGTTGGTGTGGTGGGGGGGGGTTTTTTGGGGGTGGGTGTTTGTGGCGGGTGGCGAAGAGAAAAGAAGGAGGAAAGGAAAAAAGAGGAAAAGGAAAGGAGGAAAAACCCAAAAAGAAAAAAGGGGGGGAAAAAAAAAGGGGGGGGGGGGGGGGGGGGGGGGGGGGGGGGGGAGGGGGGGGGGGGGGGGGGGGGGGGGGTGGGGGGGGGGGGGGGGGGGGGGGGGGGGGGGGGGGGGGGGGGGGGGGGGGGTGGGGGGGGGGCCCCTTTCCTTTCTTCCTCTCTCCCCCTTTTCTCTCTCATCCTCGCCCCCATCTCCTTCCCTTTTTTTTTTTTTCCCCCCCTCCTCTCTTTCCCCCCCCACCCCCCAAAAACCCCTTTCCTCTTTTGCGCTTTAGTTTTTTTAAAACCTTTTTTTTTTTCCCAAATATTTTTTGGCTGCCGCCAAATGTACCTTTATTTCAGAAAATTTCGTGGGCTCTACTTAACATTTGTTAGATTCCCCCTCTCCCTCCTCTCCCTCTCTCCCCCCCTCCCCCTCTCTCCCCCCCCCTTTCTTTCCCCCTCTCTCTCTCTCTTTTTTACTCCTCTCTTCTCCCTCTTTCTTTCGAAACGGCAACAACGAATAAAAAGTTTAAATAAAGCCATAGCCTTCTTCTTACAATTTCAAAAAAAAAAAACATTGCGCGCCTTTTTTCCCTCACCCCCCACTTTTAAACCCCCTCCCCCCCAACCCCCATCCTCCCCTCTCTCTCCCTCCCCCTCTAGTAACGGCGACTAAAAAAAAAAAAAAAAAAAACCAAACAAATTTAAACCTTTTTTTTAAAAATTTGTCAAAAAAAATTTATGCCACCCCAAATTTTGTTTTCTCTCCCTCCCCTCCTCTCTCTCCCTCTCTTTTCCCCTCTCTTCCCCTCTCTCTCCCTCTTTTTCCTTCCCCCACATGCTGTTTTCCGGCGACCTTCCAGGGCTCCACAGCCCGAGCCAACAACACCTAGTTCATTGCCTGCGACAAGGAGGAACGGCGCGTGAAACCCCAAAAGGGTCCAGTGGGGTCTTTATGGGGCACGAGACGTCCGCACAAAAGTCGTTAGAGCCCCCCTCCGAACCCCGTTGGGACCCCGCCCCCCCCCCCCCCCCCCCCCCCCCCCCACTCGCGCTTCCACTTTTCCTGGGACCCTCCTCCTTTTTCCTTCCCTTCCAGATTATATATTATAGTACCGAGCAAGGGTAGCCACGCCAAGTGGGTGACAGAACAAAAAAGCGAAAAAGGGGGGGAAATTTTCACTTTGAAAGCAGGAGGTAGAAAGGCAGATTTTTTAACTGTTACAGACAGACAATGCAGAGAGTATGCTGTATTTTAATGCATACAACCAAGGAAAAAGAAAAAGAGAGAGAGAGAGAGAGGAGAGAGAGAGAGGGCATTAAGAACAGACAGACGACGTAATATTTTTGTTTCACGAGCGACGGGATTCAAAGTGCGGGAAAACATTGTGTTCCACATACAACTCACAAAACAAGTATAGCGGTAAAAATATCAGATAGCATAGCGAAGGGGGAAAAAGTTTAAGAGATACATGCCCCTAAAGTTTGCTTGGCATACACTAAAAACAAAATGGACTTAGGGAAATCTCACAAAGGAGGGGAAAAAGGGGGGGGGCGGGGCGTCGTTAAAACAAAAAAACATATAGTTCATATGCTTCGTTCAAAACTTATGCTAAGTGACGCAGACTGCACAATACCCCTCTTCATAACAGATAATTTTTATTCAAATGTCCCCACTTTTTCTCATATCTATTTTTGCTCCCCGTTATGAATAGCACAAACGGGCAAACAGTCACTCTCCTGGAAGTTCCTGGAACTTTCAAAGCATTTTCCAGAGACAATAGGAGAGCTGAACCTTCAGCCAGGGGGCAACAAATCGGGATCTACCCTTTGCGTCGGGTTTCCCAAGGAACAAACAAACAAAAAATCTTGCCAGGGGGGTTATTTCATGTCTGAGCTGAAGGAGTTTACTCCCATGTCCCTGTCTTTTTTTTGGGATATGCAAACTTGAAATGCCGACGTTTGCTTTACTAAAAGGTTATTTTTCCATTGCTTTGAAGACATTCCATTTTTTACTGCAGAGGCTCAAGTTTAACGAAAATGGTTTTCTCAATTTGTAATCAGATACTATATTCCCCGTTTGATCCACATCGCTCGTGGTCCGCATCAAAGTGTAGGGGACTAACCGTCATCAAAGTGTAGGTTTACTAACCCTCATCAAAGTGCAGTGTAAAATAACCGTCCCCAAAGTGCAGGGGACTAACCCTCCCTCAAAATCAGGGGGTACTAACCCTCACAAAGTGCAGGGTACTACCGCTTCTAGTATCTAAATTTTTTTCCCCCAAGTTTTGGTTCAAAAGGTCACGATTTTAGGGTAACAATGTTTTTTGCTAGGCTTTCAAACTTGCTGAAATCTCGCGCTGTTGCCGATAGCCTACACACAAAAACAGTGGGATCATCTGTGGTCTGCATTCAAAGTTTCCGCGAACTTCATTAAAACAGATTTAATATTTGTCGTCATGCTGCGGGGAACAAAAAAACAAACGAATCGCGTGAGCTAATTTAGAGTCTCTCAAAAGAAAGTTTAAAAGCTTTTAAACCAGAAGGGGGGGAAAAAGAGAGGAGGAGAGAGAGAAGAGAAGAGAGAGATAGTTTTTTAAGTTTTTAGCCTGCACAAATTTAAGGGACTTTTTACGTCGTCAAAAAAGGGTTTCCCAAATTAAAGGGAAAAAGAAGGCACAACTCATTATAAAAGAAAAGAAGAAGTTAAAAAAAAGGGGGGGGGAGTGGGGGGGGAAGAACCATCCTGTTCCCCCCAGCCTCCCCCCCCCCCCCCCCCCTCCCCCCAAACCCCCCAAATTACATGTTTGACCACTTCCGACGGGTTTTAAAAAAACGCTCCCCACAACCACAATTCTGTGTGTGTGTGTGGGGAGTGTGTCGAGGCACACAAACCCATTAGGGCCACCTTTGTCCTAGCACCACCCATACCGCGACCAAACCCCCCCCCTTCCCCGTCACCGACCCCGTGGAAAAACGGAGATTATGGCCCTTAAGGATAAAACCCCGGCCATTATCGCTGTCCCAAGCAGCGTACAGCGCAATCACATCTTCACCGGGGGGTTCGCCCAGAGCGGCCCCCCCCTTTCGACGAAATGAAAACCCCAAAAACGGGGGAAATATCGCTTGTTCAGAATGAAATGCGCCTTGCAGCTTTGTGGATCACAACGTACTTTTCTGAATGATTTGTATATCATTTTTCATCTCTCCCCTCTCCTCTCCTCTCTCTCTCTCTCTAATATAAATTTTATGTTGTGTGTGTGTTTTTTTTGGGGGGTTTTGGCGTGTGGGTGTGTGTGAGTTTCTACGTTTCAGAAAGCATTCCACGAAGCTAACGACTGACGGGGAAACTGCTGCAAAAAAAGACTGGAGCACAGACAATGTTTTTGAGAAACAGAACGCAAAGAGCCCCCCCCTCCCCTCAACCCCCCCCCCCCACTTCTGTCCACGTTTCCTGCCTTTGTGGCCCGTCACTCTAATTCTGGGAAAACTGTACTTTTTTTTTTCAAACCCCGGGGCACGACGCCCGGGAAAGTTCAGTGTATAGATGGTTTTCCCGTCTTCGGGATGTTGTTATAATTTCCCCCTTTTTTCATCCTTGAACTTTTTTAATCATTTTCCCTTCCTTCGTCCACTGTTTTTTTCCCGCACCTTCATGTAAAATTTCCTTTTTTTTTTTCACTCTCTTTGGCCCTTCACTTTTAAAAAAAAAATTATTTCATTTCCTTACTTTCATCAACTGTTTTTTCCTGCTTTTGTTGCTTCTATCTCTTCTTTTGTTTTTACAGATAAATTGCACATTTGAAAAAAAAAAATCTGATTTCAACTGAGAACATGCCGTTTTTTCCTCTTCAGTCTGGCGACTTGGAAGTGAAAGCGTAAACCACGGAACTGCCTATGCTGCAGTGCCGTTTACTTCAAGTCATTTTCGTGTATTTGTTGTCGCATTGAAGTGTTTTCAATTTTCATAATCATTTTTGGTACGATGGTGGTGTGTTTTTTTGGATACAGTGTGTGTAATGAGTCAAGCGGAATGGTTGGTGCTCTGAAAATAACTTACCTGACCTTATCCGCCCGACGTGCGTCCCGTAGTATAGCTTTCATATTGCTGATTAACTGTCCGCATTGTAAACATGTTTTTTTTTGTTTTTTTGTTATCGCTTCTTTTTCATTTGGCATAGTGACAGCTCTGCAATCGTCCACGTGATCGGCGGGGCTGTATATAAAACTGAATCTGTGATTGAAACTTCGCAGAGGCGCAAGACGTTTTGAACAGTATGTGTTTTTGAATTTTTTTTTTCAAGCGAGTCACATGATCGAATGTCTACAACGAAATGTATATTTCAAGCAAGAATCACTGACCCGCCAACAGCTCGTTTGGTTCGCACGCAGTTAATAATCGCTGAGAGCTGCATGCTTGTATTTATGTAATTTGGCAGTTTACTGTCTCTGCTCCTTTCTGCTTTCTTTTTCACACTCTTGGTACCCGTGGGGAAACCGAGGGCTCTTTCAGAACAAATGCCCCCCCCCCCCCCCCCCAACCCACCCCCACCTCAAGGAGGTCTGTGTCAGTTATGTCCCTCTGTTACGTTGCCCTCTTTGAGTCTGCCTTTTATTGTTGTCTGTCTTTGCTGTCTGTACTATTGTCTGTCTTCCTTTTATTGTTGTCTGTCTTACTGTCTGTACTATTTGTCTTCCTTTTATTGTTGCCTTCTTTACTGTCTGTACTATTTGTCTGTCTTCCTTTTATTTTGTCTGTCTTTACTGTCTGTACTATTTGTCTGTCTTTCTTTTATTATTGTCTTTCTTTACTGTCTGTACTAATTTGTCTGTCTTTGTTGTCTTTCTTTACTGTCTGTACTATTTGTCTGTCTTTGTTGTCTTTCTTTACTGTCTGTACTATTTGTCTGTCTTTGTTGTCTTTCTTTACTGTCTGTACTATTTGTCTGTCTTTGTTGTCTTTCTTTACTGTCTGTACTAATGTGTCTGTCTTTGTGGAAACTGTTTTCAGACATTTCTGGTCACATTTACGACATGCCACTTTCTTTTTCTTGCCGCACTCTGGTGGGTAGGTATGAAATTTTGTACCGTTGGTCCAGGGTCAACACCAGCTATCTGTTCTGCAGTGTCTGTTTGCCTATATTTTTTTCTGTTTCCTTTTCTCGTTTCTTTTTTGTGTTTTGTTTTTGCTTTGTTTGTTTGTTTGTTTGTTTGTTTACGCCCTTCATTGTTTTTTAACGATTGAAAAAAAAGCGACTGCTAGTCTGGCGAGAAATCGAGCGAAATAGCCAGCGCTCTCAACGTCCTAACCGCCGTAAGGATGGCATTAGTTCAGCTATGACGTCATATCTCCCGCCGCCACTGGCAATAGGTATTTCTCCCGTGAAAGCATTGTCCTATGATAAAGGCCTTTGAAAACACCATGCTTCCTTGCTTATCTCCCCTGCCAAGACGTTACGCTTTTACCTGCGTCCCTTGGTGTGCTTGTTTGTCTGTCAACACATGTACGCATAAACAACAATACCAGTTTGCACCAAACTTGGTGGAGAGATGACATGTGGCCAAAGGCTGATGCTAATGTGGTGGAGAGATACAAATGTGGCCATAGGCTCATGCTAATGTGGTGGAGAGATACAAATGTGGCCATAGGCTGATGCTAATGTGGGGAGAGATGACGTGTGGCCATAGGCTGATGCTAATGTGGTGGAGAGATGACATGTGGCCATAGGCTGATGCTAATGTGGTGGAGAGATGACATGTGGCCATTGGATGATGCTAATGTGGTGGAGAGATGACATGTGGCCAAAGGCTGATGCTAATGTGGTGGAGAGATGACATGTGGCCATAGGCTGATGCTAATGTGGTGGAGAGATGACATGTGGCCATTGGATGATGCTAATGTGGTGGAGAGATGACATGTGGCCAAAGGATGATGCTAATGTGGTGGAGAGATGACATGTGGCCAAAGGATGATGCTAATGTGGTGGAGAGATGACATGTGGCCAAAGGATGATGCTAATGTGGTGGAGAGATGACATGTGGCCAAAGGATGATGGTAATGTGGTGGAGAGATGACATGTGGCCAAAGGATGATGCTAATGTGGTGGAGAGATGACATGTGCCAAAGGATGATGCTAATGTGGTGGAGAGATGACATGTGGCCAAAGGCTGATGGTAATGTGGTGGAGAGATGACATGTGGCCAAAGGATGATGCTAATGTGGTGGAGAGATCACATGTGGCCAAAGGTGATGCTAGTTAATCCTCGTGTCAAAGGGCGGATCCAGAATGGGTTCGATCATGGCGGGGATCCGCTCTCTCCAGTATCCTAGTTACGGCATAGAGCACAGGGTTGCGAATCCTGTGTGTTACAATGGCAACGACGATAAACAAAAACGCACGCGCCTTCTGTGACTGATATTGTCTACTTTCTAGAGAACTGATCCATGGCGGATTTTGTATCATCACCATCACATCATCATCACACCACCACACCACCACCACCACCACCATCATCATCATCATCATCATCATCATCATGATCATGATCATCATCATCATCATCATCATCTATCATCATCACCACCACCCATTACTATCACCATTACCATCATCTTCTTTCCCCCTTCTCCTCCTCCTCCTCCTCCTTCTTTCTTTCTGTCTTTCTTTCTTTCTTTCTTCTTCAAGATCATCATTCCACCATCGTCATCACCACCATGGGAAGCAACCGAACACCCATATCAGTTGCACATATTGATATGACAGTCGCGTCACATCATATTGCTGATAACGATCGGTTTATGTAGCAAAAATAGTTTATGTACTATTTTTGTCTCATTTCTAAAGTTATATATACACGCGCGCGCGCACGCACGCACACACACCACACACACACACACACACACACACCACACCACACACAGTCAGGCAGGCAGACAAACAGACAGAGACATCCAGGTACGAACTTTACAGTTCGTGAGAAAGTTATACTTTTTGTATTTCATGAAATCATATCAACAGACTCGGTTTTAGACTTAATAATTCTTTTAAGAAAACAGTATATCTATAAATGCAAATTTAACCACTGTCTTCCTGACATAGTCTCCTTACAAAGGTACCTACTCTCACGTTATAAAATCGAAAAATACAATGCAGATATAAATTGGAATGGACATGTTTTTAAAACAAGATGGTTAGCATATTTACCACTTATAGAAACGGCATGAGAAGGGAAAAAAAGGGAAAAAGAAAGAAGGAAAAAGATGAAAGAAATATGAAAATTATAATTATGTAAAGTGATATTTTCTCCTGTAAATGTTGCATTGATAAGACAATACTTTGGGTTGGATTCATCAATGATTACAATGTTTAGAGTGCATTGACAATTATGAACATACATGTATACAAATGTCTTTATTTTTGCTGATGTTGCTGTTTATATCTATGTAATCATCAATAGCTGTTCGTTACATAGATGTACGTGTACGTGTATATCTGTTGTTGCTGTTTTTATATATATATATAATATATATATATATATATATATATATTTATATATATATTATAATCCCTTTTTTTCTTTGTGTATTTTAGGTAAAAAAATTATTACTCTTTATGTACAAATATTGTTATGTTTTTTGTACGTTGATTAAAACGAATTTAAAAAGTTTTTAAAAAAAGACAGAGAGAGAGAGAGAGAGAGAGAGAGAGAATATACCGAAGGCTTGTTCAATGAAAGACCGTGGCCACTCCTGAAGGAGATGTTGTTAACAAACTTTAAAGAGAGAGAGAGAGAGAGAGAGAGAGAGAGAGAGAGAGAGAGAGAGAGAGAGAGAGAAACAGACAGACAGACAGAGACAGGGAGACACAGAGACAGACAGAGCGAGAGCGAGAGAGGGCCGAAGACAGAGATGGATGCACTCCGGACAGTCACACGGGGTCCCGCGGGTCACAGAGGAGACGGGAGATCAAAGTTCTGAAAACATGGAGGCTACATCAAGGGTGCGACCTCCTCGGGATGTATCTCTCCCCCTTTTTCTGTCTCTCTGTCTGTCTGCTTCTCTGTCTGTTTCTCTGTCTGTCTGTTCTCTACTATCTGCGTGCGTGCTTGCGTGCGTGCGTATATATATATATATATATATATATATTATATATATATATATTTATATTAATATATATATATATATATACATATATATATATATATATATATATATTATATATATATACATATATACATATATATATATATATATTGTGTGTGTGTGTGTGTGTGTGTGTGTGTGTGTGTGTGTGTGTGTGTTGTTGCGCATGCGTGCGTGCTTGTGAATGTGTGTGTGTGTGTGTGTGTGTGTGTGTGTGTGTGTGTGTGTGTGTGTGTGTGTGTTGTGCGTGTGTTGTGCGTGTGTGTGTGTGCGTGCACTCACAGACTCATAAACCCAAATCTCTCTCTCTCTCTCTCTCCTCTCTCTCTCTCTCTCTCTCTCTCTCTCTCTGTGCTCATGTGTATGTGCGCGCAAACATACACGCACGCACACACAGAATCATACATACAAACATACACGCACGCACACACACAGACATATTGCACTTGCACGCTTGCGCTCGAGCACGCGCGCGCGCGCGCTTGTGTGTGTGTGTGTGTGTGTGTGTGTGTGTGTGTGTGCGCGCGCGCGCGCGTGCGCGTATGGGTGCATCCTAGTGCGCGTGCGTGCGTGCGTGCGCGCGTCTGTCGTGTTTCCGAATGAGTCAAAGGATGTTTTCCACTCACACAACCACTCCCTACTCGGTCAAGCATGACACTGAAGCGAAAACTCATGGAGGACAGGCCAGCCTTTGAGGGGAAGGACTTCCAACAGCCAGCCAGCCCTCCCCCTCCCCCCCCCCAATGGCCGCCATGTTCAATTCTCTCCCCTGATCTGTGGCTGCACCCACTCGCTCACTCGTTCAACGCACTCAGCGCACTCACTTTCCCCCCGGTCTACCACTTTCTCAGGATTTGTTTGTTCCCCGATCTGAAGGAACTCGATACGTGACACTGCGCGTGACGAAGTTCTCTCTCTATCTCTGTCGGTCTCTGTCTGTCTGCCTGTCTGCCTGTCTGTCTGTCTGTCTGTCTGTCTGTCTCTCTCTCTCTCTCTCTCTCTCCTCTCTCTCTTCTCTCTCTCTCTCTCTCGCTCTCTGTTCCCCCCCCTTTTCTCTCTCTTTCTCTCTCTTGCTCCTCCCCCTCCCCCCTTTCTTATGGAACATATTTAAATGATGTGTGTGTGTGACAAGGACAGATTATAAGACTGGGCCCCAGCCTGAAATCACTCTCGAAATTAAAGGGTAATCAATCAACCAGTAAATATATCAAATTCTCTCCCCCCCCTCCCTCCTCCCTCCCTCCCTCTCTCTCCGCATATGTATGTGTGCACGTGTGTGCGCACGCATAAATGCGCGCTAGTGATTGCGTAGTGCGTATGTGTGCAATGTGTGTGTATGCGCGCGCATGTGTGTGTGTGTGTGTGTGTGTGTGTGTGTGTGTGGTGTGTGTGTGTGTGTGTGTGAAGAAAATTCTGATTTTTTTTTCTCTAAGAACACGTGCTTTTTCAGCATCAGCATCAGCATTGTCAGAGCTGGGGTTTTAAAACGAGTTGTTCAAACGGGACAAACATACTGGCAATAATGTGTTGTCTAAGATAACCCACACACACACACACACACACACACACACACACACAACACCACAACAAAACAACACAACACAACACACAAAACACAACACAACACAAACACAACACAAAACAACACACACACACACACACACACACACACCACACACACACACAACTCAAAAGTAAAACCCAAAGTGAAAAGACAGTGACTACCCACTAGAACAGGAAAATAGGTTTGTTCCGAGTAACACAGAATAATGGTAACGTAACATAGAAACGGATTCCATAGCCTTCGCAACTGCACAATTTAAGTTACTGACACCACAGTGTATCCTACACATTTTAACACAGCATGCACCCGCATTTAAGCCATCATTATAAACCAAAAATAAATTCAGACACAAATCAGGATGAGTCCCCGATGGTTTTTCAAAGGGGGCCTTCTGTTGGTACAGGCCCTCACATTAACTCTTTGACAAAATCGTTAAAAAAATGTTATTTGGGTTTATTTCGCCATTACCCTTTTTTCATCATCTATGAACACAAACTGTGCAAGCCATTTTGCAAATAAAAACTCGTTTTATTGTCTTATTTCGATGTTTTTTGTGGTGTGTGTGTGAAATTTTTCACTAATCTTAGCTAGAAAAATTCGGCAATTTGAGACCTCATACCACTTGAGACCTCATTACTTCAAACT
>CM031606.1:33162713-33199754 GCA_018398815.1 Conus ventricosus
ACTTTTGATACCTGGTGCCATGAGAAAGACCTCAGAAATCATGGTCAACAGCTTTCTGAAAAGCTCCATCGACATCTCTTTTGAAAATAAGCTTGATGTCTTTCCCTTTTCCTGTAGAGCATTCTTGAAGCATGGGACAGGCTTGCAAAAGTCTTTTTTTTTTCTTATGCTTTAAAAAAAAATATTTAGGGCTTGCAAAAGTCTTTGCCAAAGCCGTGTCGAATGCACCAAACTGGCTGGCACACCAGTGCATGGAGGCGTAACTCATACAACTTCAGGTGACTTGTCATATGAAACATTGGTGCAGCTGTCTCATCACGTTCAAAGCTCTGTATATATGAGACAAGCTCTGTGAACGCAGTGCTTTCCAAAATGTCATCCCCAGTCTCATTAGATTCCTCCTGTTTACTTTGTGCTTCAGCCTTTGACGCTTGTTTGTAAAATGTTTGCAGACATGTGTTATGGTAGACAGAATCTGTTGATATCATGTCTCCAGCTGCCAACTTATTCAACAGCATGTGATCCCTTAGAAAAGTGGCTTTCTTTCTGACTTTCTCATCCAGTTCCATTGTAGACACTTTATGAAAAGATAGCCAGCACTGGGAGACCCGCCACAGCAAAAACAGCAGTCAGGTTCATGCTGCACAGTTCTTTTCCTTGTCTTTGTAGCACTTGCAGGAGCACCTCCACTTTGCAATTTGCGTTTAGCTCGTTGCAACATACGACTGTTTATTTTGTCACGGTATGTCTTATGCCACATAGCACACTGTTTTTGAAATGTTTCCATAATACCTGATCCATCATCCAATGCTGAGAAGTCAATATCTGAAAAATGGTAGCCAAGGTCATGAAATTCCTGAAGTTTTTCTCCAACATACTGATATCCAGACCCTCCATGCTTGGCTTTTGTAGGCTGAACAAGCTTTTCTCTACTTTTCTCTTGACATGTAACGCAAATACTCCAGTCTACATTTCTCATGGCAGTTGATGACGCCGATGGTTGTCCAGCTGAAGTACCTGATGATTCAGTAGACGGTGGAGGAAGATCACAGTATCCTTTCTTCACGGTTTCTGTAAAGCTGCATCAAAACACACTGACTATGTAAAAACCATTTCTGAAAAAAATACTGTTGTTTGAATATTTGTGATTTGGAATCAGACAGTAACATATTTAAATTCATTCCACGCATAGCAACGATGTCTAGATTACGCTCTTGTGATGTAGAGAACAGCGCTGCCATGTTTGACTCAACTACACGACCATACAAAAACACTCGTCTGTGAGGCAACTATAGGGTGAAAAGTGAACTTGGATTTTTTTCTGTCTCAGTGCGTGCGTGCGTGTGTGTGTGTGAAAAACCTATGCCATGAGAGAGTATTGTAAATAAAACAAGAGCTACTAATACGGTCCTTGTCATCCTGAACTTAACTCTCTCTCTCTCTCTCTTTCTTTCTCTAATTTATCTCTTTCTTCACTATCTCAACGCTATACTTACTCATCCCACCGCGCGGTCTGCATTGTACTGTAAGCCCACTACACTGCCGCTTAAGTCAGTGAAGGTGAAGGACAGGTCCTGGAGGATGGGTAGAGGAGGCAGGAAGTGGCAGAAACTGTCTATGGCGCATCGCACTGGCCAGAAACTCCTTGACATTCGACTCGATTTTTGAAAGCTAAATATTTCCTTTAAATAGGAAAATAAAACTTGCCTCTTTCAAAATCATAATCAGCGGGAATTTAACTATCAGCTGACAAGCAGTTTTTGCTTCGAACTGAAAGTGCATTCTCACATCATTTAACAACCCCACTACCACACCTAACACATTGACAGTTTAACAACAAGCCTCTTACTCATTCAGCATTTCTCCTGTGTCCTTGTCCATGAGTCGCACTGTGTCATCCTGGCTACTGACCAGGCTGCACTGACCATCCCTGGTGAAGGTCACACTGGTAACCGACTCTGAAAATACAGTACTTCATGTTTCTCTCCTTTCTCTTTTAACCTTTTTTGGGAGGCGGTTGAGAGGGGGAGGAGGAGGAGGGAGGTCACTTTACTCATTAAATATCTAAGAATTTCCCTCTTTTCATATTTCTAGATGCAAACAATCCTCAAAAATTCACCTCAGCTTTACCCTCCAAAGTCTTAGCCAATGAAATATCTTTTTTTTTCTCATTTGCTTCTATTTAATTATTTGGTTCTGAAAAATATCAATCGATCACTTTTATGTAAGCAGCAAAAAATAACAGTCATAAAAAGTATGCTTCATCAGAAAAGTTAAATCAGATTAAGTAGGATTTTGATTATTATTCAAGATCAAAATTTAAAATTTTGCTGTCACCACGACTGTACACAGATATTTTACAAGCAAACATTACTTGTGTCATATTAACATGAACATCTTCTCTAAGTATGTTGTTTTGTTCCCACACCAGAATATCACCACTGTATGCAACAGTTTTTTCTCTTAGGTATACTTTGAATCATGCTACAGCTAAATGCACCATCTGCTCACTTCCAATGAAGTCGACATGCAATCGTCCCACACGCAGGTCATAGCGACGAATTTTCCCATCAGCAGAACCAGTCATTATTTCATGGTCCGACACCTGGAGACTTGTCACGCTGTCTGTGGCCTCATCCATGACCTGAAAGACAGCGGTGTCCTCCCGAATGACAGCAGTATCCACCCGAAGAAAGCAAATGTATGTAAAATGGTGTACAAATACATCCTTGTAAAGAAAGGAGGAGGACAGTGGGAGAAGTGGGTGTGAAGTGCTGAAGAAGACAGGAAAAGAGTGTAAGTCTTTTTTTGTGCATTTTTTTTTAAAAGCAAGGTGACTAAGGCAAAAACTGAAGCAAGTTTTTTTTTTTTGTTTTATTTTGCATTATGGAGGCATGCTATAATTTGCGCGCACATACGCATGTGTGCATATGTGTAAGAGTGAGAGAGAAGTGTTTGGTGTGTGTGTGTGAGTGTTGATGTTGTGGTGGTGTGTGTGTGGTGTGTGTGTGTGATGTGTGTGTGTGTGTGTGTGTGTGTGTGTGTGTGTGTGTGGTGTACTTGGTGTGTACGCGGGCACACCAGCGCAAGCATGCCTGTCTGTGTGTGTATGGGAGTAGTAACATTGCCTTATGGGAAGAATATTTTATTAAAATTTAATATATATATATAATGTAAGATACATCTCAGCTTGCGATGTGTGTGTGTGGTGTGTGTGTGTGCCATGTGTGTGTGTGTGTGAAAAGAAAATAATGTATGTGTGAGATAGGGGGGGGGAGGTTTGGATGGGGATAGAGTGAGTATGAAGAGAGGGTGGGGTGAACACTGTCTATGAGTGCATACATGTGTGTGTTTGCATGCACACATGCAAGAACAGTATCAGTAAACATACTTGAGCACACACCTAGCTGTGATGTTGCCATCTGCACCTATCTCTACTGACTTGGAGTTCCCTGGCATGATAACATTTTCATCCACAATCTAAGGGAATAAACCCTCACAATTCCTCTCAAGACTTTTGGAATGAAACAGTTAAGTTTTTTTTTTTTAATGCAGTTTCGCACTACAACATCCACTAACCCCTTCCTGAAACCTTCCCCTTTTCCCCTTCGCCAACAAGGAAGACAATGAATATGATATTTTCTTGTTAATAGTGTCTAGAAGTATGGTTATTCCTTATTCTAGAACAGTGAACCCTAAAGAAAGACCTTCCTAATAAAATTCTCCCCCCCTTCCCAAAGACTTCTTGTTCTGGAGAATTTTTGTCTTTGTTTACTTTCCCAACAATGTAGGGGTACCATAGCTAGAAATTATTATTTTGGGTTTTTTTTGGCCTATGCAGAACGAGCAGTTCTATAATTTTTTATCCCCAAACCCCAACACAACTCTGAAAGCCTAGTGCAACTTTGCCTCATACTGGATACAATGCAACTCAGTATCAATCTTTCTCTTAGTCTTTCTCTCTCCTAAAAAAACACAAAGATAGTTCTGAACACATCAACATCAAGGCAAAGCAGTCGACGGTCCAAACCTGAATAGGTGTATGACTCCGACTACGCGTATCCCATGCCCGAACCGTGTTGTCCAAAAAGACCCAGACGTATCCTGTGGACTCTTCGTTGAACTTTTCCACAGTTCACTGTGCCTGGGGAAAACAAATCAACCATGCTGCAGTGTCAGCAGAAAGGGGCGGGTTGGGTTGGGTCCAAGGGGAAGGGGGGGGGGGGGGGGGGCAGAGCAAGGGAGTGCAGGGGAGGGAGTCTGGGGGGTGAGGGGGGGTAAAAAGTTTCATTTTTCATGAAGGTGTCGATGCATGTGGATTTAGTCAATTCAGGCTACACCCCTTCTACTCAAGTTTCAAGACCACAATGTGGAAGTTTTACAGCTGACTGATGCATAAATTAATGACTAAGATGACAGGATTTAAAAAGAAGATCTATGGTTACGACTTATCTGATGTCTAATCTGCACATGAGCCCATTGCACTGGTCAGACCTTGGCTACCTATCTAACACTGTTCATGCCATTGTGATCATTGTATGTGTGTGTGGTGAGTGTATACATTGTATGTGAGTAGGTATATGTGTGTGCGGGGGGTGGGTGGGAAAGGGCCCCGTGTGTGGATGTGTGTGTGTGGGGTTTATGGTGTGGTGTGCTGTGTTTTGTACATGTGTATGCATGTGCATAATCTGTAGGCCGTATGACCATGTACCTGAAAATATGCTTAAGATGTGCATATATGTATGTATGGTGTATGTGCGCATGCGTACGCGATTTTGTGCACATGTGCTTGTGTGTATGCAAGCCCTGTATGTGTGTGTGTGTGTGCTTGCGCACTTGCATGTGCTTGTGCATAAGGCTTTCATGTGTGTGTGTGTGTGTGTGTGTGTGTGTGTGGTGTGTGTGTGTGTGTGTGTGTGTGTTCGACGCGGGGTTGGGGTGTGCATGTGTACACCTTGATTATTTGTGGGAAACAAATGTTCAAAAGATAATTAGTTCTTACATATCAAAAACAACAACAAAACAACAACAAAAACAAAAATGCTTTACACACCGATATCTATGGCCTCTTCGTTTCACACGCTTGCATTGCTTTCTGACGCACATTACCAGTGCATACATGTTTACAGCATAAACAGGGGGGTCCTGAGAGATTAAAAGTCTTATCTCAGTTGACATGTATTTGATCATTCGAGTCTGCCTTTGGATAGGTCCAGTACAAGTTGCCCCATTCTCAAGGGTTTCACAGTGTTGGGCCCTTTGGGGTTATTCTAACATCTAATACAGAATACAAAAACACCAATAAATCACACACAGACAATCAGATTTTGTCAAAAGAAGAACAGCAAATGGAGACCAATGGGGAATGGTTAAGAGGTAAAGATATAACACCCAAAATGTTAACAACAGCAATAACAATTCCAGTCAAAGAGCTTCATGAATCAAAAGTCAGAATCCAACCTGCATGATCTCTGTACTTTCGAATGGCCTGCCCAGATGCCCCAACACAACCCACGCTTTGTCAGGCCCCAGAGCAGATCTGCGAAATTGTCTCCAGACCCTCGCTCCAGAACTCTGGCCGTGACCTATGTGTCTTGGAAAGGGCACGGTGTGGGTCCACAGTTTCACATTTGCGCTGCCACAGGTCACAGTAGCGGCTGTCAAACTGTGACCCAACGACAGCATAAACCCCAGTCAGACATGAATCAGTTTTTCTTCAGTCTGTTGAAAAGGAGGTTAATTGGTTAAATCTTTCTTTTGTAGCCACGCCCGTCTTGGGTACTTTGACTTGCCCATCTAAAGTCATAAAATGTAGTATGTGACTGTTTTAATGTTGATTAAATAGGCTTTTAAAAAATAATTCAAGAACTTTAACCTTCGCGGACGGTTTTGGGTCTGTGGACCCAGAAGGTCTTTAATTCCAATCTCGTATATTATAGTATTTCCATGAAATTTTAGATATGCTCCAACACACAAAATTTCTCGTCTAAATTCGAAATATAGGTCAAAATTTCAAAAGGTAATTAACGGTGACTTTTATATAGCATTGATGACGGTGTGGTCGTGTGGACCCATGGCTCGCAGAGGGAAACTGTGTTTACCCCCCCGCGGCGGTTGGTCCGTGGGACCAATGGCTCGAAAGAAGGAACTGTAACCGTACGGCTTCTCGGAAAGCCGAATAGCAAGTTTGGTGTGTGTGTGTGTGTGTGTGGTTGTCGTGCGCGCGCACGCGCGTGCTTGTATGTGTTGTGTGAGTGTGTGTGTGTGTGTGTGGAGAGAGGAGGAGAGAGAGAAGAGAAGTGTGTGGCGCGCACGCACGTATGTGGTGTGGTGTGTGTTGTGCGCCGCCGTATGTGTGAAGTGTGTGTGGTGTTGGAGAGAGAGAGAGGAGAGGAGGAGGAGAGGAGAGAGAGAGAGGAATGGTGGTGTGCGCGCACGCACGTATGGGGTGGTGTGTGTGGCGCACGCAGTATGTGTGATGGTGTGTGTGGGGCGTGGTGTCGCACGCACGTGTGTGTGTGTGTTGGCGTGTGTGTGTGGGTGTGTGTGTGGTGTGTGGTGTGAGAGAGGAGAGAGGAGAGTGTGTCACGTCAAATAACACAGCAAGCGTGGTTAGTTGCCGCCGGTTCGATCGGGTTAAGCCCGACTCGACATCCACGCCTTCAAGCCTCGATCCAGCCAATTTAGCACAGCGAGGAGCAGCAGACAGTCTGAGTGGCTGGACGACAGGTCTCGATAGGTCTGGTCAGACGTCTCAGCGCCTACCCAGACTCATCTAGCCAATTTAGAGTGACCAGTGCCCACGAGTTTAAGCCACACGGCGCCAGTTAAGTAGGAAAGGGGGGAAGGTAGTGCGTGGTGGGGGTGAAATCTAGCTAATCAATTAAATGACCAATTGACCACCACAGAGAGTAAGGCGTGTAGGCGTGACTGTCATGATTTGAATATCCAATGGAATTAGAGGGAGATAACTTCGGGTATCAGGGGTAAAAATACTGACCAATGGTACTCGCCCTTTTTGACAGATCGGAAGGGAAATAAGAAGGATGTGAGAGAGAGAAAAGGGGGGAGAACGAGGGGGAGAACGAACAGAGAGACAGAGAGAGAGAGAGGTTCTGGGGTGTAGTCTCTGCAGGAGAAAGGCAGAGAGATGAGAGGAGTGAAGTTTAAGCATTAGCACCAGTTTAGAGTCTGCAGAGGAGGGACTAAAGAGAGATGTGGAGAGAGAGAGGTTGCTAACTAATGAAGAGAAAAGAAAGAAAAGAAAAGGAAAGAAAAGCACCATGTCCATTTGATAGAGCGGACTAGAAGAGAGAGAGAGAGTGCAATGCGTTAATGCAGGAAGAAAGAAAGGAGAACAGATCGATGTTGATAGTCACTGTTCCATCTTAACCGGGGTTCGACCTCATACCTGGCAGCGTCACTTCGTCAAGCAGAACACAGACACAACGCCAGTGCCAGCAGACCAACACCAGTGCCAGCAGTTGTGCCGTGTTGTGAAAGTGACAGTGAAAAGAAAAAAAAGGAAAAGAAAAAAGAGACAGTGATTCGTGAATAGTTAAGATCACCTGGCCAGGTAAAGTAGAAATCTATTTATACCCGGGTTAGTTAATGATGATTTAGATAAATGATTTTTGTGAAGTTCAGGAAGAGAGAATGTTTCATTTTGTTTGATTCCATATGCATTGATGTTTCGTTCTATGATCATGTGTAGTAAAGTTATAGACTTTACTAGTGGTTTGATGTGACGAATGCATGATATATGAATGAGATTGTAAGCAAGCTGTGAGTGTGTTTGGGCTGTGCGCTAGTCCTTCCTCCATCAACATCACCCGAGGTTGACAATTTATTGGCGAGCCTGCCAGGATATTCTGGCCATTTATTATAATTGTTCAACTTCTCAGAGAGGAAGCTGGGTGGGATTCAAGTATTGTAATCCTAAGACAAGGGTTGTCTTCTGTATGTTCCAAGATAGTTAAATACTAGGCTTGGCATTGCTTCCAAGATAGTTAATACTAGGCTTGGCATTTCAGCCCCAGAGTACTGATTTCGCACAGATTGCCTATAATTCGCTCTCATAGTTGGGTCAGGCGTTGGGCGTCTTATAAAAACTAACTACGTTGTCCCAAGCTAATATTATCATTCATAGGATTGTGCTATTACGTCACTCGTGTCGGTAACCACCAGTTTGGCTGTCGTAGTAGTAAAATCTTGTTCAAAAAAAAAAAAAAAAAAAAAAGGAAGTTATAATGGCGGAAGAAAAGAACACCCTATTGAACAACTCGTGAGCGTCGCTCGTGATTTAGGTTATTCGGGGAGAAGAGTTGCGAGCATTCGTTGAAAACCAGCAAAAAGATGGAAAGGGATGAACGCGCGGAAAGACGCCGTGTCGCAGTAGGGAAACGCAAGAAAAAGAAAAATTAAGGATTCAGGCTAACGAAAATCAGGCCAGAGAAACGCAGGAAACAGAAAGACTAAAGGAAGCGCAGGAAACAGAAAGGACTAAAGGAAGAGCAGGAAACGGAAAGATTAAAGGTTCAATTAGGTTAGAGAAAGTGAGGATACAAAGGGAGACCACCGAGGATGGGAGTTCAGTTTCCAGTGATCTGTGCGCAGTTACGCTCCCGACCCAAGTTGCCAAATTCTTGAAGGAACCGATTCGATTGATGATACATCAGTCGTTTCGAAACGTTTGCGACAGTCAGGGTTGGCCTTCAGAAGAGTGGGCAGTCATTTTGTCAGCGCTATTGACTGGTAAGGCATTACAGATTTTCACTGCATTGCCCGCAGACACCAATCTGATTTTGGGGCTGTGAAGGAATCATTGATGAAGGGATTTGACCTCACAGAGGAAGGATTCAGAAAGAAATTTCGTTCAGCTAGATTGCAAGCAGGGGAAACGTACACTCAGTTTGGTGCAGTCTAGATCACTATTTTGAGAAATGGTTAGAGTTGAGTGGTACGAAAAAGGAGTTCGCTGAATTGAAAGAGCTAGTTATGAAAGAACAGATTTTGTCAGGTTGCGGCCTGAGTTAACCATACATTTGAAAGAGAGACAGCCAGAGACAGCAGGAGAGGTTGTTGAAGTTCGCAGAGGTGTACAGGGAGGCACGTTTGGGCACTAAGGTGCAGGAGAAACAGGTGCCAGGCACAGGTGAGAAGAGTGCAAGGAGACCAGGAGAGTTTTCTGCAAAGTCTGCAAACCCAGTGGTGGGGCAGAAGGAAGGGCAAAGGGACATTAGGTGTTTCATTTGTCACAAGAAGGGACATGTGGCGAGGGATTGTCGCATGAGGTTCCAGAAGGCAGCAGCCTTGCAAGAGGTGGATAAGGGTCGTCAAGGGAAACGACCTTCAGTGGAACCAACAGGGATCCAATCTGAAGAGGGTGGAGTGCAGCCTATGGCTAGCACTGGACAGCAGTCAGTGTCAGGGATGGAGGGCACTAGGCTGAGTGGTTCGTTACCAGTGGAAGAAGGGTGGATTGGCCAGCAGAGGGTGAAGGTGTTACGAGGACACTGGTTGTTCATGCGGTGTAGTACGAACAACGCTGGTCGAGAAAGGGGATTGACAGGGCAAATCCAGACCTGTACTCTAATCGATGGCACTGTGAGGGAGTTTCCAGTTGCTAAGATAGAAGTACGTACCCCTTACTTCTCAGGCGAGTTGTCTGCGTTGGTGATGGAGAAACCCCTTCATGATTTGATCATTGGAAATATTCCAGGGGCAAGGGATCCAGGGGATCCTGAGTTGTTGACTGCTACAGGGGCAGCAGTTCAAACATGGAGCAAGAAGGAGGAAAAGGTTGATAAACCGTTAGTCGTTCCAGCAAGGAAGTCAGGCATAGATGTGTCGCCTGATGAGTTTAGGGCAGCGCAGGAACAAGACCCTTCGCTCGTGAAGTCTTGGGAGTTGGCAAGAGGTGGAGAGAAACAGGAGGTTAGAGGAGGTGAGACAGAATTTCTTGTGAAAGGCGGGCTGTTGTACCGAGTGTTCACCAAGGGGAAGACAGGTAAGGTGACCACTCAGTTAGAGGTACCAGCAGGTTATCGTGACACTGTCATGTCAGTGGGTCACGAGTCGCTCATGGCGGGTCATCTCGGCACCAGCAAAACGGCTGACCGAATCTTGATGACTTTCATTGGCCAGGAGCAATGGCAGACATCAAGCGTTTCTGTATGTCATGTGACGTGTGTCAAAGGTCAGCCACAAGAGGGGTGAAGAGGAAGGCACCTCTTAAACAGCCCCTTTAATTGACACACCATTCAGGAGAGTGGCTATTGATCTGATTGGCCCAATCTCGCCCTGTTCCAAAGGTGGCACAGGTATGAGACATGTAAGGTTGCAAAGGAAAGTTTGCAGAAGGCTAGGGTCGTTCAGAAGAAGCAATATGGCAGGAAGGTGACGAAGCAATCCCTCAAGGCGGGAGATCAAGTCCTGGTACTGCTTCCCACGGGTCACAACAAGCTGCTGATGCATTGGAAAGGACCATTCACCATCACTGAAAAGGTCGGTCGAGATTACCGAATTGATGTGAATGGAAAACCAAAACTTTTCCATGCAAATTTCCTCCGCAAATATATTCAGCGTGAGACTCAGCACATAGGCGCAGCAGCAATCATTGATGAGGTGAAGGAGACCCAGCAGAAGAAGGGGAGATTTGGTTGCCTAAGTTTCCAGAAGAGTCATACAGGGATGTGTCACTGTATGAAGGGCTAGACAGTAGGAGTTCCTAGGTTTTGTTGTCGGAGGCGACACAAAGCAGCCAGAAAAGGGAAAGGTGGAGAAGATGATGAATTCAGAGAGACCAAAGACCAAAACAGAAGTCAGTCATATCCGGGGTGCTTTGTTGATAATATGTGTTGATTACAGTTATGTTGATTGGATATGGGTTCATTCCCAGTTGGCTATGGTTCATATTTTTTTGTGTGAGACTTGTTCATATTTTCTTTGTGAGACTTGTTCATGTGAATGTAGTTATGCTTGGAGCATACAGTCGCTTGTGTAGTGATGCATTATTTGCAATAAGTGAGGACGGAGATTCCTCAGTGAAGTGTCATGGATCGTGATCATATTATATTGTGCTTTTCATAAGAATTGTGAAAAGAAGATGTGGCAAATCCGCAGGTAGGGGAATGGCATAAGTGCGCACAGAGGTCGTTGTAAAATGAGTCGAAATAACGCAAGAGCGCACATCAATGATAACTCATTGGGGCGGTATTCACTAATGATATATCCTATAATTTATAAACCGTTTGTTGTAAAGTATTTTTCAAACTTTGCACATGTAGCTGTGTGTCAGCAAGTTCGGTTGTTGTCTTTTTTTTTGTACCGTTGTTTTGAGACAATGCGGTGCATAGTCTTTTGCAAGGGGGAAATTGTCACGGTAAAAAATAAACACAAGCAAAGTCGTGGTTAGTTGCCAGCCGGTTCGAATCGGCTTAAGCCCGACTCAGACATCCCGACGCCTTCAAGCGTCGCATCCAGCCAATTTAGCACAGCGAGGAGACAGCAGACAGTCTGAGTGGCTGGACCGACAGGTCTCGATAGGTCTGGTCAGACGTCTCAGCGCCTACCCAGACTCATCTAGCCAATTTAGAGTGACCAGTGCCCACGAGTTAAGCCACACGGCGCCAGTTAAGTAGGAAAGGGGGGAAGGTAGTGCGTGGTGGGGGTGAAATCTAGCTAATCAATTAAATGACCAATTGACCACCACAGAGAGTAAGGCGTGTAGGCGTGACTGTCATGATTTGAATATCCAATGGAATTAGAGGGAGATAACTTCGGGTATCAGGGGTAAAAAATACTGACCAATGGTACTCGCCCTTTTTGACAGATCGGAACGGGATAAGAAGGATGTGAGAGAGAGAGAACGGGAGAAACGAGGGGGAGAACGAACAGAGAGACAGAGAGAGAGAGAGGTTCTGGGGTGTAGTCTCTGCAGGAGAAAGGCAGAGAGATGAGAGGAGTGAAGTTTAAGCATTAGCACCAGATAGAGTCTGCAGAGGAGGGACTAAAGAGAGATGTGGAGAGAGAGAGTTGCTAACTAATGAAGAGAAAAGAAAGAAAAGAAAAGGAAAGAAAAGCAACCCCATGCCCATTTGTGACGGGACTAGAAGGAGGAGAGAGGAAAACGTTAAGGCAGGAAAAAAGAAAGGAAACAGATCGATGTTGAACACTTTTTCCTTTTAAACCCGGGGTTTCGACCTATACTGGCAGCGTCACTTCGTCAACAGAACCACAGACCAACGCCAGTGCCAGCAGCCCAAAACCCATGCCACAGTTGTGCCGTGTGTGAAAGTGACGTGAAAAAAAAAAAAAAAGGAAAAGAAAAAGAGACATGATTGTGAATATTAAAGATCAGGGCCAGGTAAAGTAGAAATCTATTTATCCCGGGGTTAGTTAATGAGATTTAGATAAATATTTTGGAGTTCAGGAAAGAGAAATTTTCTTTTTTTGTTTGATTCCATATGCATTGATGTTTTTTTTATGATCATGTTAGTAAAGTTATAGATTTATAGGGGTTTTGTGTGACGAATGCAGATATATGAAGGGTTTTGTAAGCAAGCTGTGAGTGTGTTTGGGGGTGTGCGCTAGTCTTCCTCCATCAAAAAATCACCCGAGGTTTACAATGTGGTGTTTTGCGGCACGCCCCTATGTGTGTGTGTGTGTGTGTGTGGTGTGTGGCAGACGATGTGTGAATGTGTGTGTGTGCGTGTGTGTGTGTGTGTGGCCCGCAGTATGTGTGTGTGTGTTTTGGCGTGTGTGTGCGCATGCAGTATGTTGAATGTGTTGTGGTTTTGTGTGAGGAGAAGAGAGAGAAAGTGTGTGGCGCGCGCATGCACGTATGTTGGTGTGTGTGTGTGTGTGTGTGTGTGTGCGCCGCACGTTTTGTTTGTGTTGTGTGCGTTTTGGTGTGTGCGCACGCACGTATGGTGGTGGTCGTGTTGTGTTGTGTGTGGGGGGGGGGGGGGGGGGGGGGGGGGGGGGGGGGTGTAATTTTGGTTGTGCAGTAAGCTGTTTTTCCAAAAGTGCATTTTTTTAAATTTTTTTTACAGCATGTCTTACGTGGTGTTGGTCAGACAATGTTTGGATTTATTTGGGAAAATAACACGATCTGTCCACAATTCAGACAAGAGGAGTTTCTTACAGTGCTTGATAAGAGCCCCAAGATAAGATAAGATAATGTTGCTTATACCCACCGACCGCAAAGGGCCCATAGGGCTGGAAGAGCCACAAAACAAAATATGATTCGGAAAAATTTATATAATATATATAAATATATTATAATATAGAGAAGAGAGAGAGGAGGAGAGAGAGAGGATGTGTTGTTGTCCCCCCGAAGTTGTGTGTTGGTGTTGTGTGTGTGTGCGCACGCACGTATATGTGAATGTGTGTGTGTGTGTGTGGTGTGGCGCACGAGTATGGTGGTGGTGTGGTGTGGTGTCTGGGTGTGTGTGAGGGGGGGGGGGGGGGGCCGGGGACATTTTGGTTTTGTTGTCAGCTGATTTACAAATGTGATTCTTCTATGTACAGATTCTTCGTGAGGTCTGGTCAGACAAGTATGGACTTTTATTGTGGAAATAACACATCTGGGGTCCACAATTTAGACAAGAGGGGTTACATTCAAAGTGCTTTGATAAGAGCCCAAAACAAAATATGATTCGGAAAAATATATTATATATATATATATATATATAGAGAGAGAGAGGAAAAGGGAGAGGGAGGGGAGAGAAGGGGAGAGAGAGAGAGAGAGAGGAAGAAGTGTGTGTGTGCGGCCCGCACGTTTTGGGTGTGTGTGTGTTGCGTGGCGCACCCCGTATGTGTAAAAGTATGTGTGTGTGTGTGTGTGGTGTGTGTGTGGTGTGTGTGGTGTGTGTGTGTGTGGGGTGTGTGTGTGAGAGAGAGAGAGAGAGAGAGAATGTGTGTGTGTGCGCGCACGCACATGTGTGTGTGTTGTGTGTGGTTGTGTGTGTGTATGTGTGTGTGTGCGTGCCAAATGTAGGTGAATGGTTTTGTGTGTGTGTTGTGTGTGGGGTGTGTGCGACGCACGTATGTGTGAATGTGTGTGTGTGTGTGTGTGTGTGTGTGCGTGGTGGTGTGTGTGTGTGTGTGTGTGTGTGTGTGTTTTGTGTGTGTGTGTGTGTTGGGTTTTTGAGGGGGGGGGGGGGGGGGCGTGTACTTTTGGTTGTGCAGTACAGCTTTCACAAATGTGCATTTCTATGTAAGCTGTCTTACGTGGTGTTGGTCAGAAAAGTTGGACTTTTTATTGTGGAACATAACACGATCATGGCCACAAATTAGACAAGAGGAGTTATCATTCACAAGTGCTTTTTATGAAGAGCCAAAACAAAATTTTTGATTCGGGAATATTATATTATTTTATATATATATATATACATAAGAGAGAAGAGAGAGAGAGGAGAGAGAGAGAAAAAGAGAGAAGAGAGAGAGAAGTGTGTGGTGTGCGCGACGCCGTGTTGTGGTTTTTGTGTGTTTTGTTTTGCGCACGCAGTTGGTGAAAGTGTGTGTGTGTGTTGCGTGTGTGTGTGTGTGAGAGAGAGAGAGAGGGGAGAGAGAAGGAGGGGAAGGTGTGTGTGTGTGCGCACGCACGTGTGTTTTTTTTGTGTGGTGGTGTGTGTGTTGTGTGTGTTGTGTTGTGTGTGTGTGGCGCAGCAGTATGTTGAATGTGTTGGTGTGCGGGTGTGCGCACGACGTATGGTTTAATGTGTGTGTGTGTGGTTTTGTGTGTGGGTGTGTGTGAGGGGGGGGGGGGGGGGGGGGGGGGGGGGGGGGGGTACATTTCTGGTTTGCAGGGGCCGTATTTACAAATTGCATTTTTCTATGTCCATGTCTTACGTGATGTCTGGTCAGACAATGTATGGACTTTATATTGTGGAACATAACACGATCAGTGTCCCCCAATTCAGAAAGAGGAGTTTCATTACAAGTGCTTTGATGAAAAGCCACAAAACAAAATTGATTCGGGAAAATATATATATTATAGAGGAGAGGAGAGAGAAGAAAAGAGAAGAGGAGAGAGGGAGAGGGGGGGGGGGGGTAAATAAAAAAAAGCCCCGGTAAAATGATTTTTTGTTTTTTTCTTTAGTCTGCTAATATTTCTGCTTATTTAAATCCCCAGGGGCCCACACCGTTGTGGGGAAGGGGGGACATGATTTTCCCTTTCAGGGGTGGGGCCACATGGACCCCCCCCGTCTGTGGAAGGGTGGACATGATTTTCCCTCTTTGAGGGGCATGGGTCCACATGGACCCCACCGTCTTCCGTGTATAGTCAAAAGCACGTCCGGCGAAGGTTAAAAATGCAGCAATAACATTTTCCAATTCCAGTCTCACAACTGTGCATTTATTATTAACGAAGGGGTTCAAAAGACAAGGAATTCAATTCTCATCAAGTTTCTCAACTTCCTGAAAACCTTGAAAAAGTTAAAAGTTATTTCAAGAGGTAAATGGGTATCAAAATGTGTCCTTTGTGGTCAATAAAAATACCTAATAACACTGCAGACTTTTACTTTCAAAGAGCTGTACCTGTATAGATAATTGTGAACGACTTTGCTGTAATCAAACACCAAGCCAAATCACAACAGATGTGTTACGAAAATATATTTCTAAAACACCACACCACAAACTTGCAATGCCATTCGACTTTAGAAATGATTAAAAGTAAAAAATCACTATAAAATATTTTAACAAAGAAGCATTTGGCCATAAATTTCATTTCAGTGGTGTGAATTAAGACTCAGTTTGTTGCTCATAAGTTGTGCCTGATAGAGTCTGCAATACCATATCAAGTTCAATTTTTTTTTCACTTAGAGTTTGTACCTTTGAGGTCTGATATTTTAACAGATCTTTTCATTAAAAAAAAATTGGGGGAAGACAGCATCTGTCTCACACTGCAAAAAGTGTTTATCTTTTCTCACTTTATGTGTCAAGCAAAATAGATCTAGAGGTTCACTTGGGGCAATCTGTTCGCGTATTGATCTTATTCTATGCCACATTCCCCAAGTTTAAAAGCAAAATGAAATATTGAAGATGGAGAGCGGGAAATCAATCAATACCGGCAAACGCCATGTCTTCTCAGTCACTAAGAATGTTCAACAAGCTTCTAAACAAGCTTCTAAACAAATCAAAAACTACACCCCCCCCCCCCCCCCCCCTCCCTTTACACATTTTGAGTCTAAAACTATGTTGATAGTGCTAAATACCTTGAACTTGGGATGTCGAAGAACATGAGGTTTAAATAAGAACAAACATGATTCATCCATCTTACCTAACTTGGCATACAAGGTTTTAGCCATTCTTCACCCCAACCTCAGAGACGTGCCCACAGGTTGTACAGACAGTATAAAAACCTACAACTTCTACAAAGGACTGTCAGACCTAAATTACATCTCTTCCATCGTGGATTATTGGGAACTAGCATCCTCTCCACGATGAACAATCAAATTCAGTTCCACTGTTCCATGTCTATTGTGATACATAGTACAAATTCATGCATAGCCTGGTGAAGGAGTGGCTCCATCATGCTTTTTTCACAGAGTGACCACAATCTATGACTTATCATGTTACTTAAGCTTTCACCAAAGGTATATTGCCTAACTGTCTGGGGGCCTGCCAAAGCTCAAGAAGTTTCCCACTGCTGGAGAGAACTATTCACTGAAAAAAACTGATTTACATATATTTTTTCTTCACCCTTTTACCTCCAAGCTTGGAGCATCATTTTGGCGGATGTTTCCTTGTTTGTTCTGACTGTGCTCTGCGGCGCGCTGTAATGTTTGCTAGGCGATTCGGGTCGTAAGCAGCATTCCTTTGGAGTTGTGTTTTCTTGTGGGAGGAAGAGTTACCCTACTTGTTTATTATTTACTGTTCCTGCCTCATTTCCTATCTAATTTTGCCTCAAATTTGTCAAATAGTTGATCCAATCTCTTCCAAAGACCCAGTAAGTAAGCTATGTGCAACTCACTGAAAAACTTGTGAAAGAGGGGGACATGTATAGAGGAGAACCCCGGGGATAAAAAGGTATTGGGGAGGGGGGAGGGGGGCTGTTTTAGTGGTATTACTGATTTAGCCCCTGTGACCACTTTGTTGGCCAGATTACTCCTTCTTGAGGTCTGATATCTTAAATAAACTAGTACGCTCACAATATTTGGTTTGTCTTGCGAGGAGGAGGGCATGGAGGATATGCCCCTATGGAAGAAATGGGTATGCGGCTGAGGATGGGAGATAGTTGGAGGTTACCACTTATTTTGTTATAAGGATTGCCACAAATTAGCAATGGGTAAAAGTTCAAAGTTAAGATGTGCAGTATTCGTACATTCCATGTTTCAAGGAAACACCAGGTGTACTGCAAAGGTTTAGTTAAAAGCTTGTAAATAAAAGAATCCAGGAGGCCCTCGAAAAGAATAATAACTCCAACTCCAAGCCATTGTGGAACTTTATGAAGGCCACAAAGAAGGATGAAATAGGTCTCACCTCTGAGAGCAGAGTGAAAATTGTTGATAAAGCTAAAGGCAAGGCCACAATCCTGCTGAAGCATGCTTTCGCTAAAGACACTGATGACCCACTGCTACAAGCCACTATCTCTGCTTCTCCACATTCAGCAGATCAGGATTACAATTTAACACTGCTTAAATTGCCGAGCTGCCTTGGGATGTCAAACAACATAAACCCCAGGCCCATGGCATCCCCTACACCGTATTCAAAACCTGTGCTGGCAAACATCACCCCAACCATGAGCTTCATTTACCTGAACTGAGCAGGAGTTACAGGAATCAGTGTTCTGCCCAGCAACTGGCTCAATGAAGACATCGCTACAGTACTGAAAAAGGCGAAAAAATATTGTCTTACTTCACTAACAATTCTGTTCAAAGTCTGCAAGATAATTGAACATGTATTGGTAATGTAATATACTGCTACATGCTCCAACATCTACAAACCCACATTTATAAACTCAACTGGTTTAGGTTTAGGTTTAGGTTTGTAGGGACAATTGCCTTTAGCAATTATAGCCAGAACTGGCTTTACATGTCCCTTCTATGTGTTATCTGTCTTCACACGGTCAGGTCTTTAACTCGCTCAGTCTTTATTTATCATAGTCAAAATAAAATAGTCTTCATAATACATATCATCAATAGAGTTTTTGAAAACGGTTAGTATTTTGTGCAGTTTAATGTTAGGGGTTAATTTATTCCAAAGATTTGTTACTCTGTTACTAAAAGAAAATTTCCTTAGGTTAGTGCGATAATATTCATGATAAATTTTATCCACACTATTTCTGGTAATATCAACTCTTGATGCAGTAAAAAAATTTTGAAATAGGAATATTGTCAACACAATTAAATATTTTATTGACTTGGATCAAATCGCCCCTCACTGGTCTTGTTTTTAGGGTAGGCAGTCCAGAGCTTTTAACCTACCTTCATAGGAAAGATTTTGTATATTCTTTACAAGCTTGTTGCTCTTCTTTGTACTCTTTCCAAAGCAGCAGACTGCCTCTTTAATCGAGGATACCAAATTGTATTGCCATATTCCAAATGAGGTCTAACGAAAGCCTTGTATATTTTTGTAAAAATTTTTTATCTATATGACTAAAAGTACGTTTAATTATACCAATCATTTTATTCGCTTTATTTATAGAGTTTTGAATATGCTTATCGAATACCAGGCCAGAATCAAAAGTGACACCAAGATCTTTTTCATAATCACATGTTGAAATATCTGCACGCTCACCAGTATTACTGTTTAGCATTGTGTATTGGTATCTTGGGTTCTTACGTCCAACATGTAAACAGTTGCATTGTCGCATTAAAATGCAAATTCCATGTGGCAGACCATTTGGATAAATTATCAATTATCATTTTGTAATGTATTATGATTATAAGTTGTATTATAAATTTTTGTATCGTCTGCGAATATATTGCAAATACTTTTCCACCGAGTTTGGCAAATCATTTATAAATTATTGTAAATAATATGGGACCCAAAATACTCCCTTGTGGTATACCACTTAGAACTTCGTAAAATCTAAATATGAGCTTCCTACTCTAACTCTTTGCTGTCTTTTAGTTAAAAAATCCCTTATCCATGTATGCACTCTACCGTAATTCCATATGATGATAATTTCACTAATAGCCTCTAATGGGGACAGAATCAAAGGCCTTTTTAAAGTCTAAATAAAGTATATCTACATTGTTGCCATTATCTAAAAGTTTTATTAAATCCTCCATGACAAGTAGAAGTTGTGTTACACAAGATCGATGTTTACGGAAACCATGCTGGCACTCTGTATATAGATTATTCAAGGTCATATGATCTACGATCACATTCCCGTATAATTGATTCCATAATCTTACAAACATTGATGTAAGACTAACTGGCCCATTAATTTCCAGGATCTGTCCTAGTACCTTTTTTGAATAAAGCTGTCACATTTGCAGGACTTCCGTCCATTGGTACCACACCTGATTCAATTGACTTATTAAACAAAAATACTGAAAGGTAATGCTAGCTAATTATATGACTCCTTAAGAACTCTTGCAGGGATCATATTAGGTCAACAGATTTATTTGGGTTTATATTTTTAAGTCTCTCTCTAACTGCACTGGGTGTAATACACATATCTGTTACAGTGACTCCACTGGACTTTGAACCACTTTCCAGATCGGAATATTACTATTATCTTCTTTTGTGAAAACACTAGAAAAGAAGTCATTTAAAGTATTTGCCTTATCTTCATCTGACACTGCTAAACCACCATTTTTTGTATTCAGTGGACTAATGCCAATATTTGTCTTGGTCTGTGATTGTACATATTTCCAAAACTTTTTAGGATGATCTTTACAATTAGATGCAACTTTTTTTCGAATTCGATCCTTTCTTTTCTTTTTATTTTTTCACATTTATTCCTCATCCTTATACTTTCCTCCAAGCCTTCTTATCAACCATATTGGTTTTTTCATATGTGTTGAACACTCTTTTTTTGGAATATATTTATCAATACATTATGAATAGTGTTCTTGATCATTTTCCAACACTGATTACAACTATATTCTGTTCTGGGTACAAAGACACCCATTTCCTGACAACAGCTATCATCGTATGCCCTTTGAGTTCCACTACGTTGCAGTTATGCCAGTCATCTGGATTCAGCTAAGACCGATACACTGATCACAGACAGTACTATTAACTCTAACCGTTGTAGAGTTACACAGCAATGCAACATTTTTAAAGGTCAATCGTAATGTTAGAAAAAGTTCAAAGGCGAGTACCAAATTGTTAAAGCCTTGCAAAAACTTATTGTATAATGAAAGATTGAAATATTGAATTGCACTCCTGAGGGGAAGAAGGATTGAGGTGACCTAATTCAAGTTTATAAGATCTTTAATGGTTATGATGATATTGACGTGGAGACTTTTTTTTTTGTTGCACAACTTGCGAGTACTAAAAAAGTCTGATGGAAAGATTTTTATAAAGCACTCAAATACTAATCAACGTAAATTTTCTTAAATGTCCCTACTACTACTTACTGTAACATAACTATGGGTATGCTTACCGCTGAAACGAACCGCTCTAATAGCTTGCTGCTTGCAGTCAAGAACAGTTTCTTTTTCATCTGGTACCTTAAATTTCATGTCTGCTACTCTGATTATTTTTCAAACACGTTACGTGTCTGATTCTCTTCTAAACTGTGCTGGGTTGCTGATGTAAATCGGTCTCAGCCGCTCTCCTTTCGCTTTCAAGACGAGTTGTTTCCCTTTCAGTAATTTTACTGAAAACTCACCAAAATAACATAAATCTCTCTCTCTCTCTCTCTCTCTCTCTCTCTCTCTCTCTCTCTCTCTCTCTCTCTCTCTCTCTCAAACACAGACACACACATGCACACAGAGACTCAGCGACTTTTACTATGATATGAGCCATAAAAGACATTATAACAAACGGACTGAACGCGCGATATTTCATTTTTATTTTCATTTTGTGTGTTGACATTCATGTATGCTGCAATCTAGCAGCTCTAGTCTACACTTACTAAGGTTTTTCAGTCTTTTTCCAACACCCCATTGTAGTTTCAATTGGCTGTTTATTCTGTGTCCTATGTTTCTCATTGAGGAGGCTCAACTCCATGGTTTCGTGGCCAATGTCAATATATCGTTGAAAAAAAAAATCAGCATATACCACATATACCGACTTCGACCAAACCTGCCAGAATACAAGTCTGCCAGAGAAAGCGACTCCACGCTGCAGTTTGCTGCTTCTACGAACTTGTCCCTAAAAGCTTTTGCTATGAGGACGTTTTTTTTTCCCTTTCTTTCAAGTCCTCACAACAGCGCAATCTTCGGCAATCTCCCAAATACGACATAACCATCAGCAAAAATGATGTTGGTCGTACAAAGGAAGAAGAACGCGATCACTCCCTGTTTACGGTTAAAAAGACGAATTTGCGAAACTACGCGCAAAGCTGGCTATTACGAACCACTCTGAATGTACGTTCCGAAGACCGACTCGAAGTAAAAAGTATTATACCTGTTGGGATCATGTCTTCATCTGATTTTTATTTGAGGTACTATGTTGGTCACAAAGGAAAATTCGGCCACGAGTTTTTGGAGTTTGAATTTCGTCCAGACGGTGAGTGCTAACACTGTAACGCAAAACGGGAAACGGACAATGATACTTGATAGCCAACACGCCGAGTGCAACTTTCCTTACTTTCGCTGCAAGTTTCTCTTATCTCCGTTTACCTTTCGACTAAAACTTCTCCTTTCTTTCTCATGCAGCAAATTGTGATTAGCTGGATAGTTCTTCAAGAGACAATATTTCCAGCATGAAATTTTCAGTGATTGTAGTTTAGATTGGTGAAAGTGGGGTGGTAAGGTGGAGATGGACAACATCGATTAAGGCTTGAACTGTTTCACCCAACCACAAGGATGTGTTTGAAACTTTCACTCGTGTAGAGCCCTATCATGAACATGCTTACTTTCAGTATCGGCTTTGACAGTTCAAAGCTTTGAATCAAACTCTCAAACAGGGCCAGCTTCTATCAGTGAATGAGTGTTTGTATTCGTTGTTAATTATTTGGTGATTGTCATTTTCTAGCTTCTGTAAGCGCTGTAACCACTGTAACTGTTGAAAAATAAATCTTAAATAAATGTTAGTGAACCGCCAGAGAAACGTGGACAAACGAGTCACAAGACAAAACACAACGCGTTTCAACCTCATAGGTCTTCTTCAGGTGAGAAACAAACGAATAAAATAATGAAAAATCGCTTTTTTTTTAAAGTGATTTTTCGGTATTTTATTCGTTTGATTCTCACCTGAAGAAGACTATAGATGAGGTTGAAACGCATTGTGTTTTGTCTTGTGACTCGTTTACAAGTCCACGTTTCTCTGGGCGGTTCGTAGAACAGTTATAAATTTAAGATTTGTTTAGATTTCCGCCTGCAGTCGTCTCACTTTGCAACTAGATCTGTTGAAAAATAATTCAAGTCTTGTGAATGTGATATTATGACAGTGATACGTGAGAGAGTTAATAATTTTTTTTTACTAACAGCTTTCTCCGTCTGTCTCTTTCTCTCTTGTCTGAAGCAGCTGTCTCAGTGTCTGTCTCGCTTTCGTTGATTTTTGTCCTGTCTCTTTCTCTCTCTCCAACCCATCCCTGTAGATCCGTACATGTATGCAGTTATTGCCTTTACTAATTTTGGAAATTCCCCCACTATTAGATTGTTCGTCTATGTATTTGTCTGACTTTATTCAACTTTAAAAGGCTGTGCCAGTCTTGAATAAAAGTTACTCTGTGTTAGGTTTTCTTATGGGAGCAAACGTTACCCCACTTGTTTACTGTTTACTAATTTTGTCAGTTAACATGCTATTTGTAAAAGTAGAATAGAATGAAAATTATTTATAGTTGCTGGTTCCCAAAATTATTTATAGTTGCTGGTCCTCCCACTCCTAGGACTAGTTTATTTTACTAGGAATGGCACTAGTGGCTGCTAAATAAGAGCAAGGGTTGTGTCAGAATTTCATTAAAAAATAGATTGATTCCCTAAATTTTTTAGTTGTGCATGCTTCAGGGTATGACGTTTTACCGGAAACCCTTGAAATACCGAAAAAAAAAACCTATAGACCAATATAGGAACAGGTTAGTAGCAGAGTTACTTGCTATTAAATTGATGTAGTTCTTCGTTCTTACAAGCCGGGAGACTCCCCTCCACCACGCTATCAGGTTGAGGCTGATTTGACAAGTCTAGATTATGTAATTTTTTTCCTGCAGATGGCGTACGTGCATGTTATCAGCAGATGGCACCACAGCACTAACAGTCCACAGAGCTGTCTGTATATTAGCCAATTGTCACATATATTTTGCCAAAATCATTGCGATCCACAGGTACTGTTAGATGCTTGCGCTCATATCTAGTTGCCTTTGTTTTTATGTAAAAGGCGATTGCTAAGAGCAGTGGTACGTGGAAGGGAAACATTTGGTCATTGTGTCTTGAGAAAAACATTGGTTGAGAGCAGTTTGTTCTAAGCAAGAGAGAGAGAGAGATTGAAAAACCTAAAATAGGAACCTATCAAAATCTGGGAAGTTCCCATTTCGTTAGAAGTGTGTCCGTGGGACACTTTTGTCCAAACTATTACAAATATGAAAAATTTTGAGGGATGTCAATGTAGTGTAGACAAACGAAAAAAATCAACACAGTTGTCAAATGATAACTTTCTTACCTTCTCCAATATCTTCGCCATTTGCGATGTTCAGAGCCTCGAAGATGTTCATTCTTTCAGCCATTGGGTTGAACTGAACTGGAAGGAAAAATTCAATTTTTAGGTGGATAATGCTGATAACTTATTTCCATGTATGTAGCAGATGATATAATGGTGAAATTAGGCCAAGTTTGCGTCCGCATGCACACCGACACACTCACACACAATCACGCACACACACACGCACACACACACACACACACCACACACACACACACACACACACACAACACACACACACACACACACCACTCACACTGGCCTGCAGAAGTGGAGCACCAGGAGGATGTTTGTATTACCAGATCTGGCCTGCTGCTGGTAAAAAAAAAGAGAGAGAGAGAGAGAGACGTCGGTATCTCATACAGTACCGTTACAAGTAGTGTGTAGGCCTACAAACCCAAAACACGGTACTCTGATGAATTGGTCACTGCATCTCTGCTTTCAAAATCGTTAGTTGTCATGTATACATGTATTGTCATTTTTGTAAAGCACATAGAGCAGTCTTCTGGGCAGTCTGTTATATAAATATTCATCATTATTATTTAGAAAGCAGATCTGATGAATTTGACGTCGAACTTGCAGTCCCAGAGACACGTGGAGAGAGCGATTCCCGCCACTGCAGCAAAATTTGGCCGCATGCGCAGCAGTCGCGTGTTTATGTCAGTGATGCCAGCCAATCTGTTGAGGCTAGCGCTTTGCGGGAAATGGATTGCGAACGGGGGGTTCAGATTCTGTGTCTTTAGAAGGCATTGGTCCGCTCAGACCATGACGTACGGCGCTCAAGGTTTGTTCTTTGAAAGCATGGGTCCACTCAGACCACGACGTACGGTGCTCAAGGTTTGTTCTGTTTCAAAGTATGGGTCCGCTCAGACCACGACGTACGGTGCTCAAGGTTTGTTCTTTGAAAGCATGGGTCCGCTCAGACCACGACATACGGCGCTCAAGGTTTGTTCTTTGAAAGCATGGGTCTGCTTGGACCCACGACGTACGGCGCTCAAGGTTTGTTCTTTGAAAGCATGGGTCCGCTCGGACCCACGATGTACGGCGCTCAAGGTTTGTTCTTTGAAAGCATGGGTCCGCTCGGACCCACAACGTACTGCGCTCGATGTTTGTTCTTTTTGACAAAAACGAAGAAATTTTGGTACAGAAGTGGGGCTATTGCATATTGACACAGTCATAAAATTTAGTGAAGACAGCTTTAAACCTTTTTTGTATCAATTAAATATGACCCTTGTGGGTCCATGGGGACCCACGACGTACGGGAAAAGTTAATTAATTAGAGCGTCCACACACATGTGTGTGGAGGCGTTGGTGTGTGAGTGTGTGTGTGAGAGAGAGTGTGTGAGTGTGTGTGTGCTTGCGCTTGTGTGTGTGTGTGCGCTGTGTGCATGGGATGTGTTTGAGGGGGAGTAGTTGTTGTCCTTATTGTTATGTATGTGTATGTGTGTGTGTGCGCGCGAGAGTGCGCGTGTGCTTGTATGCTGTAATTGATGGTCTTGTTCTTGTTCCAAAGTCATCTTTTGAACATTCACGCATGCAGTCACAACACACCACACACACACACACACACACACACCACACACACACACACACACACACATACACACACACACACACACACATACACACACACACACAGAGGGACGTGTGTGCGTACGTTCGCTCGCTCTTACCCACACACATATTATATAACACATGTCATGATGTGTGCATGTGCACGCAAAAATCATTGTTATATTCTTTGTTTAATAGGGGTTTCCGGTTATTTCGGGGGGGTTTCGGGGGTTTCCGGTAAAATGTCATACCGCATGCTTCATGGTCAAATCAAATTTGACTTCCATGGTTTGTGTGTAGTGGGAGTGTTTTAGTCAGTACATTACATTAATTCTGCTGCTTCATGCTTTTGCTGCTTCATGCTCTGTTTTTGACACTGTCGAAACTGTGCTTGCTCTTCATTGTTTAATTGCAGCACTGCAATCACCAGTCAATGATTCTTTCTTGGTCTTTCCTCTATGTTCTGAGCCTGCTACCATGGGGGGGGGGGGGGGGGGGGGGGGGGGGGGGGGGGATGACAAAATGTTTACCTCTTAAGTTTAACAGATGAGCAAACAGGCTCTGAGTCTTAGTCTGAGGTGTGGAAAATTGTTCGGGTTCCAACCTCCCTTGAACTTTTTTAACACTAATAACAGATGTAGATGAAATATAAGCCTGTGCTGGAGTACTATTTTAGTTTACAATACTGCATATCATATGCTGTCACTGGTGTTCATTTTTTTGAATGGTTCTGTTTGATGCTGGTTTTTCAGTGACAGTGCAGGGTAGACAGTTGGGACCAGTTCACAAATTCCTGATGTGATCACTGTGTCACAGTGTGTGTGTGTGTGTGTGTGTGAGCGAGTGAATACAATGCATCTCATAATCATGTGTGTAATAATGTTGTGATATGTGCCTTGACTGAGAGTGAGAAATCATAAATTATTGTAAATCTGGTGTCATAGAATAGATGATAAATGACTGACATACTGAACTGTAAATTGTGAAAAAGGGGGTGGATGGATGAAGGGAAAGGAGCTCTGAATTAATGAAAAATGTGAAAACAGCCAGAATCTATAAATAGCATTGTCGTGATTGACTTTAGCCTCCACATTATTTAATACTATTAGTATTATTAATGTTTTACATGTTTCAGTGCTGTTTTTCTTTTCTTTTTGCAGGCACAGCTGAGATATGCAAACAACTCCAACTACAGAATGACACCATGATTAGGAAAGAGGTTTGTTTCAGCACAATCACTGAATGAACCAAGACCTTTTCAAACTTTTCATTAACAAAAACTGGCTTGAGTGTTGAGATGTTTTCTGTAAAATTGTACAACATAATTGCCATGGATCTGGAAATTCAGTGTGCATAAACTGCGCAGAGCCAGAACTCTGCTCCAAGCATTGACAGTGTGGGAATTGGTAGTTTGTAGAGTCAGTTTATCTTTTTAAAAACTATATTACTGTGTCAGCCCTACACTGAGTGGTCTTCTGGGTGTAATGAAACTCTGTTCATGAGAATATTGATTCTTATGTATAAAACCTTCAAACAAATGAAGCATTTTTGTGCATTTTTCCGGCACATGTGTGCACATACTCCTGAAGAAGCGATTGCAATGAATTTTCAAAGTACAATTTCTGAGTGACACGGATGTGCATTAATAAGAATGCAATGACATTCACAGTTTGAGGAATCTTATTTACATCTTCAGATGTTTGATCTATTGATGCATGCTGTTACTTTGGGACTTTCAGGCTATGTGCACAAGTCTGTGTGGAAGAACTGAAGCGACTGATCGAAGACTCTGAAGTCATGCAGGAGGACGATGCCCTTTGGCCCTCACCAGACAGAGTGGGCAGACAGGTGGGCGACAAAACATTCGCGATTTCCCCATGTACTTTTGTTTCTTACAGTTTATTGTGAGGGGAACCGATGTTTGAGAGAAAACTCATCTGTCAGGGCTATAAAACGTTCCGCGTCTGGGCGGAATTCCGCGATTTTCGGTTTGTCAAAAAAAAAAACAAAAAAAAACCCGACAGGAGCAAGGATCCGTGATCGGCTTGCAAGCGTTCATAGCAACTGCGCGCAAGTTATGGCCCCTGATTATTCTTGGAAGAAGTTTCCGGTCGGACTTCCGGAAAAAAACAAAATGGCGGAGCGCGCAGACATTGTTTCATGCGGGGGTCGATCTTTTGACGAATCTGCAATTAAAAACAAGTGGAAATGGGAGTGGCGCTTCAGAAAGTTGGAAGAAGTCTTTGGAGATTTTCTTCGCAAAGTTATTGCACCACTGGTTTAGCTGGTGAAAAACTGCTTAAGGGAAGTGTTACGGTGGTCGCGGGAAGAAAGTTCTTGATCACATTCGTTCAGCGAAGCACCGTGTCAAACGTCAAGGCGCTGAGTGGAACTACAAGAAAGGTCACTGAAGACACTTTAGCAGCAGTAAAACTTTGCCAGGATAGAACATTGCAACCTGTGGGGAAAAAAGAGGGTGATATAGAAAATGTGGAGAGGGCAAGCCAGGCGGGAGGTAGCAAGGAAAAGAGAGGGTTCAAACTAATCAAAGTCAAAGTTGTCCGGCAAGAAGGTGGATGAGAATGAAATAAAATTGTGAGTGTGAAAGCCAGACAGGAAAAAGGGAAAGGAAGCGCAGAACAAAGATAGGTTTAAAAATTCAAGTAAGCAAGAAGGTGGTGGCAAAGACAGTGCAGACAATGCAAGCGCAAAAAGAAACAGAGTTCCTTGCTATGTTTTTTTAATGCCCCCACCACCGTAACACCCAAACGACAAAGCGTGTGTGTGTGTGTGTCCTTGTGAAAACCTGTATTTCAGTGTTTATCATAATTAGGAACTTCAAAATTTGACTTTCAGTATGTGCTGATTCCACAAGTTTCTCATTTATCCAAATTTTTGGTATTGTTTACTTTCAAATGTGCTGATTCCACAAGTTGATCTCTGTTATATATGGGACTGAACTTTAAAAATGTTTGATGCATTACTGACTTTGTGTGCACCAACTTCAAACTTGATATTGTGTGATCTTAATAAATGTTAGCGAACCCCAGAGAACGTTGGACAAACGAGTTTTCAAGACAAAACACGACGTGTTTTTGACCACTAGGTCTTCGTCTGGTGATAAGTAAAGGATAAAACAACGAAAATTCACTTAGCTTTGGTCGCTTTAGATCGCTCTGGCTTCAGCGCAAGGAAGAATTTTGTGATCATTTAAACCTGAAAAGTGAAACTTATTAAGCAACCCAGAAGTGAGATTTCATCCAAAGACTATAGTTGGTGACCCTGTAAAACACTCAAGTTAAATGGGGAGTGTTCATTTTATTATGTGTTTAACCCCTTCTCCCCTTGTCCCAAATTATCTTCCTGTAATAATTATGTGTTTACAGCAATTTTTATGCACTAAATAAACTCTTGAAATTATGTCCAGAAAGCGCGAAATGGCATAGATTTACACTCGGTTAAAAAAAATTTCTGGGGAAGCATGCCCCCGGACCCCCCTAGTTTCAGTGGATTTTTCCTCCTCCTGTTTTAAGCCCTGATCTGTTAAATTATGATACAGCAGACATGCATGAGTTTTCACCGTTGGCGCACACTTGATTTAATGCTGATGTACGTGGTGTGAGTTCAGTGTTTAGAAATTTATTTCATGTTAACTGATTTGCCTATTTATCATACATGTACTCGATTCATGTCATGTGTTTGGTAGATCGTCTTTCACTTCTCATTCAGCAAAACCATCTTGAACAGCTGCAGTGTAGGTCTGTTGCCTTTTATGTGAATAGGTCCTTCAAGGTTGGGTTTTTTAAAAATTTGTTTTGTTTTTTTCAACAGTTTTTTTTTCAAAGTCAGTAGATATGATGAAGCCTGGGATAACCCAGAACAGATTATTTAGATGGAAGTGGTTCTATGGTGGCTGTTCCATGCTGCAGTGCGATACGTCGAGAACACAAAGAGAAATTTAAGATCAAATTCAGGTGATCACAGCCTTGAGACCTGGTTTAATTACACATTACTATACCGTGGCTCACTAATGCAATAAGCGGCAGCAATTTGCTATCCCTGCCTCGTATACAATAAAGTCCGTACGGACAACAAAACCCTTGAAGGGCTCGTGCCTTTCGCATGCTCAGGAACATCTCTTTTCTCGGCAGCCATTTTCCCATTAAGCCTCGTGTACACGAGCAGCTAAGTATTTTTTTGCTTTTCTCGCAATCGATCGATTGTTGTTGCTGTTCTTTGGTGTCCTTGCTTATGTTTTCACTTAAGGGAGAAACATACGTGAAGCGATTGGGTGGTAATGCTAGGTTCACACGAGAGCAACTTTTACTGCCAACAAATAGACCCCAAAAGTTGCCAACTCGATGTGCAACAAATCAAAAATAGATTTTTGGCCAAGTTGCTTCGTCATATGTGAACGCAAGAGGCAACTATATGGAACTCCGTAGCTCCGCCCCTTTTTTTTGCTGGCTTGGCCTACGTGCGCGACCTACTTTCCTTGTAGTTGCCACGTAGGTTGCAACTTTTGCAAGCAACTTCTGGAAAAGTTGCCAGCTTTGTTGGCTCGGTTGAAAACAGGATGTTTATACTGTTCCGACGACAACCTCACCGAGGTTGCATGCATGTTGCCGACAGCACAACAAAAGTTGTCATGCAAGCAACAAATTCGTGCTTGCATGCGTGTGGAAAAAGCGAGAAAAGCGTGGCGGCACGTGCCGCTTTTTGTCGCACGCATGCACTTCGCTCCGCCCCTTTTTTGTTGCCTACCGGATATACTTGTGTTGCAAGTGTTCACACAAAAGCAACTTGAAGTTGTCATGCAAAGTTGCCAACCCCACCAAAAGTTATATCTCCGACGTTCAACTTTTGGCTGTGACAACTTCATAGGCAACTTTTATTGGGAAAATCCAATGGGGTCTAATTGGTTTATAATGAGTTGCTGTAGTGACAACTTTTGAAGCAACAATGTAGCAACACATAGGCAACTTGGAGTTTGCCACCCATTGTTGCCTCATTGTTGCACTCGTGTGAACAGGCATTAAGGCGAGAGTTAAGAAGGTTTCGTCATTCGATTCCCGCATCTCGCCGGCAGGCTCTTTGTCTATAGCCCCGCCAAAACCTCCTCTCTCTTCAGCGTCACTTTCTCTCTATTCTTCTTCTCCCAAGGGTTCACTTCAACTCAGCTGCGGTTCTGTTGTTTTGACAGCGAGCTCTTTCTCGCAACCCACAATTTGTGACGGTGATCGGCTCAGCTGCGGTTCTGTCGATCCGTCCCTTTGTCCCTAACGGCGAGCGACTCAGCTGCGGTTCTGTCGTTCCCGTTACTGCATCCTGTGTCCAGTTCAGCTGCGGTTTACGCACACAGTTCGATTCCATGGCAGAATCGAAGATGCACGAGCCCTCTGCAACGGAGGCTCCGGGATGGGGCGATGAGGCAGACTTCTTGTCTACCTCCCCCTCTCGCTCGGTAGGCGATGCAAGGGAAGCAACTCCTCTCAGGGGCTTGAATCTCGTTCGGCCCGGTTGTTTTCCCTTCCCCCACCTCATGTGTCTGCCCTTCTTCTGGGCAGAGCACTCGGGTTTCGCCCTCATTTCCGAGCACCCCTCAAGGGGCCGGCGCATTAGGACACCCCCATTTACTGGGTTGGGCAGCAGCCACAACTCAGCCCCCCCCTATCATGGGGTCAGGGCCCTTTGCCTTGGGCGCCATGTGCCCAATGGCAATATCCCCCAACCATGGGCTTTCCACAGCCCCCTGCTCCAGGGTTTCCTTGGTGGCCGGGTTTCATGCCCAGCCCTCCACCGTGCAGGCCTCTTCCTCCCAGACCCCTCGGCCCACCCGGTGACTGATCCCTCCCCCGGAGTGTCTGGGGAATCAGCCATCCCAGGCCACCTGGGCTTTCGCCACACACCGCTTCGCCAAAGGCGGCCACTCCCTCGGTCTGTGGCTCCGACCTGGTGGATTCTGAAGAAGAGGAGAGGGCAAGTCGCCTGGTTCTTATTCCTTCAGGACTCGGTGGCCTTTCTGGCTTCCCTTGTCCCGGAGGCGGTGTCATCCTCTCAGGAGGTCAGAGCCCCCTGCCCTTCGGCAGCAGAACTCGCCCTGGGATCTCACCCATTGGCAGCTATTGCCCTCCCCTCTGCTAAAGGAGTCGGTCATGGTGGCCGACTGCATGAGGAGGGCCCAAATAAGAGTCGGGGGCACGGAGGACACAGGACATCACGCCTGGTTCTGTCCCTGATTTTCCTGGTGCGCTGGTGTGCGGGAAGTACCTTAAGCCAGAGAGGCTTCCATTTGCCAAGAAGGCCTTCTTGGCAAATGATACTATCCCGGAAGCCACTCCTCCCCTCTCCCAGGAGGACCTCCTCCTGGTCCAGGAGAGGTCGAAATCACACCGGTAGGCAGGCGTCCCTTTCAGAGCGCTGCCTTGCCGAGTGGGAAGAGTCTGCGAGGAGGGGTTTGGAGGCCATCTCAGTCATGGATTCCTTCTAGGGGGACTAGTGTCTGCCCTTAAGGATCCTGATTCAGATTCCTTCACCATCCGCCAGTCCGCGGATCCAGCGGCAGTGGTAGCCTGTATTCAGTCAATGGCTGAGGGCTTAAGTATTCGGCTGGGGCCTTCGCTAGGCTTCATCTGAACTCGGTACTAGCGAGGAGAGATGCTGTCCTATGGCATTCTTCTGTGGCCCGCTCTGCCTCTGCCCGCGCCTCCCTCAGAGCCTTGCCAGTCAAGTCAGGGTCTCTGTTCGGGAATCACGTACAGGCTACCATAAGAGCCAGGCCGAGATTAGGCGTGACTCGCCTTTCAATCAGGCCCCCCTCCCCCCCCGCCCCGGTTCAAAACGCAAGGCGCCAGCGCCTTTCTCATCACCGAGTCCCTCTCAACCAAGGGACGACAGTCATTTGGACCCGGGGGATCCGAGGCAAGCATTCCAGCAGGGGTCGGCCTCAGGCACGGCCGGCGGGCCCGAAAGCTCCCACGTCTCAGGCGGCCCACCCCCAATGACTTGCCCCCGACCTGGGTACTTCACCCAGGGCGGTCCTGTGGGCCGTCTGTCCAGGCACCTCAGTGCCTGGGAGCGGCCTTCTCGCAAGCCCTTGGGCTCTGCGGGTGATCAGGTCGGGGTTTCGTCTTCCTTGGGGTGCAGTAAGGCCCCTCTCACTCCTTTCCCTCCTCCTTTCGCTCTTCTCGGGATCTAGCGGCCTCTCAGGCCTTAGACGAGGAGGTCCTTTCGCTGTTAGCCAAGGGAGCCACAGAGGAAGTCCTCTTCCATTCCTCTCCGGGCTTTTATGGCCGCATTTTTGTGGTTCCCAAAGCTTCTGGAGGATGGAGACCGGTTCTAGACCTCTCGCCCTTGAACAGGTTTCTTATCGTCGTCCGTTTTCGGATGGAAACCCCCATGTCAATCCGCGATGCCATGCATCCCGGCGACTGGGCGGTATCCATCGACCTGAAAGATGCGTACTTCCATCTCTTGATCCACCCAAGGGACAGGAAGTACCTCCGCTTCGTGTGGAGAAGCCGCGTTTTTCAGTTCAGGGCTCTTCCCTTTGGGCTAGCCCGGCCCCTTGGGTTTTCACGAAGGTGGCCTGGGAACTTTGCTTGCATGTTTCGGGAGAAGGGAATTCGTCTGAAGGCCTATCTCGACGATTGGCTTCTTCTTGCCTCATCCAGCACTCTGTGCTCCCAGCAAGCCCTCCAGGTTTTAAACCTCTGTCGCAGCTGGGATTTGTTTGCAACGAGAAGTCGGATCTCATCCCGTCACAGCAGTTTCAGTTTGGGCATGTCCTTCCACACCACCATCTGGTTGGTCTCTCCAACCCCCCAACGCCTGGTTCGCCTCCAGCACCTCTTGGCCCATCTCCTTTCCTTGGATCAGGCTCCAGCCAGAAGCTGGCCTCTCTTCTGGGTCTGATGGAGTCCTTGGCCCCCTTAGTGCCCCTCGGACGACTGCACAAACGCCGGTTTCAACGCCTCTTTCGCAAGCGTTGGTCTCAGGCATTGCAGTCGTGGGACCTTCCGATCCTTCTCGGTCAGTGGTTCCAATCATCGGTGGCCCAATGGCACTCCCAGTCCTGGCTGGCTCAGGGAGTCCCCATCAAACCCCCTCCTCCACAGGAGGACCTGTTTCACGGACGCGTCCCAGTCCGGGTGGGGTGCCCACGTCAGCTCTCTGACGGCGGCCGGGCAATGGTCCCGGAGATGGGATCCTGGCATATCAATCGGCTGGAGCTGGAAGCGTGTTCCAAGCCCTCGAGGAGTTTCTTCCTTTCCTGAGGAAAACCGTTCTCCTCAACACCGACACACGACTGTGGCGTGTTTATCAACAAGCAAGGGGGGGGGGGGGGGGGGCGTTCTCACTCCCTGTCCCTGAGGGGGAACAGCTTCTCCTTTGGTGCGAGACACAATCAATCCGAATCTCGGCCAAGCACGTTCCCGGGAAGATCAACATTCTCGCGGACTCCCTCAGCAGGTCGCCATGGTCCTTCCCTCAGAAATGGATCTCGTCCACTCAATCCTGGAAACCCCTCTGGACTGTATGGTTCAAACCACAGGTAGACCTGTTCGCCACCCGGTTCAACCACCGTCTCCAGCTGTATGTCTCCCCAGTTCCGGATCCGGCTGCGTGGGCTGTGGACGCCCTGTCCATCCCTTGGTCCGGACTGACGGGCTGTGCCTTTCCCCCGTTCCCCATTCTGGGAGAAGTTCTCCGCAAAGCAAGGGAAAACGCAGCAACGCTTATTCTTGTGGCTCCACGCTGGCCGGCCCAAGCGTGGTTTCCAGAACTGTTACACCTGTCTCACGTGCCTCCGATACGCTCGCCTTAAAGGCAAAGTCCCTGCTTCAGCCACGGTCAGGCATTCCACACAGGAATCCAAACGTGCTGCACTCTCACGCCTGGCTACTGTGCGGGACGCGCTGTCTGCACGAGGCGCCTCCCCAGCGGTTAATCGGCCTTGTGGAACATGCCCACAGGTCAGGCACCCAAAGTGTCTACAGTGTCTACTGGAATGGCTGGCTCTCTTGGTGCTCCATCCACGCAGTATCACCTCATTCTCCTCTCAATGCCAATTGGCGAACTACCTAGCTTTTCTTTCATCAGAGAAAAAACTTTCAGCCTCCTCTGTTAAGTTCACAGGGCGGCTATTTCCACCACTATCGCCAGTTAGGGGGCCCCTCCTTCGTGGACGACCCTCTTCTGCGGGATCTGGTCAGAGGAGCAGCCCTACAGGAGGCCCGATGCCCCCGCCGTACCCCAGCGTGGGATCTTTTCTTAGTCCTCTCTCCTCAGGCTCCCCCCTTACGAGCCCATCCGGGAGTGTTCTCTGAAATTCCTTTCCTTCAAGACAGCCTTTCTCGTTTCCCTGGCCTCAGGGAGGCGCTGCAGTGAAGTCCACGCCCTTAGTGGCTGCCTGGGGACGTCGCCTCCGAACCGGATGGCTCGATTCTCTTCGCCTCTCCCAGAATTTTTGGCGAAAAAAACCAGTTGCCAGGTTCTCCTTCCCCGACTATCTCCATTCTTCCTCTCACTTCTATTCTCGCCCCAGAGACGAAGACCGCACTCTCTGTCCGCTGCACGCTCTGCGGGAGTATAGGAAACGCACGAACTCTTCTCGCTCCAAGCAGGCACCTGTTTCTCTTCTTACAACGAAGTTATAAGGAGGACATCAGGCGCTCTTCAATCTCTCGATGGCTGGAGAAGTCATTAAAGCTGCGTACGCGAGACCTGAAGGGGATTTGGCTGTTTTCTCACCAAGACCTCATGAGATTAGGGCATGGGCGTCTTCGCTGGCAGTAGCTCATAATGCCAGCATTCAGAGTGTGTTAGATGCCGCATATTGGCGTTCCCCTGGCACCTTCATCCAATTCTACCTGCGCGACGTTTCTCGTCTGCGCGATGATGGGTCTAGGGGCATCGCATCAGCTGTGGTGGCCCAACACTCCTCTCCACCACACGCTCCGGCTCTTCTCGCTCCTCCAGGCGGTAACCAGGTGAGCCCTCCTTCCAGGTAGTGCGACTCTGCATTAGTGAGCCACGGTATAGTATGTGTAATTAAAAGAAAATTTTTATTCTAAAATTACGTTTAATCTAACATACTTACCGTGGCTCATGCAGAGGCCCTCCCTACCTCCCCGCCTTCCTGGTTCCATCAGGAGTTCTCAGTCAGGGTTTGATATACCTCGAAAAGAGGATGGTTCTGAGCATGCGCGAGGCACGAGGCCCTTTCAAGGGTTTTGTTGTCCGTACGGACTTTATTGTATACGAGGCAGGGATAGCAAATTGCTGCCGCTTATTGCATTAGTGAGCCACGGTAAGTATGTTAGATTAAACGTAATTTTAGAATAAAAATTTTCTTTTAATGTAACAGAGCATTTGGCATATTGTGTTCTGGGATTAAATTAAGAATAACTGAACCTATGAACATCCCTGTTGAAAAAAAATGGGGACATCTAAACTGCAGTTTTGCCTGATGTAATGCCTTGAAAATAGTTGACTTCTATCCCCTCTCCCATGGAGAAAACTGTTGTTCTGGGCTTCGAATTTAGTGCTATTGCAAGGGGTGAGTTTACACTTGCTCAGCCATTGTGAACAGTATTTTTACTGTAAGCTCAGATTTCTTTAGGGTTTCAAACATGGGAAAAGGGGAAAGGTTTTATTTTTCCCCAATTTCAGATCAAACATGTCCAGCTCTGTTGCTCTCTCCCTTGTGTCACACACACACACATGCACACACACACAGACACACACACACACATGCATGCACTGATGCAAATGGGGAAGAGAGAGAATATTCCATAAATGAAGAATAACATTTTGCTTTAATGAATACATCATTTTGATTTAGATGAGGTCTACCATAGTTATAACTCAAGAAATAGAAAAGGTGACTGTTTTAACAGCATTGCGATTTACTGAGTAAACTCTGCGGTAATAGTTGGCTTCTTCATAGTACGTTAAGGCCAGTCTTTAGGAATATTTAGACTATTGGCCACATGTTTCCTTATCTCACTCCTTGACCTGGATTTCAAATTAGCATCCGAGTATCAAGGGCACTTAGCCTGGTGTCATTGCAAATTATTTCGTTTTTCATTTTAATGGCAGTGAAGAGTCCAAGCCTAGGGTCAAGAGAACAAGTCGCCGTTTGGAAAAAGCATGAAAGGCTAATTATTAAAAGCCTTCTCATTGAAAACAAGTTCTAATAATGGCCCAGATGGTCCACTTAGATACTTTGCTATAAAACTTACTTGGCTCCATGAAATGCAGGTGCTAGATCTTTTGTGAATTGGAAGCACGGTATCAGGTTAAATTTGAGGCAAAAGAGAGAAACCAAGCGACTTTAAACCTTCTGATTCCTTCTTAAACAAAAAGTTGTTCGCGCAAGAAATCCAAGGAACTTTCAAACTTCTATTGCCATTTAATGCACACAAAAAAGTTGTTCACGGAAGGTTTTTGATGTAAAGGGTGAGCATACATGCATTTGATTTGTAGTAAAGGATGAATATCAAACTGACCAAAAATGTTCAGAGGGTATTTGGAATCACAAATTATGAATACTCATATGTGCACATTAATCAGGAGCCGTGCAATTTGTTGTACCAGTCTTGCTGGACTTTCAACAAACAAAATTTTAATTACACATACTATACGTGGCTCACTAATGCAATAAGCGGCAGCAATTTGCTATCCCTGCCTCGTATACAATAAAGTCCGTCGGACCCA
>CM031606.1:33199854-33202354 GCA_018398815.1 Conus ventricosus
AAAATTTTTTTTGAAAGGAGGGGGAATCCCCCCCGGAAATTTTTCCCTTTTACCTTCAGAGAGAGAGAGAGAGAGAGAGAGAGAGAAGAAGAGAGGAGAGAGAGAGAGAGAGATAGAGAGAGAGAGAAGAGAAGAGAGAGAGAAAGCCTGCATGCGCGTATCTCTCTTCTTTTTTTTTTTACTAAAAATTTCTAATCTTCTAAAGGTGTTATTAATACACGTTGTTTAAGTGGCAGACAATACATGTATGTGGGTAACGAACAGCATTCCTGAGTAAAAAGCAAACCCTGAAACACATTTTTTTGTAGCCTGTGCCAATGCGAATCAAGCAAAATTTGTTCTTACATGACGCAGACGAGTTTAAGTCTCTCTGATGTTAAAAATCAAATATGATGACGATCCACAGATATATATTTTATATCACATTTTTATGAAAATCAAGCAAGTAGCAGCTTAACAACAGCTCGAAAATGTTTTAAGTGTTCTCAAAATCATGAGCAAAAACGACACTATTTTGACCGATTCATCTTGTGACTGCTTAAGTCAGGTCAAAACTCACTCACGTTCAGGACATTTTTTTTTGCACCAAAGTTTTATCTGAAGACGTTACAGAGTATAGATTGTAAACCATATAAATTACCTTTTGATTGCACCAATCTTGCAACATGCAAAGAAGTGTGTTGTAACCGAAGATGGGTATTGTACATTATCTCCCGCTGTGTGTTTTGAGAAGCAGCACGTATTAATAACGTTAATAACGACGAGAAAATCTGTAAGATCCACTGTTAATTGGTTCCGAGAGAAAAAGAAAGAAATTAACACCTTTCAAAACAATTGAAAGAAACCTTTCAGATATTCAAAATAAGTAAAAGAAAAAAATGCGGGTGCCCTGCATTTCCTCTCCCATACCTTCGTGAGAAATAACCACAGTAAATTTCGATGTAAACAGTGGTAGTTGAAAAAGACAATAGCTCTAATATTACCCCATTTTCATTTCGATTACACATCCAAACTTTTAATAGAAACCATTTCAAAGAATACACAGGTGGTTCAGAGATCAAAGATCAAATGGCAGATGGTGGATTTGTAATTTCCGTTTAAAGAGAGAAGAATCATTTCACATTTTGGACAGGGTCATTCCATTCTTCACTGCACTGGTGGAGGCTATTCTCATGACCACCCGATATATTCCAAACCTTTCCATAATTTTGTTTTTAATTCTTCTTTGTGTTGATTCCAGATCCGTTTTTACTCTCATCTAAATCAACAAAGCTCATGAAAGGAGCTGATCTAAATAATGGAAATACAGCATTTAGTGAACGTTCGCACTGAAAAGGGTTCTGATATAGACCTTTGTTGGGTCCCTTCTCACTATGTTCCAGCAAATGAATGGGAAAACAATGCGAAGTAAAGGGAATGCAAATAGCTGTGTAAATGTTCATATCACTGCATAAAAGAGGGCTACAGGTTGTTAAAACAGTCTCTAAAACACAGTGAAGTCATGTCCTCCCACAGTCAAAGACTTCTCACCTCAGAACATTACTAATCATGACTCATGAAAATGACCGCTTGATGATGCAGACTGGAAGTTTTCGTGTTCAGATCTAATCATGATAACGACGGATATCCCTGTGAAGTGAGAATGAAAACATCGCATTTTTTCTAATGTCCCTAATTACCAAAAGAACGTTGATTCTGACTCTGGTACAAGGTAAACGACAGTCATTCTACAAACATACTAAGACAGATATTGTATGAACGTACACAGGGAAAAACTGTGTCTGTACGAGCATACATGCTGAAAAACATAGTAGCTGTATGAACACATGTTCAAAGACAAACTGTATGAACACATGCTCAAAGACAAACTGTATGAACACATGTTCAAAGACAAACTGTATGAACACATGTTCAAAGACAAACTGTATGAACACATGTTCAAAGACAAACTGTATGAACACATGTTCAAAGACTAACTTTCTGAACACATGTTCAATGACAAACTGTATGAACACATGTTCAAAGACAAGCTGTATGAACACATGTTCAAAGACAAACTGTATGAACACATGTTCAAAGACAAGCTGTATGAACACATGTTCAAAGACAAACTGTATGAACACATGCTCAAAGACAAACTGAATGAACACATGTTCAAAGACAAACTGTATGAACACATGTTCAAAGACAAACTATGAACACATGTTCAAAGACAAACTGAATGAACATATGTTCAAAGACAAACTATGAACACATGTCCCAAAGACAAACTGTATGAACACATGCTCAAAGACAAACTGAATGAACACATGTTCAAAGACAAACTGTATGAACACATGTTCAAAGACAAACTATGAACACATGTTCAAAGACAAACTGTATGAACACATGTTCAAAGGCAAGCTGTATGAACACATGTTCAAAGACAAACTGTATGAACACATATTCAAAGACAAACTATGAACACATGTTCAAAGACAAACTGTATGAACACATGTTC
>CM031606.1:33212354-33224854 GCA_018398815.1 Conus ventricosus
CCTCCCCTCTCTCTCTCTTTCTTTTTCTCACATCCACATAAGCACTCACACACACGCACACACGCACACACACGCGTGGCGCGCGCGCGCGCACACACACACAACCCCACCACACACACACACACACCACACACCCCACACACACACACACACACGCACACCCGCACATATACACGCACGCACGCACACAAAGCTCGCACGCACGTACACATACACACACACGCCCCTCGCTCTCCCTCTCTCTCTGTCTCGTCTTTATCCTCTCAATTCCACAAAAAAAACTCCTTTCACCCGCTTTCCCGTCTCTCTCCCTCACTCGCACACCACACCCCACACACACACGCACGCGCGCACGCTCGCACGCAAAAACGCACGCACGCACACACACATATCACGTTTCACTCTTCCCCTCTTCCTTCTCTCTCTCATCTCTCGTTTCTCCTCTCTCTATCTCCTCTCCTCCTCTCTCCTCTCTTCCCCTCTCTCTTCTCTCTCTCTCTCTCGTCTTCGGCGCGCAGCGCGCGCGCGCGCCAAGGAAAACAGCCCTGTTCAAGGATCATTGCGTTGGGAAAAAAACCTTTCCCGGTGATATAAATACCCGGCGTGCTCATCAGACGGGAACGAAGCTCGTCATTTCTTTGTTTCTTTGACCAAAAAGAAAAAAGAAAGGAAAGAGACGGGGAAAAAATATCAGCGAAAAAGAAAAAAAAAAGAAAGTGCGTGGTGTGTGTGGTGTGTGTGGTGTGGGTGTGTGTGTGTGTGTATGTGTGGTGTTGTGTGGTGTCGTCTGGGCTGTCTACATGTGTATGGTGCTTCTACCCGCGAGTGGTGTCTGTCTGCCTGCCTGTCTGTCTGTCTGTCCCCGGTCTGTCTCTATATCTCTCTCTTTCTCCCTCCTCCTCTCTCCCTCTCTCTCTCTCTCTCTCCCTCCCTCTCTCTCTCTCTCTAACTGTCTGTCTGTTGTGTCTGTTTATATGTTTGTCTGTCTGTCTGTCTGTTGTGTCTGTCTATATGTTTGTATGTCTGTCGTCTGTCTCCTGTGTGTGTATGTACGATGTCTGGGGTGTGTGTGTGTGCGTGCGTGCGTGCGTGCGTCGTGTGTGTGTGTGTGCGTGGTGCGTGCGTGCGTGCGTGCGTGCGTGCGGGGTGTGTGTGTGTTGTGTGCGTGGGTGAGTGTGTGTGTGTGTGTGTGCGTGTGTGTGTGTGGTGTGTGTTGTGTGTGTGTGTGTGTGTGTGTGTGTGTGTGTGGTGTGCGTGTGCGTGTTCGCGGGAAAAAAAAAATACAAAAGAAATTACTGCCATACCGTGATCACGTAAGAAAGTTCAGCAATATCGGATTAAAAAATGCCCCACCAAATCTCATCATTTATTAATGCTGTTTTGCTGTGTCGGCGGCTGACAAAAAACCTGTCGTACGACTGGTACGTTTTCTGTTTTTCGTTTGCCTTTTGCGTGTTTTTTTCCATGCGGGTAGATTTACTGATTTTCCTTACATTTGCGTATGATTTCAAATAGTTGGGGTGTAAATGTAACACCCAAACAAAAAGTCTGATGCCTTTGGTCTGTTTCCCCTGTAGAAAAAAGGAATTTTTTCAGACCAGTGATATTTTGATAAATCCCCAAAACCAGTGGGGGGGGGGGGGGGGGGCGGGGGGGGGGGAGGGCTGCTCGTCCACTGTTACAGTTTGTGAACATACACTTTTCGCACCAAATAGAACAAACCCCGCAAAAGTTTCTTGCGCGCGGGCGCGACACAACCCCCACCCCCCAACACGTGGTTGCGCGCGTTGCGGAGCAAGAGACGGAAGGGAGAAAAAAAAAAAACAAAAAAAACAAAAAAAAAAAAAAAAAAAAGAAAGAAGGAAGGGGGGGGTCGGGGGGGTTTGGGGGGGAAAGGGGGAAAGGGTTTGGTGGGGAAAGAGAGAGAGAGGGGAGAGAGGAGAAGAGAGAGAAGAAAAAAAAGGGAAAAAAAAAAAACACAAAACAAAAAACGGGAGGGCAGAAAAAAAAGAAACACCCCCCAAACAAAACCCACACCCACCCAAAAAGCCGGGCCCGCCGTTTTTTAAATGGGGGAGGGGGGGGGGAAGGGGGGGGGAAAGGGTTGGGGGGGAGAGGAGAAGGGAATTTTGGGAAACAAAAAAGAAGAAGGAGAGAGGAGAGAAGAGAGGAGAGAGAGAGAGAGAGAGAAGAGAGAGAGAAGAGAGAGTTGACACAGAAAAGGATGGGGGTTTGGGTAAAAGGGAGAGGAGAGAGAGAGGAGAGAACAAACACAACACACACACACACACACACACAAAAAACACACACACACACACACACACAACACCCCCAACACACAGAGGGAAAATCTAAAAAAAAACAGAAAAAAAAAACAGAGAATCTGGCAGAGACAGAAAAATTTAAAACAAGTGAGTATGCACGCAGGGAAGGTCAATATTTAAAAGGGCGTTTGATAAAATATATCCCCCTCACCCCATATGGAAAAGGATTGACGCGAGCATGTTTTTTTTTTTTCTTCTTTTCTTTCTTCTTCTTTCTTCAAAGGGGCTTTTAGGTGGTCAGTCTCCCTTTTTTAAGGGCATAGAAAGGGGGGGGGGGGGGGGGGGGGGGCGAGGGGGTTGTGGGCAAGGAATGGACAAGGGGAGGAGGGAAGAGGGTTAGGAAGGGGGGGGGGGGGGGGGGGAAAAAACTACTAGTCAACACCAAACCCCCCCATTCCTAAAAGTCGCCCTGCACCCTATAAACGGGGAAACGTCCCGTCCAGACGTTTTTTCGCAGTTTTTTACCCAACTGATTGGTAAAAGGGTTTGCAGGTCGTGTGGGGGGGTTGTGAGGGCAAACCCGCTGCACCAAATTTTTCCCGCTCGCTGCCCACCTTAAAGTCGTTGTCTTTTCCGGGGGTTTTTGGAGTGTATTAGACTGTCACCTAAACCCCTGTTTCTGTCTGTTGTGTGTGTTTGTCCGTCTGTCATCTTCCAACTGTCTGTCTTCTTTCTCTCTTACCCTCCCTCCCTCTTTTCCCCCCCCAACTCTCCTCTCTCCCCCTCTCTCTCTCTTCTCCTTTCCCCCCCTTTTCTCTCTCCTCTCCTTTTCTCTTCCTCTCTCTCTTCTCTTTTCCGAAGTGGTTTTCTTCTTTTCTCTGTATTCTAGATTTCTCTGTCCCTTATCGCCCTTCTCCTCTCTCTCTCTCTCCTCTCTCCCCTTTTTTCCTTCTCTCTCTTCCCCTCTCCTCCCTCCCCCCTCTCCTCCTTTTATGTTTCTTCCTCCCCTTTTATTTTATTTCTCCGTCCCCTCTCCTCTCTCTCTCTTTTTTTTCTTTCTTTTTCTCTTTCTCTTCACCCCTTCTTTCTGCCCGTTGCGTCCTCTCATCCATCTTAGTTGAAATTTTATTTTATCTGTGTTTTCGCCCAAGGAACGACCGAAGTGTACCAGGGGGCAATTTGCTCATCATCTTCTCTTTTCCCCTCTCATCTCTCCCTCTCTCTCCTTCTCTCTTCTCTTCCTCTCTCCTCTCTCTCTCACCCCCTCCCCCCTCCCCCTTCTCTTTTCTCCCCGGGTTTTCCTTCCCTTAACCCAACGTGTGTAAACCATGGCTGATTTGGGGATGAATCTTGTGTGGTGCGGCATGCAAGTTTCGCCTTGCGAAGGGGCGTGGTGCGTGAGGGCGCATGTGTTGTGTAGGGATGTGGTGTATTTTTGGGGTGTTTGTGTGTGCGGGGGCTTCAAGCGTGTGGCGACTCCCCAAAATGCTCACCCGCCGCCCCCGCCCCTCTGCGTCATCAAATTTTGTGTGGACTTTGGAGGGAACCCGGCCCGCCCGGCTCGCGTCATCATAAACTGTGGGACTTTGCAGGTAACCCGCCTGCCCGGGCCCCCCGTCATAAACTGTGGGGTTTGGAGGAACCCCCTGCCCCTCTCTCATCATAAACGTGGGGGACTTTGTGAGGGAACCCGCCTGCCCGGGGCGGCCCAAAGGGAAGGAACCCGCCTCCCCCTCGCATCTTCTTTCTTTTGGGTTTTCCCTCGGGTCGGGGGGCCCCCCCCCAAAAAACCCACCCCCCCCTGCCCTTTTTTCCCCCCCCCCCCCCCCCCCCCCCCCCCCCCCCCCCCCCCCCCCCCCCCCCCCCCCCCCCCCCCCCCCCACCCCCCCCCCCCCCCCCCCCCCCCCCCCCCCCCCCCCCCCCCCCCAAAAACCCCCCCCCCCCCCCCCCCCCCCCTCCCCCCACCCCCCCCCCCCCCCCCCCCCCCCCCCCCCCAAAACCCCCCCCATTTTAAGGGTACTTCCTTTTTTTTGTTACATTTTTCCAATTGGGGCCTTTTTTTCCCCCGTTTAAAAGGGTTCCCCAAAAGCCTCTTTTTTTCACCCTTAAAAAACCCTTTTTTTTCACACCCCCCCCCCCCCCCCCCCCCCCCCCCCTCCCCCCCCCCCCCCCCCCCCCCCCCCTCCCCTTTACGCTCACCTCCCTCCCCCTCTTCTGTACCATCCCCATCGCCCCCTCTTAGCTCTCCCTCCCCCTCACCCCTGACCCTCCCCTCCCCCCCACCCCCCTCCACCACCCTTTGCCCCTTCTTCGACGCACCCCCCCACCGCTACGACAACTCCTCCCTCTCTGTCCTTCCTCTGCCCTCCGTCAATTGCTCCACTCGCTCCAGCAAACTCTGGGCCGACTTCTGAAAATCGAGCATTCATGGCCGCTATGCCCCACTTTTTACCGTTACTCGCCCTCACCGGCTACGGCCCTACTTTCCTTTCATGGAAAATCTTAGAGTATTTGCATATCGAATTTGTAGTTATTCTTACAAAGATATGGCGATGTTATTTACAAAGCTTGAACGGCAAACGCCCAAAAGTTTTTCCTTTTAGATTCTCCTATGTCAAAATAATGTCATCGTTAGACTTGACTGTTGTTTGGCCGATCTTTCGAATTTGTACGTTGGACTTCATTATGGATCAGAGAAGCCATGTTTATTTTAAGATTAGGCCGTTACTAACGGCATAACGCCAAAGGGTTGTCTTCTTTATGGAAAACTTAGAGGATGCACGTTCTTCCAAATTTGTCAAGGTATACTTCGGGTCACGTTGATGCCGCGATCGTTACTAATTTCACCCCCAGCCCCCCCCTCAACGGCCATTACCCACGCCCAAACCGTGCCTTTTCCTCTCTTCATTAAATCTCTCCCTTCTCCTACTTCTCAATACTTTCTTTGCTTCCTTTGTTGTGTTTGCTCCCTCGAACGTTGGGTCTGTCGGCCACGCTCTTTACTAGTAACTCATCTCGTTACTTCTAATTCTTATGTCATCTCTAAAAGTCAGATATGTCAAAGCTTGCATTCATTAATTTAGGTTTGATAGCGTTTGTTAAATATTCCACGCGATTCCAGTTCACAAACATAATATTTATTTCTTAGGCACTCTTTAAATAATTCATGAGAGTTAAGTATCCTTTGTTAAGGGAATAGATCTTTAAAACTATGAGTGAACATTTTTGATGAAACTTCCCTGGTTTGTGTGTTTTTTTTTTTTTTTCTTTTTTTTTTTTTTTTGTTTTTTTGTAATGATATCTTACTAGTGTGTTCACTTTCTTAGGCCTGAATCGGCTTATTAGTGCGTAGGCTGAATGGTGTTTTTTTTTTGTACAACTTGTATCCCTGTGTGTGTGTGTTGTGGTTGTGGTGTGTGTGTGTGTTGTGTGTGTGTGTGTGTGTTGTGTGGTGTATGAAGTATTTTATTTGTTGTAGTTTTTCACAACTATGTGATTAGAAGAAAGGGAGATAGACAGGATTGGGGTAGATAGTAGGTTCGTTAATTTGCTTACAAGTGTGTGTGTTGTTGTTGTGTAAGTTGTGTATGAAGAGTGATGTGAGCGGCGAATGCGGCGTGAGTAGGTGCTGCTTTGCTTACGTGCGTGGTGGTGCTGTGGGTGCGTGCGTGCGTGCGGCGTGCGTGCGTGCTGTGCGTGTGTGTGTGTGTGTGTGGTGTGTGTGTGTGTGTGTGTTGTGTGTGTGTGTGGTGTGGTGTGGGTGGGTGGGAGGGGAGGGTGGGTTTCGAGGTGTGGTAATAACATAGAGAACAATAACGCAAACGAATAAACAAACAAACCTACACACACTAACAATTCAGATTAAAGCAAAACCTGACTGGACTACAAATCAAGCAGAAAGTAACTTTCAAAGCAAAATCAATATCAAAAAAAATATCTGTCACAGACATGCCTGATAAATATGGCAGAAATGCCTTGAGAGGCACACATTCGAACAAAACATGATCTCTTGTCAATTTTGTTTCCCCGCATATGCATTTTGTTGCAGAGCTATATTTAGTTCTAAAAGCATCCAGTTTCAATCGATGAAATATTGAAACGAAGTTTCGGTATTGATGCATATCATAAATGTGCAGTTTTGGATGCTTTTGAAATGATCAATACTAAAAAGAGGATTATTTGTGTCTGAACATGAGTAACAGCTTTGTTCTGCCCATTTCTAAAATTTCCCAAGTGTTGGTGTTTAATTGTTGACTCTCTTGTAGTGGGGTGGGTGTCGGGTGGTGTGGTTGTTGTGTATTGATGTGTGTGTGGGTGTGTGGAGATGTGTGATGTGTATACGATGTGTGTGTGTGTGGTGTGATGTGTTTGTGTGTGTGTGAGTGTGAGTGTGTGACGTGGGTGTCGTGTGTAGAGTGGTGTTTGTGAGAATGTATGTGTAAGTGTGTGTGTGTCGTGTGTGCTTGTGATTGTGGTAGATGTGTTGGTGTGGATTGATGTGTGCGGTGTCAAGTTGTTTCGTGTGTTGTGTGGTAGTTGTGTGTGTGTGCGTGTGTTGTCAGTGTTGTGTGTGATGTGTGGTGTGTTGTGTGTTGTGCAGTTACTATGTCACTTCTCTCCTTTTTCTACCTCTCTCTCATCTCTCTGTCTTTTCGTCTCTCTCCTCCTCTCCTCCTCTCCTCTTCTCCTATCTATTTTCAATCTTTTTTTTTTAATTTCTTCTTCTCTTCTTCTTCTTTTTCTTTTCTTCTTTTCTTTTTTCCTTCCTTCTTTTCTGTGTTTTGTTCCTTGGTCAGAGACTGCCGTCTTTATTCTGTGTCTCAAGTCCCTTCTCTTCTGTTTGAGTCGCTTTCCATCCCTCTCTCTCACCTCTCTTCTTGTTTATTGTGGATTCCTTATTGTGAATTGCCATGTATCATTGTTGTTGTTTGAGTTTGATATGGTTCGATGCATGATTTCTATGTATTTATTGTTGGTGTGATTGAAAAAGCCACTGCTGTGCTTATTCTTTTCCTCATTAAACAACATTTCGTTCGTTCTTCGTTCGTTCTCTCTTGAGCCAATTTAGTCTTGGACCTCCGGTTCTTTTGTTACCAAGGCAGGGACTGAGGTACCAGAGGAGGACACAGAGCGAAAGAAGTGGGCCGGGTGTGGAGGGTGGACTGGGGGGGGGTGGAGGGGGGTACTGAGTAACAGGCTAGCTGAGCCGACCTCTTACTCAATATCATTCTGATCGGTCTCTGGGTCGCAGTCCCCTCCCACCTCTCTCTCTCTCTCTCTCTCTCTTCTCTCTTCTCTCTCTCTCTCTCTCTCTCTCTCTCTCTCTCTCTCTCTTTCTTGACGTGGAATGTCAATGGTTTAATGTCAAAGTTTGTTGTCTCTGATTTTGCCTCATTTCTTAGTCAGTTCGACTTTGTCTGCTTAACGGAAACATTTATTGATGAATGTAGTGATGATTTGTTTGTTGGTTATAAAACATTTTGCAAGCCTGCGGTTAAGTTCACAAATCATGGGAGACGATCTGGAGGTGTCGTATGTTTAATAAGAAATGAATTCATCCCCTTTGTTAGATCGATTGACGTAAATTATTCAAATCTAAGTATTTTTCTGATTGACAAATTCTTGTTTGGAACAGACAGAGACATTTTGTATGTCTGTTCGTACATTCCCCCCGAAGGATCTCCTTTTTATGTCTATTTTGATCTAGATAATGGTATTGCTACACTGGAAGAATGTCTGACTGACCTGCTGATAATGAATGATGTTTATGTCATTTTGAACGGTGATTTGAATGGTAGAACTGCTGATATCTCTCAAGATTTCTTTGGGTTCCATGCTTTTGATACACAACATGATAGTCAATACTTTCAGTCTTAATCGATGCTCTCAAGATAAAAACCTAAATAATTATGGGAAATTGTTATTAAACATGTGCACTGCTTTGAACTTGTGCATCCTAAATGGTGTATGTGAAGGCGACCTAAAAGGTTGCTATACATATGTTTTCTGACTCTGGAAGTAGTGTGAATGATTACTTCATATTGTCAAATGAACTTTTTGTTCTTCTGTGTGATGCTTGTGAATTACAGGTTGTAGAACGAATAGACTCTGATCATTTCCCTGTATCACTTCATGTTCGTTTCCCTTGTGGAAACCTAGCAGACGCTAACAAAAGAGGACACGACGATGTTATGGAAAAAATTGTCTGGAGTGATGAATGTGCTTCTTCGTTTTGTGATTCCCTATGTGCTGAAAAAACGTGTGAAAAATTTGATATTGCCACAAGTTTAATAGACACTGATGTAAATCTAGCTCTTAATATGTTTAACGAATGTATATTGGGATGTGCTGAATGTATGAAAAAATGTATACATGGTCATGATAGAATTTCAAAGAACTGGTTTGATCCTGAATGTTCTTTTAATAAAAGAAAGACTAGGAGATTATTGCGAATAAGTCGCCGCTCGTTGAAGGACGCTGACAGAACTGCATACGTTATAGCCAGACGTGAATATAAACATTTACTAAAGAGAAAAGAGAAAGAATATAAGAAGTTATTAAAGATGAATTAGTAACATCAATAAAGTCTCAGAAGAATTTCTGGACTGTAATTCGCAAAATATCGCCGAAACGAACTCAGCCTAGAAACAACATTTCAGCTGAGATGTGGTTTCAACATTTTCAAGCCTTGTTAGAGTTAAATACTGAGAATGAGCCAAACCAAGAGGGGTTGGAGGGGTTTGAAGATGAGTCTGATAGCTATATGGACCGTCCCATTAGTGAAGAAGAAGTATTATTAGCTATTAAAAAACTGAAAAACCGTAAAGCAGCAGGCCCGATGGCATTATTGGTGAACTGTTCAAATACTCTCCTGCCCAAGTTGTGCAGTTTTGTGTGAAATTGTTTAACAAATTGTTTGATACTGGTACGTTTCCAAATAACTGGACAGAATCAATAATTTTGCCCATATTTAAAAAGGGTGATGCTAATAATCCAAACAATTATAGGGGCATCTCCCTAAGCAATATAAGTAGTAAAATGTACGGAATGATAGTAAATAATAGGCTGCAAGAATGGATAGAGGAAAAAAACATCACTGGTGATCACCAAGCTGGTTTCAAAAAAGGTTATTCGACTGTTGATCACATGTTTACTTTAATGGCTATCGTTCAGAAACAGTTTTCCTATAATCGAAAGTTGTACGTTGCTTTTATAGACTTTGAAAAAGCGTTTGATTCCATAAATAGAAATCTTCTTTGGCCAGTCATGATTAAAAACGTATTAGGGGTAAACTTTACAGATGTATCAGGAGCATGTATGATGTAGTTAGAGCTAGAGTTCGTTGTGGCGCTAAACTGACAGATTTTATTAACTGTACAGCTGGGGTTAGGCAGGGTGATGCTTGCAGCCCTGTTCTATTTTCGCTCTTTATTAATGAATTAGCCATTGAAGTGATCAACAATGGAAGACATGGGGCTTTGCTGACACTGGATGCTTTTGAATTGTTTATACTTTTATTAGCAGATGATGTGGTTTTGATATCGGAGACTGTTATTGGTTTACAGACTCAACTGAATAGTTTACAACGCGCAGCTGCTTCTCTCCAACTAAGGGTTAATTTGTCCAAAAGTAACATCATTGTATTTCGTAAGGTGGTTATCTAAGTGCACGAGAAAGATGGTTCTATGATGATGACGCAATGCCTGTTGTGAATGCTTATAAGTATTTGGGTATATTTTTCTCTACACGTCTAAGTTTTGTTGGTGCGTGCAAGGATCTTGCTAGCAGAGCCAAAAATGCTTTACTCTGTATTATGAAGAAATTATATGTTCTCAATAATACGTCTTTTGATGTATTTCTCAAGTTGTTTGATAGTCAGGTTCAACCAATTGTACAGTATGGGTCTGAATTATGGGGTTAGATGGTGCTGCTGTATACTGTGAGTCTGTGCACCTGTTCGCATTAAAAAGGTTCTTGGGTGTGGACAGGCGCACGCCTAACGACTTGATTTATGGTGATACGAATAGATTCCCCATATACATAGTCTCAGCAGTAAAATGCATTCGTTATTGGCTGAATTTACTTCATATGGAGGACCACAGATTACCACGCAAAGCTTATAACATGTTATATGGTCTTGATGCTAGAGGAAAAAACAACTGGGTTAGTAAAGTTCGTACTTGTCTTTTTGAATATGGTTTTGGTTTCGTGTGGTTAAGTTAAGGTGTTGGAAATGTTAAGCAGTTTTTACATTGTTTTCGTCAACGATTGATTGACTGCACTTGGCAAAAATGGTCAGACCATGTGCAGCATAGTGAGAGGTTTGATTTCTATAGAAATGTTTGCAGCTTTCATGATCTGAAACCTTATCTAACTTTAGAAATGGACAGGCACTTGAAATATATCATGACCAAATTTAGGTTTGGAATATCAGAATTGGCAGTTCACAAGTTTAGATACAAAACCGTTGTTGATGACAATGTCTTGTTGTGTCCGCTTTGTAAAGAGTCTCGGAAAATGAAATCCATTTTGTTCTTTGCTGTCCAGCCCTAAAGAACATTAGAACCAAATGTATTCAGCCAAAATTTTACAGACAGCCTTCTCTATTTAAATTGACTATACTTATGTCGTCAACCTCACCAGAAGTTGTTCGAAATTTCTCATTGTTTTTGTATAAGGCATTTAGATTTAGAGAAACAGTTACTTCTTGATGTTCTAAAATGATTTATGTCTAGAATGTTTGACAATCATGTGCATTTATCTCAGTTCATATATTATGTTCACTCACCCCTTCATAAAGGGCTAAGGCCTATATGAATAAATCATCGATCCGAATCCGAATCCGAATCTCTCTCTCTCTCTCTCTCTCTCTCTCTCTTCTCTCTCTCTCTCTCTCTCTCTCTCTCTCTCTCTCCTCTCTGTCCAGTCTTTCTAGTGTTCTGTAAAATTCATCCCTTGCTGTTATGTTCTCCATACCCCTTTTCATAAGGAGCAATGGCCTTTACATGTAATAGACCATCCCAGTTCTGAGTTCTCTCTCTCTCTCTCTCTCTCTCTCTCTCTCTCTCTCTACTCTCTCTCTCTCTCTCTCTCTCTCTCTCTTCTCTAAAAGTCAAAATCAAAATCTCATTGCTCAAAAATATTCTACATAGACGCAACGCGGACAAAATGGTTTTCTCTTCCCAACACAATCTGTGCTAAATGAGAGAAACGTGGTTGACGTTTTTCCGTGCCTTCTTTAACACATTCTCACAGCAAAATATTATCCAAAACAAAATATTATAGACGCGGTTTTTTTTTCACCGTCAGATTGCGTTTGACATTATGGACCACAAAAACATCCCTTTTCATGACCGGAACGTGACCTTTGGTCACAAACCCTGCACTCAGTTCATTTGGTTCTTATCTTTCCGAAAAAAAAAAGAAGAAGGGCTGCACACCACCATTCGTATTTTACTCATTCACCCTCACCTCACCTCACCTCAGCCCTAACTACAGAAGTAGTCGCTGGGGAAACCTGAGGACCGCAGACGCAACCTCCCCTCTCCATCTGTCTCTGTCAGCAGCCGCCGCAGCAGCTCACGTGTATGGAGTTCGGTCCATTCTTTGATGTTCTCATGCCAGTTCTTCGCTGTCCTGTCTTCCTCTTCTTCTCCGCCCTCGATGGTGCCTTGCATGATTGTTTTGGACAGACTGGTGTGTCGAGTGTTGTGCCAAACCATATCAGCTTGCTCTCTTCACAGTTGAAAGGAGAGGTTCCTGAGGTCCAGCAAGGTTCTCATTCGTACCTTTTAAAAAGTAAAGAAGCTCCGTGGTGTATTCTATGTCATGTGCCACTCACAGTGAAACATTTTTTTAGAGTGTTGGGACTTGCATGACGTGAGACATAAACATTTAACAGCAGATTCCATAAAAACCTTGTTCGGAGATGTTCCACCTGATGTGATCTTTGAATTTTTGAAAGAAATCAACATTTTTCATTTGATCTGAGATTTCACGGTGAAAAGATTTTTAACAAAATTTCGGGTGTGTTTTTACAAGATGTATTTTAAAGAGCAAGATGCATTTTAAAGAGTTGTGTCAGTTTTAAAAGAGTTGTGTGACTTAGAGTTGACTTCAACGTAGTGACAACCCTGATATGGCCCTTTGCGGTCGGCTGGGCTATAAGCAACATTACCTTACCTTACCTCTTCTCAACAAACACAACTCTTCCAAGCAAGCTGATCGCTGGTCTGT
>CM031606.1:33232354-33244854 GCA_018398815.1 Conus ventricosus
AAATTGGAAAATAAATTCAATGGATCACATGTTCTCGATTTTTGTTATACACTGGGTGCCACCATCTACCAAACCCCTGGTCAGTCATTGGTTACGCCATGCTACTATCAAACTGAACTCTTCCGGTGGTCAGCTTGGATCATTCGGCACTTTGGCCGGAAGAGCGAGTTAGTTTCTGATAAATATTTGCATTTTCGCACTAAACGCCATAATCGATGGTTTATTGTGTGATGAAAAGAAAGGAAATAGACCGACAAGAATCGAGCGTTCGATTGTTTCTCTCCAAAACGCAGCATGCCTTTATTTCACTCCAGCGTCTGTTGTCACACACCCATGAGAAGATTCAACAGGAGCGCCACGGGAGAGGGGAGGAGTTGCGGGCCCTGTTTGAAGATGAAACCATCATGAATAAAAGCAAAGGCATACAGTAAATGCAAATCAAAAATGATTCAGCCAACAAGAAGAAGAAGAAGAAGAAGAAGAAGAAACAACAACAACAACAACAACAACAACAATAACTTATAACAACAACAACAACAACAACAAAACTACTATCCGGACCCTAGCCTGGAAATCACAATCACAGAAAAGGAAAGAACGAAAAAAGAATGCAGACGATATAAACAGGTGGAGAAAAAAAAGATGATGGATAGGCAGATTAAAAAAACAGTTCAAAGAAGATGAAACGTAGGGGCCTGCATTATCCTAACAACTTGTCGTGGCGGCCTCACAATGTTTGTGCCCGTGGCGCACTGTTCAACAGATGAAGTTCAGCACTGTGTCCCTTTAAATAGTTGTGCGTTGATTCCATTCCTGTATTACTCTCATATTCACTGATGTGTGCGCTGAAAGAGACGGCACAGTTTTCAACCTTCAACAAAAGGCACTCAATAAAAGGACGAGAATCAATACCCAGACGCGGGGTACCTTTCAGGCGCTAACAATGTTCGGAAATGTCTGTAGCTGCACAGACTACGTCAGCAATCGACATCAACACTGCGCACGTTTCACGGGCTTCTTTCATAGGCACCCTCTCTTGCATTAAAGATCAGGAACTGCGGGTCGCTTGTCTCATCCCAAAGAATTTCCCGAACACGTCTATTTAAACGTACTGTCGATTCAGGGCCTCAATGTTCTCCAAGTAACGCACTGTTACTGTGGGGGGAAAAAAACTCTCCTCAGGGGATCGCGCAATTCCTCGATTTCAAAGATGCACGCCTACTTCAATTGTTGTACCCCCATACTGGTCGCCCTCGGAAGGAAAGTCGACATGTGTGTGGAAATTATCAAAATTTCTCCGAAAGTTTGTTTTGTTTGATGGATTCTAAGAAGAAGTTTTGCAAGCGTGTGTGTGTGTGTGTGCGCGCGCGCGCGCACGCACGCACGCACGCACGCACGCACGCACGCACGCACACACACACACCACCACACAAGCGCAAAGAGCAGAGCGAGAGAGGAGAGAGAGAGAGAGAGAGAGAGAGACTCCAGCACGCACACTAAAAGGAACAAAAGTTGAAAATATTTTGGAAAGATTCCAGTTGCAGTGATGCAGCAAAAGCTACCAAAAAATACCTTCCGACCAACGACACTCTACCATACCTCCAAACTTTGCTTGTTCCCTTTTTTCCCCATACAGATCCTTCCCTCTAAGACCCGGTTCTTGGGACTCCGGGACTGTTCTTATTCCCGGGGACTGTTCTATCCCGGGGACTGTTCTTCAGAGCTTCCACTGTGTGCTCGGAATTACCACTGATCCGAACCACCTGTTCATTCTCAAACCCTGCTTCAAGGAAACATTCTGGATAACCCCACTGAAACCCCTCAAATCCAAGGACGTTCACGAAGCAAACCAGGCTAAACAATAAACGCTTGCTGTTCAATGAAGCCCTCGAACATTCTGTGCTTTCCATAGCTTTAAGATAAGTACCGGAGAGTGAAATCAGCAAGCAACAGTGAACTGCATTACATCAGTGGAGTGGTCGGGTGAAGCAGGTTCCAAAGATTGAACCTTTTCTAACATTTGCTGATTTGTTGTGCCAAGACCACAACCCTCACATCGCCTCACGTCCTTGTTTCAAGGCCTTTGTCTTCAGTCACTCCCGCGTCCACCATATATGACAGTTTGCTAGCATCAAAACATTGTAAAAAATTACCGTTTTCACACCGAAGGCGGTGATAATCATAAACGCCGTGGGGAAACAGTGATTGTTTTGTAATAAAACGATAGTTATTAAAACAAATTATATCTTCACGTGTGAACAATTTTTTTCGCAACACTTTTGTGTGTGTGTGTGTGTGTGTGTGTGTGTGTGTGTGTGGTGTGTGGCTTACGCGCACAGAAGCAAACTTTCACGAGAGACAGACTGACAGAGAGAGAGAGAGAGAGAAGAGAGAGAGAGAGACAAGAAGAGAGAGTCGGACAGAAAAACAGACAGACAGAATCAATACCAATCTTTTGTTTATGACAGTTAAAGACAATCATGCAGAGAGATGTTTAAAGCGGTGTGACGTCAGTGAAAATGCGTTCAAGCCTGCTGTGGTCGGATGTTCTGCGAGATCCTGCTGATTACTGAACACAAACGTCAAATGAAAAAGTTGTTTGGCTACAATGATAGTTGAACACTGGCAAGGGAGGGGGGGGGAGGGAAGGAAGGAAGGAAGGAAGGAGGGAGGACTGTGGTGGTTGGCCGACTGGCAAGAAATGAGACTGTTGCTGCAAGGTCCGGGTCGTTGTGATTTTCTCTTCAGAGAGAACATCCAGTCCGCTCCTAGTCTCTCGGTAGAGACATTGAACGGAAGTCCCGTACCTGAACACCTGCGTAGAGAACAGTGCATGCAATAACGTTTCACCTTCCGGGGAAGAGAACGCCATCAGGTGCCAGTGGGATGGATGACACACAAATAAAGCACATGTACACTGGCGTCGTTTCCGAAGATAAAACACGACTACCTTAACGGTGGATTAAAAACTGTCTTACTCGCAAAAGAATCTCACCAATTGTAAATCTCGGAGGACTAGAGGAGGAACGAAGAAAGAAACAAATGACTGTACACAATGTAGTCAAACAAAAATGTTAGTGATTATCTTGATTACTGAACAACATAAAATCAAGCCAAAATGATGTGACATTACGATGACTACTGAACGCAATTATGTCAAGCCAAACACGCGTGTGATTACATTGATTTCTGACATCAACCACGTCAATCCAAAAACTGGCGTGCTCACGCTGATTACTGAACGCAGTGACAACAATCCAAACTGGTTGTGTGGTTCCGCTAGTTCATTAACACGGCGTCGTTCAAAAAATGTTTAATTGGAATCATAATGATATCGTAATCCAAAATGTGTATATCTTAGCTAATTACCTGAAGTATCGTAATCCAAAATGTGTACATTTTAGCTAATTATTTCAAGAATGTCAATAAAAAAAAATGTATGCATAACTTCAATCCAAAACGTTGTGTGATCAGGCAGATCACTAAACACAAACAAGTCAATCTGAATTGTGTGACGGGACTCAAGCTGAACAAAATAAAGTCATTCCAAAAACGCGTGTGCTTGGACTCACAACTGACATCATAACAGCAACAAGAACATCTGTGATTGGACCCATAACAGAACACATAAAGTTAAGATTTAAAGCTGACCACATTGAAATCAATCCAAATACTGCATGACTAGACCTGTGTCCGAACACAATATGCTCAATCCAGAAAGTTGTAGGAATTGTACCCAAAACTTAACACACTAATGCGAACCAAAAACGTTGAGTAAATGGGCCCATAACTTAACACCGAAAGCTATGGCATATCCTGGATAGCTTCATCAAAAATGTATATAAAGTTGCGTTAATTGTGGAACAGAATATCTTCAATTAAAATATTTGACGGCGTTGACACTAAACATAATGATAATAAAACAACGTTAGAGTGAACATACTGATTACTGAACACAACGTCAATCCACAAGTTGACTGCCCAACATCGATCCAACAAGTCGTGTACTTACGCTGCTAACTTAGTTCAATAACGTCAGTCCAAAACATGGCACGACAGCCTGTTACTGAACACAAAATATCATGAAAATAGTCCTGTCATTCCGCTGAATAATGATACAACACCAATGCAAAAAGTTGCTGGTACTCCCCACCCCCATCCTTCATCTCCACACCATGTTCCACACTCCCATCTCCACACGAAAGTAGTCAAATCATGAGAACACTAATACATTTCAACGTGACAATGACAACTGACAATACAACGATCTATAAATATTGTAACAATCAAAATAATCCGTAAGATAAACAATAATTATAAAAGCATAAAAATTGATGGACACGAGAAAAAAAAAATGGACTGAAAGAAATGAGCCATGTGCGGAAAAAGAAAAGCTACTTCTTAATGACATTAAGGCTTAACGTCCCCACCCGGAAAAGGTGATATGACAGACGGGGATTATTTCCCACAAGAGAGAGAAGAGAGAGAGAGAGAGAGAGAGAGAGAGAGAGAGAGAGACGCTATCTGAAATACTCTGACAAACACCTGAACGACAACACATTAAGACGGAAAACAATAATGGTTTTTCCATATGGGCGCGCCAAGGACAATTCAAGCTTTCACCGTCTAATAGCCAACCGCTGCAGTTCTTTCATGCGGTTGAAATAGTCTCTCAGCTGGAGGCGAGCGTGTCAACGTGACAAATGCACTGACCGGTCCAACAATGTCAGCTGTGATCACCATCAACTAAGATTAATGGACAAAACTCCACGGAGACCTGACCAGTTGGAGGGCTTTAGAGCACAAGCCTCCCTATTGCAAGTGTTTCGGCCCTGAAGTACTTCCACTCTGAGGGGGCAGGACCACATCCACGTCATGATTCCTGTTTCCTCTTAACTACCAACTTTTCGGCGCTGCCTAATTCAAACCCGCACCTCCAGGATGGGCGGAGCCTGAAAAACTGAACTGCCTTGTCGCGGATGTCCTAACTATGAAGCTTTCAGACATCTGCAGCAGGTTGGAAACTGTAAGCCTTATGAAGTTTACTTTTCTTCCCTCTCGACCATATCCATTTTTAACGCTTTTCATCTGCTTCTGTCATTTGTCTTTAGGGCTCTAAACATCTTCATCTTAGACATCGAAAGCTGGTTCGTAAGATCATAATCAGAGGTTTCGGTTTCTACGATCCCACCTGGGCAAACCACTGTGGCGAAAACTTTGCCTTGGTAGCCAGATTCCCTCAAGCTGCAGACTAGAGCGACATGCTTCTCATCTTGTAGACGGGTTTCTTCCTCCCTCCGCTTTATACGGTACCAGTGCGTTCAGTCAGATTTATTAGCTTTGAAGAACGTGAGCGGAGAATTTGAGGCTCTCTCCCCGTTCTTTCTGACAATTTCTGAGTGGTTTCTCCATTTCCCGATGGACTGTGCTCTCTCTGTCATCTACTGCAAACAGTGAAAACCACTTCCATGCTCCGGAATCTTAACTGTTCTATACAATGACTTGCTGATCTGGTAGGCGTGCAAAATGTTGTTGTTGAAATTTCTGCTTTCTCCTGACACAGGAAAGTCGTCCCTGGGAAAATGTTACAGGAAAACCCACTTGCATTGACAAAAATATTCACAGACAGCGAAAAAAAAAATTTTGAAGATGGGATCCGGAGACACCCGACTACGGGATTATGCTCACCTCAGAAAGAACGGGACAATTTCCCTCAGAAAAAAATCGTCATTAATGTAAGTGGTACAATATGATGCACTTCAATACAATACAATACAATACAATACAATACAATACAATACAATACAATACAACAAACACAACACACACACACACACAAACATACACACACACGCGCGCACGCGCGCGCACACACACACACACACACACACCACACACACACACACACACACACACACACACACACACACTACATACACAGCTTCCTGTGACGGCACATACCTTGTGAGGACAACCATTAGACTGTCTCATTTTGCATACTTCACGAGGATTTTCTGTGAACATTTACAAACTCGGTGAACATTTTATAAACTCTGTGAACATTTTTACAAACTCTGTGAACATTTTACAAACTCTGTGAACATTGTACAAACTGACCTGATCCCATGTCTGTATAGGAGAAAGACAGTAAAAGTACCGAACTTCCTTTTTCCTGTCCAAAACAAAAATCCCAGATTCTCGAAGTGCCGGCTCCGGAACTGAAAGTGTTTAAACCGGACTTGGCGGCACTTCGTTTTCACGTCAAACTTCCTGAGAACACAGTATGTTTAAAAGAAAGCCCTTGCCAGAATGGTTATTCTAGTGTACTCACAGACGCGCGCGCACACACACACACACACACACACACACACACACACACACACACACACACACACACACACACACACACACTCGCGCGCGCGCGTGCGCGCACGTACACACACACACACACACACACACACACACACACACACACACACACACACACACACACACACACACTCTCTCTCTCTTCCACTTCCATGGAATCAGTCTTTTTCAGCTACGACTCTACTGTGTGTTTTTCTTCGATCATAGCACAGGGTGCGAGCTGCTGTTTGTACGTTAAAACCAATGCCTGACCACGACTAAGTACACACACGCGCGGCAGGACACACACGCGCGGCAGATCAAATGCCCGTAAAGGGCTCTGACCACCTGCTCTTGGCTCTGACCACCTGCTCTTGGTCTTTATTGTCTCGTCCCATGCCAGGATCCCAGATTCACACAGCATCTGAGCAGAATTCGATCACCAGGCTTAATGAATGGGAAATACCGAAGTCTCCAATTTCATTGCGAAGCCGTAATTGCACTGGTTAATATTTCCTTCCGTCCCCATCTCCTCTACCGCAATACCCCCATCCCACTCCTAAATCTCCAAACACTCCAACATGCATGCATTCTACACACACACACACACACACACACACACACACACACACATATGCGGACCAGGCAGAAGTTACCTTTGAAGAAGAATACAACGAGGGCTGGAGTTTGGAGAACCAAAGTGCAAGACGATCCAGCCAAAGCCGTGAATGGCCGTTTCCGCGCCAAATCTGGAGATGAAATATTGAAGAAGCGACTCGGCACACACGACTGGCCAGAAAGGTGCAAATGCATTCATTGTCCCGTCAGTTGATAAAGAAGTATGGATCCAGCTGCCAGCTCACGCATCGAAATCTGACTTGACACTTTCACGAGTTCTGCGTTGTATCATCAAACAGCAGTAGTCATTACCAGAGTCAAACACGAGCTTGTGGAAAAATTGAAGGCATGCAATGAGCAAAGAGACAGCGCGCAGACGTATGTTGCATGAATGCAATGTCTGTTCGCGATATTCTGATATTCTACGACATGAGATAAGATCAAACAAGCCGACAGACAGAGTGTGCGTAATGTGTATACATTTTTCTCGGAAGAACCAGTCTGTAGAAGTTACTAGATTGGCCGACCCAGGCATGGTACCCGACGCTGTAGCGACTACTGATAGCCCCACCAGTGCACCGCCCTGCAAAACTAGTGTCCTGATATCGCTATTACAACCAGATGCACTTCACCAGCTTACCCGAAAGAAACGCCTGCAACTCTTGGTGTGCAAGACATCCGGGTAGAGTATACAACTCTTGGTGTGCAAGACATCCGGTAGAGTATACAACTCTTGGTGTGCAAGACATCCGGGTAGAGTATACAACTCTTGGTGTGCAAGACATCCGGTAGAGTATACAACTCTTGGTGTGCAAGACATCGGGTAGAGTATACAACTCTTGGTGTGCAAGACATCCGGGTAGAGTATACAACTCTTGGTGTGCAAGACATCCGGTAGAGTATCAACTCTTGGTGTGCAAGACATCCGGGTAGAGTATACAACTCTTGGTGTGCAAGACATCCGGTAGAGTATACAACTCTTGGTGTGCAAGACATCCGGGTAAGTATACACAAACAGGATGATTACACAAGGCAACAGATCTGATGGTGAGTTCTTCGGGAACATTACACAAGCAACAGATCTGATGGTGAGTTCTTCGGAACATTACACAAGGCAACAGATCTGATGGTGAGTTCTTCGGGAACATTACACAAGGCAACAGATCTGATGGTGAGTTCTTCGGGAACATTAACACAAGGCAACAGATCTGATGTGAGTTCTTCGGGAACATTACACAAGGCAACAGATCTGATGGTGAGTTCTTCGGGAACATTACACAAGGCAACAGATCTGATGGTGAGTTCTTCGGGAACATTACACAAGGCAACAGATCTGATGGTGAGTTCTTCGGAACATTACACAAGGCAACAGATCTGATGGTGAGTTCTTCGGAACATTACACAAGGCAACAGATCTGATGGTGAGTTCTTCGGGAACATTACACAAGGCAACAGATCTGATGGTGAGTTCTTCGGGAACATCACACAAGGCAACAGATCTGATGGTGAGTTCTTCGGGAACATTACACAAGGCAACAGATCTGATGGTGAGTTCTTCGGGAACATCACACAAGGCAACAGATCTGATGGTGAGTTCTTCGGGAACATTACACAAGGCAACAGATCTGATGGTGAGTTCTTCGGGAACATCACACAAGGCAACAGATCTGATGGTGAGTTCTTCGGGAACATTACACAAGGCAACAGATCTGATGGTGAGTTCTTCGGGAACATTACACAAGGCAACAGATCTGATGGTGAGTTCTTCGGAACATCACACAAGGCAACAGATCTGATGGTGAGTTCTTCGGGAACATCACACAAGGCAACAGATCTGATGGTGAGTTCTTCGGGAACATTACACAAGCAACAGATCTGATGGTGAGTTCTTCGGGAACATTACACAAGGCAACAGATCTGATGGTGAGTTCTTCGGGAACATTACACAAGGCAACAGATCTGATGGTGAGTTCTTCGGGAACATCACACAAGGCAACAGATCTGATGGTGAGTTCTTCGGGAACATACACAAGGCAACAGATCTGATGGTGAGTTCTTCGGGAACATTACACAAGGCAACAGATCTGATGGTGAGTTCTTCGGGAACATCACACAAGGCAACAATCTGATGGTGAGTTCTTCGGGAACATTACACAAGGCAACAGATCTGATGGTGAGTTCTTCGGGAACATTACACAAGGCAACAGATCTGATGGTGAGTTCTTCGGGAACATCACACAAGGCAACAGATCTGATGGTGAGTTCTTCGGAACATTACACAAGGCAACAGATCTGATGGTGAGTTCTTCGGGAACATTACACAAGGCAACAGATCTGATGGTGAGTTCTTCGGAACATCACACAAGGCAACAGATCTGATGGTGAGTTCTTCGGAACATTACACAAGGCAACAGATCTGATGGTGAGTTTCTTCGGGAACATTACACAAGGCAACAGATCTGATGGTGAGTTCTCGGGACATCACACAAGGCAACAGATCTGATGGTGAGTTCTTCGGGAACATTACACAAGGCAACGATCTGATGGTGAGTTCTTCGGGTACATTACACAAGGCAACAGATCTGATGGTGAGTTCTTCGGGAACATTACACAAGGCAACAGATCTGATGTGAGTTCTTCGGGAACATTACACAAGGCAACAGATCTGATGGTGAGTTCTTCGGGAACATTACACAAGGCAACAGATCTGATGGTGAGTTCTTCGGAACATTACACAAGGCAACAGATCTGATGGTGAGTTCTTCGGGAACATTACACAAGGCAACAGATCTGATGGTGAGTTCTTCGGGAACATTACACAAGGCAACAGATCTGATGGTGAGTTCTCGGGAACATTACACAAGGCAACAGATCTGATGGTGAGTTCTTCGGGAACATTACACAAGGCAACAGATCTGATGGTGAGTTTCTTCGGAACATTACACAAGGCAACAGATCTGATGGTGAGTTCTTCGGGAACATCACACAAGGCAACAGATCTGATGGTGAGTTCTTGGGGAACATTACACAAGGCAACAGATCTGATGGTGAGTTCTTCGGGAACATCACACAAGGCAACAGATCTGATGGTGAGTTCTTCGGGAACATCACACAAGGCAACAGATCTGATGGTGAGTTCTTCGGGAACATCACACAAGGCAACAGATCTGATGGTGAGTTCTTCGGGAACATCACACAAGGCAACAGATCTGATGGTGAGTTCTTCGGGAACATCACACAAGGCAACAGATCTGATGGTGAGTTCTTCGGGAACATCACACAAGGCAACAGATCTGATGGTGAGTTCTTCGGGAACATTACACAAGGCAACAGATCTGATGGTGAGTTCTTCGGGAACATTACACAAGGCAACAGATCTGATGGTGAGTTCTTCGGGAACATTACACAAGGCAACAGATCTGATGGTGATTCTTCGGGAACATTACACAAGGCAACAGATCTGATGGTGAGTTCTTCGGGAACATTACACAAGGCAACAGATCTGATGGTGAGTTCTTCGGGAACATTACACAAGGCAACAGATCTGATGGTGAGTTCTTCGGGAACATCACACAAGGCAACAGATCTGATGGTGAGTTCTTCGGGAACATTACACAAGGCAACAGATCTGATGGTGAGTTCTTCGGGAACATTACACAAGGCAACAGATCTGATGGTGAGTTCTTCGGGAACATTACACAAGGCAACAGATCTGATGGTGAGTTCTTCGGGAACATTACACAAGGCAACAGATCTGATGGTGAGTTCTTCGGAACATTACACAAGGCAACAGATCTGATGGTGAGTTCTTCGGAACATTACACAAGGCAACAGATCTGATGTGAGTTCTTCGGGAACATTACACAAGGCAACAGATCTGATGGTGAGTTCTTCGGGAACATTACACAAGGCAACAGATCTGATGGTGAGTTCTTCGGGAACATTACACAAGGCAACGATCTGATGGTGAGTTCTTCGGGAACATTACACAAGGCAACAGATCTGATGGTGAGTTCTTCGGGAACATTACACAAGGCAACAGATCTGATGGTGAGTTCTTCGGGAACATTACACAAGGCAACAGATCTGATGGTGAGTTCTTCGGGAACATTACACAAGGCAACAGATCTGATGGTGAGTTCTTCGGGAACATCAACATCCAAAGCTTACGACTTTTAAGTAATACAGGAACCACTTGCTACCAAGTTGATGTTATAAATGTGCAAAATCGGCAAATTTGGATCCCACTAAATCTCAGACTGTAGGTATTTATCTACTTATGTGTAGATTTGTGAATGGTATGTTCCTAAAATGATCATCGCTGCCACATTACCAAACACCTCGAATGTAAATGTTGTCGATGAACATTAAAATTTTGGCCAATTGACCAGACGTACAGAAGCTGAGCTAAACCATCTTTCAACGCGCATGTTGATCTTGTTAGCGTTCTTAACAGGACAACGGGGACAAACAATTCACATTTTGCTGTTAATCACATTCTTGCAGGACAGTATACAGCGTGTGCCAATCAGACAAACCGTGATTTCATTTGAAACATGTAGATCTTATCGAAATTTACAAATGCATGACTGTGCATTGTAGCGCATTTGAAAAAATATTAACGAAAGAAAAAAGAGACAGAACTGTTGGTTTCATACATGAAACTATATCCTTGTGTTCCTAAGATACATTACCAACGTGGACAAAATTTGTGCCTCAAGAAGCTGGAACAGACATTTCAATTTTTTTTTGTCGATAGTACTAGGGCTGCCAGCAGTTGGCGGCATTGGAAACGAATGTACATCTGGATAGTATCCTGCAGTCCGCAGACTGGTCAAGATAAAAGACATTCGCTCACTACTACAACAAATCAGTGCGAAATCCAGAAGATTTCTGTCAGATATTACTGGGCGAACCTGTCTATAAAACAGGTAAAGTTATAGATATGTACCAATGTGATTGTGCTCTCCTTGATACATTCTTTGTAACTAGCAGACTAACCTGGATGGGGAAGTTTAATTACCGTTGTTTAGAATTTAGTGATGGGAATAGTAGTCCATCGATCCATGCACTAATTCTGATTTTCCATCCCATGTTGGTCTTTGTGCTGAGTGGGCACTCGCAGCTAAAATCCGGCATTTAGCGTGTGCATTCATGTGCCTACTCTTTCACCATTACCTACTCTTTCACCATTACAAAACTGTTTAACTTCATTAAAATTTTCCTTTCCAGGTAAGTCTCGTTTACTTTCGTAATTGAATCGTTGCTTCCATTTGTGTTTGACACCCATTCTAGACAAACTATATCTACACCTTTGTAATTGAATCTGTTGCTTCCATTTATGTTTGACACCCATTCTAGACAAACTATATCTACAAGGTTTTGTCTTCACTGGTACTGAAAAAACCCTGATTCATTGTCTGCACCTTGGGCCCAGCAAAAAACCTGAATCATGTGTTTTGTAACAAACTCGTCAGTTTTGGAAACCATGTTTGTATTTCTGCATTACAGGAATACGAGTTCTTCTACATCTG
>CM031606.1:33249854-33259854 GCA_018398815.1 Conus ventricosus
ACATGTGACGTTATCGGGCTTCGAGTTCACTTGCGACTTAACACTGTCCGTCACAAACAGAAGACGAATCGAAATGGTCGTATAGAATGAACAAAACACTCAGCTGAATTTTCATGTTACGAATTTCGATTCAGTTTATTCTGTTTTGTCGCGTCGAGTTTGATACTGAAAAAGGACGTTTATGTAAGTTAATATATTCACACCTGGTTAATGTTACGTTAGATTTGTTCAGTTACATCTTTTGTATTCTTTAGTGACGATGATCCCCGGGAGAGACATCAAATCTCAACACTGAGGGATTAAAACAGGACAAAGTCATTGAAGCACAAGCTGGGTAACTCTTGCTCTCTTGATGAAAGTAAGAGTCGCCCATAACAAAAAAAAGTGATTAAGAAAATCAGTCCCTGAATCTAATCAGGAGCGGACCAGTTCTACCAAGAGAAAGTTGGGAAATCTCATTTCTTTCCAGGTCTCAACAGCGGCCTGCCCTTATGTGGGAAGCAGGGAGGGGGAGGGAGGGGGATGAAAAGGTATGAGGCGGAAAGGTATAAAGCGGAAGAAAACGCTATAACGTTTCGCGATCTAACATTGTCTCAGACGCCAAGACTTTTTTCTTCCTCCAGGAGAGAGAGAGAGAGAGAGAGGAGAGAGAGAGAGAGAGAGAGAGAGAGAGAGAGAGAGAGAGAGAGAGAGAGATGTATACACAGAGACAAAATACAGACATATAAAAAAAAAACTCTGAGAAAAGGTGGACAGATCTTTTGGAAGAAGCCAACCCATACCTCCTATGCAAGTGCGTTGGCTGTGACTTTTTTTATACTCCAAGAGAACGAGGTCAGGGTCCTGTCATGACTTCTGGACGACCTCCTGTTTTCACTTTTATTCTTCCTGTTGCCTGGATTCAAACCTATATCTCCAAGACGATCGGGCCGCCTCGCGATGGACATGTTTATCACTTAACTGTCAACACCTACTGCTAGTTGAGAAATGTTGATCCTTTGGAAGCTTAGTTGTGTTCCACCTTGACCAGATTCAGATGCAGCTCTTCTCTTCTGATCCTGTCATTTCCTTTGGAGATCTGCCCCTCATCTCTCTGGAATCCAGAACTGACAGACACACGGAAAGGCACAGGGACACTTTACAGATGCACAGTCAGAAACAGACAGACAGACAGACAGAGATAGGGTAAGCGTGAATGATGGAAAGCACTGTAACTTGCAGTGCAATGGGCTGGAGAAGTTGTCATGACATCGAGGTTTAGAGAGCGTGAATAATGGACTCCATCAGTTTTTAATCAGAAAGCTGTTTTCCGTAAAGGGGCAAGGAGGGGTGGGGGGTGGGGGGAGATCGATCATGTAAAACACATCATCTCTCTCTCTCTCTCTCTTCTCTCTCTCTCTCTCTCTCTCTCTCTCTCTCTCTCTCTCTCTCTCTCTCTCTCTCTCTCTGACGCTCCCTGGCCGGAAATTAATATTATAACTCACCTCTAAAACCTTTCATGTCATGCTTGTTGTGCGCCTCCCTTCCCCTTCCCCACTCCCGCTCCCCCCCCCCCCCCCCCCCCCCCCTCTTCCCCACTCGCCTTTTCTCTTCCCTTGCCCTTTCCTCCTCTCCCCTCTCAGAAACACATCCCAACACCATTGCTATCCACCGCTTTCTCTTTCTCTCTTTCTTTCTCTCTGGGCGAGCACACCAATGTATGTGTGCGCTTGCTTGTGTGTGTGTGTGTGTGTGTGTGTTGTGTGTGTGTGTGTGCGTGCGTGCGTGCGCGTGCGTGCGTGCGTGCGTGCGTGCGTGCGTGCGTGCGTGCGTGCGTGCGTGCGTGCGTGCGTGCGTGCGTGTGTGTGTGTGTGTGTGTGTGTGTGTGTGTGTGTGTGTGTATGCATGTGCGTGTGCGCTTGCAAATGTTTTCCTTGTGTAAGTTACTGGTTTTGGTTTTGCATTTTGTGTGTGAGCGGCACGGTATTTATATACGTGTGTGAATGTCGGCACGCACGCACACTCACGCAGTGTGTGTGTGTGTGTGTGTGTGTGTGTGTGTGTGTGTGGTGTGGTGTGTGTGTGTGTGTGTGTGTTAAATGCGCCTGTTCTAATCGTTTTACTCATTTGCTGTGTCTCCCCTCTCTTTTCACTAGCGGTTGATTCATGTGTTTGGGGCTTCACAACAGCAATGACAAACACCCAAACCTAACGGGAAGCATCAGCCGCCCTCGTTTAAAGTAAAACACATGTGACACCCCACCACGAAATGAGTCGTCTTGCTTCTCAACCGCTTTTTCACTAGCACCTAAAATATCTAGTGGGGAGGTACAGGGAAGGGTGTGTTTGGCTAGTGCTTGTGAGTTGTTTTAATTTGTTTTGTTTTTCTTCTTTCTTTCTTTCTTTATTTCTTTTTTTCTTTTTTCTTCTTCTTCTTCTTTGTTTTTAGTTGTTCAGTGTCATGACGGTTTTATGCTGGCTGCACACCGGCCATTCGTATTTTACTCATTCATACCCGTTAAAGAGTGAAGAAGCTCCGTGGTGCATTCCATGTCATGTGCCACTCACAATGAAACATATTCTTTTAGAGTGTTGGGACTTGTATGATGTGAGACACAAACATTTTACAGCAGATTCCATGAAAACCTTGTTCAGAGATGTTCCACCTGATGCGATCTTCGAATTCTTAAAAGAGATTAAGATCTTTCATCGGATCTGAGATTTTATAGTGGAAAAAGTTTTTTAACACAATTTCGGGTTGGTTTTTAGAAGATGTATTTTAAGGAGTTGTGTGAATGAATGACTTGTGTGTTGACTTTAACGTGTGCAGCCCTGATATGGCATTGCGTCGGCTGGGCTAAGCAACATTACGTACTTACCAGTTCATGCGTTAAGATTCTGAAAAATATCAACACTGTGGGTAAAATCTTCGAGTTACAAATATGCCCAGAGTGTAACCACTATCTTTAACGTTTGGACATTTTTTCCTTCTGAAATAGGAACAAACGCGATTGACAAATTCAAAGAAGCACCGGTTGTAGAAACGACTTCCAGCTTGCAGCCCGACTTTGTTCTTACAGCGAGACAGCCAAGAGCAGTGTCACAGAGTCAGTCAGTGTGTGTCAAAATGAGGAGAAGACAGCCAGACAGCAGTGACACAAGTCAGTCGTGTTGTCAACAAATGAGAGATCATCAGACGCAGTGATCAAAGAGTGATTCAGTGTGTTCACAAACTGGAGACAGCAACCGACATGCAGGTGATCACAAGTCGGTCAGTGGTACAACTGAGAGCAGCCAACCAGTACAGCCGGTGATCACAGAGTGTCAGTGGTTCACAACTGAGAGACAGCCAACAGACGGCAGTGATACAGAGTCAGTCGTGTGATACAAATGAGAGACAGCCCAGCACCGTGATCACAGTCTCAGTTACAACTGAGAGACGCCGCCAGACAGTGTGATCTCAAAAGTCGTCAGGTGTAAACAAACTGACGAGACAGACCAGACAGAGGTGATCACAAGTCGGTCATTGTCACAACTGAGAGACAGCCACACCCAGCCAGGTGTCACGAGTCAGTCTGTGTCCAAACTGACGAGACAGCCAACCAGACAGCCAGGTAATCACAGAGTCAGTCGTGTGTGTCAACAAACTGAGAGACAGCCAACCAGACAGCCAGGTGATCAAGAGTCAGTCAGTGTGTCAACAAACTGAGAGACAGCCAGCCAGACAGCCAGGTGATCAAAGAGTCAGTCATGTGTCAACAACTGAGATACAGCCAGCCAGACAGCCAGGTGATCAAAGAGTCGTCAGTGTGTGTCAACAAACTGAGAGACAGCCAACCAGACAGCCAGGTGATCACAGGAGTCAGTCAGTGTGTCACCAAACTGAAGACAGCCAGCCAGACAGCCAGGTGATCAAAGAGTGAGTCAGTGTGTGTCAACAAACTGAGAGACAGCCACCAGACAGCCAGGTGATCAAGAGTCAGTCAGTGTGTACAAAAACTGAGAGACAGCCAACCAGACAGCCAGGTGATCAAAGAGTCAGTCAGTGTATGTCAACAAACTGAGAGACAGCCAGCCAACAGCCAGGTGATCAAGAGTCAGTCAGTGTGTCAACAAACTGAGAGACAGCCAACCAGACAGCCAGGTGATCACAGAGTCAGTCAGTGTGTCAACAAACTGAGAGACAGCCAACCAGACACCAGGTGATCAAAGAGTCAGTCAGTGTGTCAACAAACTGAGAGACAGCCAACCAGACAGCCGGTGATCAAAGAGTCAGTCAGTGTGTGTCAACAAACTGAGAGACAGCCACCAGACAGCCAGGTGATCACAGAGTCAGTCAGTGTGTCAACAAACTGAGAGACAGCCAACCAGACAGCCAGGTGATCAAGAGTCAGTCAGTGTGTCAACAAACTGAGAGACAGCCAGCCAGACAGCCAGGTGAACACAGAGTCAGTCAGTGTGTGTCAACAAACTGAGAGACAGCCAGCCAAACAGCCAGGTGATCACAGAGTCAGTCATGTGTCAACAAACTGAGAGACAGCCACCAGACAGCCAGGTGATCACAGAGTCAGCCAGTGTGTCAACAAACTGAGAGACAGCCGTCTTCTCTACCCCCGTCTGCAGTATTGCGGTTGGTGAGTGTGAGTGTTTGGCCTGAAGGTACTGTGACCACCACGAATATATGTGTGAGTTTTCTTTCTTTAGTATCTTAAGTTACTCTTGCCCATAGAAGATCTCGGGGTCAGAATGCGTTGCTGCTCCTGTGTCGTCATCTGTGAATCCATTCGCTTTGCAAGCTAGTGAGAATCTTTCGCCTTATCGCCCGCTTACGGTGATTCAAATTTCACTCTTTGCTTTCTGCGTCACTGCAAAGTACGCGGTGTATGCGTATGAGGGCACTACCTTTTCCTGTTTAAATGAATAACATTCAGTGTTCTAGATATAAACCTATTGCTTTCTTTGTTTCTTGAAATTACTCAGTGTAAGCTTTTAGGAGGAACAGGCATTATGTTTAGCCGTTCGACAAACATTTCGTGTTCGAGAGATAAGCGTAGCCGTGCTTGTCGGCTGACCATCGCCCTTTCTGGCGCAGCAGTTGATGGTTCACTAGGAGGGCAGTCATCTGTCCGGCTGAGTGACCCTCTTGTCCCCCATCACGTTCACCCATATAAAGTTCCTATGAGCCTCTACCCTCAGTCCACAATGACCCTCTTGTTCCCCATCACGTTCACACATAGAAAGTCCCTCTCAGCCTCTACCCTCAGTCCACGAAGCAGATACTGTCCCCCATCATGTTCACCCATAGAAAGTCCCTCTGAGCCTCTATCCTCAGTCCATGAAGCAGATACTGTCCCCCATCATGTTCACACATAGAAAGTCCCTCTGAGCCTCTATCCTCAGTCCATGAAGCAGATACTGTCCCCCATCATGTTCACCATATGAAGTCCCTCTGAGCCTCTACCCTCAGTCCACAATGACCCTCGTGTTCCCCATCACGTTCACCATAGAAAGTCCCTCTGAGCCTCTACCCTCGGTCCACAAAGCAGATACTTTCCCCCATCATGTTCACCCATATGAAGTTCCTCTGAGCCTCTACCTCGGTCCACAAAGCAGATACTGTCCCCATCAAGTTCACCATAGAAAGTCCCTCTGAGTCCCTACCCTCAGTCCACAAAGCAGATACTGTCCCCCATCAAGTTCACCCATAGAAAGTCCCTCTGAGCCTCTGCCCTCCGTCCATGAAGCAGATACTGTCCCCCATCACGTTCACCCATATGAAGTCCCTCTGAGCCTCTACCCTCAGTCCATGAAGCAGATACTGTCCCCCATCACGTTCACCCATATAAAGTCCCTCTGAGCTTCTACCTTCAGTCCACAAAGGAGACACTATGGTACTGCTGCCAGTCACTTCGGTGGTCTTCAGTGGTGGCTAATTTGATCCAGCACTGGCTGGACTGGGACAAATTCCCCACGAACCACGACCCTCAAACGACAGTTCCCACGACGCAGCCGACTTCAGACCTGGGCATGAACTCAACATGGATATGGATGTACGGTTGTGACTCATGCTTTCTTGGCTGGCAGTAGCATGGGGGGAAACAGGGTTAGATGAATGGACTGGACTGGACTGGGTTAGATTGGACTGGGTGAGACATGCACGAATGTTTGGGAATGCGATGGTGCTTCCGCCTCTCTGAAACAAATGACCCACTTTATGCGCTCTTCGTTTCCAGCACAAAATTCTCTCTCTCTCTCTCTCTCTCTCTCTCTCTCTCTCTCTCTCTCTCTCTCTCTCTCTCTCTCTCTCTCTCTCTTCTGAGGCCCTTCCACACCTTGCCCGCATTTTTTTGTTGTTGAAAAGGCACTGAACAAGTTCACATGGTTTTTTCCCTCACGGCAACCGACTGTGAAGTGTTTGCTTATCTAATTCCAGGATCGCCTCAAATGCTTTGGGACCTTGCACAAAAACGTAGATGAAAGGTGAAGAGTTAGAATTCTCTCTCTCTTTCTCTCTCTCTCTCTCTCTCTCTCTCTCTCTCTCTCTCTCTCCTCTCTCTCTCTCTCTCTCTCTCTCTCTCTCTCTCTCAACAAAACGGATTGTACCAATACTCTGAATGTACTCCATGTACAACTGGGAAACTTGGTTAAAATGCTGATGTTTTCAGCAGTTTTCTTCAGGAATATAATTCATTATGTAAATGTCATGAGTTATTTTAATAGGCCTGTATACTGTAAAAATATGAATCATGTAGGCTATATTTAAGATGCATCATGTGTGTAGCATGACTTACTTCGGTATGTATAATGCGTTACCTATATATCATGACTTATGTACGTATATGATCTGTTATATGTGTATATCACGAATATGCCTACCAGATTTTTTTTAGAGCATTTTGCATGTATAATGAATTATATAGGTGTATAATGGTGAGCGTATAATGATGTGAATTATTCTGGAGGACAAACAATACTCCATTATCTACGTGCGACAAAATCCCCAAAGAAGGTAGCTGACGAAGTGATAGTTGTAATGATGGTGACGGTAAAAAAAAAAAGTCCTGAAGATATCACTGCTGAACCTCACTATATCCGAGCAAGGAAATGAAAGAGAGAACAGTTGATGGTCCGACAGCGATGGAATCCAAGACAGTGACAGTCGATGTTGTGAACACGTTGTTCAGACAGGGTAGAACGAACGTTAGGAAATCGTCTGCAACGAAGAGATAATGGATAATGCCTGTTCTGTCAACGGGGTACCCCCTCCTCTCTCTCTCTCTCTCTCTCTCTCTCTCTCTCTCTGACCAGTTACTGTGCTCGCTCAGGCGATTCATAGTCTCGGTAAGGTCGAGGAGTCCAGTTAACAAAAGAGGCGTGAATTACTCTAATTATTATCAACCATGCGAGAAATTAAGGTTTGCCGTCAACGTGACTACCCTTCCACTCCATTTTAGCCCAGGACAAATGAAGACTGAATTACAAGAACTTGTGAGAGGTACTTCAATGCGTGTGCACATATTTATATCTGTCTGACTGTCTGTCTGTTTATATGTGTCTGTGTGTGTAAAAAAATAAGGACCAGGAAAAGATTCCACACCTGTGCGTAATACAAATCACCGAGAAAAAGAACGTGTTTGAAGCTGAGGGATGTATTGCGATTAATGATCAATTGAAGCTGAGGGATGTATTGCGATTAATGATCAATTGAAGCTGAGGGATGTATTGCGATTAATGATCAATTGAAGCTGAGGGATGTATTGCGATTAATGATCAATTGAAGCTGAGGGATGTATTGCGATTAATGATCAATTGAAGCTGAGGGATGTATTGCGATTAATGATCAATTGAAGCTGAGGGATGTATTGCGATTAATGATCAATTGACCAACGATTCAACATCATGACAATTAACAGGTTAAAACGACGGAAGTATTTCGCCGTTATACAATGAACTACGGGCATGAATGTAAACGTTATATGATATGAACTCCGGTTCACAGTCGAGTTCATTCCATTAATGAGTCTCTGAGAGTTTTGTCAAAATCGTGACAAACGCAGTTATGTACTCTCGGTCTGGTGACGTTAGAACAATCATGAAAGGAGTTAGAGTTCAACCCTGTCACTGGTGGGCAGAATGGTAGTACGTAGCTTTCTATGGTCATCTTCATTCCATCAGACAGTTTTACATTCTTCCTTAAAATAGGAATGAGTGAGAGTTACGTGATCAAGAACTAGTATATCGCTAGGATGTATTAGTATCACCCGATGTTGTGAATTTGTTAACTTAAGTCTGTTTAAACATGCTTTTGGGTCTTCATCTGGGTGGTGATGGTGGTGGTGGAGGTCTGTCTTTTAAACATGGCTTTGGGTCTTGTTGATGGTGATGGTGGTGGTGGTGGAGGTGCTCCAGTAAAAGATTTCTTTCCTTCTGTGGTGTCAGCCCTAAAAGGGTTCTGTGTGGTCGGCTGGGCCATGAAATTAAACTGAAACCAAACTGCATGACAAGCCGCCATACATCTCCATGAAAGTGGCAACTTTCCCTCGCCCAACCCTTCGGTAGAAAAGAGAATTATTCCGGGATCAGTGGAAATTGCGTGGTAAACCAGTGCACGGAACCCTGAGCTGCTGCTGAGCAGCTCGGAGAGAAAGTGAGGTCAGGTCGTCTGCCAGCGTCACCAATTCTTACCACTAGTTTCCTGGTTGGACATTGCTCAGGTGTAGCTGGAAAATGGTTATACTTTTGATCAAACAGCCGTCTGCTTCATCCAAAATCTGTAGCTTCTGTAGATGCACCTGTTACTTTTCATTTTCTCATTTGGTTGGTTGGTTGGTCAGTTAGTTGGTTGGTTGGTCAGTTGGTTAGTTGGTGGGTTAATTGGCTGGTTGGTTTGCTAGCTGGATGGTTACTACTCGGTTGCTTTGCTGTTCGCTTGTTACCTAGTTGGGTGGTTGGTTTGCTGGTTGGTTGCTTGGCCGGTGTGTTTGTTGGCTGGCTGGTTTGCTTGTTGTTGGGTTTGTTGCTCGGTTGTTTGCTTGGTTGGTTGGTTGGTTGAATGACTGACTAGTTGGCTGGCCCAAAGCATTCCACTTCCTTATCTGTTCTTTGTTTTTGTTTACCTCCCTGTTTGTCGTTGTTCTGCTTTCCTTATTTTTCACTCTTATCAATTGATTTCACGTTGATACCTCAATACTAATATACCATACCGGAAAGTGAGCTACGCAGCAGTTAGACCAAAATAAGTAAATGTTCATCAAAAGACTGATTTTGTACCATCCCCAAGGCATGCTCCAGTGAATGATTTGACTGCATGCCACACGAGTGATGGTGATCTTGATCGCCTAAAAACCACAACCTGGGCGTTCACGTGGAATGGACGATCAAAACTGAGGTTAGCGTGAAAGCGGGGCATGAAAGGCCCCACAGACTGAGACTTTTTAATGATGGTTTATGAGGACGGATACAATAAAACGACGCTGTGGAAATCCACCCTGAGACAGCATGATAGGTTCGTTCTCCCGGCTTCCTTTCGTAATGTATCCCAGCGTCAACTGGGCACAGGACACACAGACGCCTGCAGTATTGTCCATGACATGTGAACAACACTCTCAGAGAGAAAACTAACTCATGACTTCCAGCTCGCAACACGCTCTTCAATTCTGAGTAAGAAAACGCCCAGAACGAAAAATCCTACTACGAAAATGAAATGCGAACCAATGACCTCAACCCCCAAACCGCGACGACGACCACTGTACCACGGAGGCTGGTGATTTCCTTCATATAAACGATGCTGTGTTACCGCAAGAAGCCAAACATGAGACATAACTGATCATATCATCAACAAACAAATGCATCAAACCATCAAGGAGAACCATGTGAAGATCTACAGACATCAGTTAAGAGTAGAAAACTGTGCTGGTGAGGTCATGCTTTAAGATTCAACGGACTCGCTAAATACAAACCTCCAGGGATGATGGGGGAAAAGGAAGTGAAAACAGAAACAAAAATGAATGGACTGACAAAA
>CM031606.1:33264854-33269854 GCA_018398815.1 Conus ventricosus
ACACACACACACACACACACACACACACACACGTGCGCACGGGCGGGCGCTCACACTTACCCACACACACACATGTAGTGTTCCGACAGCTCACATACCTTTTGACCGGCCTGTCGAGCAAGTGTCAGAATGGGGGTAGTTGGGGATCAATACAAGACTGTGCTAGTGTGTTCCGTCCACAGAGAGAGAGAGAGAGAGAGAGGAGAGAGAGAGAGAGAGAGAGAGAGAGAGAGAGAGAGAGAGAGAGAGAGAGAGAGGAGAAGAAGAGAGAAGAGAGCACGACATCCAGTAAAGATCTTGAAGTAGCCGCCTTTGAACTAATTTTTTTTTCTTTTTTTTTTTACAGTTCCAGACACGGGGAGAGAGCAGTGGCGACGACCATATTCCAGGAGTGAGAGGATAATAAAGGCGAGCCTGAGAGCCCTACAGATAACGTTTTTTATCTCCCCCTTTGAACTACTGATCACACACCCTTCCAACATACGGGCGTGAGAGGACGAAGAGGTTGTAAATCTTCACTGCGGTGGTATCATGGGGGAAAAAACGTCTGTTACATCAAGTTGGCCAAAGACGTTGTTTGGTCAAAGTTTGGACGAGAGGGAAACGCGTGTAGGGTGGGAGCGAGTACACACACGCACACACACGCACACACACACACACACACAAACGCACACGCGCGCACACACACACACACACACACACACACACACACACACACACACACACACACACACACCACACACCACCACCACGCACGCACGCACGCACGCACGCACGCACGCACGCACACAACACACACACAACACACACACACACACACACCGTGCGCGCGCGCGCGTACAATTTAGAGAAAAATCGACAGTGTCTTACTATGGTCTAGAGGAGAGTTCCATAGACTTTCAATTCTATGGTCCGATTTATGCGGTGTTTCATGTGAACTGGGAATCCTCAACACAACCATATTGTTGTTGTTCTATTAAAATGTGCCTTGCTATGATTCCAATTCTAGAGTGCAGAGAACGGAGATGCACTCCAGTAAGAGATGAATTACACAATGCTGTTTGTCTATAGCGGCACGTGCATTGCTTAGACCTAACTAATCACTACTCGACTTGTTAATTCTCTCTCTCTCTCTCTCTCTCTCTCTCTCTCTCTCTCTCTCTCTCTCTCCTCTCTCTCTCTCTCTCTCTCTCTCTCTCTCTGTGTGAGTGAGTGTGTGTGTCTGTCCGTCTGCCTGTCTGTCTGTCCGTGTATCTGTATGCGTTTATGTTCTGTATGTCTGTCTCTGAAAGTGTGTGTGTGTTTGTTTGTGTCTGTCTGTCTGTCTGTCCATGTGTCTGTATGCATTTACGTTCTGTGTCTGTCTCTGAAAGTGTTGTGTGTGTGTGGTGTGTGTGTGTGTGTGTGTGTGTGTGTGTGTGTGTGTGTGTGTGTGTGTGGTGTGGCGCGCGCGCGCGCGCGGCGCGCTCTCTCATGAATTTGCTATGTGTGCGTTTGTGCGCGGATGTGTGCATGTATGTGTGTATATATCTACATGCATGTATGTGCGTGTGAGACTGTGTGTGTGTAAGTGTGTGTGTGTGTGTGTGTGTGTGTGTGTGTGTGTGTGTGTGTGTGTGTGTGTGTGTGTGTGTGTGTGTGTATGTGTGTGTGCGCGCGCGCGCGCGCGTGGGTGCGCGCGTGGGTGCGCTCATGTGTGTGTAAAGGCGCGCTTGTCACGGTGTCTATGTCTGTGCGTATGTATGTATGCATGTTTACATAAGAATAACGGAAACAGTCTCATCATTAGCTGATCGGAAAGGGCAGACACTGAGACTGACAACACAGCAAGTTATTGTCGCACGGGTGGTAGCCTAGTACTTTCCTTCACCGAAGAGACCGTCCCACCACGTACTTCTTGCCCAGCTCGCTAGCTACCAAGCCAGTCGTGATGATGGGGTACGCAACTGACGCAAAATCAGCTAATGCACTTAGTGAGGTTATCATCACTGGGCGCGTTCACCCTGTTCCTTACGTCAACCAGACAAACACAGTTGTAGACTTTTTTTCCTTTCTTGTTTTTTTCTTTTTTTCTTCTTTTTTTTTCTTGTTCTTTCCTTTCTTTTTTCCTTTTCTTTTTGATAAGGGAGAGGGGAGGTCGTTGATGTTTGCGTTGGTTGTTTTTTTTTTCCTCCTGTGGGCGATGACAAATTGAGAACATGGACCAAGATGAGTACAGTCATTACATAGGTATTTTCCAGACTCTTTGTTCTTTACAAACAACGTATGCTTGCTCGCTCCCTCCTCGCTAAATCGCGCGGGCGTGGACACACGCGTGCGCGCGCAAATTCATACACACACGCGCGCGCGCGCGCACACCACCACACACACACACACACACACACACACACACACACACACACACACACTGGTCGACAGAGATCAGAGATAGACATACGGTAGAAGGGAATATTCCCGACCTTGTGAGACGTCGAACGAGCCGCTGACAGTGAGGTCAACAGACACAAGGTTAAGCAGACATCGACAGACATGAGGCAATAACAGAATAAGAAAACATGAATGTAGAGCACGTCCGTGCCTATTGAGAGAGAGAGAGGAGGAGAGAGAGAGAGAGGAGAGAGAGAGAGAGAGAGAGAGAGAGAGAGAGAGAGAGAGAGAGAGAGAGAGAGACAGACAGACAGACAGACAGAGAAAATACGCACGGACAAAGAATCAGATAGACAGCCAGGCGGTAGAGGAGAGAGAGAGAGGGCGAAGACAGACAGACGAACGAATGGAGAAAGACGCAGACAGATGGACGGACAGAGCAACAGAAGGACGGACAGATCGACAGACAAATATGTAGACAGATGGAGAAAGACTCACAGAGACAGAGAGAGACCGAGGAGAAGTGACAAGAAGGGGTTGGTGAGGCATCAGGGAGAGAGAGAAAGATAAAAGAGGTCGAACGACAGCGAGAGAAGAACAAACTGAAGGGCCAAGGACTAGAGGGATGAAACGGACCAACGGATCCAATGAAAGGTTTGTCTCTATCAGGCTTGAGCTGTGCAGAATCTCTATATGACAAATGAACACACACACACACACACACACACACACACACACACACACACACACATGTACGCACAAATACATCAAAAGTACGAGATACGAAAGAAGAAAAACACGACGATGGAGTGATACATTTGATGATGCTGATACAGCTGGTGATGATGAAGACGATGATAATGACATCCCTGTAGGAAAAGTTAAAATTGTGTCGGGTTAACAAATATATATTGCAATTTATATTGATCATACAAAACAAGAAAGGCGCTTGAGAACCAGAGCTGAGACCTGTGCAGAGATCTAACGAATTATGGATCTGCACTTTGGTCTGGATCAGCCCCGAACGGAGTGGCTGAGGAAAGGTCATGGCAGAACAAAGATGAGATTGATGAAAAGGTTTTGTTGTTGTTGTTGTTGTTTTGTTTGTTTTCTTTGTTTCGTTTGTAAAACACACACACACACACACACACACACACACACACACACACACACACACACACACACACACACACACACCTGCTTTGAGCATGTTAATTCGGGAGGAAAACACTTTTTTTGCCAAGGGAAGTAAGACTAAGTACGACCTGGAGGAGTTGCTTCCCATCTACATTTTCTTTCTCTTTGAGAAACATTCAACATATTAACGTTTGTATTCTTTGACAGTTGTGACATTTTGTGGAAAATATTCTGTTTCACAGGTAATTATCAAATCGGTCCTATTCAATGGAAAAATGTGTAAACATGCAGCTAAACGGATTCTGGATCTGCCAATATATCCAGATCGGCGGCACACATTCGCGTCAACATGGCATGGGTTCGTACTTCGGTCACATTCTATCTCTTCACCAAGTCTAATGAAACCGGCTTGGCAATGTGTGTATAAACTTATGACAGACAGACGGATAGACAAAGACAGAAAGACACGGGAGCAGGTGAAGGTGTGTAACTTCCTTGCCAACACAGAGTTAATTATAAACTGGAAGATCGCCGTCATAGAATCAGAAAGACCAGCACAGTCAAAGAACAAAAAGTAGGGATCAGAATCAAAATGAAATTAAACAAGGTTTAAAAACACAAGAAGAAAGGACAGAGAAAAGACATCTTTAAATAGTTGATCAGTGGTGAGAGTATCCTTGTAGAAAGATAATAACAAGAAAGGAAAAATCTATATGTGCGTTTACTAATTTATATGTTGTAGTGTAATTCTTACAAAACAAACAGCAACAAAACCACAGACACACAGACAGAGAAGCGAATGGGTGGAGGGGAGGGGGGGGGGGGGGAGTAACGGAATCGAAAACCAAAGCAAAAACAAAAAAAAAGACAGAAAAGGAAAGATGTTGGAGAGGAAGGGGGTAGGGGTGCGGGGGGAAGACAGTATGATGGGGGCGAAGAGAGAGAGAGAGAGAGAAGAGAGAGAGAGAGAGAGAGAAGAGAGAGAGAGAGAGCAACAGAGGTGAATTTCCTTACTGTTCTATAATACAGGCAGTAGACGAAGTAGAAGCAGTAGCAGTAGTAGAAGCAGAGCCAGTGGCCGTGGCGTCGATTTCTGCTCTCCGCTCATTGTGGTGGAGCCGGGGGACGGACGAGAAGGGGGGGGGGGGAGAAACTCGTTAGACCAGTCGGTTGGGGCGCCCTTGTGTCAGCCTGGTGCTGCTAAAAACCTGTTTCTCGAGCCTCTGCAAATATATCGCAGGATATCTGTCAGGCCACCATTCAATACTGGCCAGTTAGTGGGTGCAAACCACAGCCGGTCTCTCCTCTTGCTTCACAGACGTCGCCGTCCCTCGCTGGAGTTTCTGTGGGAGAATTTGGTGCTGGGTTCTGCGTCCAAGTTGTAAAAAAAAAAAAAAAAAAAATAAACAGGAAACCTCGCGGCTGTTGTACTTCTGGGTTCAAGTGGAACGTGCTGTGCGGTACTTAGCTGACAACGACAACAAAAGGACACAGCG
>CM031606.1:33289854-33292354 GCA_018398815.1 Conus ventricosus
TTTACTTGATTGTTGTTATCTTCTTTGTTTGGATGTTTACATATATACACACACACACACACACACACACACACACACACACACACAACACACATATATATATATATATATAATATATATATATATATATATATATATATATATATATATATATATATATATATATATATATTATATATATATATGTATGATGAATGGCTACAGGGCTGAAGGTAGAAGTAGTGAGCAAAATGTGGTGGACCAATCCATAGGGCAGAGGATGAATGGCTATAGTGTTGGAGCTATAGGCTGTGTGCTATGGTACGGTGGACCTATCGGTTCATAGAATATGGATTTACTGGCTGCATGTTTAGGGCCAGGAGCAAGTTGGTACATAGAGGTGGATAAATCAGTTCATAGGGTATAGCATGATTGGGCACAGCATTGGAACTTCAACAGTGTAGTACAGAGTTGTGCATAAATCAGTTCTTAAGGTCTGGAATTCCAGGCAATAATACTAGAGCTATGAACAGTGTGGTATAGGGTTATGGAAAAATCAGTTCACAGGGTGTATAATTCTGGGCAATAATACCAGAGCTATGAACAGTGCAGTATAGGGTTAAGGAAAAATCAGTTCACAGGGTGTAGAATTCTGGGCAATAATACCAGAGCTATGAACAGTGCAGTATAGAGTTGTGGAAAAAAAATCTGTTCATATGGTATAGAATTCTAAGCAATAGTACCGAAGCTATGAACAGTGTAGTATAGGATTGTGGAAAAGTCAGTTCATAGGGTATAGAATTCCAGGCCATATTACCGGAGCTATGAACAGTGTAGTACAGAGTTATGGATAAATCAGTTCATAGGCTACAGGATGACCGGTGGACAGTGTTGGGGGGCTATTAACAGTCTGGCATTCTGAGATGTGGACCGATCGGTTCACGCGCTATGGATGACCAGCTATAGGGGTGGGGGGGGGGGGGCATACGAACTGTTGTTCAGAGAGGTGAATGAATCGGTTCACAGCGTACAGGCTGATCGGCTCTAGTGCTGGAGCTTTCAGCATTGTGAGACAGAGTGGGGCACGAGTTGGTTCATAAGGTACAGGAGGACTGCCCACGGCGTTGGAGCAACGAGCAGTATAGTACAGGGTGGTGGATGAAATTGGTTCGTAGGTTTAGTTGAAATGCCCCTACATTTGAGAGCTATGAACAATGGCATTTTGAGTAGTATAAATACTGGCTCATAGAATGTAAATTATCGTCTGCGGTGTTGGAGCTTATGACCAATGTGGTGTAAAGTAGAGCAGTAGATCAATTGGTTCAATGTGGTGTAAAGCAGAGCAGAAGACCAATCGGTTCAATGTGGTGTAAAGCAGAGCAGTAGATCAATCGGTTCAATGTGGTGTAAAGTAGAGCAGTAGATCAATCGGTTCAATGTGGCGTGAAGTAGAGCAGTAGGTCAATCGGTTCAATGTGGTGTAAAATAGAGCAGTAGGTCAATCGGTTCAATGTGGTGTAAAGTAGAGTAGTAGGTCAATCGGTTCAATGTGGTGTAAAGCAGAGCAGTAGATCAATCGGTTCAGTGTGGTGTAAAGTAGAGCAGTAGATCAATCGGGTCAGTGTGGTGTAAAGCAGAGCAGTAGATCAATCGGTTCAATGTGGTGTTAAGCAGAGCAGTAGATCAATCGGTTCAACGTGATGTAAAGCAGAGCAGTAGATCAATCGGTTCAGTGTGGTGTAAAGCAGAGCAGTAGGTCAATCGGTTCAATGTGGTGTAAAGTAGAGTAGTAGGTCAATCGGTTCAATGTGGCGTAAAGTAGAGCAGTAGGTCAATCGGTTCAATGTGGTGTAAAATAGAGCAGTAGGTCAATCGGTTCAATGTGGTGTAAAGTAGAGTAGTAGGTCAATCGGTTCAATGTGGCGTAAAGTAGAGCAGTAGGTCAATCGGTTCAATGTGGTGTAAAATAGAGCAGTAGGTCAATCGGTTCAATGTGGTGTAAAGTAGAGTAGTAGGTCAATCGGTTCAATGTGGTGTAAAGCAGAGCAGTAGATCAATCGGTTCAGTGTGGTGTAAAGTAGAGCAGTAGATCAATCGGGTCAGTGTGGTGTAAAGCAGAGCAGTAGATCAATCGGTTCAATGTGGTGTTAAGCAGAGCAGTAGATCAATCGGTTCAACGTGATGTAAAGCAGAGCAGTAGATCAATCGGTTCAATGTGGTGTAAAGTAGAGCAGTAGATCAATCGGTTCAATGTGGTGTAAAGCAGAGCAGTAGATCAATCGGTTCAATGTGGTGTAAAGCAGAGCAGTAGATCAATCGGTTCAATGTGGGTGTAAAGCAGAGCAGTAGATCAATCGGTTCAATGTGGTGTAAAGCAGAGCAGTGGATGAATCGGGTCAAAGAATATGGGGTGAATGGCCGGAGGTTAAGCCGCTCTTTTGTCGATTTCAATCTGTCTTCTTCAACAATGGCATACAAACCCAGAGGCAGCAGCAAGGGAAAATCGATCTTCCGTGGAGGG
>CM031606.1:33297354-33299854 GCA_018398815.1 Conus ventricosus
AAGAGATGATTGAAGGTTGAGGGAAGGGGGAACTCTGAGGAGGGGAAAATAGAGAGAGAGAGAGAGAGAGAGAGAGAGAGAGAGAGAGAGAGAGAGAGGTGGGAGGGGGGTGTTGATCAGGCTAAGTTCACAATGTAAAAGTTTTATCAGTGTACATTGTTTCCACAGAAAGTTTCACCAGAGTCCTTTGTTTCCACAGAAAGTTTCACCAGTGTCCTATGTTTCAATAGAAAGTTTCACCAGTGTCCTTTGTTTCCACAGAAAATTTCACCAGTGTCCATTATTTTCATAACAAGTTTCGTTAGTATCTTTTGTTTCCACAGAAAGTTTCACCAATGTCCTTTGTTTCCACAGAAAGTTTCCCCAGTGTCCATTGTTTCCAAAGAACGTTTCACCAGTGTCCATTGTTTCCACAGAAAGTTTCACCAGTGTCCATTGTTTCCAAAGAACGTTTCACCGGTGTCCATTGTTTCCACAGAAAGTTTCATCAGTGTCCATTGTTTCCACAGAAAGTTTCACCAGTGTCCATTGTTTCCATAGAAAGTTCACCAGTGTCCATTGTTTCCAAAGAAAGTTTCACGGTGTCCATTGTTTCCAAAGAACGTTTCACCAGTGTCCATTGTTTCCACAGAAAGTTTCATCAGTGTCCATTGTTTCTATAGAAAGTTTCACCAGTGTCCATTGTTTCCACAGAAAGTTTCACCTGTGTCCATTGTTTCTATAGAAAGTTTCACCAGTGTCCATTGTTTCTATAGAAAGTTTCACCAGTGTCTATTGTTTCCACAGAAAGTTTCACCAGTGTCCATTGTTGTTATAGAAAGTTTTCACCAGTGTCCATTGTTTCCACAGAAAGTTTCACCAGTATCCATTGTTGCTATAGAAAGTTTTACCAGTGTCCATTGTTTTCACAGAAAGTTTCATCAGTGTCCATTGTTTCCACAGAAAGTTTCACCAGTGTCCATTGTTTCCAAAGAATGTTTCACCTGTGTCCATTGTTTTCACAAAACGATTCATCAGTGTCCTTTGTTTCCACAGAAAGTTTTACCAGTGTCCATTGTCTCCAAAGAAAGTGTCGCCGGTGTCCATCGTTTTTACAAGAAATTTCATCAGTGCCCACTGTTTTCACACATTTTGTTAGTGCCCTTTGTTTATACAAGAAGTTCCAGCGGTGCGCTTGATTTTCTGAAGGAATTTTATAGGTGCCTATTGTTTCCACAAGAAGTTTCATCTGTGCCCATTGTTTTCACAAGATGTTTTTGTCGGTGCCCATTGTTTTCACAAGATGTTTTATCGGTGTCCATTGTTTCCGCAAGAAGTTTTATCAGTGCCCATTGTTTTCACAATTTCATCGGTGCCCATTGTTTTCACAAGTTTTATCGGTGCCCATTGTTTTCACAAGAAGTTTTATCAGTGCCCACTGTTTTCACAATTTCATCGTGCCCATTGTTTGCACAATTTCATCGGTGCACATTGTTTTCACAATTTCATCGGTGCCCATTGTTTTCACAAGAATTTTTATCAGTGCCCATTGTTTTCACAATTTCATAGGTGCCCATTGTTTTCACAAGAAGTTTTATCAGTGCCCATTGTTTTCACAATTTCATCGTCGGTGCCCATTGTTTTCACAAGAAGTTTTATCGGTGCCCATTGTTTTCACAAGAAGTTTTATCAGTGCCCATTGTTTTCACAATTTCATCGATGCCCATCGGTGCCCATTATTTTCACAATTTCATCGGTGCCCATTGTTTTTACAAGCGTGGCCAGAACGCCGTGTAACTTCAAAAACGTGTTCTTTAGTCAGTGGTTTATCTCTGCAAGCACCGCTTCACGCCTGTCTGTCTCTCACTCTCACACACACGCACCCTCCCCAGCCCCCACCATCCACTCTCTCTCTCTCTCTCTCTCTCTCTCTCTCTCTCTCTCTCTCTCTTTCTATCTCTCCACCCCCTCTCTCTCTTTCCCTATCTCTCTCGGTGAGTCTCTGTCTCTGTCTCCTCTCTCTCTCTGTCTCTGTCACACACACACACACACACACACACACACGCGCGCGCGCGCGCGAGCACACACACACACACACACACACACACACACACACACACACACACACACACACACACACACACACGCACGCACGCACGCACGCACGCACGCACACTCATGCGCGCACGTGATTGAACGATTAAAAACAATCAGACAAACAAGAAGAACAGACGAAAAAAAAACGAGCTTAATAATGTTTACGAAAGGACATGTTTGTCATTTGTCCTTCCGGTAGTTTCGAATGTGCGCAAACACTACGCAACCCACTTGCTGTATAACTCCCTTTTCCTCCCTCCCCTCCACCCAACCCCATGCGCCTACTAACCCCTTTTCTTATACCCTCTCCGCTCTCCCACCACCACCCTGCCCCCCTCCCCCCCTTCCCCCCCCCTTCCCCCCTCCCCCCCCCCCCCCACACACACACACACACTATCTCCCTCACCCCACCCCCCCCCACCCC
>CM031606.1:33304854-33317354 GCA_018398815.1 Conus ventricosus
TTGGTTCACAAACGGCTTCAACAGCATACAACACTGCAATCTGGACGCAAAAGTTGAAATGTCATATGGTTAATAAAAAGCTTTAACAACTAACAAAAGAAATCTGGACTCAAAAGATGAACTACGCCTACAATCTACTTAGCAAACGTCCAGCGATCAGCGCGTTGGGGGAGGGAAGGATGCGAATATACGAACCAGATAACAAATGGCTTCAACACCAAGAATATGGATTACAAGTAAAGTGGTTTAACAATCAGCTTCAGCAGTGAGCAAGGTGGGGTGGCGAACAACGGGAGGGAAGGGATACTTTCTAGATGTAAAACGACTTCAGCAACAGCAAACGTATAACCTGAACACAAAACATCCAATGACAAACTAATAAGAATCGGCTTCAGCAAGCGGCAAAAAATGTTTTTTCCATTACGACACGGCCACACAGCCAGAGCCAGAATGAAAACCCCAACTCGCTTGAGCATGATACCTAGTCGAACCTTTTTTCCGGACCAAAAAAAAAAAGTATATCATTATACATGACAATTATAACGGCTCAACGCAATCTGATCGCATCAGCTGTTAACATAGACATGACAATCCAAGGCTGGGACCACGCTCAGAGGTCGTCATCTGTCAGGAGTGCTCAGGCGTGGGTATCCCCGTGGACGGTGTTTGTTCTGGTGATTGCTGGAGCCGTTTTGTCGTCTGTGATATATGCTGGGTCCCTGGGCGTCTTTGGCGTCTCCTTTCCTTTGTAGTCAGGTCTGCTTAGCCCGCGTTGACTGGATGAAATGGGTGAGGCTGTGCCTGCATTTCTGTGTGATGTAAACTGCGTGGGTGAGTGTGTGTGTGTGTGTGTGTGTGTGTGTGTGTGTGTGTGTGTGTGTTTGTGTGTGTGTGTGTGTGTGTGGTGTGTGTGTGTGTGTGTGTGTGTGTGTGTGTGTGTGCTGGATCATGTGTGCGTTAGGGGGGCCGATAGCTCAGTTGGTAGAGCGCCGGACTCGTGATCCTGGGTTGCGGTTCGAATTTCGGTATAGGGGGATTTTTCCCTCGGAGTTAACATTGGTTCTGACTCCATCCCCCCTATAGTCGTTCGGATGGGACTATAAACCGAGGTCTAGTCTGTGTCACATGCACTAAAGACCATACACGGACTCTAAAGATCCCGATGCTCATGTCCTAAGACGGGTGAGTACCGGCTACACGAAAATACACAATGCATGCAACCTGTGTGCCAGAATAGTCTACTTGAAGACTGTGGGCACGGGGCAGGTTAAACATCCCCATCTGGAAGAAGAAGAAGAAGTCAAAGAGTGAGCGAATGGAAGAGCGAGTTCTTTTTGTGTCTATGTGAGCGCCTGTGTTGTCAGTGAGTGTGCGCGTGTGTGTGTGTTCATGTGTGTGTGTGAGTGTGTACATTCACACAAGTTCCATTGGTGCGGCTCTGTGTGTGTGTGTTGTGTGGGGTGTGTGTGTGTGTGTGTGTGGTGTGTGTGTGGGTGTGTGTGTGGTGTGTGTGTGCTTGTGTCAGTGTGTGTGTGTGTTGTATTTGTGAAGAGGGAGGGGTGTGGGAGAAAACTGCCGGAGCTTGTATATATCTGTTTGTATAGAGTTGCACGCCAGCCCCCGCACGTCCTAGTCTCAGGATGTGTGCGGGGACACGCACGCAGCAAAGAGTACACCCTGAAAACTCAAGTGGATTCGTGCAGTAAGGATAGGCAGGCGCCAGGCGTGCCGGTGAACTACCCACCAGACGATGGGTCGAGAGAAACCCTGCTAGCTAATGGATAACGTAAGGTCTGGAACAAGAGAACTCACTCAGACCTGAAGGACCGCCGAGGACCCTTGTGTCTTACCAACTAGAGATAACTACGTGTCTGGGCCGTCAGTTCCACATTGCTTATCACCCTGCAGTACACGGCGGCTGTGCCGGGCTTGGATTCTGTGGTGAAAGAGACGTATGGAAACAAACGTACACACACACACACACACACACCCCACACACACACACCACACACACACACACACAGGGAGCGACATACATACATACATGCATGCATACATACATACATACATACATACATACATACATACATACATACATACATACATACACACTGTGTTTGTGTGTGTGTGTGTGTGAGAGAGAGAGAGAGAGAGAGAGAGAGAGAGAGAAGAGAGAGAGAGAGAGAGAGAGAGAGAGAGAGTGCAAGTGACTGATGACGGCGGAAGTTGTCACTACACAATAAGAGACCCTTAACCCACTCTCCACCCACTCTCCCTTTCTTCACCCACCTTCACCAATCGTCCTTCCCCTCTCTCACCAACCCTTTCTACCCATCCAGTCCGCACGCTGCCCCCACCACGCTTCCATTCACCACCACCATCCCAACCCTGGTATGTGTCCCCGTCCTAAGAACATATTATGAACGAGACGTAATACTTTTTTTTTCTCGAAGGAAGACATGTCACTTCTCAAATGTTCGAATACTCAACATGCAAATTAGAGCTCCCAGAGCTGTCCCGTTGCTGTAATCCTCTCAGCTAGAGAGAACCATTTCAAACTTTTGCTGTAATGATTTGTTGATCTTCAGTGAGTTATTTAAGTTGGTCTGTGGCAACAAAGTCATTTTCTTTTCTTTCCTGAGATGCCTATTCAGGGCATTTGTAGAATGTCATTCTTGTGGCAAACAGACAAACGCACACTTTCGCGGAAAAACATTTTCGGAGTTTATGGTATAATTTCATATTCAAACATGCTTTCACTCCGTCTTGTTTTTTTTTTCCCCGTCAAAGATCAAAGTAACCTTAATTAGAAAACCTTAAATGTTTAACAAATCGAGAAGAAGTGGGGAAAGGAAGTGTGGAGAAAGGGTGAAAATGAAGGGAGGGGGCGCCGAGGTTTTATTTAAGAGAAATGCCTTAAGAGACCCTTTTACCCTTTCTCTGAGGCCTGAAGATGTCCTTTGCCTCTTTTACAGCTTAAAAAGGCTGGGTTCTAGTCTGTCGAATGCGATGATATTGGGGGTTGACGGGTTAGCAACAACACGTGAATTTCTTTCGTGTCGTACAGAATCCCTGATTTTCCTAACATTACCTGGTTCTCTGTTTAACTGTTCATCCTTCGTTCTTATCATTTCTCAGCAGTTTTCTACGCTACCTGTTTTTTTTGTTATATTTCATATCGTTTTGTTTATTTTGCTGGCGTGGGGGAATATTTAGCTTGGTGGATTCTCATTAAAACATAAACAAAAATTTGTTTTAAATCAGCCCGGGCTTAAGAGCTGGAGTCTTCCCAGGGGATGCCTCTTAACCGGGGGCTAACGTCGTGAGTCATTGTTTGCTAAAACCTGGCTGTACAATAAAAATATGCTCTTAGGGCTTGACAAGTTTAGGGACAGGACAGACATGCTTAAAGTACAAAGAGAAACTGAGAAGAAAAAAAAGACAGAGGGGGGAGGGAGGGCAGGGCAGGCAGGGCATCACGACCGTGACAATTCATTAAAAAAAATATAACAGAAAAAAGCATCAACCGGGCCCATGAATTCCTTCACGTAAACAGGAAAGCCGACAAACGGGGTCGCTTCATTGTGATGTCCGTATGGCGCAGGAAGAAAACCGACTGAATGTCCCTGGAAAAACGGGCCTGTAACCAGAAACTGAAACCATCGATTCGGTTCCAGCATGATCCAATGCGGCCCCACACAAAAACAGGACATTACTCTAAAAACGCACCACAGAACACGATGCAGACAGCGCCAATCAATCAACGTAGTGCGGCAACCATAAGCAGAGCACAACATACAATACAATGCAATACCAAGCGAAAAACCAAAAACAAAATCAACATTTGCCATAACATCAGCATGAACACTACAGAACGCCACATGAACATCAGCATGAACACTCAGAATGCCAACATGAACATCAGCATGAACACCAGAATGCCACATGAACATCAGCATGAACACTACAGAATGCCACATGAACATCAGCATGAACACTGCAGAATGCCACATGAACAATCAGCATGAACACTCAGAATGCCACATGAATATCAGCATGAACACTGCAGAATGCCAAAATGAACATCAGCATGAACACTGCAGAATGCCACATGAACATCAGCAGAACACGCAGAATCCCATATGAACATCAGCATGAACACTACAGAATGCCACATGAACATCAGCATGAACACTGCAGAATGCCACATAAAACACAGCATGAACACTCCAGAATGCCATATGAACATCAGCATGAACACTGCAGAATGCCACATGAACATCAGCATGAACACTGCAGAATCCCCACATGAACACAGCATGAACACTACAGAATGCCATATGAACATCAGCATGAACACTGCAGAATGCCACATACATCAGCATGAACACGGGCAGAATGCCACATGAACATCAGCATGAACACTGCAGAATGCCAAAATCAACATCAGAAATAAAACACTGCAGAATGCCACATCAACATCAGCATGAAAAACTACAGAATGCCACATGAACATCAGCATGAACACTGCAGAATGCCATATGAACACAGCCAGACACTGCAGAATGTCCACATGAACAACAGCATGAACACTACAGAATGCCATATAACATCACATGAACACTGCAGAAGGGCCACATGAACATCACATGAACACTACAGAATCCCACATAAACATCAGCAAACACTGCAGAATGCCACATGAACATCAGCATAACACTACAGAATGCCCAATATAAACATCACAGAACACTGCAAATGCCCCCTGAACAGCAGCAAGAACACTGCAGAATGCCACATGAACACAGCATGAACACTACAGAATGCCATAAGAACATCGCAGAACACTGCAGAATGCCACAGAAACATCAAAAGAACACTGCAGAAGGGCCACATGAACTCGCATAACACTGCAGAATGCCACATGAACTTTCGCATGAACATTGCAAAATGCCACATGAACATCAGCATGAACACTACAAAATCCCATGTTCATCACAAAACCAGCAGGACACCAACCGATTCTCCACTGGAGGCAGAAGCTGGAAAAACGAAAACAAAGAAAAAAGGGTAAAGTACACAGCACATCAAGTGCAGAAGGAAAGAGCCACCAAGCGTAAACAAAAAGGCGCGAGAACGAGGACAGCGAAGGGCACACAACACCCACTAGTCCGGCCGAGAATTGACCGTCGATCAGACCCAAAGAAACGGGCAAACAATCCTCTCTGGCCGGCCGCTAAAACCTGGCGTGTGTAGGAGGAGGGGGGGGGGGGGGGGCTGGGAGATGGAAAAAAGAGAGGACGGGGGGAAGGCGAGCACCACACAGACACGAATAGACAACAGTGAACCTCTCCACAACCATTACCGCCTCCCTGTTCTCTACATCTCGAACTGACGACAGCCCGCACATTGCTAACCCCCCACTCCCCCCTCCGTTCTCCTCCATCTTCCTCCTCCACTCCCTTCTTCCCCTCTCCCCCCTCCCTTGACCAAAGCGTGAAATTGTCGCTGATTTTCTCACCACAGCTCTTCTGTATCTCACACATGTCAAAACCATGTTGAAAATATCGTGAAATGCCTAAACTGGACCCTATGGGTATCGCACAGTAGCTGATTTTTGTGTCAAACCCATCTTTCAAACTTTGAACTGCCCCCCCCCCCCCCCCCCCCCGCCCCTTTCTAATTTTTCAAAACCCGTTTTTATAAACGAGCGACAATCTGATTCTTGAAGATCGTTACCTTTTATTTCCCCAACATCTCTTTTGAAAAGTGCATGGCGCCAATTTTTCAGATATCCTTTAAAGTAGAGCAGGAAAAAACTCTCAGGGAAACCTGGAAAGGTCTTGGGGGAAGCCCCCCCCCCCCCCCCCCTCTCCCCCCACCATCTCCCACCTGCCTTCCACCCTTTACGCAAGTATTTGGCCCTTGTCCTTACTTACAGGCTAAAAAGACCGTGCCGCCTCCTGAACACCGTCCCGGGCCCTCCTGAACACCGTGCCGCCTCCTGAACACACCCTTCTCCTGCCACCTTTTTTCATCTTCCTTTCAAAACCTGCATCTTCATGATGATGCATCTTCCAAGATACTGGGGAGACTTTTAAAGACGTTCCCACAACACATAACAATGAAGAAAATATACCCCCTGACTTTGAATTGTGTGTGTGTGTGTTGTGTGTGGTTGGTGTGTGTGTGTGGTTTTTGTGTGCGCGTGTGTGTGTGCGTAGGTGTGTGTGTGTGTGTGTGTGTGCATTTTGTAATATGTGTGTGTGTGTGTGTGGTGTGTGTGTGTGTGTGTGGGTGTGTGTTGTGTGTGTGTTGTGTGCGTGTGTGTGTGCGTGTGTATTGTGTGTGTGTGGGGGTGTGTGTGTGGGTGTGTGTGTGTGTGTGTGTGTTGTTTTGTGTGTATTACCGCATAAGAATACCAACCTTGCCTTACACCCTTTCACAAAAAGAGATTTCAAACAGAACATGAACAATGCTATAAATACGTACTAATTACGCACTAAAATGCTACATACGCAAAAAGGTCTGAGAATTGAGGGACCTCCCTTTTAAGCTCTACACAAAGAACACGTAAAGATATGACGATCACCACCATGCCACAGCGTCTGTCCCATCATAATGCCGACCTTTCAAAGTCAGCAGGGGTTTTTTAAATCACCACCCGTGCGGACCTTGACCATTAGACAATGTCACACAGGACCTTCCGATTGTGAGCATTCTGGATATGACATTCACGTGTCAGGTTTCACAGAATGTCGGTAGATGGTTCAAAAGATCAGTTTCAACTGGCGCTTTTTTTCATTTCATAACCTTGACCTCATTTCAGCTTGAAAGTCGACGTTTCTCAAAGATTTTTTTTCGAATTTCCACACTAATTAATGCAAACTGAGTTGGCGACATGTAACAAGTCGTCCACGCCGTGACAAAAATCCACCACTCATGTGTGAGAAATGTTTTCTAAGCTTTCAGCTATGATATCGATCTTCAGTCAGTACCTCGAGAAGGTGCGAGTTTCGAAACTATTAGTGAGGCGTTCCCACCACGTCTTCGAAAAGTTTCTTGTTGGTCTTTTTCTTCTTGCAAGTAATGCACAAATGTTAAAGGTATCTTGTGATTCAACATTGCTTTTTCTATCTTCTTTTCAGTTCTAAAGTGCATTTTACTTGCCAAACCCGTTTAAAAAATCATTTATATAGAACTTACGTTCATGAACAAAAACTCTCTCTCTCTCTCTCTCTCTCTCTCTTCTCTCTCTCTCTCTCTCTCCTCTCTCCACAACACACACAAAACCACACACACACACACACACACACACACACACACACAGTATGACACACACAAAACACACACACACACACACACACACACACAGAGTATGACACACACACACACACAACACACACACAACAACACACACACACACACACACACACACACACACACAGAGTGTGACACACACACACACACCCACACACACACACACACACACACACACACCACACACACAGTGTCACACACACACACACACACACACACAACACACACACACACACACACACACACACCACACACACACAGGTGACACACACACACACACACACACACACACACACACACACACACACACACACACACACACACACAAAAACACACAGTGTGACAAAACCCGGATCATAACACGGCGCCACCCTCTTGTTTTTATTTATATGCGTATGTCTTGTTGATCTGTCAAAGTGGATTTCTCCCCATGACTTCAAGCGGGGACAACTCCCTTGATGCCTTGGGGTCCATGCTGCATCACGAGGACACAGTTCTTAGCCCACCACGTGTATCTCAGGGGCGGATCTGAGGGGGGGTTCCAGGGGTTCCGGAACCCCCCCCCCCCTCAAAAAAAAAAAAAAAAAAAAAAAAAAAGAGGGTGGGGAAAAAGGGAACTCTCAGCTTTATAATTTTTTTTTTGAAAAAAGAAAAATACCAAATTCATCTCTCAGAAAAAGAAAAGAAATAAATTTTAACATGTTAACACGTTAACACATCTTATTTTCTGCCCCTGCATCGTGCGGGATGCTGATTCTTTTGAAAGTATGTGGTGGAAAGACGTATCTTTCAACATCGGCAGACTTACTTCCCTTGCGCTCTCTTTTTTTTACGAGGCGAAACGCAAAGAGAAAGAAGTCGTGGAGAAGCTTGCGGGATTGAAGAGTTTTTCAAACAGTGTAATCGCGGCAGCGTATTTATCAGTTTGTTTAGCTGCAAAATGCCGAAGCGACCCTCCACTTAAATCTGCGGAGCAGCTGGAATGAAGAAACTAAAGGCATTCTTTTTTCCGCAGACAATGGCCGGTGAGTAACTCGTGTACACGTGTTTGTCGTTTGTCTTTTCTTCCAAAGGCGCACGATCAAATAGTTGTTGTGGCTAACATTGAGTGTTAGATATTAAGCAAAATCAAATTTGCAGAGTGATGGGGTGCATGTGTGTGTGGTGTGCGTGCGCGCGCTTGTTGCCCTGACTATACGTTTTGTATCGGGGGCGGGGGTGGGATGGGGGGGGGTGCACGTGTCATTGTGATTGTCACAGTGTCACCTGTCAACCTGTCATGCATTCCTCTCTCTCTCTCTCTCTCTCTCTCCTCTCTCTCTCTCTCTCTCTCTCTCTCTTCCCCTCTCTCTGTTTACTTAATAAAAAAAAACCTAGCCTATTTTTCGTACCCGCCCCTGACTTCAGTAGACTCTGATAACTCCCCCCCCCCCCCCCCCCCCCCCCCCCCCCCCGGTTTTTTTTGCTTCCAATTAACCTCCATACATTTCTATTTTTATAGCGACATCATATTTAGTAAATATTACTTATTAGGGCCATCATTTCATCACCGGCTTTTGCAAAAAAATATTTACCCGGGGCCTTTTTATTACTTTCAGGTGGTGGTAGCACAAGCCCAAAGGGGTTGAAATGTCAGTGAAGATAACACCCCTGCCACAACAGGAAGACCAGGCAGGCATTTCTAACTGTTCCCGTTACGACAGAAGATTGTTCAGATTCACAATCACATGCGAAGGATCTCAAATCAGAGGTAAGTGTAATACAGAAATTCTTATTTCTACTAGATTAAACAAGCAAGTTTAAAAGTTCTTTATGATTGGCCTCAATAATAATATTTTACTGTTCTATCTGAAAAAGAACATTGTACAACAAGAATTCAAAATTTTAAACAATACAATAAGAATATAATTTTTCATGTAATTGATAATGATAATAAATCCCAATAATGGGATAATAAAATGATAAAAATCATCCTCTTTCATCAAATATTTTTATGGAATATTAGTGGTAGCCCAACACTCTCATTTTGTATACAAGTCCCTTCATCAAAATTGGGTAACATGTAAAGATTCAATTACACTTTTAAAACATATCTCATAAAAATTTTGGTTTCAATATCAAGTGTAAACTAAGTTTTAAACTATGACTTTTTCTCCAGACTGCCAGAAAGCCCAAATTGCCAGCTCCAGTGCTCAGATGAGACTCACAATGCGATGTCTTCAAAATCAAAAATTAGATCAAAAAACAGCAGACTTTGCGTGTTCATCTAATCCATCAGGTATGTCATGACTAGTGTGGTTGGATGGGGGGGTGGAGGTGGTGTTGTTGATACTGGTGTGTGTGCGTGCAGGCTAATGACGATTTCTTCCTGGTTGCTTGGAAAGTGTTTGTTCCTTCACATGACCTTGTGTTTGTTCTTCACATGACCTTTTAGAATGTTTTTTTTTTTCAGTCCAACCATACACCGGTAATAATTGTTCACTTGACTATAATTAGAAAATTGGATCTTGCTCTGTTTCCCTTTGCTTAACAAGTATGTTCCTTTTTATTTCTGTCAACAGGTCTGTCAAGAAGACTTGAGACAGCCATGGATTTTGGGCGTTGCCTCAAACAAAAACCTTCAAGGAAGCAGAAAAGTTTCACCTTCTTACGGAACACTGGGTACCCCCAAAAAAAATTCCAGTTTCCTTCATCGACTGAATAACAAAAACAGAAAATTTCAGCAGACGGGTTTGAAAAACATCCCTGGCTTGTATATTCCCCATCGTTTGATGGCGTTCTTGTGCAAACACTGTGTAATGTTTGCCAATGATGAAATCTTGGCTATTTTGTCAAATCAGCTTATCGAAACTGGAACAAGTGTTCTGATGACTTGAAAAATCATGCCACAAAAAAGTATCACGCAGATGCTATGCTGAAGAGTGAAAATTTCTTGGAAATAGCGAAATCCTGTTGAGGGGAAATTTATGTCACACTAAATGCAGAAGCTGAAGCGCAGATCGCTATAAATCGGAAATACTTGCAAGTATCTTCAAGACAGTTTTCTTGTGTGGCCAACAAGGTCTTGCTCTCAGAGGTCACAGAGATGATGGGGTGCTGGAAGAAGGCAACAGGAGTAACTTCAATCTCTCCTGAAGTTTCGCATTGACTCTGGGGATGATTTTCTTCAGAACACCTTCAAACGTGTGACAGCAATGCACGTAAAGTTTCGAAGGAAACCCAGAATAGGAATGATAGACATTCTTGGCGACCAAAATTAGAGGGAGACTTTTGGCAAGATCCGCAGTGCGAAAATACTTTGCAAATCCTTGCAGATGAGGTCACGGATGCTTCAAACATGGAACAAATTTCTATTGTCATTCGTTTTGTGGATTCATCGAATGTTATTCAAGAAGCTTTCCTCTCTTTTGTAGAGTGTGATGACATCACCCCCGGGGGAAACCCCCTTTCTGGCCTCATTCTGCAGTCTCTGCGGAACTGGGGTTTGGATCTGCCAAAATCAGGGGCCAAGCTATGATGGCGCTGCAAACATGGCAGGCAAATTCAAAGGTGTGCAGGCACGCATCCAGGAAATCAATGAGAAAGCTTTATATTTTCATTGTGCTGCACACTGTTTGAACCTCTGCATTGTCAAAGCCTGTTCTGTGCCAGCTGTGAAAAAATATGCCGCAGTTCTCAAAAAGCTGTCTTTGTTTTTTTTTACTGTCACCCAAGAGACAAAGAAAACTCGAAGAAGTGATTGGGCAGCTGCGACCGAAAACAAGAGACAGAAGCTGGTGGACTTGTGTAGAACCCGATGGGTAAAAGGCATCATGCTTTTGAGACATTCGCTGCCATGTCTCAAGTTGTGTTTTGATTGCTTGGGTCAGATAACACAGGAAGACAACTGGGACGGTGACACTGCCTGCAAAGCGCGGGTCTGCTTCATGCAATCCCCCGATAGTGGATTCCTGATTGCATTTGTTGTGACCCGACGGTGCCTCCAGTACCTCCAGCCTCTGAGTGTGAAAAATCCAAAAGCGTGCACGAGACATTGCGGATGCCTATTCGGCAATAACCAATATCACTGCCAGCCTCCAGGAACTGAGAACAAATGTCGATGATGTTTTCAAACGCTTTTTGGTTCCTTGAAACCACTAGATGGCCCAGAACTTTTACACCACCTCCAAGTCCCCCAGCTAAATGCTAGGCAGCTCCTGAGGGAAACCATCCTGCTGATACAGCCATGGATTATTTCCGGACATCAGTTGCTGTGCCATTCTTGGACTATCTGTCACTCAGATGAACGATCGCTTCAAGAATGCAGAGCTTGCCCAGGGCGCACTTCAGCTGATTCCGGAAAACTTGGTTCGCTTACCTGGGGCCCCTTTCCCGGCTGTTTCCAGACGTGTAAAGCACCCTTTGGGGTTACTGTGGACACAGACCTTCCTGAAATCAGAGGGTCTGGCTGCTGAGCTTCACCGATGGAGCACCAAAGGGAGAAATTTTAACCAGCCACAAGACATTCCCCCACCATTGAGAGCAGCTTTAAAGGCCTGTGATAGGGACATGAAACCCCCAAAATCCACATGATGCTGAAACTGATTTGCACTTTGCCCCAAATTTCCACAGCTGAATGTGAGAGGACCATTTTTGGGCGAGGTCGTTGAAAACCTACACGCGCAATCAATGGGGGCAGGCCGTCTGGGAAAGGTCTTGCGCTCATAGGGTTTCCCTCTGACATACCCATTGATATTAAAGCAGCTGTGGACTCCTATGCAACAAAGTAAAAGGTTCCTATATGCAGTTGCTGCCAAAGAATTTCCTGTAAACAGTGGAGCAACTATGGATGCCCCTCCTGTCCCTCTCAGTCAACCTATTAAGTAAGTTTATGTATTTTCGTTGATCACAGTGCCTTTCTGCAAAAAAAATGTCCAGACAAAATTGTGTACAATTCATAGTAAATAGACACCAGGAGAGCCTCCAAAGCACCTCAGAAAGTGAAAAATAACTTCAGCTTCTGGGGGCTTTGCCCCCCCAGACCCCCACCGGGTCTTTTTCCCCTGGACCCCACCGGGGCCTGGGCGGCCCTGGACCCCTGCCCACTTTGGAACCCCCCCCCCTCTAAGTAACTGATCCGCCCCTGAGTCTAGTGGAGAGAGAGGGGAGAGAGAGAGAGAGAGAGAGAGAGAGAGGAAGAG
>CM031606.1:33327785-33330285 GCA_018398815.1 Conus ventricosus
ACTGACAGACAGACAGAGAGCAAGAAAGAGAAACATATGAACGGACAAGCACGGGCACAGAGAGAGAGAGAGAGAGAGAGAGAGAGAGAGAGAGAGAGAGAGAGAGAGAGAGAGAGAGAGAGAGAGAGAGAGAGAGGAGAAGGAGAGAGAGAGACAGACAGACAGACAGATAGACCGACTGGCAGACAGACAGACGCATGTGCTCGCATTCCCCTACAATACTGCAATCCCCAAAGAGGCCAGCTTTCAACTTCGCATGAATGTGCCTTAACATAGCTGATTCCGCTGCTGGCAGAGGGCACCGGCCAATGTTGGTCATACGTGCCACAGTAGACACACGGTTCAAAGTGCTCTGACCCAAGGGCCGAAGGGGGCAACGAACTTTAACAGGTTCACCATATTCTGGGCGTGACTTCGTAGAAGATGGAGCCCCAAACCTCTTCCTTCCAGTGCCTGTATTTTCCCTGACCTGAAGTCAGTGCACGTTTTGCAGCTTGGGAGACGACGACAAAGAGTTTCAACAGAAAACGCCGATCCCACGAGTGGCTGAAAATTCACGTCCGTCAGCTCTGCTGCCGAACGCTCTGACCATGTAACAGCGGTTTCCTCTACCAAGACAAGAGAGAGAGGAGAGAGAGAGAGAGAGAGAGGAGAGAGAGAGAGGAGAGAGAGAGAGAGAGAGAGAATAAAAGAGCAAAACTAGACAAGAATAGATGTTGACTGGCATGCTCACTGGGTATGCTAAAGTTGAAGTTATGAAATGCAAATTCAACAAGAAGGAAATGGTTTATAATGCATTTGTACAGCCAGGCCTGACTCTTTCATCTCTTCATCGAAGTTTGACCCAGACGCCCTTTCCTATCTTCTCGTGGCCTACGTACCCGTAACCCCTCCTCAACTCTTCTTCCCCCCTCCCCCCCCCCCCGTCCCCGCCCTCCCCCCATCCACTGCCAACCCTCATCCTATGCGCCTCTCACAACATTCAATAATAACATCGAGTCACACTATCTATTCGAGTGGCGTCTTTGAATCCGGGTGCACTGAGTGCTTGGTGCGGGCGTATTTACCCCTGTGCGTTAGTTTGCTTTTTCTCCCACCCTTGTATTGGTTGGGTTGCCAATCGGAATGGAAATATCTAACATCAATATTTACATATCATGATGATCGAGATTAAAATAAAGATTATATATGAACAAGAGGCAACTTTTGCATTGTTACAGATTCCTACATAATTCATGACGCAAAAATGATAGCCATATATCTAAATCAAGCAGAACAATTGACATTTTACTCACGCCTTTTTGTTTTTAGATAAACAAAAGTATATTTACAAACTATGAGTAAAATCAAGAATTTTTGTCACTACCTCTAACCCGAAATCAGCATATATGTGTACATCTTTATTTTTTGAACAGTTGGGACCCATTCTCTCTCTCTCTCTCTCTCTCTCTCTCTCTCTCTCTCTCTGTCTCTGTCTCTCTCTCTCTCTCTCTCTCTCTCTCTCTCTCTCTCTCTCTCTCTCTCTCTCTCTCTCTCTCTCAAATCAACGAAACATCTAAAACCATAATGATTTAACTTTAGAGTTCGTCTGCTGGCAATGTCCATCAGATAAAAATTTCAAAGAAAACTAAATTCCGTTTGGAACTGTCTTGTCCAATACTGTGGTATCTTAGAAACCAGTTCATTACACAAATGTATTCTAATTATCCTTTACTTTTAAAATCCATACTATGGGTGTCTTCGTCACAATGAAATACTGTTAAGAAGGTAAAGTTTCCCTGCATAAAGCATTAAAATGGGAAGCGTTTAAATAATATGACGAATACAAAAGATCTGTTTACATCAAAATACGTGTTCCCCATCTAAGTGGCGATGGCATTATGAATAAGATGTGAGCATTGGGAGCCCTCTTTCCCCCCCCCCCCTTCTCTCTCCCCCCTCTGTCTCTGTCTCTCTCTCTCTCTCTCTCTCTCTCTCTCTCTCTCTCTCTCTCTCTCTCTCTCTCTCTCTCTCTCCTCGATGTTATTCTTTTATCTGGCACAGTTGTAGGTTTACAAAACCAGTTAAATATCTTAAAAGAGGAAGCAGATCGTTTGTGTTTAACAGTTAACTTGGATAAGACAAACATTGTGGTCTTCAGAAATGGTGGACATCTTTCTTTACACGAAAGATGGTTTTATGGAAATACAAAAGTTCAAGTAGCCAATTCATACAAATACTTAGGAATGATATTTTCAACAAAATTGACGTTAAGTTATGCGTGGGAAGAATCTTTAAGGAAGGGTAAAAAAGGTGTCATTGAAATTATGAGATCCTTAAGGAAGCTGAAATGTATTGATTGTAGTATATTTTGGAGAATGTTCGATTCACAGATAGAACCTTTACTTACTTATGGAGCTGAAATTTGGGGGTTGCAAAAAAAATTCACAAATAGAAAAAGTACACACGCACGCTATAAAGCGTTTTCTTCAGGCACCAATTCATGCATCTAACACTCTTT
>CM031606.1:33335285-33345285 GCA_018398815.1 Conus ventricosus
GCGAGTTTGCTTTGGAGGTGACAGGTGAAGTCAGATTGGCGTGAAATGTAGGCTGTTGTCTCGTCTGAAGGTTCAAGTGACCTTCAACGATATCAACTCCAACCACTGCTCCCTCAGCTTGCACGCCGGTTGAAAAGCGCAGTGGCCTTTCACGAGTACGACGGTTTCTCTATCCTGCGGCTACTAACATCAAAGCGATCTTACGCTTTTGTCTGTATGCAGCGAGCTATTGTCAGTCGTCTTCTGTGTTCGATTCCAAGCGAAAACCACCAGTAATTCTGTTTTCTATCCATGACGTTAACGTTGCATGCTTCCGGCTTTGCATCACAAATCCTTCCTTCACACCTCCTCTTCTTCTCCTCTTTATCCTTCTCCTCTACCCACCGCTCTTCCCACCCCATCCTTCTTCTCCTCTTTACCCTTCTCCTCTACACCCACCACTCTTCACACCCCTCTTCTTCTCCTCTTTACCCTTCTCCTCTACACCCACCGCTCTTCAAACCCCCTTTTTCTTCTCCTATTTACACTTCTCCTCTACACCCACCGCTCTTCACACCTCCTCCTTCTTCTCGTCTTTACCTTCAATTCTCCTCTACACCCACCGCTCTTCAAACCCACTCCTTCTTCTCCTCATTACTCTTCTCCTCTACACCCACCGCTCTTCCCACCCCCTCCTTCTCCTCCTCTTTACCCTTCTCCTCTACACCACCGCTCTTCCTCCCTCCTTCTTTTTTTTTTTTTTCAAATAAATAGCTTTTATTCCGAACTCAGAAAATATAAATCAGATAATGAATACAACTACAAATGCATATTTGAATTAATACAACAAAACGCTTAGACTTAATGCATTAACAATTAACTACAGTTGATTTACATCAAATCACATTTATGAACAAGAAAGTAGCTAAGAAAAAAAAAGGTATCTTCGACTCGGTACCACAAAATGATTGGAGTAATTCCTTAACAAGTTATAACAGTTGTTTGTGCATCAAATTACATACATGTATGAACATCTGTGAAGATATTAACAAGCGAAGAAAATAAGACATATAAGATTTCTTTTCTAACCGAAAAAACGAAAAACAAAACAAAACAAAACAACAACAAAAAAACCCTCACACACACACACACACACACACACACACACACACATCACACACACACACACACACACACACACACACACACACAGTTGGGCATTGCCATAGCCTTTGTTTACATTGCACAACTTGCGTTTCACTGCAATAATGACAAATATGGACGCCATTGTGTTACAAAATTTCCATGGGACATGTTAAGATGAGCAGCATACTTTTCTATTTCATATCTGGCTTTCAACAACACAATAAATATTGAACTGAAGGTAGACTCTTTTCATACTTACACTTATAAATATAAAATTTGGCGAGTAGCAGATGAAGTCAAACGTTCTATCAGATTTAAAATTACAATCACAACCAAACAGGATTATGTTTTCATCAAGCAACGGTTTCATGAATTCACATTTTCTGTTAACCACATTTTGAAACTCTTGCCAAAAGTTTCGTACATGCTGGCAGAGCCAAAATATATGCTGAATGTTTTCTTTTTCTCTCTCACAAAAAGAGCATTTTTCTGACTCTTCAATTCCCATGCTTTGCAAAATAACATTGGTTGCCAATATTCTGTTAATAATTCTCATTTGAAACCATTTTAGCTTTATGTCTTTTATCTGTCGAATTTTGTGAAAAGTTTTAACCCATATAACTTCCTTCTGTAATCTTACATTCCATTTATTGCAAAAACCTGGTTCTGTTGTGTCCTGATTTAATAAACCGTGGTAATGTGAGGCTCCTCTTGAAACTGAACAGATTTCAGTTAATAATTTACTTGTCCTACTTTCCTCACAGTATTTCGTTTCTAGTCCAGTTTCTCTCGAATACTTTTTCACCGCACTAACGTAACCATTGTATGTTACAAAATCCGTATTGACACTATATTTATCAACAAAGGATTGAAAACTCAAAAATTCACTGTTCTCATCCAGAAGATTCTGTATGCAGAATACATCATTTTCAACCCAGTTTTTATAAAAGGTTGATCTGCCCCCAATGTTTAAGTTGTTATTGCAGAACAAAGGTTCTGAACAGAATTCTTCCGCAGTTTTAACATGAACAATCTTGCCTGTCTCTCTATAAGCGTCGAATACATCTCTCCAGAACTTATTTAGTTTATCACTCCGTGGCAGATCGGATCTCGGATCCTAGTTTGTTGATAATTTCTGCTTTTTCATACACCGAAACAAGCACTTTCTTCCATCTATGTTTACTGGATAAGAGCTTACGAATCCAAGTTACTTTTAAAGCATTTATATGCTTCTTTATGTTTGGTATTCCGATTCCTCCCTGTTCTATACTTTTCACAGATGTTTTCCTGTTAATTCTGTCTCTTTTTTTGCCCCAAACGAACTTAAATATAAATTTCTGGATTTCATCAATTATATAATCCGGTGGGTTTGGTAATAACATCCATAGATGGGTTAGTTTAGAAAGCATCATAGATTTAAGCACTGCTACTCTGCCAAGAGGCGTTATCTGTCTTTTGAGCCACGTTTTATACAGTGCTCTAATTTCTGCAAACTTTTCTTCAAGATTCATAATTTCGCATTGTTTTAAGTCACATGTAAACCAGATACCCAAGATCTTAAATTTTGGAGGGTTCCACTTTATGTTCAAATGTGGCATTTACTTAACAGGGGAATTTCGTTTACTACCAAGCCAAACTACGTTTGTTTTTTCTGCGTTTAGTATGAGTCCAGACACTCTTCCAAAATATTCAATAATGCAAATTGATTCCTCAAATGATATTCGATCTCCCTCTAGCAATAGTTCAGTATCATCTGCGTACTGTGATATCTTGTTTTCATTATCGGCTACTTGAATTCCTTTTATATTTTCATTTTGTCTTATCATATTTGCCAAAATCTCAACACACATAACAAATAAATATGGAGAGATTGGGTCACCTTGACGGCATCCCCCCTCAATAGGGAACCACCCAGCCAATTTCCCATTCACAGACACAGTTGACTTAATATTTGTATAAAATGTTTGTATCCATTGACAGAAGCTTGGACCAAAGCCAAAGGCATGTAATACATTGAACATAAAATCATAACTTACACTGTCAAATGCTTTTTCAAAATCCAGGCAAAGAAGTAAACCTGATTTTTTTGATACAATCATTAATTAAGTATGTCATAGATAAGACGAATATTATCTCCCAAATACCTGTTAGGAATAAACCCAGTCTGATCCTCATTGATGATAGAAGGAAGTACATGTTTTAATCGGTTAGCTATACATGTAGATCCTATTTTTTACACAACATTCAAAAGCGAGATGGGTCTCCAGTTTTTTATCAAGTCTTTAGGTTTGTCGCCCTTTGGGATACAAACAATAATACCTTCTTTTTGTGTTGATGAGAATTCCATTTTATCATATCCATCATTGATCGCTCTCACAACGTATGGACCAAGCTGCAGCCAGAAAAAATTTGAAAAACTCTGCTGTGAAACCATCGCTCCCAGGACTTTTCATATTTGACATATTTTTGAGAGCAGCACCCGCTTCTTCTAAAGTAATTTTTCCCTCCAAAGACATTCTCTCACCCTCAGTTAACGTTGGCAAGTCTTTTACTAAATCAATTATTTCACAGGGCTCTACAACCTTTTTAGAATACAATTTTCTGTAAAAGTTATTAACTTCCTGAGCAATTTCTTCGTTATCATTTAAAGTAGAACCGTCATCACGCGTAAGTTTAATTATATTCTTATTAACATAGTTACGTTTTTTCAAGTCCACAAAAATATTTTGTTATCTTTTCCCCTTCTGCGACCCATCTCGCCCTAGAACGCAACAGCACAACCCTCCATTTTCTTTTCCCTCAGACTAATTAAATCTTGTCTGCATTTTTCAAGCTCAAATCTTTCTTGTTCTGATAACGCTACTTTCCTCTCGAGTAACTGAATATTACTTTCAAGATCTTTCTTTTTTTCTGCATCTTTCCGTTTCTTCATCGTTGCATATGAAATGGTTTTACCTCTAATCTTCATAAGCAATGTATCCAGAAAAAGTTGATCAGATATAACAAAGTGAATTTCTGATTTAGGAATTTTGGCCAACCCACAACGACAATAGGGAAGTGCTGCATATTCCTCGGTAACCATTTGGATTACCTGGTTTACTTCTTTTATATAATTAGTGTCTTTTAATAAAGAAGAATTGAATTTCCATAATAAATTTCTCTTTATCTCTCTACCTTGTTCTAAAGTTACTGTAATTAAGGAGTGGTCAGTTCGATAACCTGGTAAGATATCAGCGTCTATAATGTAATTGCAGAGCCAATCTGAAATAAGAAAGAAATCTAAACGACTCTGTTGACTCGGATTTGTTCTCCTCCAGGTATATCTACGTAATTCCGGATTTAAATCACGCCAAATGTCAGTTAGGTCTAAACTATCCACCATGTTTTCTACTTGCTCTTGCGCTTTAGGATTATTATTATGTTTATAGTTACAACAATCTAAAGAGTAGTTACGAACTAAATTCCAATCGCCTCCAATTATGACATTTTCAGCTCCAACTTCTCGGATATGATCTTCCAACTCCTCATAAAACTCTGGCTCATCACGATTAGGTCCGTAAATACTGCCAATAAGACATTCTTTGTCCATCATTTTTACTGATGCAAAAATAAAATTACCTGCTGTGTCTTTATAAATCTTTTTTAACTGAAATTCAAAGTTATTATTGAACAAATATCCACCCCACGAGAATGTGAATTATTAGACGCAAAAAAAACATTTATAACCCCATTCTGCACGAATATAATTTTCTAATTTTGGTCGGAAATGGGTATCCTGTAACAAGTATATAGAGTATGACTTTTCTCTCAAATAGTTGAACACATCTCTTCGTTTTTGTGGATTGGCCAAACCCTGACAGTTCATAGATGCAATGGTAATTTTACAGCTCATACTAAAACAAAACGTTCATATCTAACACGCCAATATCTGGACACATCGCCATTCTGACAAGCAAAGTTGAAGCAAAATACACATAAGAATTATAATGTAAAAGATTAAACCCGAAACAGCAGCTGCTCCGCAGCAGAAATCTTTCATCATATTCAGAGCATGATTCCTTTTTTGTACACCCATACTCAACGGCACACTGTGAGATCGGCAACAGGCAATCCCCAAAACCAAAAAAACTTGAGAAAACAAAATTTGTCAACTAAAAACAAGACATACACAATAGACATTAACACGGAAGATTATAAAAGTATACAACAAATTAAGTTATTTGGTGGATCCGTTCCGGGCAAAAAGAACGGAAGGAAAATACACCTGTCTTTCAATACGCATCTGAACACGTGCTCACAAAAACTAGAAAAGATGTGGAGGGGCACTCGAGAGGTGGTTGACGACCATATTCAAAAAAAAAGAAGAAAAAAAAGAAAGGAGCCCCTCCTTCTTCTCCTCTTTACCCTTCTCCTCTACACCCACCGCTCTTCCCACCCCATCCTTCTTCTCCTCTTTACCCTTCACCTCTACACCCACCACTCTTCACACCCCCTCCTTCTTCTCCTCTTTACCCTTCACCTCTACACCCACCACTCTTCACACCCCCTCCTTCTTCTCCTCTTTACCCTTCACCTCTACACCCACCACTCTTCCTCCCTCCTTCTCCTCTTTACCCTTCTCCTCTACACCCACCACTCTTCCTCCCTCCTTCTCCTCTTTACCCTTCACCTCTACACCCACCACTCTTCACACCCCCTCCTTCTTCTCCTCTTTACCCTTCACCTCTACACCCACCACTCTTCACACACCCTCTTTCTTCTCCTCTTTACCCTTCTCCTCTACACCCACCGCTCTTCACACCCCCTCCTTCTTCTCCTCTTTACCCTTCTCCTCTACACCCACTGCTCTTCCCCCTCCTTCTTCTCCTCTTTACCCTTCTCCTCTACACCCACCGCTCTTCCCCTCCTTCTTCTCCTCTTTACACTTCTCCTCTACACCCACCGCTCTTCCCCCTCCTTCTTCTCCTCTTTACACTTCTCCTCTACACCCACTGCTCCCCCCCCCCCCCTTTCATACTCGTACACATACTCACTTTTTCCTTCTTTCCTTCTGTCGTCTGCATTATCACCATGAATGTAACACAGCAGAATGGAGGCAGGGTAAATGTAAAAACACATGTTTTGATTGACTGTCTTAGAAAGATTGTTGTCGGCATATTATTTTAATAGTAATATAATCTCAACGGAAATGTCCCGTGATTATAAGCCCCAAATGCTATGTCGTACGAATGAAGATAGATAGATAGATAGATAGATAGACAGACAGATAGATTAACAGACAGACAGATAGATTATGTATAAATATAGACAGATAGTTAGATAGATAGAGAGATAGAGAGATAGAGAGATAGATAGATAGATAGATAGATAGAAAGGTGGATAAACAGATGGATAGATATAGTCAATGCCCAGAGATAGAGAGAGAGGAATTCAACTTAAAACGCGAACAAAAATTCAGCTAGTCAAAATAGCCTGATCCGCAGGGAAGGTAGTGCCCATACGAAACTCTCGGGATAAGCACAGTGTGCTTCCTGGCTTCTGACAAGAAAACAAAGTGAAAAGCGTGAAAACGTGTATAGCTTCCTTGACTCCGCAGAATCATTTCCAGCTAAATCGTTCAACATGTGACTCTTCTGCATAGCCCCAGTGGGCAGAAATACTCTCCTATCACCAGCTTACAATCAGCGGGCCGTGTTTGGGCTGCTTTCAGGGAGATAATGAGGTGAGAACTCCCTTTAGATGGAATATCTTGACACGAACTGGCTCTTGTCTTATACTAGGATTGAAAACACTGCGGCCAAGTTTCAAATTCTCTGAGCTGGACCGGTTGCCTTGGTGCAGCGGTTAGCGTAAAGGACTCGCGGGCTGGGTGCGGTCGATTCAGTTCCTATCGGAGGCATTATTGCGTGAGTTTTCGGCCTCCGCCGGCTCCTGCCCAGAGTTGATCATACTATCGGCTCGATGAGAAGAAGACAAGACAAAATCTCTGAATTGGGATTTCTAGTCCATTTTAACCTGTTAACTTCATGTCACTTACCATACATACAATTCAAAGTTTATTCATTTCATACCTCTGTTGTTGTTGTTTTTGGAGCATGGAGTATGAAACACGCTTAACATCTTTCAAGATCCAGACAAACACACGACACTACTGCGTTTCCAGGAATTAATATCTTACAAGAATAGAACAAGGGAAGTTGCTTTTGCTCGATGCTACAGTTAAAGGCACATGACTCCAAACCATTAATGGTTGCAGTACCATTTCACCCAGCATATGTGCGTGCAACACAGAACAAACACAAACTCTCCCCCACCCACCCACCATTCATTACCCCCACTCCTACCCCGTTCCCGCTCTCCGACTATATAATAATTATTATGATGTGGGAACTTATAGCGCGTATCCCCACTTCAGGAGCAGGCTTGCAACGGTTTTGTAGAAAGGTAAGCCGTTTGTTACATTCCATCTTAAAACCCACATCCACCACAAATCTCTGGTAGATGCACGTATAACCACCCCAGAAATGGACCTGTGTAACACAACGTTGATACTATCAGAACACTGAGAAATGGGCAGCGAACATGACCACTTTCATGTAGCGGTATTCGAACTCGAGGATCTGACCGTGAACTTTGAGCAATGACACAAAAGCAGTCGGGCCCTCCACACGAAGGAAGTTTCAAGGTTGTCCATAATGTGAACCTGACCTGATCCATGTACACTGCTACAGCAGCGTAAAAGAACTGTACAAATTACTCAAGATTGGCATACCTTTTTGACCTTGAACGTCGTTACACAGTGCTGACAGACGGACGAATACAGGTCATCTCGGTGTAGGTGGTATACAATGAAATCTAAAGTGAAATAAGAGGACGTACACAGAGCGTGATAAACAAAGACGGTAACTTTTGCTCCTATAGTACAGCAGCTAAAGGCACATCACTCCGAGCCAAAATTAGCTTCCAGAGAGCCAAAATTAGCTTCCAGAGTGAGAACTGGGATTATAATGTTCATCATATGCGTACTTACTATTCTTGGCCAAAAGAAAAAAAAAGTCGGTACATGATTAAAACAAATATCTTTTCTAACGGTTAGATTATTAATACCGTGTTTGTATCCAAGGTAAAGTGGATTTTAAACTGAAATATAAGGAATTAGTGACTAGAATGTCTATTTTTTTCATCTGTTTTCTTCTTAATTACCGTTACTCTAATAATGTAACAGTAAACATACTGCGTCATGTGTCCGGCTGAATTCTATAAATTTCCAATCTCCAGATCTCAATTTAACACTTTCGTACAAACGAGGGCCGACCATCTCCGTGGAAAAAAAAAATTGTAAAACACTTAATTTGTAATTTGAAAGAAAAGTTCTCAATTCACCATTCACATTTCTGGGAGTAATGTTGTGCCAGGAATGGATCTCTCTCTCTCTCTCTCTCTCTCTCTCTCTCTCTTCTCTCTCTCTCTCTCTCTCTCTCTCTCTCTCTCTCTCTCTCTCTCCCCTTCACAAGGGGCCATTCGAATACGAATCTCTTTCTTGTATTCTTCTTCTTCGTCGCCTCTTTCTTCTTTTCCCCCTTCTTCTTCTTCGTCTGTCTGTCTGTCTCTCTCTCTCTCTCTCTCTCTCTCTCTCTCTCTCTCTCTCTCTCTCTCTCTCTCTCTCTTCCAACAACAATCTAATCTCCTATTCTTCACTACCTTGAAAACCAATGTTGCTTTATGAACTAGAACGTTAATATAAATAAATTATGCTTGTGCACTGGACTATGACTGCCTCATGGCTCGCTGTTCCATCCTTCCCAGACTGTGCTGATGGTACTGGTTTAGCGACTGATGCTTCTTGTGTCATATTTCTACATTGGATTATTGTATTCAAAGCAGTGTGTGTGTGTGTGTGTGTGTGTGTGTGTGTGTGTGTGTGTGTGTGTGTGTGTGTGTGTGTGTGTGTGACAGACAGTCTCAATGTGTGTGTATGTTTGTATTATGTTAAATGAATCATCACTGTTTCGCTATAATCAGTTCTTTGTTGTGTAACAGTGTTTGTTTGTTAATATCCTTTGTCCCTGAAGGGACTAGTGCGGAATGGAAAGAAAAGTGTCTCCTTGGTAATCTGTGGGGATAAAGAGTATATTATCAATCAATCAATACGTCTCTCTCTCTTATAGTGTTGTCAAAGATCTCTCTCTCTCTCTCTCTCTCTCTCTCTCTCTCTCTCTCTCTCTCTCTCTCTCTCTCTCTTGACATTAAAACGGGTCTTAAACCGTGGAGCTTCCGCATTGGTGTGTGTGTGTGCGTGCGTGTGTGTGTGTGTGTGTGTGTGTGTGTGTGTGTGTGTGTGTGTGTGTGTGTGTGTGTGTGTGTGTGTGTGTGTGTGTGTGTGTGTGTGTGTGTTTCACGTCACAATAGACCATAGAAATGCAGGCTCTCTTTGCTGTCAAACCAAAGAAAGGCACTACAGCTTCCAGCTCAGTTCACTAGGGACGCCTTTGACGATATTTAAAAGATGAGAAAGAGAGACACACAGACAGATAGACACACAGACAGACAGACACACAGACAGATAGACAGACAGACAGAGAGCTGTATTTGATGAGTCTGTGCGTGTGTGTGTGTGTGTGTGTGTGTGTGTGTGTGTGTGTGTGTGTGTGTGTGTGTGTGTGTGTGTTCGTTCGTTCGTTCGTTCGTTCTTTAATTTAATGTCTATCTACCTAACAGTGATCTTAGACAGTATGTAAGTGTTATGTGTGTGTGCATGTGGTGTTTTTGGGTGTATGCATGCGAACAGTTGGTGTTGATTTGGGGTGTACGTAGGTATGTATAATGCAATTAGGCCTAGATATAAAAAAAACACATAACTGAATCCAAAACTTTA
>CM031606.1:33355285-33375285 GCA_018398815.1 Conus ventricosus
TGTAAATGTCCATCATAAATCACGTTATGGTGATGCCCTGGACTTGGGAGCTAGAAAATGCCTATCGGGAGAAATGAAATGAAATACGAGTGCAATCGAGGTCATTGCTACATAAATTGTTATGGAATATGAACAAAATAGTTTCCTCGTGGTTTGAATCTGCTATAAACTATACGGGGAGACTGGGTGGAGGGTGAATATGTTGCTGTTTATTTGAATTTGTTATGGAAAAACTAGGTAACTAGGCATTTGAATTGTTTTATGAAATGTAAACAGGAAGGAAACTTCCGATCTGAATGTTTATGAAATGAAAAATGAAGATCAATTGCAAATGGAATTTGCTATCAAATGGAAAATGGGGGCAATATGCGATTTGAACATGTTATAAAATGGAAAAGGAGAGTAACTTCTATTATGAATTTGTTACGAAAGGAAAAGGTATCACTGGTAATTTAAATTTGTTTATAATGAAAAATGGAAGGGTTAACAGTTATTTGAATTATTATGAAATGAAAAAAAACCTTTACCGTTTAATTGAATATGTTATGAAATAATAAAGTAGATTTACTATTGATGTGAATTTTGTTATCAAGTTAAAAGGAACGTTACCGGTGATTTACGTTTATTATGAAGTGAAAAAAATTGGTTACCGGTGATTGAAATTTGTTATGAAGTAAATGTAGATCACTAGTAATCTCAATTTGTTACATAATGAAAGGGTAGCTTACTCACGATTTGAATTGATGTTTGTCATGAAACTGGGGGTGGGGTGGAGGTTATTGAAGTTGCTGGTCATCTAAATTGATAATTGAAATGGATTGGTGAACATTGGGTTTCTCTTCGTTTTAATTTGTAAATTAGAGTAGGGAAAACTGATTGCGGTATTTTGAATTAATGTTTGTTACGAAGTGGGATAAAAGATGAAATACTAGTGATTTGATTTAGTTCGAAGCCAAATCACAGAAGAAGAAAGACTCGAAGTGATTACCTTCAATTTCTTGGTATCTGAGGGCAATATTCATGGCGTCAAAAAGTAAATTTTCGCGATGTAAATTTTCGTGAAGTAAGGGAAAGTAAATAATTGATGATTTGAACTGGTTGTCGTCAAGAAGCCCGTCACGCTCACACTTTAAAGTGCTCAAACTTTGCAAAGATCTACTTTCAGCTTCAAATATAGACTGGCGTTCAACTGAGTACATTATACGGCGCTTCCCACTTTCGAAAATATTGCTTGGATCACTTAATACATAACTCTGTCTCGTGGTCTTTTCCTCTTCTCTTTTTTTTCCACCGAATGTAAGCCATTCACGATTCACTGTGGGTGACTTATAACAGAAATGATGCTCTGGGTGACTTATAACAGAAATGATACTCTAATAGATGTCTCCTGCTTTGGTATCCGAGAGTAACAAGTGGTACGAAAGACCACATAGAGGAAAATGCTTTGATATGATTGCTTTTACACTCTTTGGTATCAGAAAATAATTACGTCTAGTTCATCGTTCTGCAGGTAGGAGAGAAGACAGTATCTTGAATTCCCGTAGAGGCTTACTTTACAACTGGCATCTCAAGCACTTCTTCATCATTTAACTTTTTTGCAACGTACCAGCAGTGATGCGGTGTTCACTATCATGCGTTGCAGGAGGGATGGTCGTGGATGCGTTTCCCGTTAGAGCCATTTATCTTTCGGTTTTTCGGCCCTAATGGCTCCTGCCCAGGCCCTGGACTTATGGACTTAAATGGGAAGGCTTGGGCCACACCGTCAAGTTTCATCCACTTAATGGATGCGTCAATGAGAGAGTTGCTTGGATTTTCCGACCAACGCTACAGGTCTCCGCATCTCTGGGCCTGGTTAGGTCAGGATGTGCTGTGAAAGGAAGCATAGAGTTCAGCCTGGTGATTTTAGTCACCTGGATGTGACTCCACAGCATCGTGTTCACTATCATCATTCTCACTTGTCAGCATGAAAACGTCTGTGGTCTTTCATGCCCAGTCTTGTGGTGACTCATTTTCGAATTTTTTCTCCACGTCTAAGCCTCCGTAAGTTCGTGTCGTGGTAGTCAATCAGGACTCTCACTCACGCTGGCTCCGCAAAGCAGAGGTTGTTTTTATCAGTATGGGGCTTAGTAGCTGGTATCGTGCGCACGTGCGTGTGCTGGATCAGAGCAAGCACCTGTTAACATCACCGAAATGACTTAGCAGCATTGCAGTGTTTCTCTGGTAGACTGCTTCATGTCTAGATACTGACTGCTCTCTGTGGACTGCCAGTGATATGATAGAACTGATCAAAGTGCAGCTGTGAGCGGTTAGCCGGAATAAGCGGGTGGATGTAATGACACTTAAGTGGCAGAAAAAAAGGTTTGCAGTATTCATATACCTAAAGCTAGTTCAGAAACCAGCATCTCAGAAACCCAGTTGTCTCAATCGCAAGGTTGTCTTTCGGCCAAATGCACGTTTCCCAGATCACTTCCGCATTAAAATAAACTTTGCAAACATACGTAATAAGCTTAGGTGGGGAACTAACCTGGTGTTTCCTGAACACATTTAACAATTTTTGTTAACGTTATCATCATTATAACATATCAACCAGTTACGATAAAACGCATGGCAACCCGGTAACACAAAAACAATTTAGCAAAATAAAACGCCCTATCCTGTCTATTGATCACGCTTAGTTACCTGGCCTGTTTCCTGTACGACACTTGCAAAAGGGAAATAAACAATTATTAGCACTCTGAATTTGCTATGAAATGGCGAAATGAGATGTCTCGAAATGGGAAAAAATGCGGGCTGCCGTAGTTCTTGGTTGTTTGTTCACGAACTAGTCCGCTTGCTGATTTGCATGTGTAGTTTAAATTCGAATGGATATTCGAATCACAAGTCCTTTAAGTATCTGAAAACCTTGGAACAAGCCAGTTAAGTTTGTTTTATGCTTTTGTCATTTTCATTTTCATTAATTGGTTTAATCACTGTTTGGAAAATAGCATATGAACATGATATTGTTAGCATTTAAGTTCGCATCATGCATATATTACACATTTAGTAGGCACATTCATTCGTTCAAAATACACGAACAATATAATTCTCTCTCTCTCTCTCTCTCTCTCTCTCTCTCTCTCTCTCTCTCTCTCTCTCTCTCTCTCAAGCTCGTTCGCTCGCTCTTTTTCGGAAGACTATTTCGCACACAGAATCACTCAAGAATCTTGATCATATGGGTTTGATCTTTTCATTTACTTCCCTTCCACGTCAACAAAACGTCTCTAAATCAGACTAAAACCAACCTACTATCACTGTGCTCACGCCACTTTAATTTAAATCAGACCAAAAACAACCTACTCATACTATGCTCGCAAAACTTTCTACACCAGACCATAAACAGCCCACTAACGCAATCCGATGAACACCGAATTCTACCAACCTTTTCTCTTCTACATGCTGTTATCAAAGTCATGTTGTTTATAACCCACACGATGATGCAGCCCAAACTGAGCTGCAATCTGGTAAAAACGAATCCATGTACAAACTCAAATGCCAAACTGAAGTCGTGTCCTGAAACTAAAAAACTGATGGAAAGTAAAATTTATATTCAGCGCGTGTTAAAGTGAAAATACTGATCTTGAACAAACAATCGAAAATCACAAGTGGTGGAAAACTTCAGAACAATTTCTTCATGGAACCCGCAGTGAAATTTTCGTACTCACTTTAACAAACATTTAGGTTTTTAATGTTGGATTTGGATGGGTTTTTTTTTCAAATAGTATGCTCCAAGGAACTTGTTCAACCTTTACTTTTTGTGAATGTGGTGGGTAACTAGGCATTCAGACCTTCAGAACTTGCACATTTGTTTTGTTCTTCCTGATTGAAATGATGTTACTGTCATTATAAGCTGCATGTCTCTAAAATAAAGGAATAAGCAAACATACAAAATGAGGTTTAAGCCTCTCTGGATGTGTGGGTCTTTGTACACCAGTACTACATTAGAAGCAATCCCTTGAAACAACCCACACTATACTACGAACAGTCGTCACTATTCCTATAAAGGAAGTATACAGGTGTGTGCACACCCACACTATACAATAAGTAGTCGTCACTATTCCTATAAAAGAAGTACATGTGTGTGCACACCCACACTATACAATAAACAGTCATCACTATTCCCATAAAAGAAGTACGTGTGTGTGTGCACACCCACACTATACAATGAACAGTCATCACTATTCCTATAAAAGTATTGGTGTGTGCACACCCACACTACTCAATAAACAGTCATCACTATTCCTAACAAAGAAGTACGTGTGTGCACATCCACACTATACAATAAACAGTCAACACTATTTCTATAAAAGTATTTGTGTGTGCACACCCATACTATACAATGAACAGTCATCACTATTCCTATAAAAGAAGTACGGGGGGGGGGGGGGGTGCACAGCCAGACTGTCATGTGATGGGAACGCATGAGGTATAGACCAGAAAGGGTTAAGGTGAAAGGAAGATAAAGGGTTAATGAGGGTGAACACAGAATTACGTAGCAAAATAAAATGACGTCAAAATCGGCTTGATGACGGATTTTTTATGACATCTTAAGATGACTGTTAGCGCTCGCTACCACACAGTCAGTTCGCACGGGTGATCGGTAAAGTATCATTCCCTGGACCAGCCCGCTGTTCTGACACTGGGTCCTCAACGGAACTGACCGTTTCACCTCTTGTTCTTGTCGATGCCGATGGCACCTTTGAAGATCATGGTCAGCTGTCTGTTCTTGACCCCAAGGGCAGGTTATTGGCTAAGTCAGGGTGGGAGCCTCGCTCATATGATGTGTTCAGTCAGTTTTAGGCGCCTTGGAGTCTTCCCATGATTAGAGAAATTATGGTGGTCGTCGACCTTTTCTCTGTGTGTTTTCAGGAAAAACCTGATAACGCTTCATGTTCTTATGGTAGCTGACGCTGCTGCTGTTCGAGCGGTCTCTCAGGATTGCTGTTTTGTCACCTTACCTGCCCTTTGATTTCTTGTGACTCAACAGAAGGCTAGAATCCACAGATAGCGATTGACGAAGAAAAGTTACAAGAAGAAGATGCAGCAAGAGACGGTGAATTAAAATGAAAAGATAGTAATTGAGGAAGAAGAGACAGTAGACAGGAAGAAGAAAAAGTGAGAGACTGTCATGAAGAAATTGTTGAAAAGTTAATAGCGGAAGAAAGGTCGTGAATACCAGAAAGTGAGTAGAGGAGGAGTTGGGTGATTTTCCGGTACATGGTTGGGCCCTGTCTTCTCGTGGTGGACACGAGAAGCTTGTGAAACAAAGGCCACTGTGGTGACCTTGAGAGCAGACGCCAGGGGGCTATTGGTGTCTGGGTGGACGTGAGTCCCCACGGACAAATCGTGAGTAACCAAAATACGATGGTGGAGAAAAAGAAAAAGAAACACCCGAAGGTGCTGGGGAGGACCCAGAGAAGCACTGTCTTCGCCTGCCTTTAGAGCAGTCCTGTACCGCCCTTGGAGGCCTGCGCTGTGTTGACGATGGGTACAGGCACGCACAGGACACTCCATTAAGATATCAAGGGACATAACTGCTCCTGAACAGAGGTAAATTAGACTACAGGATGCAGCTCAAAACAGCCTTAAAGTAGCATCCCCATGGGTGTACCAGCCCGTATTTCATGACTGCAGAGCCCACCGGCGAAAAACACCACCCTCCAGCTGCCGAGCACACCCCACAGACCCAACCACCCCTGCCCACGGACAGACGAAGACAGTGCCACTCCAGACACAGCCAAGCTTTCGCCATACGGTCTTATGTGCCCTCAAGAGAGAATCCAAAGTTGTAGTCTTTCCACTGTCAACAGTACTTTCCCTGTGGTCAGTGGGTCTTTCCTCACCGTCACTGGGACCTTTCTCAGGGTCAGCCTAGTTAAGGCAAAGAAGAAAAAGAAACACCCGAAGGTGCTGGGGAGGACCCAGAGAAGCACTGTCTTCGCTGCTTTAGAGCAGTCCTGTACCGCCTTGGAGGCTGCGCTGTGTTGACGATGGGTTCAGGCACGCACAGGACACTCCATTAAGATATCAAGGGACATAACTGCTCTGAACAGAGGTAAATTAGATACAGGATGCAGCTCATAACAGCCTTAAAGTAGCATCCCCATGGTGGTTTTGTACAGCCCGTATTTCATGACTGCAGAGCCCACCGGCGAAAAAACACCCTCCAGCTGCCGAGCACACCCCACAGACCAACCACCCCAGCCCACGGACGACGAAGACGAAATACGATGGTATATAGCTACTGGCAAGACTTTGGACAGTGAGGATCGCCGAGACAAGTAATAGATTTAGCTGATGTCACGATGAGACCTTAACAGAAATGTTTGCAGGAAGTGACAAGGGATAAACATTTGAATAAGATTTAGACCAAGAACTGTAGAATGATAAACAAACAAAAAAAGGAATGATCATAACTATTAGAACTGGGTAATTAGTGACTGAAGGGGAACTTTTGAATTGTGAAAGATTTCCTTATTGTTTCCCCTGTTTTGATGATTAGAAAAGGGTAAGAGGGCCTTTAAGACATTGATTTAAGTGATTTATTAAATTGTATTTGTTTATAGTAAACTTAAACTAAATTGAAAATATTCATCATTATTTAGAGGTCTGGTTGTATGGATCTAGCTACCCAATGTGATGGAGACAGGGAAAGATACTTAATCTGGTATAACGTTTTCACTGAAATCATATTGATTACGGAAGTTGTTGTTTTGCCATGAAGGATGAATGTGATGTGATGTTGTTTGAAAATCAGTAAATTGTGGATTTAATTGTGTCTTTTGAGTGTTAATTTCTGGGAATCAGAAAGTGTGATTGCGAGCCGAGTTAGTTAACGTTGCGGGCTCCTTGACTGAAAAGTGAAATTGTAGGAGTGAATGTTAGTGGTATAAAAGATGTGTGAATCGGGATACTGCAGCATTACACAGACTATATGATGAACGGTCGTCACTATTCCTATAAAAGAAGTATGAGTGCGATGCACACCCACACTATACAATGAACAGTCATCAATTTCTCCTGTAAAAAAGCATGGGTGTGTGCACACCCACACTATACAATGAACAGTCATCAATTTTCCTATAAAGAAGTAGGAGTGTGTGCACACCCATACTATACAATGAACAGTCATCACTATTCTATAAAAGATGTATGGGTGTGTGCACACCCACACTATACAATGAACAGTCATCAATTTTCCTATAAAGAAGTAGGAGTGTGTGCACACCCATACTATACAATGAACAGTCATCAATTTTCCTATAAAGAAGTAGGAGTGTGTGCACACCCATACTATACAATGGACAGTCATCACTATTCCTATAAAAGAAGCATGGGTGTGTGTACACCCACACTATACAATGAACAGTCATCAATTTTCCTATAAACGATGTATTGGTGTGTTGTCACACCTACACTATACTGAGAAGTCGTCAATTTTCCTACAGAAGATGTATGGGTATGTGTACACCTACATCATTCAAAAATATGTGGTCAACGTGTCTTTTATTACAACGCATGAGTGTGTGCACATCCTGATGATAAAGGCTAAAAGGTATGAATGTGTCACATTTGTATCACCAGTTTGTAATGTGCACATCATCGTTTCCTCTTTACGATTTCCACATACAGGTGGAAGAAAACCGTTTACATCCAGATGGATGAAAAAGAGTTCGTTGTCAAGTTGCTCATTCCATTTCTCTTGTAGGAAGTCTTTCTCCACCCAAAGTATCTTTATAACAATATTATGGCAACAGAATCACAACTTCTTTTTTTGATTACCTGGCTGCCATCTGAATGGAAATGTTATTGTATGTATGCTGTTAAATTACTTTTCATTTCTTTTGATTACTTTCATTACAATTTGTTCGCAGTTCCTTGAATTTGTTTTCTTTCCCTATCTTCTTTTATTCTTTTCTTCTCTCCATTTTTGACATTGTCAATTCGAAATAAAACGCGCTAGCGCACACACACGCACGCACGCACATGCACGCGCGTACACACAAACACACACACACACACACACACACACACGTCCCCGTGCGCGCACACACACACACGTACTGTTTGTGCGTGCATGTATGCATGCGTCCATTGTGTGTGTGTGTGTGTGTGTGTGCGTGCGTGCATGTGTGTGTGCATGATTTTCAGGGCATTGACTAATATCCTGCTTCCTGAATATTATTGCATAATGACCTCTTTTTAATTCGTGTGTACCACTTCTGGCGGCCTCTGAGCCTGTTAACTCGTTCAGCTGTCAAACTGCATCAACCTTGATTAATGGACATAAATAAAATTCCAAATGATGCCACACACAGCCCACTTTATTCTTCTTTTTTTTTAATTCAAAAGTTTATGCTTGTCACAAATTCAATCTGTCTAGTTCTACCGAGGTCGAAGCTGGAGAGGTGGGGAATGAGTGGACGAAGGGGGTCAGGGTTTAGGCCAACCACGGCTTCTCTTGTCCCCTAATTGTCGCTTCCCGCCTGGTAGCTTCTGAAAATAACACACACACACACCACACACACACACACCCGCCAACCCCGAACCACCTCACGACCCCGAACGTCCCTGCTCCACTCTTTCCTATGTGAACAGCTCCGTCCGTTTAAAGGTTTATGCCGAGACAGTCTTTGAGTTGGGCACGGGAAGCTGCTTTAGTATCTGTCTGTTATCAGACGCTCTGTCTCCACTCCAGGTGATCCTGTAGTCTTAGAAGTTGGAAGGTGAGATCAGCCAATCATAAATGTCAAACTGAGTTTTTTAAAAGCTGCATTTAACTGATTTTTTGCGTGCTGTTGTTGTGGTCGTAGTGGTTTCTGTTGCTGCTGCTGACGCTTTCATCGGTGTTGCTATTACAGTTGTTGATGTTGCTAACTTGTTGATGCTGATGCTGCTTAAGTTGTTGGTATTGCCGTTATTATCACTGTCACTGTTGTTGCTGGGTTTCCTTTTCCTGGTTATCATGCATTTTTGGTGTTACTTCCGGTACAAATTTCTGTTGAAGATGGAAAACCAAATCATTTTTACAGAAGTTTGACCAGAACGTCACGAGAATTCGAAGCATAAAGCTGTATGTATTTCGACTTATAGATGAACAGCTTCTTGCACTACAGCTGGATAATTTGATTATAGAAAAGTTAACAGTCTATTAACATGTAAATGATTTTGAGAAACTGTAACAGCGCAGGTGGTTTATAGTACACACACAAAAAGGTTTTTCTATATAAAAACCAAATGAGCGATTGTTCATACATCTGGATTTATCAGATTCAATAAGGTGGTAGGCTGACAAACTTTACAGACGCACGCAAAGAAAGAAATGTATTGTGAAATTGGATATGCAAATACCTAGTTGAATGTGTGAACATTTTAGTCGCCAACATTCCACGTGAATAGGGCCTACTAGGATTATGTCTATTACGGTGAACAAACTGGATACATGTTACAAAGAAAACAGAACAAAGAAATGTATCTAAATCCCGAAGTGTTCTGGGAAATTCCGCCAAATCATCCGTGAAAAGAATGAATGAAATATTAGCGGAATTGTCTTAGTGATCAAAGAAGGGAATGTCACATTAACATGTGATTTACAGATAAATTCATAAAGAAAACGGGTGTAACATTTACCAGGGATTGTTTTAAGTTGTTGTGACTGGACTGGGTGTAAAATCTACAGATGAATTTTGTCAAGTATTCATGAACGGAATGGAATAACATCAAGATATACTTTTTCTGCAAGTATTCTTGAACGAATGGATTGTAACATCAACCACTCATTTTGCTATGCACCCAATTTCTTGGAGGGAGGGGGTATTTCTATGAAGTGCTGTAATTTGACTTGCTATTTAGTTTCTGGATATGATGTTAACATGTCAATTTTTCTCACATCATCCTGTTTTGCAGAGGATATGAAAATATCATCCAGAGAGAATACCACGATATCTCTCTGATCGTGAGCGAGTGCAGCATCAACATGCATAACAACAGCAACTCACAGTCCCAGGCAACAATTAATATTAGATTTTCGGTATACATAAAGAAAAAACAGAGAAAGACGGTGATACACACTCATTTCCTCTTGGTCCTGATGGCAAAGACGGAGGAGGAGGAGAAGTGGGAGGAGGGTCGGGGCGAAGGAGACACAGCCGGCTGAGGCGGAGGAGGATGTGGAGGTCTGGAAGCTGCCTGGCACTGCTGCAACTGGGCTATCTGCTGCCTCAGTTTGCCCATCTCCTCCTCGTGCATCTGCTTCATGTAGCTCAATTTCTGTACATAAGATCCCTTGAAGTGAGAGATGGTCACTGGGACAAGCCTCGTGTGATAACCATTGAAACGGAAAACAATATGAGCACTCGGCAAACAAAATAAACGAGCTTCCTGACTCTGACACTTGTGACGAAAAATTCCTCTGTACAGTTCACATGATAGTTGATGAAAACTGCTATGTTAGACTTTGTAAAAGAACGTCAAAGCCTTGAATCATTTAAATTGGCCTAGAACACAACTGTAGGCCTGCGAAATTTGTTTGCAAAAACTATTATTCGAATTCCATTATAGTCAGTCATAGGGCTGCCGTAACAGACGTTCTGACAATCAGAGATCTAAATAGCCCTCTGTCATGTGCAACGGAGTAGAGGAGTTCTAACCAGTTAAGTCCGCTGCACTGTCCGTCAAGACTCTGGTCTGCCTCGTGGATATATACCTGCAATTGTGCTCTGTGAAATGGACTTGGACAGGTAGGCAAGCTTACGATGCTTGATAACTACGAAAACAGGTTTTTGTCTGTCCGTCTGATGTCCAACATTGTCACGTTCTTGTTGCAGGATGCGGTGAATCTGTCTAGATTTTTCGCTCCCTATTGCAAATGTGTTGCCTTCAGTTAAAGTGCAGTTAAGTTCACCGGGAAGTAACACACATATATACACATGTACATACACACTTACCTGAGCAGGCAGGTAAGCGGTCTAACTCGGGCTATGCACACACACACACACACACACACACACACACACACACACACACCACACACACACACACACACACACACACAGCATTGCACGCACGCACGCACTAATATACACGCACTTGCACACGCATACACATACAGGGGTCCCAATCAGTACAAAATCACAAATACCTTTCTAAAAATTTCTTGATTTGTTGTCTGTTGAGCGTTTTGAAGAGTCTGGGACTTCTGTCTCTTTACCTTGGCCAGTTTATTCTCGTACTGCACAGAAATAAATGCAAGTGACCCTCCATGTTAAAATTCGAAATCAGGCACTGAATTATTTTTAACAAAAAGTTAACATTAACGAGATTGACCAATGTGAGACAAAGTCCCTTCTGATGTTAGAATTCGAAATCAGGCATTGAATTACTCTTAACAGAAATTTGAATTAATGAGACTGAGCAATATGAGACAAAGTTTCTGATTATCACCATTATGACTTGCTTTTTATTTAGTTTGTTTGTGTCTCCCTTTTTTTCTAACCTGCTGATTTTTTTCACAGAGACAAACTGACACACAAAATTCACCTTTGCAACATTTACACGCTGAGTGCAGTCATAGGCATAGCTTTCAGCCAGCATACCTTTTACAGATTTTGTTTATTATGAGAAGTGTTTACGATTATTAATGTAACACGACAATCTAGCTCGCTGGAACAAAGCAAAAATACCAGTGTTGTGAGCTGCTTTTTTTTAAAAAAAGGAAAAGTTTACAAATCACGTGAAATGTGAAAGAGACAAACAAAGAGAGAGAGGGAGGGAGGGAGGGAATGTAGAGGCACTTTGGGGCACGCAAGGGAGGACGGGAAGTCAAAGTAGGTATCAGAAGGTAGAGAACATTACACAACAAAGAACAGTGCATGAAGCAATGTGCATCAGCCATGAATATGGGATCTAAAAAAAACTCGTTGATCTGAGTGTGATTAAGTTCAACCAACCACACAGGGCCTCTCAGGATAGGAGAAAAAAGGTCCTGTCCTGGCAGAAAACATTAGACACCTTTCTACGAAAACACCAAACCCACAGCACGGCACTTAATCTATTAATATCTTTAAAGCAGACAAGACCAGATGTGCGGTGGAAGCCCGCCTTTTATTTCCCACTATACATGATCCACCGTCTAGAAAATCAGCAGAAATTAGTAAATATATATATATATATATATATATATATATATATATATATATATATATATATATATATATTGAAAAAAAAATTACATGGAGAGTCACATCGGCAAATGGGCATTGTCAAATTGACAGCGAGTGGCCACTCTGAACAGTGCTTATACTTTCACTAACAAGTGGCCGACTGGTATGTGAAAACAAAATTAACCGAGAGGGGGGGAAAAGTTACTTTTTAAATGAACGACCGCTTTACAGCCAACAGACGCAGCAAAACAGCAGACTGCGGTCAAGAAGGACACCGAGAGTCAACTGAAGGACACAAAGTCACAACATGTGTGCATGTAATCGACGGGATGCAGGCATGCCATGTCCATTTCAATTCTCACCATGCAGTTTTCAGTCAAGCCGTGTTGCTTGCAGCCTGCCCACCACAGAGAACACCACAACGCTTGCAGACAAGTAATGAACAATACTGTGTGCGAACTAAAATGTCAGGACTAAAATTATCAGTAATCCAAAGTGAAGGCAACTATCCTGAATGCGTGCAGCTTTTCACCAAAGCGGAACCGCACATCAGATTTTTTTTTTTACCTGTTTATTCGTTTTGTCTTTCTGCATCTTTCTTCCTCGGCTAGGCCATTAGAAGGATTTTTGCTAATATGTCAGTCTATTGTCTCACCGTAAATTTAACCATATTCTATGTGTTTCACAATGACATTTACACACAACAGAGTGCAATTGTTGTTGTTGTTGTTGTTGTTACTGCTGCTGTCGTTTTGTGTGTGTGTGTGTGTGTGTGTGTGTGTGTGTGTGTGTGTGTGTGTGTGTGTGTGTGGTGTGTGATGCGTCCATCCAAACAGCATACGACGGCCTATTCTTCTAAAAAGGCTGGACTACGGTATAATGTCTGAGGTAGTTCTCGGTTTTCGTTTTCTCTTCTCACTGAAAACATTCGGATACTCGGTTTAAAGTTTAATCAGAAAGGACTTAAAGGGGAGGGATGGAAGGGAAGTGTGTGTGCGGGGGGGGGGGGGGGGTCTCTTTTAACCTGCCTGTTTTAAGCTGGGACTGAACTCAAGACCCCTGGACTAACAGAGCAAAGCTTTATTCACATGGCTGACCAGGCCCTGATAGTAGGGTCAGTCAATATCTACAAAGCGCTGAGCATTGGTGAAAAGATGCTGGAAAACTCGTAAGCAGGTGAGTAGAACAATGTTCGAGAGAGGAGGGGGCACAATTAGCATATGTGCGGAAGATGGTGTGAATGCGCAAGCTCTGTGTTTTCTCCCAAGATGCTGTTTTCATATCATTTTTTCAAACAACTTAGGAAATCAACAGAGACTTGCGATATATACTGGTACTATTTGTGTTGGAAAAAAACTTTCAGAATGAAGGAACTCTGGTGGACGACCAACATTCAACAGAAATCAATTATTAAGTTTGAAACGAGCTGGTTACCATTATAAATTATTCTGTAAATAAACGGTGTTCAGTAAACCATTGCGCAATCAGGAAAAATATATGTATTATATGGGTGCGTATGTAATGTCCGCAGATCCGAGTCATCTCCATCTTTATCCGGTAATTGTTACACACCCTTCCCTTTCTTCTTTGTCTGCTCGAAGGTAATCTTTTCATGTACTTGTGCATGTATGTTTGTACTGACGGAAAGAAGGTGGGAAAGGAGGGGATTGTGGCTAGTTGTGTTGATGCGTCAAAATGGCATGTGGTAAATAAAAATGTAGTGGCACACTACATTTTGGTAAGATGACTGCGTGCGAGAATTGAAACAGTGAAAAAATAGAAAAGAAAATATGACTATTGCGACGATCGAAAGAGACAAACAAATCACAAAAGACAAAACTCGACACGTTCCGAGCTCGACATACGTCGCATTTTGTCTTGTAATTTGTTTGTCTCTTTCATTCAGTGTGGAACAGAAATTTTTCTGTTAAGTCTCAGTGAAGAAGAACACGTGCTTGCTGTGCAACCCTGTCAAGCGGAGAAGATATAACTACCTTGTGTGACATATAAAGATGAACACATCACGACAGTGTCACAGTGACAACCGAAGAAGGATGCATCATAACAGTTCCACACAGATAAACGACCAAGTATATGTCACAACAGCGCCACACTTACAAAACGAAGAGGAATATGTCACAATATGCTACACTAACAAACGACCAAGTATATGTCACAACAGCGCCACACTTACAAACGAAGAGGAATATGTCACAATATGCTACACTAACAAACCACCAAGTTATGTCACAACAGCGCCACACTTACAAAACGAAGAGGAATATGTCACAATATGCTACACTAACAAACCACCAAGTATATGTCACAACAGCGCCACACTTACAAAACGAAGAGGAATATGTCACAATATGCTACACTAACAAACCACCAAGTATATGTCACAACAGCGCCACACTTACAAAACGAAGAGAATATGTCACAATATGCTACACTAACAAACCACCAAGTATATGTCACAACAGCGCCACACTTACAAAACGAAGAGGAATATTCACAATATGCTACACTAACAAACCACCAAGAATATGTCACAACAGCGCCACACTTACAAAACGAAGAGGAATATGTCACAATATGCTACACTAACAAACCACCAAGTATATGTCACAACAGCGCCACACTTACAAAACGAAGATGTCACAATATGCTACACTAACAAACCACCAAGTAATATGTCACAACAGCGCCACACTTACAAAACGAAGAGGAATATGTCACAATATGCTACACTAACAAAACCACCAAGTATATGTCACAACAGCGCCACACTTACAAAACGAAGAGGAATATGTCACAATATGCTACACTAACAACCACCAAGTATATGTCACAAACAGCGCCACTTTTACAAAACGAAGAGGAATATGTCACAATATGCTACACTAACAAACCACCAAGTATATGTCACAACAGCGCCACACTTACAAAACGAAGAGGAATATGTCACAATATGCTACACTAAACAACCACCAAGTATATGTCACAACAGCGCCACACTTACAAACGAAGAGGAATATGGACACAATAGCTACACACTAACAAACCACCAAGTATATGTCACAACAGCGCCACACTTACAAAACGAAGAGAATATGTCACAATTATGCTACACTAACAAACCACCAAGTATATGTCACAACAGCGCCACACTTACAAACGAAGAGGAATATGTCACAATATGCTACACTAACAAACCACCAAGTATATGTCACAACAGCGCCACACTTACAAAACGAAGAGGAATATGTCACAATATGCTACACTAACAAACCACCAAGTATATGTCACAACAGCGCCACACTTACAAAACGAAGAGGAATATGTCACAATATGCTACACTAACAAACCACCAAAGTATATGTCACAACAGCGCCACACTTACAAAACGAAGAGGATATGTCACAATATGCTACACTAACAAACACCAAGTATATGTCACAACAGCGCCACACTTACAAAACGAAGAGGAATATGTCACAATATGCTACACTAACAAACCACCAAGTATATGTCACAACAGCGCCACACTTACAAAACGAAGAGGAATATGTCACAATATGCTACACTAACAAACACCAAGTATATGTCACAACAGCGCCACATTACAAAACGAAGAGGAATATGTCACAATATGCTTCACTAACAAACCACCAAGTTATGTCACAACAGCGCCACACTTACAAAACGAAGAGGAATATGTCACAATATGCTACACTAAAAACCACCAAGTATATGTCAAACAGCGCCACACTTACAAAACGAAGAGGAATATGTCACAATATGCTACACTAACAAACCACCAAGTATATGTCACAACAGCGCCACACTTACAAAACGAAGAGGAATATGTCACAATATGCTACACTAACAAACACCAAGTATATGTCACAACAGCGCCACACTTACAAAACGAAGAGGAATATGTCACAATATGCTACACGAAACAAACCACCAAGTATATGTCACACAGCGCCACACTTACAAAACGAAGAGGAATATGTCACAATATGCTACACGAACAAACACCAAGTATATGTCACAACAGCGCACAATTACAAAACGAAGAGGAATATGTCACAATAGCTACACTAACAAACCACCAAGTATATGTCACAACAGCGCCACACTTACAAAACGAAGAGGAATATGTCACAATATGCTACACTAACAAACCACCAAGTATATGTCACAACAGCGCCACACTTACAAAACGAAGAGGAATATGTCACAATATGCTACACTAACAAACACCAAGTATATGTCACAACAGCGCCACACTTACAAACGAAGGAGGAATATGTCACAAATGCTACACTAACAAACGACCAAGTATATGTCACAACAGCGCCACACTTACAAAACGAAGAGGAATATGTCACAATATGCTACACGAACAAACCACCAAGTATATGTCACAACAGCGCCACACTTACAAAACGAAGAGGAATATGTCACAATATGCTACACGAAACAAACCACCAAGTATAATGTCACAACAGCGCCACACTTACAAAACGAAGAGGAATATGTCACAATATGCTACACGAACAAACCACCAAGTATATGTCACAACAGCGCCACACTTACAAAACGAAGAGGAATATGTCACAATATGCTACACTAACAAACCACCAAGTATATGTCACAACAGCGCCACACTTACAAAACGAAGAGGAATATGTCACAATATGCTACACTAACAAACCACCAAGTATATGTCACAACAGCGCCACACTTACAAAACGAAGAGGAATATGTCACAATATGCTACACTAACAAACCACCAAGTATATGTCACAACAGCGCCACACTTACAAAACGAAGAGGAATATGTCACAATATGCTACACTAACAAACCACCAAGAATAGGTCATAGCAGCGCTGCACTAACGAGCGAATAACACCACGTCACATGACAGTGTCACAATTACAAACATCAAAGAACCCGTCACTGAAATGTCACTTTTACAAGCGAAGAACAGGTCACGACATACAAGTATCAGGCAGAGACAGAAGCAAAGAGGAACACGTTCTATGAGGCGTCTTAACAGAGTGGTGGCTGGACCTCCATAGACAGGACAGTGATCTCATTCTCCTTCTCTTTCCTGGCGCTGTCCAGGGTCTCTTTCAGCTGCGCAATGTCTCTGTCCTTCTGCTCCAGCTGGCCCTGACAGACGATGCCTTTCATTTTCCGCTGCACAAATGAGCACAACACTAGCTAACTGACAGAAACAGCCCGATAAGGCATAAGAAATTGTCCGGGCAATTATCAACGTGACTTTGAACAGTTTTGTGCAGGATTAACCTCTGGCCGTGCTGATATTAAAGAAAATGAAATTCAGCTAGTAAAAGAAAAAATCAGTTACCAAAAGAAACTAAATCATATTAAAAAATTGGGTATAAAAAATCGAAACAGTTTCATTTCCTCGGATCCAATACAATGATTATCAAGAGAATCTTTCTTTCTTTCAGTCCTTCCCCCCTCTTCATCTCCTTTCTCATTCGTACCCCCCCCCCTCCCTCCCGTTCTCCATCCCTCCTTCTCTCTGGAAATATGTTCCTCTCTCTCTCTCTCTCTCTCTCTCTCTCTCTCTCTACTCTCTCATCTCTCTCTCTCTCTCTCTCTCTCTCTCACGACCTCAACTCGTGGGAAAGAAAAAAAGAGAGACAGACAGGAAGGCTGAAAGATAGAGAAAGATGGAAAGACACAGTGTGTGTGTGTGTGTGTGTGTGTGTGTGTGTGTGTGTGTGTGTGTGTGTGTGTGTGTGTGTGACACACACACAGAGAGGGTCTCTGGATATGTGCGCGAGTGTGTGTGTGTGTGTGTGTGTGTGTGTGTGTGTGTGTGTGTGTGTGTGTGTGTGTGTGTTTGTGACAAGAGAGAGAGGATGTCTAGATGGGTGTGTGTGTGTGTGTGTGTGTGTGTGTGTGTGTGTGTGTGTGTGTGTGTGTGTGTGTGTGTGTTGTGTGTGTGAAAAGGCAAACAAACAGTGTATGTGTGTGTGTGTGTAAAGGCAGAGAAACAGAAAGTGCGGAAAGAGATAGAGAGACAGAAAGAGAGAGACAGAGATAGAGAGAACGCGTGTACGAATATTCGTGTGCGTCGATGATTCTGTGCGTTGTGAATACGTACAATACGCATGTGTGCACGCACAAATGAACTAAACTGAGAAAATAAGAGCGAAAACTGAAAGAAAAGATAGACAGAAAGAACGATGGAAAGAAATCTGAAAGAGAGAGAGATGACGAACCATCTTTCGTTCTGGCCTGTAATAACAGTGTCAGCTTTTCCTCGCTGTCTTTCGTTTGTTCTTGAAGTTGCTCCTGGTACTGCTTTTCTTTCGTCTTCATTTCCTGTTTACACGCACGCACATGCACACACGCTCACGCGCGTACACTCATGAGTATGCCACCACATTTGAGGACAGACGCTAAAGACGTTATGTTTCACCTTTTAAGAAGAGACAGTAGGCTTATTGTATATTTTGTGTTGGAAAATCGATCAAAGATTATTTGTTGTTATACAACACATTACACTATAGCCAAGTACGGCTGAACTGAAAAATATTCCATTCAAATGCATTACTTTACATTCATCATCATATCATATATCGTTATTATTATCCTATTTTGTTTGTTTTAGGTTATGTCCGCGATGACTGAGCTGAGCAAAAGTTCGTAACAGACTATATTTTTCATTTATCTGTACATACGGAACTTCAAACATATCCAAACATCGTATGCAACAATTCATGACGCATCACGAATACCAGTATACTTTGTCCGTTTTCTGCAGTACGTTTTAACTTTCACATCACAACACAGTCTGCTGTTGGAAATTCCCTTAATAGAGCGTGCCGCCATAGTCCGACGCCCCCCCCCCCCCCCCCCCCCCCCCCCCCCCCCCCCCCCTTCCCCCTGTTTGCGTGCATGCATTTCTTTACCTGCCTGGATGTATTTTGAAATGAATTTGCCAGGGATGACTGTCCCGTTTCCGCAGATTTTCTAACGTGTGCTATGCACAGGTAACACATAGTTCTTCGGTTTATTGCTTCATCTGGTAAATCTGGCACCTAGATCACCTCCGAAACTCTGGTGGCCGTGTTCCTGAGAGGGGCTGAAAGAGGAGCAAGTGTAGAAATATTGGGAAAGAGGGTGGAGGAGGTCAAACGACACTTGAAATCAAGCATCGACGTGGGATTTTCTTTGTCATCCATTAGGCTTATATCCACCACATCATATTTTAAACAATTTTCATATAATACATGACTGTACATTTCAAACTCACGTAGATGTCTGCAACTTCGTCCGAAGGAAACAAGGAAATATCGTGAACGCGTAGGCAACTAGGTTTATCATACCGTGCACTTTATTACAGTAATAAATGAAAGATCGAACTTGTGACTATTCCATACGTAATCTAAACAAAATAACTATAACAAACTAAAGCTTTTTGTTCAACTGTGGCGAACTTACTTGTTCCAGGACACAACATTTCTCTTTCAGCGCCGTGTTAGTGTCTGTAGACAAAAATCGTGAAATTACGATCATGGTTATCAGATCATCCTCATCATCCTGTTCTTCATCTCACTCTAATTGATTACAGAATCAAAACGTTCAAATACAGTCTTGGGCATGTTCATAACAGTGCATTCTGCATGAACGCACGCGCGGGCGGTTTGTGTGTGTGTGTGTGTGTGTGTGTGTGTGTGTGTGTGTGTGTGTGTGTGTGTGTGTGTGTGTGTGTGTGTGTGTGTGTGTGTGTGTGCGTGCGTGCGTGC
>CM031606.1:33377785-33382785 GCA_018398815.1 Conus ventricosus
CGCTCGCTTCAAATCGGTGTAATTCTTTGAAAAGAAAACAATCAATTAATCAAAAAAAAAAGATTATTAAAAAAAAACATGCAAGCTAAAAAGTTGTATTATCAATGCGCTGGTGGATTTTCGGACTTTTTTTAAACAATAATATCACAGAAAATCCTTATGAACTAACTTGAAACATTTAGCAAACCAACACACACGCGCGCGCGCGCGCGCGCGCGCACGCACAACACACACACACCACACACACACACACACACACACACACACATAGAAAGAGAGAGAGAGGCATCATTTCCAACCAACATATCCCTGTTTGTAATTTCGCTCTTATTTCTGTAAAGACGTAACACAATAGACACACACACACACACACACACCACGCGCGCGCGCGCGCGACGCCGCACGCACGCACGCACACACACACACACACACACACACACACACACACACACACACACACGCACACGCACACAGACACATATGTGGATGACAAGTTAAGTGTTGAGGTGGGGGGGGGGGGGTGTTGTTTTTTCAGTAAATAAAGTGTCTAATATCATCCGGCGATGAAAAATCATTACATAAACCGTTGAACTGAACACACACGCACACGCGCGCACACACACACACACACACACACACACACACAACACACAAAACAACCGCGCGCGCGCATGAACACACACTCACGGACACACGCATGCACGCACGCGCCAACACCCAAAACACAAACACACGCGCGCGCGCGCGCACACACACACACACAGCCGCGCGCACAGACACACATAGATTTCTGCTTGAGTTCTTGTTCTCTCAAATTCGCTAAACACTATATTAATCCGACTTCAAAACGCACCTCACCCACGGTGACATCTGTTATTTACTAGTCAACACACTCAAACGATATAAGCAGATCTAACAGGTACTGTACAGCCAGGCAGTCCTGAATCCACCCGCATTTCTCACAACATTTAATCTAGGAGTAGTAGATCCAGAAGAGCAGCTTATCGTGATTAGCATGAAATGATCAGCGTAAGAATTCTGTGCATCATGAACTTATCAGGATAGCGTTCATTCGACGTGACGCAGTCAAAGTAGGAATATACAAAGGCATTTCATTATGTTTACCACATGCCTTCCAACTCGAATACTTTTTGTTGTTGTTTGTTGTTGTTGTGTGTGTGTGTGGTGTGTGTGTGTGTGTGAAATTAACTCACAATACAAAATCGATCAAATGAGCCAATGACTTCTTCCGACTTTTTGCTTGTGGATTCCATTTTGTCGTCTGCCAAAAGGGTTCAAGTAAGTTTCTTTTTCACGAGAGTGGAAGCTCTTGATTGTCTTCTCTTGATCGCTATCATTCTCACTGTTGCTGTCGGGTTGTCGTTAGGCCTATTTTAACCAGGCTTATAACAGGCCTAGGCCTTGTAGTACTAACAGTAATCTTAGTGCAGGTCATAATTTCGTTTTATAGAATAGCCCTGTGTCCTATGTGCGACTATGCAAGTATTTCTGCTCCATTGTTATTTGCATCCTAATACTGTTCGATACGAACTGTGTCGCCAAAAAGTGTTTAGCCTAAATCTACGCCTGCACCACGGATTAAGGCACAATTGTTCACGTGTGTCCTTTCACGCCGATGCTCTTGTGGGCTTACAGCGTTAAGAAAGTTGTGTGAGAAATAAAATTAAGATCTATGTGGAAGTGTGTGTTTGTGTGTGCGTGCATGCGTCCGTATGAATGGGCGCGCGTACGCCACCCGGGTTTGCAAACATCGAACAGAAAATTATGTCATGATCGAAAAGAAGTGAAGAGCGGGCAATGTAAAAAGGCAACAACAGCAGAAAACAAAGAAAAAAAAGAACAGAAATCCTGGTAGGTCAAACTTCATATTCGAAAGCCCGCAAGTTCGTGGTTTAGATCCTGCTAAATAAAGGATGGAGATCTAAGTCTATGCCCAGTTTGGACGAGCAGACCGTACGTAAATCCGCTTGTAGTAGTATAGAATTTGTATGCATTGAATGAGCACGCATTAGATCACGTTGAAAACTTGTGGTCCGCTGACAACGTTAAGGATTGCGGAAATGTACATGTAGGCCTGTTGAGATGTCACACATGACCGAAGTAGGCCGATGACTGCCTGGAGGATAATTGGCGGAGTAGACGAAGCACCACACCACAGACACACACACACACACACACACACACACACACACACATTATATGCGCGCGCACGCACTACATAAGCTTACTTGAAAACCCGATTCCGTTGATGTAAGAAAGTTTACATGTGTTCGTGCGATTTGGAGCAGATTATTTCTTACAGGAGTCCCTTTAATAAAAGTAAGGGATGTCTGCATTTTGATGTGTGTGCACCGCATTTGAATCTAAATGATAAGAAAGGTAACATAATAAATTATTTTTCGCCAGCAAACGTCAAATTTTCTTTCTGCGGAGACAACTACAGTCAAGTAATTGTATTGGTTTGACGTAGTTGCTTCCCTTGCATGAAGGGACGCCCGTAGTAAAACTGGCGGAACGTTTGCCTGCGGAGTCTCGTGAGCTCGAACGACTTGCGGGATCCGAAGTTTTCGACTTCAAAGCCTTTTCTGTCTGTCTAGCAGTAAACCAGTATCTGATTCAGGTGAGGGAAGATTAAAGGCAGCGGAAAGAAAGAACTGGGCTGCGTCTTTGATCATGCTGTGCTCCACACACCTTTGAACGTTTTATGGGATTTAAACTTTGTATGTGTGTGTGTGCGTGCGTGCGTTCTTGCGCGTGTGCGTGTGTGTGTGTGTGTATTGTCCAGAGTTCATTTGTACAAAGGGGATGGCTCTACCAAGAAGACAACGCTTCCATTCACCAATCCCTCTCAGCGTAATTTTCCTGCTATTCCTGTGGTCCCGCAGCACTGGACAGTGGGCACGACAGCAGTCTACTCCGAACCTTCTTCCTTCATCTTCTTCATTCATACGACCAACATCACTTTACTGATGGTTTTTGTCATAGTTTGGGTAGATTGCCGAAGATTGCGCTGTTGTGAGGATTTGGGAAAACACACACACACACACACACACACACACACACACAACACACACACATTTTCGCAACTCCAATTGAGCCAGTCTGATTTCCTTGGAGGTACCCGGGGTCAAGCCCCTACCAGCGGAGCCTCAGCCTTCATCGCCGCTACTTGGCTAGGTCCGAAAGAGGTGTGTGTGTGTGGGGGGGGGGATAGTGAATAAGTAGTAGGGGGGGGGGGGGGCAGGAGTAGAAAAGTGGCTGGAAAGGATGGCAGGGGAGGAAGGGGAGGGGGGGGGGGGACTGCAGGGAATAGTGGTCAGGAGGAGGGTAAAGGGGGAGGGTTGGGGATGATGGGGAAGGGGGGGGGGGTTGTTTCAGGTTCTAGCAGTCCAGTGACTCAGCCGCCACTACTTGCTGAGGCAACTTGTTCCTGCCTTGGCCAGCACAGTCATTTCCTCTCAGCCCAACTGAAAATGACCCGGCAGTTTTGAAAGAACAAAGAGACGGGCAAAGAAACGGGTGCGGGAATTATAATTTTCTCGACCGACCGGAACACGTGTTATTCTGTAAAGCACAACAGTGCAGGCCTTCAAGAACAGCGAGATACCCGAATGCCAAGCACTATTTATCAAACCGTTATTAAATAAATGCAAGATACCAGCGCATGGTTCGTGAATTTTGAAGCGTTCCGGTACACAACAGCTTGAAAAGTTGGATGCATCGCATTGCCAATCACTCAGGCATAGAAGCATACTCATGCTGGCGTAGAACAAGATGCCATTTGGAATTTAAAAACAAGCAAACAAACAAACAAAAATCGAGTGTTAGTCTCTACCGTGATTTTTACCGCTTGTATTGAGTCAGAAAGACTACCTGGTCTTGAGTTAAAGCATTTAGATATAAACAAGGCGAAGGAGAACAGGTAAATTGTTCTTGTGGCAAATCTCAATAACTGCCACTATTTTGAGTTTGACAGTCAAAGGCGATAGACTACTATTTCTGCAACGCTCTCTCTCTCTCTCTCTCTCTCTCTCTCTCTCTCTCTCTCTCTCTCTCTCTCTCTCTCCCCCCCTCACACACACACAAACACACACACACACACACACACACTAACCCCTGTCATTCTCCATTTACCCTCGCATCCCTTCTTTCTTTTCCTTTTTTTTCTCTCATATGAACAACTCCTGCACTCTTAAGACTGTTTTAAAATGCAGATTGCTGTTCAATATAGACACCCATGCACTGACTTAAACTGTGTTCAGTTAAGAATGTCGTTGCTGTAAGAGCACATTTGTACTTTATCGATACTAATACACTGCCCATAAATTGTCCTATTTGGTGAAAAAAAAAAAAAAAAAAATTTGCCTCCTGTCACAAGAATCACATCTTAAACGGGATGGGTTTTGGGGGAAAAGCACATTTGAAATAAAGATACTCTTTATCATACTAAGAGAAACGAACATAAATGACAGTAGCAAAATTTAGTACGTTTCCATCCCACATGAATACTGATCTTCAAGAATAAGTTCTGAGTTGTCTGAACTGCCGGAGGACAGACAACTATCAGTGCAGTAGAAAGTTGTTACATACTCAGAATCAAAACTTACTTGGAGAATATTTCGACAGGGTCGCCCTGTCTTCTTCAGCTCACTGTTGCACAGTGAGCTGAAGAAGACAGGGCGACCCTGTCGAAATATTCTCCAAGTAAGTTTTTGATTCTGAGGATGTAACTACTTTTCTAATGTCGAATCCAGAATCCAGATACCTATATTCTTATTTATCAGTGCAGTGGATTCATTGTACTCCCATGAACCATGCACAAACTGCTTGTAATATCAGTCTAAGCAGGTTATTGTGTATACAGATGGAGAGACTTTTGACACATCTTTTTTTTCTTTCACTTAGGGATGATTCCAAGAATTTTCAGTGTTTCAAACTGACCTATCATCATGAAAAAGTGACTTTTGACGGGGATACTT
>CM031606.1:33390285-33392785 GCA_018398815.1 Conus ventricosus
TCAACATTTTCATCTATAGAAAGTAATTTATACTACATGTAGACTATACTGCTTCATCGATAGCTATCCATTCGGAAACAGCAATGTGACAGCGCCCATGTTCAGTGGAAAAGTGGTGGTGATGTTGCCGGACGGATTCTCTATCCTCCCTCTGACCCGGGTCCGCACCATGACTTCACACCAGAATTGAACCGAATCGTTCTTGGGCCATGTTCCATCCGTCCACCAAGTTTCGTAAAAAAAAAAAAAATCATTCAATGGTGTGTTTTTTTTGGCATAATCTTACTGACAGAGAACAAAACAAAGAAGCAAAGAAACAAAACAAAACAAACAAATACGCGCATTAACGGAGCGCATTAAAAAAAAAATATAATCCTTTTCGACATTTTTAATAATAATAATGTATGGATTTTATATAGCGCAATTCTTGGGATCAACTCATTGCGCTCAACACACTCAAACACTCGCACTAACATGTGTTCCACACACACACACACACACACACACACACACACACACACACACACCTACCTACCGACACAGGCGCACTTATCAAGTTCATCGGTTCAAGCGTAAACAATACAGTTTTGCATGCAGTACATAAAAAGTCAGGTCAGAATAATAGACACAGCATTTAGATATTATGGTTGAAGAAGGCTTTCCAAAAGAAGTATGTTCTTAACTCTGACTTGAATGTAAATAATGTAGGCAGGTCACGTAAGCTGTCAGGAAGAGAATTCCAAAGAGTGGGCGCACTAAAGCTAAATGCTCTCTCACCGACTGTCTTTAACGAGCGCCTAGGAATTTTCAGAAGTTTTTGAGAAGATGACCGAAGAGACCGAGATGTTTGATAGGTGGACAGAGAAGCAGAAAGATACTGTGGGAGTGTCCCATCAAAGTAACGAAAGCCAAAAAATGCGATTTTGAACTGCCATCGATATTTGATGGGAAGCCAGTGGAGTTCACGTAACAAAGGTGTAATATGCTCATTTTTACGCTTTTTGAGCACAAGCCGAGCTGCACTGTTTTGCACCCTTTGTAAAATCATGCAAGCTGTTCTGAAGGAAGTCGTGCTAACACAGAGTTACAGTAGTCTAGTCGGGACATCACCATGGCGGTGATGAGTCTGACTGTTGCCTGTGTGGAGAGGTAAGACCGGATAGAAGCAATACGTCGCAATTCTAGGAAGCATGCACGACAAACATTAGATATTTGGTTCTGCATAGAGAGCGTTTGATCAATGCTGACACCTAAATATTTCACTGACTCTTTGAAAGGTAAAACAACACTATCAATTTCTGCCGACTTAGCTTTAACCATCTTGACACGAGAGGAGGAACCAACAGCCATGATCTCGGTTTTGTCACTATTCAGCTGGAGTTTGTTGCTGGTCATCCAGACTTTTACATCCCTAAAAAATGCGGTAATATCTGATTGAGCACATTGAAAATCGCTGGTGGTTGCGCTCTTAGAGAGTTCAGTGTCACCTGCGAATTTGTGGAAGTCACAGCCATGGGCAGAAATAACGTCAGATAAGGGCTGAGAATAAATGGTAAAAAGAATTGGTCCAAGGACAGAGCTCTGGGAACACCATACAGAAGAGGAGAAGGGGATGATTCAGCACCATTAACGATTACCGTCTGTGTCCTGTCAGAAAGGTATAATGTGAACCATTTGAGAACCATATTGTCAAATCCAAAAGTAACCTTGAGTCTCTTGAGTAGGATAGAGTGTTCAAGAGTATCAAAAGCAGCACTGAGGTCAAGCAATGCTAGAAGGGAGACCAGTTTATCGTCTGATTTACAAAGCAGGCAGTCTAAGTCACTTTGAACTGCAGTCTCTGTGCTGTGTTTTTTTTCCTATAAGCAGACTGACACACTTCCAGGAGACCATTATCTGACAAATGGGATTGGAGCTGCTTCAAGACAACACGTTCAAGGATTTTAGAAAGAAATGTTAGATTCGATACTGGTCTAAAAATTTTCATATCATTTGCGTCAAGACCACTTTTCTTCAACAAAGGTGTGACAACAGCATGTTTGAAATGTGGAGGGACAAAGAAATACGCAGACACCTGTCCTACTCTATCATGGAAAGAAAGCTGTTGTGGTGCGCAGGTTCTGCGTCCCGATTGCAAACTACTTGTTCCCATTCTCTGTCCTTGAGCGATCGTCACCTTCCCAATCCAACCGCGCGCGCGCGCGCGCGCGCGCCACACACACACTGGATCCTTAGTGATTGTGACACGCTTAAAGTAGAACACCGTTGCCTGGCCCTTAGTCTTACCCTGCTGGACGGGGTCAGTTAACTGTTACACTGATCACGTAAATGCGTTACTGAGAGAGAGAGAGAGAGAGAGAGAGAGAACTGACAGCGACAAAGGCAATAGAGAAGTTGTGATTGAAAGACATGCTAATTGTTTACCACTTCAAATAATTATCAGCACCATTTGGTCGGCCAGTGTCTGCGAGCGATCAGTGTATGTGCAGGCGCTTGTATG
>CM031606.1:33397785-33400285 GCA_018398815.1 Conus ventricosus
TGAATGGACGTGTCCTTTTGAAACGCATCGATTCTTGCAGAGGGTCGATTTTGAACACACACTTAAGTCCCAACGTACAAAAACACCAGTCAAAAACGATCGAAGGGAGAGAACAGTTTTCAGTTCACCAAGACCGTTAGTGTGTAGTAGGCCTACTTGGGGGAAAAATCAATAAATAATGTCGAGAGAGTGGGGGGGGGGGGGGGGGGGGGGGGGGAGGGGGGGGAGAAGATCCGCACGACTTGCTCCCATGGTTAACAGATGTGTCGTAAAACGACACGGCTGGATGAGTTTCTCGGTCGGTCGTCTAATTCCTTTTCCCTCGATGTTAACCTGTTGCATGACCCCCCCCCCCCCCCCCCCCCCCCTCCCCCCCTTTCCGTTTTCTGGACATGGAGTATACTACCTACGAACAAACTGTTTTCGTTGTGAACTTTAGAGAAAAATGAAATGATAATGCACAAACTGCTTTGTTAAAATGTTACCTAAAGACCAATCTCAAAAGCATCAAGCATGATCACAGTCTTTCGTTTGCATCATCAGCATAATCAAGGTATCATGCGCATATTCATTTCACCTAAACCTGCTTAAGCAGTTTTTTTTTTGATTAACAACTTTAAATCCCCACATTTAGTTTACATCCACTGTTGAGCGTAGGCCTCCACTTTGGCCTAACTTTCCAGTACAATTATGAACCAAATATAGATGAGAATATACCAGCAATGGAAATCAAACCATTCACACACACACACACACTGTCACTCAGCATCACCTACTGTGTTAGCACGTGATCTGTTTTGATAAATCAATAAGCGTTGCGTGTGAGTAGGTAAGCATTGGCATATGTGTAAACTTAAATAGTATTGGCCAAATGCGACGGAAAAGTGACATGCGGGCCGAACTTGGCTAATTCTCACATACACCAGACACACGGCAGAATGCGCCTGCGCGAACAGACGAGGTTCAAGTGGCAACTGACGGTCTGCAGCATCTAATCTTTTGTCCACGTCAAAAGTTCTTTGAGTCTACCCTTTCCCCTTCTCCGTCTCCCACACCCTCCCCAAACTCTTCTTCTTCACTGTAGGCCTACTCTAACCACATGCTACGATCCCCACTGCGTTAATTGTATTTTCCTGCACGGTATAGGCAGGCCAACATCGGCACGTCGCGCCCGGGCTGATTCGAAACTGACACATTTCACGCCAGCCAGCACAGCCGAAACACGTCGTGCAGCCTATAAATAAGGAACACGGCAAGACTTGTCATCCTCACATGAGCGAAGGAACAGTCATCTATGCTTTTATCTGAGCCGACCTGAACGAAATTTCACCTAGTTTGTTCTCGTTCGTTGGCTTGACGAAGGAAAGTAGGTGTAGCAGACGACACGCAACTCCGCAGACGACAGCTGAACAACATGGCTCCCACTCAAATCACCGCCTGCAGTCTGCGCGATGTACGCTTTCCGACGTCTCTCGAGAAAGATGGATCAGATGCAATGGTTTGTTGTTGTTCTGTCTATCCGAGCTGGCCAAGTTGTCCGTGTTGTTTACTGTGTGCATGACTCCATTTTGAATCGAAACTAATTTGTTACATTTCTCTCATCGTTATCGGAAGTAAAAGCCAACATCTAGGCCTACTCAAAGGCGAAAAACGGTGGCTCTGCCTACCAATCGCATAGCAAATCACAGAACGTGCGCTGTAAGAGTGACCAACTTTAAACGGTCCAGAGTCTAATTCAACTTCTTTCCGATTAAAATCCTCATCATTAATACAACTAAGATGAATATAATTGTTTATGAGGCTGGAGCCACTTAAAACTTCCCTTCAGTTAATCAGTTATTTTCCCGCATACCAAAAATAGTAACGTCCTCTGATTGGTGAGAAGAGCTGTCGAAATGTACTCCTTCGACTCGAGAGTGAATGATCCGCCCCCAGGATCGATGATGGATGGCGGGGGCATTCGTTTTTGCATCGGTCTAGCTTGTTGTCGTGGTGTGTGTGTGTGTGTTTTAATTAAATTTTCTGCTTTGCGGGATTGGGGACTGAGGGAAGCGCTAGTTGTTTCGCAACCCGCAGTTCGGTGATTCCTCCCCCCCCCCCCCTCCCCATTTGAATTGAGCTGTACCGATGCAGTGTTGAAATCTGGGCCGCCATATTGCCCCAAGCCAAATACGCCCTCGGCGGGGGGAAACGCTGTGCGTGTGACACGGGCTAAACAAAAGTGCAACCCACTTTCGGTGTGTGCGTGCGGCTGGGTACGTTTGAGGAGTGCGGTATGCCTGAGCACTGTCTCAATGCGGGCCGCCTAAGGCAGGCTATACACGTGCTGGAGAACACAAAGAAAAAACAAGGGGGGGGGGGGGATTCTGACTTGCGGAGTTCAGCCGTGGCCCAGGACTCACTGGCTGGATGCCGGCCACGGTCCATCCAGAGAGAGAGAGATGAACCATTTTATTGTCAGATTAACTCAGGGTTGTACTGACATTTAAGAAAACAGTAT
>CM031606.1:33405285-33440285 GCA_018398815.1 Conus ventricosus
TGTACGCTGTGGGTATGACTTAGTGGAGTCAGTGATTCTTTATGTACGCTGTGGGTATGACTTAGTGGAGTGAGTGATTCTTTATGCACTTTGTGGGTATGACTTAGTGGAGTGAGTGATTCTTTATGTACCCTGTAGGTATGACTTGGTGGAGTGAGTGATTCTTTATGTACCCTGTGGGTATGACTTAGTGGAGTGAGTGATTCTTTATGCACTTTGTGGGTATGACTTAGTGGAGTGAGTGATTCTTTATGTACGCTGTGGGTATGACTTAGAGGAGTGAGTGATTCTTTGTGTACCTTGTGGGTATGACTTAGTGGAGTGAGTGATTCTTTATGCACCCTGTGGGTATGACCTAGAGGAGTGACGTTTAGTCAGATCTTATTGATAGTGGGAGGCTGCAAAAATATTTCTAGTTGTATTGTAGTTCTGTTGTATTCTGTCATATTGTTGTATTTTGTCATATTGTATTCTGTCATATTGTTGTATTCTTTTATATTGATATATTGTCATATTGTTGTATTCTGTCAAATGGTTGTATCCTATTCTGTTCCGTTTTATTCTGATCTGTTCTATTTTTGTGACAAGTCAAAATTGTCATCCAGCACTCCATCCTCACAAACGCCCACAAACTCTTGTACAAACTGTACACACACACGCCATCCCCCTTTCTCTCTCCCTTCTGTCTCACAAACGTTAGCATAGATTTCAAATCTATGCCAGCTCTCCCCTCTCAAAGCCCTTACCCACCCCCACTCCCCTTCTCTCCCAGCTTTATCGTTTTTAGTTGTAGTGTAGTTCTTTTGTGTTCTATCGTATTGTTGTATTCTGCTCCGTTGTGTTCTGATCCGTTCTGTTTTCAATTCTAGCTTTTAATTTTCTTGAAGAAGGGGTGAGGAGCTGAAGAGGGGTGGTGTTACATTTCAGTCTATGATGCTCATACGCCGCGCCCAGCCGACCGCAGAGGGTCAAGTTAGGGCTGGGGGTGGTAAGAAATGAAATTTAATGCTATACAAGGAAACATTTTCTAATTGCTGGCGTTTGTGACGAGCAATTTTTTTCAGCAGAATTACATTTATCTATATAGCGAGTTCGTCTGGGAGTGTGGACAGCAGGCTTGAACTTCATGAGTGCCACAGAAATGGAAGTCAGTGGTTTTGAAATATGCAAACAGTAAGGGGCTATAATTCAAAACCTTTCAAGACATTGTACCGCCATTTAGTTGTTTCAGAAAGGTGATACAGAGCATGACTGTTCCAAAAATCGATGGTCATTTTGTGCTGGGAGGATTGTTCAGCGTTGTTTACCCCGGTAGCTAACATAGTTGCAGGGAGAATCTCCAGTACATGCAAGAAGTTGATCTCCGAAGCTAAGGAACAACCCAGCGTGAAAGAAATCCCACCTAAAAGTCTGCATGAGTGCCAGGCAGTCGGGAAATGTATTGTTTAAATACTTTAACTGAAAAAAAAACTCCCAAGCAAGACATAGTTCTTCACAGCAGATCTTGAAAGAAGAATCCAAACCATGGAAAAGAGGTGCTTCCACAAGATACTGATCGTCAAACACGCTGACCTTGTCAACAATGAATAGTGTGTCATACCAGATACTAATCGTCAAACACGCTGACCTTGTCAACAATGAACAGTGTGTCATACCAGATAAATCATCAAACACGCTGAGCTTGTCAACAATGAACAGTGTGTCATACCAGATACTAATCGTCAAACACACTGACCTTGTCAACGATGAGCAGTGTGTCTACCAGATACTAATCGTCAAACACCTGACCTTGTAACGCATGAACAGTGTGTCATACCAGATACTAATGTCAAACACGCTGACCTTGTCAAAATGAACAGTGTGTCATACCAGATACTAATCATCAAACACGCTGAGCTTGTCAACAATGAACAGTGTGTCATACAGATACTAATCGTCAACACGTGACCTTGTCAACAATGAACAGTGTGTCATACATACACAATCTTCAAACACGCTGACCTTGTCAACAATGAACAGTGTGTCATACCAGATACTAATCATCAGACACGCTGACCTTGTCTAAACCATGAGCAGTGTGTCATACCAGATACTAATCATCAGACACGCTGACCTTGTCTAAACCATGAGCAGTGTGTCACACCATCGAGCAGCACGTCAAGCTATACGAAGATTTCTGGCATCAGTTAAGGAAACGAACAATGTGTATATCATTTGTAACAAAATTCAGTGGCCTTGCTGTAACAACCCTAACGAAACCACTGAGGGAGAAGGTATGGTAATGTTGCTTATAGCCCAGCCGACCGCAAAGGATCATACCAGGGGATGAGGGAGGAGGGGAAGACGGAAAAAACGATGGTCCGGCCCTGGATACATACCCGACATTGAAAGAACCCGGTAAACTGTTCTTTAGTGTTGCCCCCGATGACTTCCCAATGAGTAAAGGGAGAAGGAGAAAAAGAAGAGGAGGAAGGCGAAGGAAAAGAACAAGAAGAAGAAAAAGGAAGAGGGAAGAGCAGGGGCAGGACGACAAGAAGGCGAAATACAATCAAGGAAAATTGCTACTTACTGATTGGTAGTATCTAACATAAGAAACGTAAGAGAAGCGACCTCGGTCAGACAACAAGTCAGCGCACACTCTGGCAGAGAAGAGTTTCTCTCAGCAGATATCATGCACTAAACATTTGCCTGCTACGTTCATGTATCTCGCCAAGACTCCCTGTCCAAGTCCACTGCGCAGGGAGCAGGGAGCGGTGGACGTCGGTCTCAGAGTCGGACCAAAGACGTTCTGGATGGTCATCCTCAAGGATTTGAGTGGTGACAACTCCTCTGAGATTCTGCGCATGACACAGGACAGAGGACGTTGGAGACGGCTACCCGCGCAGGGTACCCTACCACCAACAGTCATGAGTCGGTAATAAATACGGGAGTACATTTTACACGGTAAAAATGATTGAATTTTGTGATGGATCTGTGTTCATGGTTGAAGGAAATTTGAAGCGTTTGTTTATATCCTGTATTTACAATACCAACAGACACTGTGGTGTGGATCATACATGCGCGCTAAAGGTCTGACCAGCGCCAAGGGTTAAGCACAGGTCGGAGGTCCTAGGACACCATCACGAGGTTTCCCACCTTTACGCCCACCCCCGCACCCCACCCTTAACTTGCCGCCCCACTCCTCCGCCTATCTTCTCCTTTATCTTTACAGCTGTCTTCGTTTCATTTTGACGTAGACCAGTGATTCAACAGATTGGTGTAGCATATGATGATGGACTAATCTACATGTAGTATATCGTCATCTTGACAGTTGAAACTGAGATTGACATTAAGCAATCTCTCTCTCTCTCTCTCTCTCTCTCTCTCTCTCTCTCTCTCTCTCTCTCTCTCTCTCTCTCTCTCTCTCTCTCTCCTCTCTCTCTCTTCTCTCTCTCTTCTCTCCCTTCTCTCTCTCTTTTCCCTCTTCTCCCTCTCTCTCTTGCTCTCTCCCCCTTCTCTCCCATCTCTCTCCCCTCTCTCTCTCTGTCCCCTTCTCTCTCTCTCTCTCTCTCTCTCCTCTCTCTCTCTCTCTCTCTCTCTCTCTCTCTCTCCTCTTTCTCTCCTCCTCTTTCTCTCCCTCCCCCCTCCCCCCCCCCTCTCTCTCTCTCTCTCTTCATCCTTTTAAAACAACCAATACCATGGCTCGTGATACTAAGATTAAAACCATCTGTTTTGTCTTTGTTTCCATTCAGCCGTTGTGGAAACTCCTGGTAGATATGGTGAGTAATGATTATACGATTCTTGAATGGAACCTCCTGTGTGTGTGTGGTGTGGTGTGTGGTGTGTGTGTGTGTGTGTGTACGCGCGCGCTTGAGCATGTGCATGCTTGTGTGTTTATTTTTAAATGGAGAACGTAAAGCGTGTGCATGTTTGTTTATTTATCAATGGTGTTGTGAAGTGTGTTGTGGTGTGTGTGTGTGTGGTGTGGATGTGTGTGTGTGGTGTGTGTGCTCGCATGTTATGTTTGTTTTACTTTCATTTGAGTGTGAAGAGAAAGATCAGTAAAGGACATGACAAGGACAGTAGAAAACATTTGATATTTCTTTTTACTAGTTGCAAGTGAACGACTGCAGGAGGAGAATCAATAAAACAAGGCTATTCAGGCAAGAACAAACAAAGGACAACGACAATGAACGAGCAATCACTTATCTTCAATCACTTCAGCGCTAGGTGGACGTTGATGCTAACATTATTTAAAATTATTTTCTTTGTTTTCTCAGTAGCGTGCCATAATAGTGACAAAATGAACCTTTAATCACTTATCTCAATCTTTGTTCTATGGTTGGTTATTAGGAACAGAAAAGCTTATAACCATCGATTTTAGATAATTGAGTATCGAATATTCTACGTTTGTTTTTCTCATACTTTATATGAGTGTGGACAAAGGTGCTGTGTGTGCTGTTGTGTTGTGTGTGTCTGTGTGTGTGGTGTGTGTGTGTATTTCAAGTAGTTTTGTTTATTTTCATGACTCTCGATTTTGTTGAGTTTCAGTCCGCGGCAGGTTGTAAACACTGTAAACGTTTAGTTGTTGTTTTTTTTTGTAGATGTGTCTGCTTAGTGTGGTCATCGTTGTTTTTTTTTTTCTGGTATTGTTTCAAAGATTTCCTCTCTCTTCTCTTCTCTACTCTAGTCTTTGTTGTTGTCTGTCCGCTGCTGTAACTGTCAATTTGTTGTCTGTTTCTCTCTCTTTCTCTCAATCTCTCTCATGCTGTCATCCTCTCTTTCTCTTCTCTCTCTCTCTCTTTCCTCATTTTGTCGGTTTCTCATCAGTACATTACATACTCAGAACACACCACACACACACTACTCAACTTACACTCTTCCCACACACACTACACACACACCACACACACGCCGCTGCGCGCGTGCGGGATCGCTGCATTTTGTCTGCGTGTGTACTGCGATGTGCGTGCTTACTTAGCAGAGTGCACCGGTGCGCACGCGCGCGCGCGCGGCGCGCGTCGGTGTGTGTGTGGAGGTAGAGAAGAGAGTACGCGTGGATGATGAGAGAGCAGAGACAGAGAGAGAGAGAGTCCGTTTTTCCTAAAAGTTAAATGCTTGATAACTAAATGCATACAGCTACGTTGTCTTAACGACTAGTACGACTGATCGATTAGCATTTGCAATGGTTTGCAGAATGGACGCGCTCACGCCTCAGGAAGCAGTAGGTGAGAACTGGATCTGTGAAATGAATGCGGTGTTTGATGCGCGCACGTACTTACACACACACACACACACACACACACACACACACACACACACACACACACACACACACACAAACATAAACACACACACACACACACACACATACACACACGCTACACTGAACTTATGTGTTTTTGATGCTATTATACAGTTTTGAAAAATACTTGTGTTTTTTTTCACCGTCCTTTAGTTAGCAGCAAGAGCTAGATTTCGATTGTCATTTATGTATTATAAATTGATTTTTTTCCAGAAATGCTGAAAAAAGTTCGAGCAGGCAAGGAAGAAAGAGGTATGTATATTATCTTCTGGTTTGTGCTATACAATGAATAACTCTCTCTCTCTCTTTCTCTGCCTGTGTGTGGTGTGTGTGTGTGTGTGTGGTCGCGCGCGCGCGCTTGTGTACGTGCGTGGGTGTGAGAGAGAGGAGTGGGTAAAAGGGATTGGAGAATGTGACAATTTAAAAAATAAGGAAGAAACTTCTCTTCTCTCTCTGTCTCTGTCTGTCTGTCTGTCTGTCTCTCTCTCTCTCTCTCTCTCTCTCTCTCTCTCTCTCTCTCTTCTTGTTTGTCACAGCCTCTGTCTCGGTCTGTCTCTCTCTGTCTGTGCTTATGTATTTTAATGAATCTATGCATGTAATCCAGCATGATTAAAAGAATATTATAAAATAAGCGGGTGGGTAAATGGTTTCCTGTGTGCTTGCTTTCGTGCATGCCCTTGTATGTGTTTCTGTAAGTGGAAGGAGAAAGGGTGCACGCGACTTTCGTGTGTGCATGTGCGTGCGGATGTGCAAGTTGGGGATTGCGCACGTGAATCCGTGTGTGGATACATTTTCAAATTATGCTTTATGCTTCAAAGTTCTGCTGTAAATGTCAACACCCAGTCCTCCTATAATTAGACTCTATGTAGAATGTGAATATTCTGCTGAGAACATGGACCAGTTACCAAACAGTTTCGGTGATGATGTACAGGGAAAAAAGAGCATAATCCGATGATAAAGAAGTGCTCTTTCTTATTTGCATAGCTCTCAAAACTACATTTTTATTGGTCATATTTCACATGATCTGCATCGTTGATGGAAAATCGATGAGTCAGAGAATGCATGGATTCTTAAAATCTCTCTCTCCTCTCTCTCTCCTCTCTCTCTCTCTCTCTGTCGCTCTCTCTCTCTCTGTCTCTCTCTCTCTCTCTCTCTCTCTTCTCCCTCTCTCTCTCTCTCTCTCTCTCTCCTCTGTGCTGTAGGCTTATTTGTTGGGCTACATAAGTGTGAGACCAAGAAAAAAAATCTCCACACACACACACACACACACAAACGCGCGCGCGCGCACGCACAGAGCTAGGTAGGTATATATGTTCTTCCGTCATTACATTAACGACTTGGCAAAGATTTAAATGAAAGAAAAAAGGGGGTTAGGGCAACAGGAAGGAGAAGAAGAAAATGAGAACCTAAAGTCACGGAAATGTATTATAAATGATAAACCCTTCACTAGCGGCATATGGGAACCATTGGAATCCTTTATGAAGACAGCTCATATATACTTGCACGCACACACCACACACACACCACACACACACACACACACACTAATAAATGTGATGGAAAAATGGTTAGTCTGCACTTGTTTTCTTTCACAACAACTGAATTGTTCAGCTTATTATATGCTTATATATAAACTGTTTTTACGTACATCTCTGTGTGTGCACCCGCTTGTGTGTGTGTTAGCTGCTTGATTAGTCACGATCCAGTAACTTTTTTACCATGTAAAGCGGGGAGATGTTAACAGTAAGTAGTTACATGCCCATAACATCAAATTGATCCTTTTTGCGGTAGCCATTCGCCTAGGACTCATGCAGACAAGAGGGACACAGAACAAACAAGGAAACTCCCCATGGTAGACGAAGAAAGACAAAGAACAAACGAGGAGAAAGTTCTCTTGTTTGTCTTGCGCGTCTTGTCTCACCACGGGAGCAAAAAGCTGTCTTTCCCGATAGTCATCTGTGGCGATTATTCAAAGCATTTCACGGCGTTGATGTTGTGATGTGCAGAGAGAGAAATGGAAGAGAAGGGATTCCCCAGCTACACCACATCCTGCGGCTGGCTAGGCTACGATGATGAGAAAATCAAACGGGTAAGAAAAAGGCAATCATCCGGCCCTCGGGACACAGCTCATAAGCGCTCCTTAACGCCATTACCTGTAGCATAGCGTGGGATTTCCTACCTCACTGTCGGCACTCTACTGATTTTTCACCTAGCGGCTTTTGAAAATGGTCATTTACAGAAAATGGCCCTTATAGACGACGCTATGAAATTAGGTTAAGTCCTTCCCATCTGTGGTTTAGCGAACAGACTGACAGAAAATTATTCCATCACGACGCAAAAACAGTATCTTGTTCTTGGCCTGCGTGGTGGGTATGAATCTTGGAACGGTTGGAAAATGGATTGTACAGTTTTAGTACTTTGTTCGGTTTAGAGGTTTCAGATACTTATTAAGGTTGTTGGTTGGAATTCTATCTAATATTCTGTCTCGTCTGTTTAGTGCCCTGCCACACACAGGTGAATTTGAATATCAAAATGAAACTTTTACCTTGTAAGTGTTAGGATTCACACACCGCGCGCGCGCACACACACACACACGCAAAACACACACACACACACACACACACACACGTACACACACACACACACACACACACACACACACACACCACACACACACACACACAGCAGCAGAGGGAGGTGTGGTAATTTCACGTAGAGACTAGATTTGATTGTTCCATACGGACTGCAGTGCTAAAGCGGCGATAAGACAAACTGGTGGAGCCTGAATGATGAGCATGGCAAGAATGCTACTGAAAGGACACGAAAGATTAGACAGAAAAGAAATCGCTCAAACAGACAAGTAGACAGACAGATAGATAGACAAAAAGGCCATGCTCGCAATTGTTCAGAATTGTTCATGGCGTTTACCAGTCGCGGTTGCTACGCTTCTGTATGATCTGGATCAAAATTCAAAGTCGCAGTCAAAAGTCGTCTACCAGCTTGCATTGATTGTAGGGATTTATCGTAAAAGTTTTGGACTGAGGTCATAGCGGCTTCGACTGACATATGTAGAAAGTGAAAATCAAAACAATAGATGGTTGATCATTTCCACACCTAAAAAGTGGTGAAAGCTGTGAACGTTAAATAAACAAACAAACTGAGAAGCCGCAAACTTTTTTTTTTTTGCGGCGACAAACAATATGAAACATACAACACTGAAAGATTACAAGCCTGTACGGAAATGCTGTAGGTCTCGAAACTTACAGCATACTGTATAAACACTGGTTGGGAGGGCGGTTAATATGTCACAGTTTTGTTCTTTTTGTTGTTGTTTTTGTTTAGAAATCTTCTTGATGGATCTTTATTAGACTGAACACAGAAAATAGCTATGCAGTTCGCTTAGAGTCACCTAGATTTCGTCATTTTTTAAGCCCGTGGGTTGATATATGTGAGAATTAACATGATAATATGACATCAGTAAATTCGTTCAAGTGTGACCTGACTAAATGATATGGACTGCAGGTCCGAGTCGTTGGATGTCTCTTGGATGTTTATTCCATCACTCATTGTAAGCTTTGCTGTTTTTTGTGTATTCGTTTGCATGCTACATGATTTGTCTTTTACATGCCTAGTTTCCGTCGTCATCTTGCAGATCTGTTGAAACGTATCTGTCTGTCTGTCTGTCTGTCTGTCTTCTGTCTCTCTCTCTCTCTCTCTCTCTCTCTCTTCCTCCTCCTCCTCTCCTCTTCCATCCCTCCCTCGCTCTCTCCCCTCCCTCTCTCCTCTCTCTCTCCCTCTCCCTCTCTCTCTCTCTCTCTCTCTCTCTCTTTTCTCTCTCTCTCTCTCTCTCTCTCATCTCTCTCTCTCTCTGTCTCTCTCAGTCGCGCTGTAGGTGATGTCACCTCTTTCTTTGACAGAATGTGATAAGGTATAGAATCATGATCTTTTCGTAAGAAACTTGTCATTGCATATGAGCGTGGTTGTCATGTTGCAGCTTTGCAAAGAGGCGATGGCAGAAGGTATCACGAGGTAAGCACGTATCACATTAGGAAGAATTTAAATTCGTATTAGGTGTTAAGATAATCCATTCTGTATTCAATAACAAGATGGAAAGTACATGTACCATTCTGGCAAACGTGATATCTTTTTTTGGGCCACAAAAGTGATAGCTCGTGCTTGGTGTTGAGACAACACAAGTCTTAAGACAATGCAGTCCATTCCACCTTTAAATAAGAACGATCTCATATTAATTCAACATTGATGTAAAACTACGCGTAGATAGTACATCATAAACAGGATGACAACCAGGCCTTTTTTGCTTGAAAGATGGGGACATTAATTATAGATGATAGTTCATTTGTTGTCTAAATCATGTTTGTTTTTGCTAATATCGGCGCTGGCTCATGGTTGTGTCATGTGTTTCAATTTTTGTTTGTGTGCATGTGAAAGAAATTAACAGAGAGAGAGAGAGAGAAGGGTGGGGGGAGAGATAGCTGTTTGTGGGTTGTACACTGTATGAGGCGAAGAGGAAATAACCGATCTGACCTCAAACAGGTTCAAGGCCAAAGTTGGTGCAGATCTTGAGGATGACAAGAGACGATGTCGCATTCTGCGAGACACCATTGGTCCTGACAACATGCTGGTGAGACATATACGTGTAGATGTTTAGGTTGGGTTCCTGTGAAACTTTGTGTGTGTGTGGTGTGTGTACCCGCTGCTCGCACATGTTTATATACTTTTATTCTAGGTCACAATCGGCTGTATCTTTTGTATGTGTCAAAATGACACTGTTGTCCCTACAGAAATCATAGATGGAAATTTCCATGTAAACTTCTTTGCATCCTATTGTAACGGAGCAGTGAACCAGCAGCCACCCAACTACTTTGCCAAATAAATCGATCATCAAGTTGATCAAATCAACTGCTCAGTCGTTGATCAACTGACAGTCATTCGTGGCTTCTGTCCAAGTCAGCATTGATTCAAGAACTTTTTTAAAAATTGAAATACCATTTCTTTTCTCCCTTAATTTTCTCTAACAGTTGGAGAGAAAGGTGTAGTTGTTATGCCCGCAAAGGCTGTACTGGCAAAGAAAATTATTCATCGCACTATTTTTATATCCGTACTATACCTGGTACTGCCGTTAATGACGGTGGTTTTGTTTTTCATCCATGTGTGGAAGATGGTGGACGCCAACCAGCGCTGGGAAGTGCAGGAGGCCATTGACTGGATGAAGGAGCTGTCGGACTGTCGGATTGGCTGGATTGAGGAACCCACCTCCCCTGACGACGTCCTAGGACACCAACGGATTGCTCAGGTACAGAACTGTTACCTTAGCTTCCCAGCAATATAATAAAGCGCATCATCCACTACATATGACCTGTTAGAATACAAAGGCGTAGCTCAGGTAAAGGGCTGCCACTAGCAACGCGACTGACCGTAGTTGTTTTTACGATTGTTATTTTTCTAATTTTGATAATAACAGCCATCATAGGGATGTCGAAGTTTCTTTAAATGTAATTTGTATGTCCAGCTTCTGGCAAATCTGATTGTGACATTTCCTTTTTTCTATCACTCTGTTCGTGAGCCTTTTTTGGAAAGTGTACGTACTATGGTCCACCACTTCTGCCATATGGCTAAGTCATATGTCACTGTTATAGAAAGTCTTTTCCACCCTTTTTTTGTCTGGCTAGAGTTTTTACTTGCATTTCTCTTGTAATCCGACGACTACGTGGTGAGATTGTATACCTGGGTGGGTGCTAGCTGTGTATTTTCATGTGATGGACCTGGGGTGGGGGTTGGGGGAAGGGGGGCTGGCTTTCTACGTATTTTGTCGTATTTGTGTGATTTGAATTAGTGTGCTTGTTTGTTGCAACAGTTTTCTTGAATTTGGTTGTGAAAAGTGACTCGGAGTGGCTTTGTGTTCTCAGCATATCCTACTTTTATCAGCATTAACGTTGTCAGTATTTCGACTACTATGCTTCGAATTGTACAGTTTATGTATATAATATATATATATATTATATGTATATGTTTGTGTGTGTGTGTGTGTTAATTTGTAAATTTATACAAGGACTCACATGTATGTAATAATACTCCTAACATGGCCATACGCTGTCGACGGGACTATGAGGAATGGAAAGTGTAAACACAACAGGACAGTAGTAACACATCACTCACCATGGCTCATGATGTCCTAGATCATCAGCAGAGCTTTGATGTAATGATTATATGATTATGATAATGAACCACACCTTTCACTGACTATGATGATCATGATGTTTCATGTTTCTTCAAACTTTGCATCTCTGAACATCAAGATAAATGTTTCCAATGTAGTCATGAAAAATTGATTTGCAGGTATTCGTGTGTTGTTGTTTTTTTAAACAAAGAAAAACGACGTCTATACGTGAGAAACCTAGTTCGCTGTGAAATAATGTAAAATTGCAATACATGCAAATAGACATGGACTAAATTGTTTTTGTTTTCATGCGGCCGTTTGGCAAGGAAATAAAAGAACAGAACAGTAACATTACCGTGAAATATGAACCCAAGACTTAGGCAGTGATGCCTCTAGAAACCAAGATGGACATGGTAGAGCAATTTGAAAAAAAAAATTATGTTCGTGTTACCATTGTATCTCGCTCTCTGCACCTTGTGAAGAAGCAAAAAATTAAGGCGATGGGGTGGACAACGGTGAACATCAAATTAAGATACTTTACCTGTTCTTTGATTTCTCCAGTGCAACGTGGAACTGGCATAGGAGGAGGAAAATGTGTTGCACGTGCTCTTTAACTCGAGATTGTTTCCTGGGTCTGAGTAAGCAGGAGCTGTGCGCAGCGTCAGCAAGGTAATTCAGATAACAGGTAAAACACCTGGTTCTCTCTGTGTCCACAGGCACTGCGTCCGCTGGGAATCGGGGTGGCCACAGGGGAACAGTGTCAGAACCGCATCGTGTTCAAGCAGCTGCTGCAGGCGGGAGCCATGCAGTACTGTCAGATTGACGCCTGTCGTCTGGGAGGGGTCAGCGAGTGTGTGGCCGTCATCCTTATGGCCAACAAGTTTGGAGGTAGGGAGTGGGTTCTTAGGAAGTGGGGAAAAGAGTCTCGTGTGTGAGATGGGTGGTTGAGTTGGTGATCGTGGTGGGTTTTTTTTTATTTTACTTGATCTAACAGAACAGGAATATGTGCTAACCGTCAAACTCAAGGAATATCTAGGAGGTCCCGAGTCTTGAGTCCCATCAGACTCGGAATAATTGAAAGATTTTTTTTTTTTGCCTTGCTGACTCTTATTCATAGTTGTTGAGTGTGATATGGGTTCAAGTGTTTAACTGGAACCACATAGTCAAGTTTCATCCCCTGAATGGGTGTGTCTCTAAGAGTAGTGGTTTTTTGTGTTTTTTTTCTGTCGGGCCTCGATATATTATGACAGGAAGCAAAGAATACAGCCCTTTCTTAGAGCCTCAGAAAAGAATGGAACTCTACAGTGCCCTCAGAATTATCTTCAGTGATCATTATGTGGAGGGAAAGTCTCAAAATCAGTGGCCTTTCATGAACTTCCTTCATGGTGATCTCAGTTTCGATGTCTTCTCCCCAGTTATTGCCTGTGGTGAGGCCATGTCAAGGTCTTTGATACTTCAGAGAAACTGTTGTGGGGATGCTCACTCCTGTTGGCTCCACGACTAAGGAGTTATTGTCATCAGTGGGAGGCTTAGTGGCTGTTCTGTGTAGGATCAGAACAGGCATCGCTAAGAACTGCATTAGTGACTCTGCATCATTGCTGCATCTCCTTTGCTGGATTGCTTCACGACGACCCACTGTGACAGGACATGTGGATATGACTGAATGGAGAGGCTAGAATGAACAGCTCGGGAGTAAGGCCCGTGTAGAAGATGTGAGAGAAAGAAAATAGCGTCTGTGGAAAACACTTGGCCCTAAACCAGAGTTTTTAGACATTTCTGGAAAAAAGACACGGTGGAGTCTTTATCAAAGGGGAAGAAAAACCTTCGAAGAGTAGCGTCACATATCCCATGCCAATAGATGGTGGAGATGCTATGACTCATGCTTTGGACGTCAGGGTCTCCACAGTTATGTCTACGGTCACGTGCAACGGGGCAGAGGTACTGTGAATAGTCCATTCCATAACGTTGTCCACCCAGGACTTCGCTAGTCTGCTTTTGTAACATCCGCCATGACGAGTCATTGGGGGTGGGGGTGGGGTTGGGGTCCTTCAGTATGGAGGGCAGCCCCGGCGAGTCACCGTGCATGTGCCCGGCAAACTGAAGTTGTTTGATAATCTGGCAGAGAATCCGTCATGGCATTTCGGAGCAGGAATACTTGTCGAACTTCATCTCCTCAGCCTATTACATGAACATACTGTTATTGCAGTTATCTTGAATCAGGAATCAAGACCTGCACTGAAAATCTGCATGTTGGGGCGTGATTCTAACAGTCATGTGGATCAGTGTTGCCGGAATTCAGTTCATGTTGTTTGGTGTTATGTGGAGTGCAGTCAAACGAACGTAACATGTCTGCTGGCAGTGCCCGTGTGTCCCCATGGAGGCGGTGTCGGTCTGTGTGAGCTGATCCAGCATCTCTCCCTCTTTGACTACATTGCTGTGTCTGCCTCTCTGGAAAACAGGTGCGCGTGTGCGTGTGTGTGTGTGTGTGTGTGTGTGTGTGTGTGTGCTTCCTGCATATTGGTATGACCGTGCGCTTGTAAAAGCGCATTTTCTCTGAGCATGCTGATATACTGGCTTTAACTAGATTATTTAAAAAAATTCTGCAAGTAAGAAGATTGTGTGTTTGTGTGTGTGTGTGTGTGTGTGTGCTTCCTGCGTATTAGTATGAACGTGCGCTTGTGTGTTCCTGCAGTAAAATGCATTTTCTTTAAACATGCTGATATACTGGATTTAGATAAATCATTAAAAAAAAAACCTCTGCAAGTAAGATGATTGTGTGTGTGTGTGTGTGTGTGGTACAAGATTTTGAAGCTGCATTCACAAATTCCTGTAGGAACAGTGATTATTCTGCCTTCTGAGCCATGTTTCTGGCTCTCTGTTAACGACGTTTCAGAAAGGAATTTTACAAATGAAAGTACTTTATGTGTCCAAACAAATGCCTTAAAATAAAGAAAAAGAAAAAATAATCGGGAAAACGGGAGATAACATCGCCTCTATTCAACCAAGTCAGCCTGAGTGGTCGCTCTTGGTGAGCTCACACTATAACGTTCTTTCCGATCACAGAGGGAGGTGAGAGGGCATCTTAGTATTTGGATAGGTATGTCATAAAACTACTTTTAGTAGGAAAATTCCTCTTCTTCAGACTTACGTGTCAAAGAAAAAGAACAAACCCGTCGACGAACGAATGATACTTGTCAAGTAGACAACGTTGTACTTCTCTCAAAAGTGAAACTCGTGGTGTCGCTCTGAACTAAAACTTTCGTAAGACAAAACTCGTAACAAGCACCTTCATAACAGCGTGGGGCGGTCTTAGCGAGTGAAAACTCAGAATTCTGAATAAAAACGTCATAGTCACAATGATCAACCAAAACATCCTCTTGATGTCTCGACACACGTCCTCCCGCATCCTCCCCGCGCACACCGAAATGACACCGGTCTGAGATCGCCCAGTCCCCCAGCCAGAATTCCCTTTGGCTCGCCTTTTTGCCACACGAACCGTGAGTCAAGAACGGAAAGCATCTTCGACATGCGGAGCAAATTCGAGAGGCTGTATTCAAATTCGACTTGGCAGACGCCATGGCGCTAGAAGTCGATTACTGATACTGTAGCGAAGACACGATATGGAGCGATTTCTAGCGTTTCTTGCTGAGAAGCCAACGATGGAGCACTTTCTTCCTCAGAAGAAAAGGCCGATTGCAAAGAACGCTGTGTGATTCCATTACACGACGGAACCGAAGCTCGAAATCGTAAGAGCCGATCTGGACGTGTTCCTTTGCCAAGGAAAAGGAGAAAACTGAACCCCTCCAGTCAGGGCGGGGGGATGTTGTGAGCTTACTAAGGGCGATCATTCTTGCTGGCATGGTGGAATAGAGGTGAGGTTAGCTCTCCACTCTCTACATTTTTTTTTTCAGTAAGAGGGAGGGGGGGAGGGAGGTCCTGGTGTATGGCGCTTGCCAAGTTAGGATAAGGCAGTAGTTTGGACAGGTAAGTATGCAGAAACTTGTTTTAAGGCTATTGTAAGAATGAATGTTCACCATTCTAACCGGATTGTTGACAGGCAAGTGTCATTTTATTTTCAGTATGACACGACTTAATACAAAAGCCTTTTTCAAAGTTTTAAGTAGAACCAAAATGATATGCGACAGTAGAACCAGAATGAAATGCGACATTTGAATCTTTTTATGTTTTTCACAGAATGGCTGAGTATCTGGATCATCTGCACCAGCACTTCAAAACCCCATGTGTCATGAAAAGAGGTGCTACATGCCTCCAAAGGTTGGGAGTGGTGTGTTTATTGTGTGTGTGTGTGTTGTGTGTGTGGTGTGTGTGTGGACATTGCTCTCACATAAAAATGCTACCTTTTAAAAAATTAAATGATTTCTTCTTCAAAACATTTGCATTCTGATTTGTTGCTCGAATGTTTCTTTTTAACAACAGTTTCACAGTTCACACACACGCACACACACACACACACACACACACACACACACACACACACACACACACACATACAACACACCACACACACACACCACACCACACACACACACACACACACACACACACACACACACACACACTTTCAGTTACACATACGCACACATACACACACACATTTTCAATTACTCGTACAACACACACACACACACGACACACACACACACACACACACACACACACACACACACACACACCACACACACACAAGTTACATTACTCTTTTGACCCGTTTAGGACATGGAGGATTAAAGCTCACTAACACTTACCAAATTCACGTGAATCAAAATGAAAAATGGAAGGACTGATTTACTTACACGAATCTGTTTATGTTACTCGAGTTCATTTCATCAAACAATTCTTTACATGTAGAACTGTATTATTATTCATTGAATAATCATCTTCATTTATTCATTCTTTGTATCTTGTGAAGTATCTACCGTTTCCATGCAATCATATTTCAATACCTATTTCTTTATTATAGTTATTCATATCTATTCGTATGTGATTTATCAACCAAGGTTTCTTTGCAGTGATATTTTGATATAGGTTTATTTTCTTTATTTATGTTGCTTTGTATTGGTCTGTTTTGTGGTTTATCTACGAATGTCATGTAATTTTATGAATGTGTTTATTTTTCATTTATTCATTCATTTATTGGTGAATTTTCTCTTTTTTTTTTCTTCTAGGCCCCTGGTTACAGTGTGGACATGAAGGAGAGTTCTCTGGACGACTATGAATGGCCGCGGGGCAAGGTGTGGCAAACACTCATCGCCCAAGGCACCTACACCATGGACTGAATGAAACGGTCATCCTGTGACGTCTGAAATCTAGCCACGTTGACGAAAAAAGGAAAAACACAAACATACAAACAAACAAGCAAAAAAGTACCGACTTTGACTGTCGACTGTGAGTTCTGTTTACACTGTGCACGAAGCGTTGAAATTTTTGATGACGTTGAATTCTTCCAAGTCAACAAGTTAAAGAAACAAAAGTGTCGTAATGCCAATTTGGTAAAAACAGACAGCAGCAGCAATAAATTCATAACGCTGCAGGTAATGTTTAAAACAGCAATGAAAAGTTAATAGAAATTTAAAAAAATGAAACGAGTAGATGAAGAAGCCAGAATGAAGGACTATTCTTGAACTGGATGGGAGGGGGAGGAGAATGACGATGCTAAATGTTTTGAAAACCTGAAGTGAAAGAAAAAACAAACAAATATTAAAGGAAAGGACAACGTTGTCAGAAACAGTATGATTGCGTTTCCTGATTCATACTTTCTTTGTGTGAACGAATTAAAACAGGCCATAGGAAACCATATTCCGTCAAATTTTAACACAACATATCAGAAAATGTGTTGAGAAACATGATAAACAAAGTGTACTACTTAACAGTGGTCGGTACTGAACAGTTAAAACAGTTTCTATGGTCAAGACAAAATTATGTGTGATCTTATCATTAAAAAAAATCTCAATCGAAGATCGGAGGCAGTCATCCTTTCCCAAGTGTAAAGTAGAACTGTAATATTTTGTGGATGGACTTTGGGCTCTCTCTCTCTCTCTCTCTCTCTCTCTCTCTCTCTCTCTCTCTCTCTCTCTTTCTCCTCTTTTTCTCTCTCTCTCTTTGACTTTATTACTCTTTCTTTTGTCGTATTGGTTTTGTATCTTTCTTGTTTGCCTACGCCAGTAGAGACATACCTAGGCTGGGGGATGCTACAATGTATGTCGGACAGGGCGACAGTCATGTTTGTTGATAATTAGAATTCTTCTTGTATAATAGTGCCTCCTTTGCTTACACTACGGTAATTCTTTTTATTTCATTTATTACGTCTATGGCACATGTATATTTACTGGAATCAAGGAGAATACGACTGTGTTATATCTGCACTTCATATGTTCTGTTGTATTATTTAAGTGTATTGATGTCTGATAAAGCTCGAAATGAAGAGCGCGTGCACACACACACACACACACACCACACACCACACACCACACACACACACACACCACACACACACACACACGCACACACACGCGCGCGCACATGGAAGAACACACACACGCGCGCAGGCGCACACACACGCAGAAACACACTCGCGCGCATGCATTTGTACACAAGCATTTCTCTCTCTCTCTCTCTCTCTCTCCTCTCTCTCTCTCTCTCTCTCTCTCTCTCTCTCATCACTACACACACACACACACACACACACACACACACACACACACACACAACCACACGCACACAACACATATACGCGCGCGCAAACACACACACACACACACACACACACACACACACACACAACCCGAGTGGAAGACACACAAAACAACGGTACAGAGGGGAAAAAAGGGAGGGGGGGGGTGTTGTTGGAGGAGTACTGGGTCACAGAGCAGTCTGAACACAAAGACCAGTAAACCTTTCCACATCTGTACGAGCCGTTCCCTGGCGACACAGACTAGACCCGCCGTCACCCACCCATACGGCCGGAGGGTTCGATGCGCCGCTTGACACTGACTCTCACGACAGTGGCCCTCCAAGGGGGGCTGTCCACCTCTCCCTTGGTGTGCGGTGCTATGCCACTGCCCCTGGGCTGTTTTGACATCATGACCGACTGCTTGTACGGTCCGATTTGGCCCGTTGCATGCGTGTCCGTCCACTGAAAAGAACAACGGTCTGCGGACAAGTCCACGCTTACAAAGAAATGGTGGCTCCCTGGCCCACAGATACAGCAGTGATGCAAAGAACCGTATCAATATTATCGCGATACTCTTTACCTGTATTGATATTTTTCAATGATGATATTGGCAGCTGCAAATACCTGTACCCTATTGATAAGCGACAGTGCGCACATAATCATAAGATTGCCTATCCAATGATAGAGTCTAATGATAGAGTTGAACAGAAAATGGAGAGCATGTGTATAGATCCGTCGTGACCTTAAACAAAAACGTATTTTTCACATACATCTGCATAGATTTCATGCTCTCTCTCTCTCTCTCTCTCTCTCTCTCTCTCCTCTCTCTCTCTCTCACCACTCACACACACACACACACACACACACACACACACACACACACACACACACACCACATACATAACACACACACACACACACACACACACACACACCACAGAACTAGGTCACGAGTGAACACCGTGCTGCATGCTATGCTGACACGGAACACTTCCGCGACCCCCCGTGTGACGAAACAAGTCAGTACGATGACTCGGCTGTTTCCTTTCCGTTGGTGTCTACTTCGTGTGTTTGAACACACACACACAAACACACAAAATCAGGAATTAGACAAAATACTAACAACATAAAGGTTCAAAGTAACGCTTGCTTTAGTACAAGATTCGGGACAAAGTAAATTGTCTACAGATTTCTTCATCAGACGCAACACACAAGACATAAAACCTGTGCAGAATGCTCTCCAGATCACAACCAGCATGAAAATGACTCTGTGTGTGTGTGTGTCGGGTGTGTGTGTCGGGTGTAGATTAAGAGGAGTTTGATACACTGAAGTCTGTATATGATAAAAACTGATTGAATGAAAAGAAATCTACACTTAACATCAAATTTGAGATAGAAAGAAGTCTGTAAGGTGAGCTAGTCGATCAAAACAAACAAACAAAAAAAGAAAACAACAGAACTACACGTGTCGCGGAAACTCGGACGACAGCAGGGTGGTCAGATCATATCGGGCTGAACCGCTGGTCGGCCCAGCTGGTTTACATCACGACGAACAATGTGACAGACCTGTCGTGTCAGGCCTAGTCGAAATGCGGGCCCAGCCTCTGTCCCGCGACACGCCATACCCCTCTACTCGACTCGTCTGCGAAACGTCGCCCAGCCTTGCTACAAAGAACAGGGTTATGCATGTGTGGCCCTCTTCCCCACTTTTATTATAGATTGTTGTTATCACGGCAGGATACGGAGAGTTCCTCCGTGCACGAGCTTATCTCTGTGATATGATAACGTCCACATAGCTAATCGCAGTTGTAAGATGACCTCAACTTGTATCCCCCTACCCACCCCACCCCACCCCCAACTCCCACATCCTCGACCAGCTGTAGTGTATGACTTGTACTCCGTCAGGATCCAAACAGAGACGCATTTCTGACGGGAGAAACGCTAGAATTCTCGCTTGTTGGACGAGTAATGGCGTTTCGTTGCACACTCTAGCGGCGAGTTTGGCGGACGTTATAGAGAGAGATGGGCAAAGTAACTGGGGTCTCTCTCGCATGCTGGACCTAAGTGACACCGAACCATTCATTGGTACATGAAAAGAAGTAACGTCCTTTCATGAAACATGGAGCTTTCACGCTCAGCGCCCGAAGCAACAGGGGCATGTCGGCGGCTCTTCCTTTCGATCGCCAGGAAGTTTACAGATTTCGGCAAAATTTTGGAATAGGGACACCTTGACACCCACACCTTCACCCTCCCCTCCCAATGTTTCCCACCCCCTTCTGCTCTTATAAAACTTGCTTTGCTGTAATTTCATGCCTTGTCCATTTCCCCTCCTCCCACTGAGGGAGGACCCATCCCTCCCTTTCGGAAACCCCCTCCTAATGAAACTGATCCGCGTCTGACTTGGCATCACTTACAGTGGTCATGAAGATGATAATCATGTTGTTGGGTGTGTTCTTTTACTGCCTTGTCGATGTTTTAACAAGATCAAAATTAATTTTCAAAAAGCTGTTTTGATAGTAAGCTTATCGTTTACTTCATGCAGTCACTTATTGTAAAAACCGTAATCACTGTCATTTTTGTGGACAAAAACCCTGTTTTTTTACGATAATCAAAGCTAAAAAGTCCATCTATAGCTGCGTTCGTAAGCGTGACACGTCGATAGATATCTCGGTTCCAAATTTTCATGGCGAAAACTACTGATTTAACCGTGTGATGTCTTTGTTCGAACTGATGACGGCAAAATAATTCGAAGAAACAACAAGAGACATGCTAGGTAGGAGTTAATCTTAATGGCTCCTCCCCCCCCCCCCCCCCCCCCCCCCCCCCCCCTTAAAAATCTGAGTTTTAAATGTGAGCCCAGATCCAGTAAAATCGAGACTTTTTACATGAAAGATACAATCATTAGAAACGTCAAACAGTTGACAAACACAGCTGATTTGGCCCCACGACGTACAGTGACAGGCTCATAACAGTTTATCCCAAACAGTCCACAACCCCATCATATCACCGCGAGATTTGTCAGCCATATCACGTGACATTTTGTATATCAGCATACTAGGGCCAAAAGTTGGTAACAGCTATTTCCTAAGGAAAATGGACATTATCCTTAAGAAAACCGCAATGATAGGAAAATCTTTTATTAATGCAGTTACCCCTAAGTGGAGTAGTGTCCGCCTATGATCACAACTATTCACAGTCTGTTTTCCTTCAAACAGAAAATGGTTTTGCTGTTGTTCTCATGATCATCACTGTTTTGCACAGGATGATAATTGTTCTCTCCCGTTTTTTTTCGTGAAGATCACAGCCGTTTCCCTTGTTTTCATTTATATTTCCCAGAGAATCACAACTGTTTTTCCTTTTTTTTCTAGGGATGATAACTTTCCTTTTTTTTTTTCTTTTGAAAACAGGTATGATCCCCAGGACAACAGCGGTAGCAGGAAATCGGTCATTATCGCTGCACGCGCGCTGGTATTATCATAATTACCGCACCGGAAACCGAGGTCGTGAAAACGATTGAAATCCTTAGGGATAACAACAATACTTATTGTTTTCCCGTTCTTTTTTTTCCGTCAGAGTAATTGCTGTTTTGCTCGGGAAGACGGTTGCGACCCCTGGAGGTATAACAGCGATAATAGCTGCATTTCCTATCACTGCTATTTTCCTAAAGGATGATGACTGTTTTCCTTGGGAAAACATTTGTGATCCTTAGCTAATTAACAGTGATGATTATATGCCATTTGATCTCTTTATTATTACTGTTTTCCAGTAGGATGGTAGTATTACCTGTTTCTCGCTAAAGGAAAAAGCGGGAACAGCTATTATAGACTCTACAACAGACTTGTGACAACATTAAGCTCCCATAATCTCGCCCCGTGAGTGTCTCAAAGAAACGCTCCCTGTCTCCAAACTTGCGAGAATCTAAGGTTGTCTTGCCGACCAAATTGGTCACATGATTCGCGTTACATAATACATCATACAAAGGCTTGGTGGGGTTCAGCCAATCGCTAGCAAGTCAGCCGTGGATGCCGACTGCCATACCACGTTGAAAGCATCGCGGTTCTCGTCCGCAACGTCGGGCCTGCCTGGTCAGTACTTGGATGGTGAGAGTCACGGAACACATCGCAGCGCTGTACACTGAACACGGCCTAACCTCTTTGTCCCAGAGACGACGCCATAGCCTTTCGCGCCTGTGAAACGTCGCCCAGACTTACCACAAAGAACCACGTGGCTCCCTTGCCTACTTTTTTTGTTGTTATCACGTCTCGCCATGTCCTTTCCTCTTCAGTCCACGCTAACCGAAGACATGGAAAACTCGCAAGAAGGTGTGGAGCAATCATCACGTTTCGCCATGTCCCTCCCTCTTCATTCCACGCTAACAGAAGACATGAAAAAGTCGCAAGGTGTGGAGCAAAGGCCGGTGCTAAATGTTCCCGAAACTGATGGGGACGATTTAGCTGCGGCTTTTGAAAGTGTTCATCTGTCTCGCCGGGGCGTGATATTCCAACACAATTTGAACACAATTTCCGAGTACCAGTCCGACAGATGAAGGAGGTAAGAGACTGACGAGAGAGAGAGAGAGAGAGAGAGAGAGAGAGAGAATCATGTGTGATATATGTGTTTTTAATGGAATTAAATGTGTTTTTAATGGAATTAAAGTGAAACGAATTTATAAGCGAAAACAAAGACCGACTCAAACAAGTGGTGGTAAGTTTTGCTCCCATAAGAAAACCTAACACAGAGTAGGCTTAACTTTTAATCAAGACTGGCACAGCCTTTTAAACTTGAATAAAGTCAGACAAATACATAGACGAACAATCTAATAGTGGGGGAAAAAACAAGCGCAGACCAACAACTCGACGGTCTTCATAGCAATGACTTGGCAAAGATTTGGACTTAAGGTGGGGGAGGTTGAAGATGGAGAAACAGGGGACATAAAATTAAGAAAATATATTACAACTATGAAAACTTCACCAGCTGCATAAGGGAACCATCGCAATCCCCTTTGAAGGCAGATATATTTGTATTGCCTGTTCCGAGGCCTTTCGTCCGTTGGATCGGAACTCATCAGAGAGACACGGCTGGTTGTGTCTGCGCTCCTGGCGTCAAATAGCTCTAGACACACCACAGTCCATAATACTGTGGTGTTCTCACCACCAAGGGTGCAAAAAAGAATCCAATCGCACCCCCAAAGCACCCAGTGAAGGGTAGTAAATGAAACCAAATGAAAGTGTGGGAAGAAAAAAAAAGTTGCTGAAAAACTAAAGACATTATGCAAATAGTATAAGAATGTAGGGGGATAATCTTTGAACCTACGCTCGAGGATCCACCCAAGGATGTAAGGAGATCAAAAGACAAACACAAAAACGGACAGAAACAAATAACCTCAATTTAATCAAAATGAAATGAGGCAGGGAACAGTAAACAATTGGGGTAACTTTTGCTCCCACAAGAAAACCTAACTAAACTTGAATAAAGTCAGACAAATACAAAGACGAACAATCTAATAGTGGGGGAAAAAACAAGCGCAGACCAACAACTCGACTGTCTTAATAGCAATGGCTTGACAAAGATTTGGACTTAAGGTGGGGGGGAGGTTGAAGATTGAGAAACTGGGAACATAAAATTAAGAAAATATATTACAACTATGAAAACTCTTCACCAGCTGCATAAGGGAACGATCGCAATCCCTTTTGAAGGCAGATATATTTGTATTGCCTGTTCCGAGGCCTTTCGTCCGCTGGATCGGAACTTATCAGGGAGACACGGCTGGTTGTGTCTGCGCTCCTGCGTCAAATAGAGACGCACCACAGTCCATAATACCATGGTGATCTCACCACCAAGGGTGCAAAAAAGAATCCGATAGCACCCCCAAAGCAGCAAGTGAAGGGTAGTAATGAAACCAAATGAAAGTGTGGGGAAGAAAAAATAATTGCTGAAAAACTAAAGACACTATGCAAATAGTATAAAATGTAGGGGACAATCTTTGAGCCTACGCTTGAGGATCCACCCAAGGATGCAAGGGAGATCAAAAGACAAACACAAAAACGGACAGAAACAAATACAAATAACCTCAATTTAATCAAAACGAAATTGGAAATGAAATCGAATGAGCAGGGAACAGTAAACAATAAACAGTAAACAAGTGTAACTTTTGCTCCCATAAGAAACCTAACACAGAGAAACTTTTATTCAAGACTGGCACAGCCTTATATAAGCGCACAAATGCACACGCACACGCACGCACACACACGCATACACATAAGCGCACAAATGCACACACGCACACACACACACACACACACGCACACGCACATGCGCACACTATATAAGTAAACACAAAACACGCAAAAATCATTGTTATATCTTTGTTTAATAGGGGTTTCCGGTATTTCTGGGGTTTCCGGGGATTTCGGTGGTCGCACGCGCACACCGCACACCGCACATGCGCACACTATATAGGTAAACACAAAACACGCAAAATCATTGCTATATTCTTTCTTTCAAAGGGGTTTTCGGGCTTTCCGGTAAAACGTCACCCCCCCCCCCCCCCCCCCCCCCCATGACGTTTTACCGGAAATCCCCAGAAACGCCCGGAAACCCTTGAAATACCGAAAACCCCCCCTATAGACCAATATAGGAACAGTTTAGTAGTAGTTACTTGCTATAAATTGATGTAGTTCTTCGTTTCTGACAAGCCGGGAGACTCCCCTCGACCACGCTATCATGTTGAGGCCGATTTGACGAGTCTAGATTATGTAATTTTTTTCCAGCAGATGGCGTATGTGCATGTTATCAGTAGATGGCACCACAGCACCAACGGTCCACAGAGCTGTCTGTATATTGGCCAATTGTCACAGGCACCACAGCACCAACAGTCCACAGAGCTGTCTGTATATTAGCCAATTGTCACAGGCACCACAGCACCAACAGTCCACAGAACTGTCTGTATATTGGCCAATTGTCACAGGCACCACAGCACCAACAGTCCACAGAGCTGTCTGTATATTAGCCAATTTTCCACAGCACCACAGTCCACAAGCTGTCTGAATTACCAATTCAGCACCACAGCACCAACGGTCCACAGAGCTGTCTGTATATTAGCCAATTGTCACATATCTGCCAATTAGTCTAGAACTTTTCTCCAGTTTGATTGAAGACCAAGAAAATTGCAAATTCAGAAACTTTAATACCGAATATAAAAATATATGGGTACATGTTGTGTGATGATAGGCCAACGGTATGTGGACGAAACGACAGAAGAACTTGAGAGAGGTAACCAGGAGGACACTATTGTCCTCGATTTCTCCAAGGCCTTTGACTAAGTCAACCATGCCCTTCTTGTCCACAAATTACGTCGCTACGGCATCGGAGGCCGCACCAGTGCATGGATTGAAAATTTCCTCAAAGACAGACAGCACGCTGTTGTAGTTGAGGGAGCCAGATCTGACTTTGTCCCTGTGGAGTCGGGAGTCCCACAAGGTTCAGTCCTTGGGCCATGCCTCTTCCTGCTCTACGTCAACGACCTTCCTGACGGCATCAAGTCAAAAGTCCGTCTGTTCGCAGACGACACCATGTGCAGCAGGACCATCAAAAGGAAAGCAGATCAGAAGACGCTGCAAGAAGATCTCAAATCCCTCACCATCTAAGAGAAAAAATGGTCTATGGAATTCCATCCTCAGAAGTGCTCCACGCTGAGCGTCACCCGCAAGCGGAGCAAGATCACGCCTGCGTATGAGCTTCATGGGCCACTCTGAGAATGCCAGTAGCGTAAAATACCTGGAGTCACCATCCAGGATGACATGAAGTTGAAATCCCATATCAATGCCATCACCAGTAAAGCCAATAAGACCTTGGGCTTTCTCCGGCGCAACCTCAAGATCGGCAACAAGCGGACGAAGGAAACCGCGTATAAAACCCTTGTCCGTCCGATTCTTGAATATGCAGCCACTGTATGGGACCCGTGCACTGCAACTGAGACCCAGGCCATCGAAAAAATTCAACGCAGAGCAGCAAGATGGGTCTCAAACTCCTACCACCAAACTTCATGCGTTGACTCCATCCTAGAATCCCTCGACTACCCACACTCCAACAGCGACGACAGAGAGCTCGCCTGGAGATGTTCTTTAAATACCATCATGGGCTCATCTCCATCAACTCCATCTACCTGCCAAAGCCAAACAGCAACAGCCTGAGCTCCAGGAAGAACAACCCCCTCTGCTACGACATTCCTTCCCATAGAACCAAATACCGACAGATGTCATTCTTTCCAAGGACTATCCCGGAATAGGACAGACTGCCTCAGAGGGTCGTGATGGCCATGTCGCTGGACTCTTTCAAGTCCAGGCTCGCCTCTCACCTGTAAACACCAAACTGCAAGTCCTCCCTGCCCCCCCCCCCCCCCCCCCCCCCCTCTCCACCACCTCCCACCCGACCATGCTAGTTACTGCCTCCTGTTCAAATACACCCCCCCCCCCCCCCCCCCCTATTTTACTGACTCCCTCACTAGGCTTACTGCGCTACAAATGCAACCTCCCATAGTGCGACATAATCATCGACATAACGATGTTGGCCGCCTAACGGAAGAAAAAGAAATACTCAAACAATTCCATACAACATAATAAAACGTCATAGCGTGTAACGTCATAACGTGTTGTTGTTGTTGTCTTCAATTTAACATCTTTCCACATTAAGTGATATTAGACGAGAGGAAAGGATTTGGAGAGGGGGAGCATGAGGAGGAGGTGGGTGGGTCATCTTGCAATCATATATACAAAAAAAAAAAAAAAAAAAAAAAGCATCTTTACAATCTTTGCAATAAAAAAAAACGTGTATTTGTGTGTACGCGCGCGAGTTTCTCTGTGTACATGTGTGTGCATGAAAACAGGGTTTAGACGTGAGTACTCGGCGATTGATCATGCGTTCGCTCTTAAAGCAATAGATACACGCGTTGAAAAAGCCAAAATTGTACAAAGCCTATTTTCGCCACAAAAACGTTTTCCAAACTATTTTCAAACAAGCATTTTGGCATAAACTAAGATATACTTCTGAGAGATAATTTTGGTTATAATGAATATATTTCCAACAATCGCCCCCGCCCGTGTGTGTGTGTGTGTGTGTGTGTGTGTGTGTGTGTGTGTGTGTGTGTGTGTGTGTGTGAATTATTGCTAGTTATTATATTCGACAAGAAGAGAAGCTTTCACCCTCAACTTTTTTTCTTCATCATTTATAATTATTGTGAACAATATGTTATTGATAATAGATGTTCTACTCGTCAGGGTGACTTCAATTTACCCGAACTAACCCCCCCCCCCCCCCCCCCCCCCCCCCCCCCCCCCCCCCACACACACACCAGCGAACAAACGATCCAATATTTGTACTTTTATCTACTGATAAAAGCCAACGAGTTTCCCTACTGCTAGTTCTGCTTTGTAAAGGAACTTGACGTTAGCACCTGCATCTGAAAAATATCTGTAAAAAGATCTGTGTGTAGATTTTGAATAACCAGTGAATTTAGTTCATGATGCTTGATCTTATAAAAAGCGTTATTTGATGCGGGATTTAACTGTCTCGGGATCTCATTCACAAACGAACATGGGGTTTTACTTCGGTGACGTGTTAAAAGGGAATCGCAAAATACATGTCTGTAGATGAAATAATTTACTGGAGAACTACAATAATGTTTTTTTTTTGTTTTAAGTTTGTAAAGTGAGTTGGAAGATTTTTTTTCTAACTTTTTCAGATAATAATGTGATAGACGGACTTATAATTTAATGATCTTCGAAAAGAGTATTGTAGGAAAGTAGTAAAACCAAAGTCCGTTTAAATTTTCGCAACTTCTTCAAAACAGGGCGCCATAGGATTCCACTTATGCAACTTTATAAAGATGGTTGATTGCGGTGAATATGTTTTTATTTTTTATTTTTTACATGTAATCACTTAATATTTGCATTAAAGTAATGCCACGTACCGTAAATTTACTCAGTTCATTTGTAATCCAGCTGACAGAAATTATAGTTTGTTGATTGTTGCTTGTGAGTTGTAACCTTTTTGTTTTTGCTCTGTTTCAGTTTTGGTTTTTGTTAAATAATGCATAGGGGTAAAATGATTACATAGTCTTTGTTTTTGTTTCATAATGTATAGGGGTGAAATGATTACATTAGCTTGGTTTTTGTTTCATTTTGTATAACGGTGATATGATTACATTATTTTGATGTATATGCTAATTTATCAGCTCTTTGTATGCCATTAACCCGTGGGGGAAGGGGGGGGGGGGGGGGTTAGGGGAGAAAGTTCGAAGCTTACGTTTAGGAGGTTCCAAACATTCACAGCAGATGTTGTAGCACACAAAGCAAGAAATTTTGCTAAATGCTACCAATTGGACAAGAATGAATGAATGATGTGTCTTTTACTTTCTGTGTCGATTTGGAACAGCTGCAGCAGTTGAGCCGCTCCGTTGGCAGCTTGTCCGAGTCCCTGGACAACTGGGCTGGAGACGGACGACATGCGACAAATGTAAGAACTCTACTGTTGTGCTCTTTTCACTTCTTTATTTTCTCGTTGGATAGATAAAATGTAAAGTGCAGAATTTCAATATTTCTCCGCTATTGCAATAACGACTTAGTAGCTTACGTGAAAGTAAATGATGAAGGGTGGTAGATCGAATATTGTTAAAGGTGTCGAAGTGTAATGTGCTATCATATTGCTATCATATATCAGCAGTATGAACCAAAGAATGTATGAGAATAGACCCATTTATTTTGTGGAATGTTGACGCGAGAACAGAATCATGTCTTCTGCTCGTCGTCGACTCTCTGGTCCATCTTAGCAGAAGACCACCTACTGTGATTCTGTCACCACTGAGGAAAATAAGTTCCTCCAGCCTCTTAACAAAACACGTACATGGAAACGGGAAGAAAATATCACAAAAATAATAATACAAAAAAAACCTTTTATTTCACGTCAGAGAATCTTAAAGAGAATTCAAAGGAAGTAGAAACATATCATTACCGGATCTATTTGCCCGGGCAAGTGTTTTTAGATATGCCTTTTTTTTTTTAAACATGTGATGTTTTTCATTTTAATTATCTGGAACAGAGAAATAAAGGGAGATTGTCTGGCACTCTCAGAACATAGTCTAGTCATACTAAGTAAAAGATTTGTTATTAAAGTTCCCATTGGGTTACATGACGAAAAAAGTGAAGGAGAGGGGAAAAAAATGAAGGAAAATGGAATAGACAGTGGGCAACAAGCATAGCAATAACATGATAGGCGAGACTGTACAGCACACGTGTGTGAAAACTGTTAAAAAAAATCCCATTGGGCTTTAAGGATGTGAACAATTTAGCTGCCATGTCGTTTATTGCTTTGGTTATTGGTTGATTACCTTTGGCATTATTGCTTGTTTTTTTTTTAAAGTCTTATCAGGCTTAATGATGTCAACAATTTAGCTACCATTTGTTAATTGCTTTGGTTATTGGTTGATTACCTTTTGTTTTTATTTTTTGAAATCTAATCGGGCTTTCAGGATGTCAGCAATTCAGCTGCTTTGTTATTGGTTGATTAGTTTTTGTATTGGTGTTTGTCGCTTCTTCAATATGCAAATCCCCCCACCCCCACCCCCCACCCACCCCTTTTTTTTGATAGCCCTGAACAGACCCCGTATGGTCGGCTGAGTTACAAGAAGAACAGACTAAAAATGTTTTGTATGTGTGCTGACAACTGGTGGAAACTATATAATGCTTTTACTTCCAATGCTTTTACCATTCCAAATTGTAACAAGAAAAAGCAAATCATTACTAACAAGAGGAGAAAAGTTTGTCAGGTCAGTGGTATTTTGACGGATGTTTTTTGTTGGTCTGCGCTCCCCCCCCCCCCCCCCCCCCCCCCCAACAGCTTATTTGTTGAGCATATCTTTCTTTGGTCAACAACTGAACGATCGCATCGCCAAACAAATGCCAGGTTTAACCACTGAAATGGGTAACTGTAAACTGATTGTCAGGGTTAACCACTGAAATGGGTAACTGTAAACTGATTGTCAGGGTTAACCACTGAAATGGGTAAGTGTAAACTGATTGTCAGGGTTAACCACTGAAATGGGTTAGTGTAAACTGATTGTCAGGGTTAACCACTGAAATGGGTAAGTGTAAACTGATTGTCAGGGTTAACAACTGAAATGGGTAAGTGTAAACTGATTGTCAGGGTTAACCACTGAAATGGGTAAGTGTAAACTGATTGTCAGGGTTAACCACTGAAATGGGTAATTGTAAACAGATTGTCCGGATTCACCACTGAAGTGGATTAGTCTAAACAGTTTGTCAGGATTAATCACTAAAGGGTAAGTGTAACCAGATTGTCAGGGTTAACCACTGAAGGGTAAGCATAACCAGTTTGTCAGGTTCTCCACTAAATGGGTAAATGTAACCAGATTTTGAAGGTAAACCACCGAAGTGGGTAAATGTAACCAGATTTTGAAGGTAAACCACCGAAGTGGGTAAATGTAAACCAGATTTTGAAGGTAAGCCACTGACGTGGGTGACTTTAACGACTAGTTGTACATCTGATTGCGAAGTATTCTCTCCTAGTATGGCTCACTTCCATCGTGTTCATTGTTGTTGTTGTTGTGTGCATGCCCCCCCCCCCCCCCCCCCCCCCCCCTGTGTGAATGATTATTTTCATGAACGTAAGTTTCAATGTTTTTCTACACACACACACACACGCGCGCGCACACACACACACACACAAATATAATATAATATATATATATAATAATATATATATATATATATATATATAATATAAAATTAGAGTCAAAACGCCACTCAGAATGCCTTGTTTTAAACTGTAATATAATATATATAATATATATATAATATAAATGAAAAGCCTAGGAGCCGGGAATACATATAATATAAATCTGCCTTCGAGAGGGATTGCGATGGTTCCCTCATGTAGCTAGCGAAGGGTTTTCATATCTATAATAACATTTTCCCCCTTTTTATCATCCTCAATTTTTTTTTTTTTTTTAATCTTCGCCAAGTCAATACTATAAAGAATGTTAACCTGCACCCCCCCCCCCCCCAAACTACTTAATTGTTCTGCATTTTCATATATATATATATATATATATATAATATATATATACCATATATATATATATATATATATATATTTTTTTTTTATATATATTACTCTCTGAATGGGTTCACTTTTTTTTTTTTGTACTAGAATATTTAATACCACTTTCTTTCAATCATGTGGATATGGTTTGGGAAAATATCCATGTCAAGACAACCAAAAGCAAATGAGAAAATGCATGATGTAAGTGTGTCAGTTCATTAGCTCCGCTTACACACGCAAACGCGTGTGCGCACCTGTGACAGTGTGTGTGTGTGTGTGTGTGTGTGTGTGCTGTGTGTGTGTGTGTGTGTGTGATCTTGGAAACTGCAAATAGTCTAACACAACGCAGCGTAACGCAATAAACAAACGCTTTCGTATGGATATTGGTACCTTTTTAAATAGAAAGTGCCGTAGTGTACACTAAATAGGCAGTAGAACATCAAATGCTGTTATTGATGATAATATATACAATTCATTTGAATCGTTCAATTACTGTGTGTTCTTTTTTTCTTTTCTTTTTTTTAATTTTTTTTCAATTTTCTTTTCTTTTAGCGGACGGAGGTGTACATGCCAGCCGTGAAGTCATATCAAAGACTCCGCTCTCGACGTCGGAAAGAAAGGGTTGCAAACGTTTATCTGGTGCGCCGTCACGTCACAGGCCATACTGATATGAGGGAGCCATCTTACCCGCAGATCAAAGGGGAGCCATGTCGCCCGGCAGATCAGAGGGAGCCACGTCGTCCTACAGATCAGAGGGAGCCACGTCGTCCTACAGATCAGAGGGAGCCATGTCACCCGGCAGATCAGAGGGAGCCACGTCGTCCTACAGATCAGTGGGAGCCATGCCGTCCTACAGATCAGAGGGAGCCATGTCGTCCTGCAGATCAGAGGGAGCCACGTCGTCCTGCAGATCAGAGGGAGCCATGTCGTCCTGCAGATCAGAGGGAGCCACGTCGTCCTGCAAGATCAGGGGAGCCATGCCGTCCTACAGATCAGAGGGAGCCATGTCGTCCTGCAGATCAGAGGGAGCCATGTCACCCGGCAGATCAGAGGGAGCCACGTCGTCCTACAGATCAGAGGGAGCCATGTCGTCCTGCAGATCAGAGGGAGCCATGTCATCCTACAGATCAGAGGGAGCCATGTCATCCTACAGATCAGAGGGAGCCATGTCACCCGGCAGATCAGAGGGAGCCATGTCATCCTACAGATCAGAGGGAGCCATGTCACCCGGCAGATCAGAGGGAGCCATGTCACCCGGCAGATCAGAGGGAGCCATGTCACCCGGCAGATCAGAGGGAGCCACGTCGTCCTACAGATCAGAGGGAGCCATGTCGTCCTACAGATCAGAGGGAGCCATGTCGACCACACACATCGGTCTCATCGGTCTAATATCGAAGTGTGTGTGTGTGTGGGCGTGCGTGCGACGCACGCACGTGCGCGCGTTTATGTGTGCGCATGCGTGTGTGTGTGTGTGTGTCCACAATGTCACGGTCTTCGCCTTGCTCACATGATATGTCGGTGAGAGTGGTTACACGGGTATGTCTGTGCGTAACGGGTTTGGCGTCTTGCAGTCTGAACGACTGACTTCCTCCTTTTGTGTTAATCCCTTTGGCACTGGGCGTTTTGTTGTGCTGTTGTTGTTGTTGTTGTTGTTTGTGGTTTGTTTTGTTTTGATTTGTTTTAATCTTTCTTCACCGTCTCTACTGTTTTTCCTGCCTTTGTCGACCACTTTCCCGTATTTGTTCTGGAAACTCTTTACATTTTTTTTTCGGACCACAATTTATGATTTGTCTGCGTCTGTGTCGCCGTCTGGTGACTACGAAAGGTTGTGAAAATTGTACACAATGTCTATAGGGCACGCTAGTTGACCATTCTGCAGCATCTATTATTCCACGTGGATGTTTGTATTTTTGTAATTTATTTTGTTTCACAATGTTTTGCAGAAATGTCTACGATTTTTAATTTCTTAAATCTGGGACCGATAAAACAAAGCTAAGGAACTTGTGCTCTCAACACGAACTTTCAACTATTATTATCTGCTTCAAAGATATCGATTGTTTAGCAACCATGATTAGTCATATTTCGGTTTTTGTTGTTTGTTTTTCCAAAGTGTAAGTCTTTCAAGGTGTGACGGGCCATATTTTGGGGACACGTTAGATCGGAACCGGTAAACCTGAAAAACCTTGTTTACCCGACAGCAACTCACCTGCGTTTTCTGCCTTTCTACGGCCAGTCCCGTGCAGTGCCTGTTCGGTGGCAGTCAGTAAGGATAATGTTTTCCATTGACGCTTCAGTCAAGCAGCGACATCCCAATGTCAACACTTAAGAGGGAAAATGAAAGTTTTTAGTTGGTTCAATCCAGGGGAGAGATTTCAATGTTTGATCATTCGCTTAGAGGATGTGTATAATATTACTTTTTATATCATCCAGGTCGAGGGTGACGATTTCATTGTTGAATCCGTATTTAGATGAAATGTAAAAGTTTTGTGTCATTGCAATAGAGGGAGGAGATTTCAATGTTGAATCCCGCACTTATGCCATGAATGGAGGAATGTTAATGTTCTGTGTCATTTTAATCCAGGACGTAAGATTTCAATGTTAAATCCTTCACTTATGAAGAATGTACCGATTGTTTACCGTTTGCAATCAAGGAGAGAGATTTCAATGTTAAATCTCTCGGTTGATGTGAAATAATATGAAAGCCTTGCCTCATTTCAATCGAGGGGAGAGATTCCAATGCTTTGCTAGATCCTTCACATCTAGGGTATGTGATAACTTTGTGTCATTTCAGTCGAAGGCAGATATTTCAATGTCAATTCCTTTATACAGAGGAAATACGAAATTTTTGTTCATGCCAATTAAGGGGAGACATTTCAATGTTTAATCGTTCACGCACGTCAAGTCCTGCAACCACTGCCAGTGTTGAAGTTTCATTTCAAGTAATGAGAAAGTTCAGTGTTGAATCTCATTAAAAGCGAATGTGAAAGTTTTGTGTCATTTCAATGTGTGAGAGATCAATGTTAAATCCTTCAATCATTTAGAAAGTACTGTGTAATTTCAATCGGCAGGAGACCTCGGTGTTAAATCCGTTTTTGTGTCATTTCAATCAGTGGCAGATTTCAATGCGAAACCCTTCACTCCGAGAGAATATGAACCTTTTGTGTCGTTTTCATCAATGGAAGATTTCAGTGTTAATTCCATCACTCAGAGAAAGCGTAGTGGAAAATGAATTTGATCGGTTTAGTGCATCGTCCACAGTGCCTTTTACTTGAGGCCTCAATTGGCAGCAAAACTGGAGGCTATTGGTATATATTAATAAAGGTTTATGAATAGACATTATCGGCTTGTGCTCTCTCTCTCTCTCTCTCTCTCTCTCTCTCTCTCTCTCTCACGTGAATTTTTCTCTTTCAGATTTCTTTCATTCGCGCGCAGTGTGTGTGTGTGTGTGTGGTGTGTGTGTGTGTGTGTGTGTGCAGAGGAGAAATATGAGATTTCGCTGCAATATTTGCAGTGGCGTACCCACGGTATGCCACAGCAAAGATTGGACAGCAGCATAACTCATTTGCATCGACAAACCGTTACAAAGAAATTTCCACTCTTCAAGACATGAACGGGAACTGTCTATTAAATGTTAGCTTCACAAATACATTTTTCTTGAAATAAACAAAAAAAAAGTAAAAATATACCCAGATATGCCCATCCAAAGCAAGTGCACTCGTGCAGACACACAA
>CM031606.1:33445285-33552050 GCA_018398815.1 Conus ventricosus
ATGTAAAACAGAATTCCAACTCACTTTTCCTGGGAATGAACAGTGAATGACTTGAGATCAACAAGGTTACCCGGATTTTCCTACGCCTTCTCTAGTTGTCTCTTTGTCTTCCTCTGGTCCACAGGCAGTCTTGGGGGGTCAGTGAAATTGCACCCCTGTGCGGCTAGTATAAATGTATTCTAACTGCGGATTTTGGTTGTGACAACCTGTCACTCAACCATCAGGGTGAGAGGGGGAGGGATCTAGTCTTATCACCAGTCGCCTCGGAAACCGTTTGAACCTAATCGACCCAGCTCACTGACTTCAGCGGCCGGTTTAATTTATGCATCCGTATAGACACCGACTCTCACAGAGAGACTCCAGTGACATAATTTACTGGATGTCCGCGAGCGCACGGAAGGTAGATATGAAGGGGGGGAGGGGTGTTAGCGATTGCCTTTATTCAGAAATGAAATGAGGCAGGGAACAGTAAACAATAAACAAGTGGGGTAACGTTTGCTCTACAAGAAAACCCAACACAGAGCAACCCCCATTCAAGACTGGTACAGCCTTTTGAACTTGAATAAAGCCAGACAAATACAAAGACGAACAATCTAATAGTGGGGGAAAAAAACAAGCGCAGGCCAACAACTCAACTGTCATCATAGCAATGACTTGGCAAAGATTTGGACTTAAGGTGGGGGGGGGGGGGGGGGGGGTGAAGATGGAGAAACTGAGAATATGAAATTAAGAAAATATATTACAGATATGAAAACTCATCACTAGCTGCATAAGGGAACCATCGCAATCCCTTTTGAAGGCAGATAATATATTTGTATTGCCTGCTCGTGTGACCAGATTAAGTTGGTAGTCACTGGAAACAAAAACGAAACAATACTAAAGCCTGAAGTCTTACTGGAGCTGATGCGCCCAACTGTGAGATTACTGAACGGTCTGGCCCGCTCATATGGAAGAGCAACTTTGGGTTTCTTGGAGTATGCTGTTTTAGTAATGTACGATATAGTGCATTGCGCCAGATGTGCTCACTTACTCCGTTTTACTGGTCTTCGGAGCATCAGTAGTTCCATTTAATACTTACACTCTGCTCCCACGAATGAAATCTGTCTTATCACAGAATGGAAGGGTGAATACTGAAGTGGATGAGGAATAGAGGAAGGAGTTATGTAGAAACGACATAATTGGCTGGTAAGATATTCTTGCCATCTATCTGAGTTGTAACATTATACAAAGGACATTTTAGAGACAACTGGCTTTGTTTATGTTTGGGGAACACACACACATGCGCGCCTGCATGCTCATGCGCCTGCTCACAAATGTACGTGTGTGTGTGTGTGTGTGTGTGTGTGTGTGTGTGTGTGTGTTTGTGAGCGAGTGTGTGTGTGTGTGTGTGTGTGTGTGTGTGTGTGTGTTGTGTTGAGATGTCCACAGACAGAGAGACAGGAAGAGAGTATGAGCATGTCCTCTCTCTCTCTCTCTCTCTCTCCATCTATCTCTCTCTCTCACTCCCTCTCTCCACATAGAGAGAGAGAGAGAGAGAGAGAGAGAGAGAGAACTTAAATAGCAATCTATTTTCTTTCCAAATGTTTCGACCGGTGTGTGTGGGTCTTCTTCAGGAGTTTTACATGTGCCTGTATGACCCATGTGTGTGTATGCGCGTGCGCCTGCTCACAAAAATGTGTGTGTGTGTGTGTGTCCCAGAAGTACCCGCCTTGTATATCTCCTTTATTACTGTGTTCAGGGTTGTTGTTTACTGGTCATAAACTCATCTTTTTAAGGCCATTTAAAAGTGGCCCATAGCATGAAAACGTGTGAAAAAGCGTTTTATGTCTCTAATACTTCTGTGCGATTGTGTGTGTGTTGTCGTGTGTGTGTGTGTGTGTGTTGTGTGTGTGTGTGTGTGTTGTGTGTTAACGAAACATTAAGCTTTTAGTGCAGTGTATATGTTTGGAAAATGTAACAAAAACAAACAAAACAACAACAAAAAACGCCTGAAATCGAGCACTATTTCGCCTAACTTCAAGTCACAGTTGTTACAAAGAATACCACCATGTTATGGCTCAATGGAAAGCTGGAGAAACTGTCACTTTTACTTGGAGTGATAAGCGATGAGGGTAGAGATGATGATGCTACTGAGAGCATTCTGGATTGAGAGTCTGTGACAAGACTTCTCCATTTTCATTTAATATGTCCTAGCCTCGATGAGGGCTGGGTCACATCTTTTACAACACAGATCAGAGTACGTCTTCAAACAAGTCATGTATCCAAAATTACCTATGTAGCTTAACTGTCAAATGCTCCAAGAAAGAGACACACAGCACAAGAACAATCAGTATCTGTATATATATATATTTTTAATTCTCTTCATTCAACATTTTCACATGCAGATACTGACATTGATTCTTCATGGCAGGGAGTTGCAAGTACACAGACAATCCCCATGCATCTCTCTGTGTCAACAAAAGCTGCTCTGGCTTTCTGACACAACTGAAACATACTGAGATACACGCAAATATCAGCACACATGTACAGTAGAACTGTACCTTTCCTTTCAGAAAATAAACTGAAAAAGAATGCACACTTACTTTCAGCACAGCTTTTACAATTTCAAACCTTTTTTTCCCTTCAATCCCTTGAAATGTTTCAGCTTTAACAGTGTCACCGAGTCCTCTTGCATTCTGATAAGGAATGCAATAACACAAATCAGATTTCACAGTTAATGAAATGAACATCCATCACTGCAGTAAAATGAAATCCTAATGAAAAAAAAGTATGTATCTAACAGAAGCCTATGATAAGAATATCAAACAATAAGCAAATAATGCAGCGCCCCAACAACACAAAAGTGACACAGTTTATAGTTTGCAGTTGGTACACAGGTATGCAGTTTTTGTTCCTTACAACCAAACCGACTACATAATACAGAATTAAAGTTGTAAACATCTAAGAAAGCTGGTTAGAGTCCTTTTGTTACCAAAAAAAAGAAAAATCATCACATACATCTGTTCAGATATAAGCAACAACTGACAGCATAACTGTGGAACGACTGACGTTTTTAAGGTAATGACCTGGTTCTGCCGAGGGTGTCATTCCACTGTACGTCACCCATAAATTAAAGAAGAAAGTTTAAAAGTCAATCACAAACATTAGCCACAGAAAATATAGGCATTGCCGGCAAACAATATAGAATAGTCAGCCCATGCCCAATCTGGGCGGTGTCTACAAATCTCACTCCCTAGGTTTCATGTCTTGATTGTCGTATCCCTGCCAACCACACAGAGCTTTCTCAGGGCTGTCCAACTCATTCAAGACAGGTCAGATGATCACATGATTACACACACATACACAAACAGCACATAAAATAAAAACTAAACAAATGACGCATCCCAATCAGTGGTTACAGGCCTCTGAATAGGTGACATGTTTGGTTCCGTTTTCAAGACGGACTGCGATGGTCCCCACGGCTGTTAATGAAGGATTTCATATTTATAATCTAATGCCTTCATTTTAATTCCCATTCTCTTTATTCCCCCCCCCCTCCCCCCCCCCTGTTTTCTTTCTTTCTTTCTTAATCTTTGCCAAGTCACTATTGTAATGACAGAGGAATTGGCAGTCTGCACATGTTTCCCCCATAATGATTTGTTTAATATATATGTGATGGCTAACAAAGGACATCTTTTGCCATATAAAAATAGGCTGTGTTCAGAGCACAATTTTCACTACCTAGTCTCCAGATCACAACTATATAGCAGGCACATTATAAACGGCTATCAGAAAAAAAAGAAGAAAAAAAAAACCTGTAAGAGTTTCGAGAACAAAGCCACAAGAATGGTATAAACTGTAACAAGGGAAAAGGTTATAATGCTTAATGCTTTCCAGAAAAAGACGTGAACAGGTCATAAAGGCCTATAAAGAGCAGACTACTCTGCACACAGATAAATAAACAATAAAGAAAAAAATACAATCAAGAAGGGTTTGGACTGGTCCCTCTATGTCTCCTTTACTGTGTACAAAACCACAGCTATACTGAGGAGGCACTGATATGAAACTAGGGGTGTCTGTCAAGTTGGGGGCAAAACATACAATATACTCATTAACTGTTTACAGTTAAGTTACAAATATCTGTCATTGCACAGAGCTAACTGGTGCCTAATTTTATCAATTAATCATGGTCACTTTCGAGTTAACTGGTGCCTAATTTTATCAATTAATCATGGTCACTTTCACATGATCATTTCTGTTCATAATTCAAACATATGACATCAAATACTGATTTTCATGGGTGAATCACCTACACCCAATCAACACAAAGATAAACACTGCATAGATCAAATGTATCTCCCCAAATGTCCCTGACCTAATCGGTCCTTCACACAGGATACTGTTCAGACATTCAGCCTAATCCCCAGATATTGTTCAGACATTCAGCCTAATCCCGGATATCGTTCAGACATTCAGCCTAATCCCCGGATATCGTTCAGACATTCAGCCTAATCCCCAGACAATCCAAGGTGGCTATTGATCCCTAGTTTTTAGCGCCAAAGTCACAATCACTCTTGAAAACATCAAATATTTCACATCAGAACAGGTAAGCTGATTCTTTAGATGCTTGGTTTCAATGTCTTTCTGATGCTGAAGCACTTATATTGGCTTTCTCATATGCCAGGTCAGCAACAATAAAAAGGAAAATGTACTTTGAAATGGAAAATTTTTTTTTAATGCTATTCATACTTCTGATTTTTTTAAAAAAAATTTTGCACTTGACAAACACAGACAAGCATAAAGATGATGCCGCTCATGAGCATCATTCGAAAGGAAAACACTGACACACATTAATACACCTATTTATCTTCTATCACAATTGTTCAATGAAATTCAATCAAAGATCCATAACTTTATTTACACACCATTGTTCATAAGACAAGGGGCACAGTACAAGATCCTACTTTCTTTCAACATGGAAGAATACTGAAACAGAAATGATGTTATCACTGGACCACTGATACAAGCATGAAATACTTCACAAGCAGAAACCTACAAATGTATTACTTATTCTCACAAAAATGTTTGAATATATCATTTACTCTCACAAGGTTTCAAAAACAAACATCAACACCCCATTACACCCTACGCATGTTAACAAATCATATGCATAAAAGGAATGTTCCTCACACATTCTCAACTGTGACTCAACGACAAAGAATGAATGGTTATAAAGCAAATATTCATTTCTAACAATTTTCTCTTTTTATTACCCACAATAAAGTTCGAACTGATGTGTGAGCGCACATGCACACTCAAATGCATACACAGTCTCCTTCATAGCATACAAAATCCTTTTCTCTCACACACACCACATGCCTAGCAAAACACATACTAGTCTCTCAATATTGATATTCTTATTTTCTCCAGTTTGGAAACTGTAACTACTACAAAATCACATTAATGAAACATGTTCATTCACATAATCTACAGCACACTGCTTTGAATGGCAACAAAAATCAGCACATTAACATTCATTTCAAGTTGAAGACACCTACATGCAACACACACACACACACACACACACACACACACACACACACACACATATCACTGAAATTGTTTACTGTCACACACTCACTCATACACACACACACACACACACACATCACTGAAATTGTTTACTGTCACACACACACACACACACACACACACACACACACACACACACACACACACACACACGCACGCACAACACTGAAATTGTTTACTGTCACACACACACACACACACACCCATGTACATAAGAGTATTTAGACACGATACAACCAAAATGAATGCAACGATTCCCAATGTCACACAGCAGAATCATGTGAGTTCAGTCCCTACAAACTGTGACACCAAACGGTAAACTGTGTCTGACCAGGCATGAAAGTGACCAGCAGTAAAAAAGGCTGAAAAATCGGCGGGGGTCTGGGGGCCACCGTAGGCCCCCAGTGGGGCCCAGGGGCAACGCCCCGGCGGGGTCAGGGGCAGAGCCCCTGAAGCTGAAGCTTTTTTATGAAATAAAAGGCCTAAAACTGCAAATAAACCCCTATTTCAGCGCTGTTAAGAAGGGCAAATAAGCCACATTTTCATGTTTTCAGTAATGAAAATAATACTTCAAAAGATCATATAATAATATACTTTTATATGTGCATACTGACTCATTCACTCGCATTATTTTGTTATTTTATTTTTACTTTTTAACATGCGCGCTGGTGACCTACTCGTTTTTGAGTGAACCAGTATTTTAGGAAAAAGAAAACAATGAGGCAGCCTTCATCACAACATTGATTCAGTCGGTCAATCTTTCCACATGGAACACAAAATGCAGCGCCTTTTTCATCTAATTTGCAAAACACATCGCCAACTCGAACATCGTCCACTTCCTGGTCTAGCCAGTCCCACCTCCAATCGTTTCTCATCCCTTTTTTTTTGGCGTGAAATCGCGACGCGCTTGACAAACTTCGGCAATTTAACGATGTCCGACGTTCGACAGGCGCGAAAAGACCGGATGTTGATTGACGGCGGAAGTGACCGGTTGACTCTTTTGAGAATAACAAATTGTCCAAATGGGAATAGCATCGAACGAAAGTTTATTTCAGGATTTTTCTTTTCTTTTTTTTTTTTTTTTGGGCGGCACATTTTTTTGGGGGGCGGCGCAGATGAAAAAAATGGGCGGAAAATCCGCCTTAGGCGGACGAATTTCATGCCTGCTGACATGTGATCACAGTACACCAAAACTGTCCAACAGATACACTGTGCAGCAAAACCATGTCGGACAGATATCTCTATGTGGCAAACTGTGTCCGACAGGTATCTCTATGTGGCAAACTGTGTCCGACAGGTATCTCTATGTGGCAAACTGTGTCCGATACTCATCCAGGATGTAGGTAGGCAGGAAGGACTCCAAGGTCTGGATAAGACAAATAACTGAATGAGAATCAATTTAAAATGGCAATTGTTTGCAGAGTAAAGAATCCACGACACATACCATGTACTAACACGAGCACACACACCCACACCCACACACACACACACACACACACACACATAAAATGTCACCTTTCTTAGCAGACAAAAGTAGTAAATGAAACAATCACACACACACACGTAATACCATTACACAAGCATATGCACAACCAGAATGTCTCTTTTCTTGACAGACCACGGTAGAAAATATCGCACACACACTCACATACACACAAACACACACAAACTACCATATGCACGCACACACACACACGCGCACGCACACACACACAAGACTAATATCACGATTAGTGGAAAGACGTTAAATAAATCACACACACACACACACACACACACACACACACACACACAGTGTCACCTTTCTGGGCAGACCACTGTAGAAAATGAAATCCTCCAGGAACATGAGAACATTCAGGACATCCTGTGAACCCTCTGGAGTCTTGGCACTGGAACAAGGTATGAGAATTTGTTTGTGCTAACATCCATGTCAGCTAGCTTGTGTGTGTGTGTGTGTGTGTGTGTGTGTGTGTGTGTGTGTGTGTGTGTGTGTGTGTGTGTGTGTGTGTGTGTGGCGTGTGTGTGCGTGTGTGTTTGTTTCTGTGTGTGTGTGTGTGTTTGTGTGTGCGTGTGCGTGTGCGTGTGTGTGTGTGTTAGCACACAAGGCTCATGCAATACATCTCTATAAATCTACTAAATACACATTACATTTTAATTTCAGTCATTCAATACAAAAAGGTTCTGAATGAACTCATCAGAACAGAAGCTAACACCTACATGACTGAGAAGTCTGCCAGTCTAGCCAGCAGCTTGAGAGAATCTCGCTACTAAGCCACAGTCCTCACAAAACAGTTGGAGCTGGCACGGCTGTTCAGAGCAAGCCACTTAGTTCTGAGAGGCAGGGGAGTTTACAGCTCTATCACAGCTGCAGAGGCCAAGCCGTGAATGCAGGTCAAGGAAAGGGGTGTTTTCTGCAGGCTGCTCCCCACCAGCCAGCTAACCGTGCTGTACTGGACCAACTGAATGTCATCTGTGTACAGCTGGTCTGGCAGCAATGTGTTCGGCATTGATGAGCGGCCATTACAAATGGGGCTGTTAGTTTGATAATCAGTGGTTGTCATGAAAAATGTAATATATCTGTGCTCTTGAGATGACTGAATAGGCGAATTCCCGACAATTCTTTTAATACCAAACTCGACTAGGTTTATTTTCCTGTAGATAATGTAGATACGGCATGAAAGCTTGTACACAAGAGGTCAGGCGATATTCAAACAATGACAACACACACACACAATTGTGCAAGAATGACGTCATCACTTTCTGGGAACTTAATTTTCCCTAGTTAACTAGTACACAAGTTTGATACATGCCTCTGCTTGGACTACAACAACAAAAATGTTGGGTCAGAAATGTGTAAGGCTTGTTTGTTCGGCCCTATAACTAAGTGTCTCGAATGGGACAGAAAAATAAAGCTGTGGGAGCAAAGGATATTGCAGACTCAAGAGCCAATCACCTCATGAAACAGCTCTTGATTATCGGTGAGAAGAGGACCAGAACTCTAGAGACAATGGCAGAGGAGCTTAAAAGAGTTCGAGCAGGATCTGGTCAAGGAGGAACACAAGTGAACTTCATGAGGCTTAAATTTCCTAACTTAGAACAGGCGTCCTATGCTATGTGTGCAAGACATCTGTCACGAAGTGACCTAGCCTTGAGATACCCTGTATCCAGAAGGTGCAGGTTTGAATCCTGGCAGTGGCAAAAGTATTTCTGACAGCAATGCCAATCCTGGAACTGTGACCTGGATGTGAGCCTGGCTCCCTTTGAAGGTAATGAATTCAGTGCCAAGACACATGTCAAAGGGAACCTGAAGACCTCCTGAAGGCCTGCTGTCAAACTGTCCTTGAGTTTTTTCTTATGTACATTTTCATTTTAGTATGTCGCCTTCAGAACACACAGCAAAGAGATAAGAGACAAATACAGAAAGTGCCAGAGACACTAACAAAGAATGAGAGACCAAGAGCAGAGAGAGAAATATATAGCATGGGGGAAGAAAGCAGCTGTGCATTAATTAACAAACAAAGCTTTACTCCAAATGTGAAGACATGTAGTAAATACCTCAGTATGATTAGGACAAAGATCCAATATGTGACAAAAACATTTTCGCAGAAGTGATTATTCCAAATACAACAAGAATACCACAGATAAATAAAGGGAAAAGGTGGCAAAAGGAGTACCTGGAGAGGGGATGTCCAACGTTTCGTGTCGTAGACACTTCAACAGGAAACGTTGGACATCCCCTCTCCAGGTACTCCTTTTGCCACCTTTTCCCTTTATTTATTTGAATATGAGTACAGCAGTCACTACTTTACTTTTCTGAAGAATACCACAGGCCTACTTTTAACAATTTTCAAAATTTTCACATGTAACAAATCAGTTGTCTCTAACATTACAGCAATTTTCAACCACTTAGACATTCAAAAATGGGTCTAAAAAAGATTGTTCAGGATCATGTGCATGTGAGCCTGTGGTCTTTGAACCCTGATTTCTCAAAATGACCGGTTACCAACTTTTGTACTAAAGAAACCTTCAATTAAGGCTCCTGAATCACTGAAAAAGAATCTGATGAAGGTACTATTCAAGACGTCTAAAATTGGCTAGTTATACTCTTCCTCTACCTTCTGTGATGAAGACTAGCATGTGGTTGAGTTAATGCACGCAAAGCAAAAGAGGATGACGGCCAGTGACGCTCTCTGTCCTCACCTCCCCATGGTCTCCACAACGGAGCGGACATACTGGGCCAGGAAGGCCAGGAAGAAGTTGGCGTTCTCACTGTGGAACTGCTTGAGCAGGGTGAAGATGCCCACCACCAGAGGGGGGCATCCTGGGGGTCTGCCAGCTTCTTGCAGGTCATAGAGTCTGAAGGAACACACACACACACACACACACACACACACACACACACACAAACACACACAAACACACACGCACCACACCACACCACACCGCAGAGATTATTCATCTGAACTATGAAATCTCAAAGAATCCCAAATATAAGTGGAAACTTTTTAACAAAGCAAACTGGAGGGATATAACACCTGTAAACAATTTCCTTCTTTCCAACAGAACAAGCATAACAGCAAATCCTATAATTTCTAAAAAAAGAGAAAAAAAGATGATAGAAAGCTACAAATGCTTGAAAATATTCTATATGGCCATGACTTTTCATTTGCAGCTTGTGTACAATGATGGACGATGGATGGAAGTAGCCATGACATTACCATGACCATGACAGAATAAGATTTTATCGCTTGCAACGATCAAATATACTAATGTGAAAGTCACACTCACTGATTTTCACATAAGCACTATTGACCATTGTATCAAAAGACCTTGCAAGGTCGGCTGGGCTAAATTCAACTGAGAAACATTGCACACAGCCACTCAGACAGTACTGCACTATGGAGATTCACTGTCATGTTCCACAGTACAAACTGAATTGACATGTACATGCCACTTCTTCTACCCATTTATGTACTGCACAGTATTACACTGCATTGTACTGAATTGCATTTCTTCCTGGTCTCAACGTATGTGAAACATTTTCGTCTTAAAAGATCCTTCGATGAGAATTTCTCTCTGCTCTCTGCAGAGAAAGCGTACTGCGCAAGAACAGTGCTGCCCACTTTTTCCTTTACATTCTTTATTTTGACTTCTGTCTCAGAATGTTTTGTTTGTTTATGATAAAACAAAAAAGGATTTGAAATAAAATGTTACAAGAGTACTTCCTCACTGCGCTTGGTTCGTTATATATGCAAAAGTGCCTGTAGCATATGGGGAACCCAAGTTCATCGTGTTGTCCATAAAATAGCCTAGCATACCCCGACTACTACTCAATGGAAGGTGTGAGGACAGAGAACAAAACAACACGAGACTTGAATCACTGAGCTGTGAACATCTCCCTTCCTGACAGGCTACTTACCTGCTGTCACATCATTTCACTTTATCTCATTTGTGCTGTAGTCTGCCTGAATCAAGGAGGATCTAACCACAAATCTGTAACAGACTATATCACTGTCAGAATAGTTCACGACGCGAGGCAAAGAAGTGGAAACAGTCTCTGACCTATGGATCTGTTGTAGACCAGCTTGGGCAATTGGGACAGCGTGAAGAGGAAGTTGAACAGGGGGAAATGGGGCAGCCTCTGCGTAGTCGTGTAGATCTGAAACACACATCTTAGAATCTTGAAGATAGGGGGAAATGATTGCATTAGCACCCAACAGGCAATACAATTTTGGTCAATTAAATCTGCTTCAAGTATAGAAACACTGGCTAAGAAAGACCGGCCCCAGCATAATCAAAACCATCACGACACATCTTGAAAATGCATCTTCACCTGCCACTATTACTGACAAATGCCTGTACACAGGTCATGCTATTTTACTCCATGTTTTCTTCATGAAATCAATTTTGGCAAGCACCGTCGAAGCAAATTTCATTGAAGCAGTTGTATTAACAAGCAATAAAACAATACAAACAACATGGTTTCAAATCAGAATATGATATAGAATTTCAGTGACAAAACCGTCTTAAAGAAACTAGGAATAATCAACAGTGCCATATGCAATTTTTTTACCCATGAAAAGGACACAATGCAACAATATTTATATAATTGTGACCTTTTTTTGTTCCTTTTGGATAGAGCTGCTACTAATTTTGAGAGAAAAATGTGCAGTTTGTCACAGTCTGTAATCAAACTGATTCTCTTTGGCATTGAACACAACGCAAAAACAGGAGAAATTCTTGACCTTATATTTTACTGGGAAAATTCTATGTATGCAAATACAGAATGAGCGAAACATAGACCTTCTTTGCAAACGCTCTTGAAAGAAGAAAATTTGAGATATCAAATCGAAAATATACACACAATCTGTAAATGAATTGTCTTGATTTTGGAAAGAAATGATGTCAGTACACTAACTTAGAACACTGAATAACTGTAATCATGATCATAAATTACTGTCAGTGATCCTCCTTGAGATTCTTCTTTGTTTAAAAAAAAAGAAAGAAAGAAAAGGAGAAGGGAAAATTATGTATTATGCTGATTAAAAACAAAAACAACATAAAAAACTTGAAAAAATGATGGGTTTAGGCCCCCTTTACATTAAGAATAGAAAGAGTTCAGTCTCGGTTTGAGGTCAGTTTCAGGTTATACTAGAATTGTTTCAAGCTGTGGGTTAACGTTGGTCAATACAGTGAAATGAAGTAAAGATGGATTAAAGCAGCATTTTGAAAAAATAAAGAAAGGCTTTAGCTTAGGGTCAGGTTCTCAAGATGAGGAAATTTTGGGGTGAAGTCACTTAGGATTGAACCAACGATGTGTGAAAGTCTGGGTCAGGGCCTGTTGTGGTACAGGTCTGGGTCAGGGCCTGTTGTGGTACAGGTCTGGGTCAGGGCCTGTTGTGGTACAGGTCTGGGTCAGGCCTGTTGTGGTACAGGTCTGGTTCAGGGCCTGTTGTGGTACAGGTCTGGGTCAGGGCCTGTTGTGGTACAGGTCCGGTAAAATCGAAGGAACACTAAACCAAGCAGATCTCTTTGGATTTTATCCATTTGTATTGTATTTATTGTACCGTACTGAATTGCTTTATGAAAGTTAAATGCTGATAAATCTGGTTAAAGGTGTATTTTACTTTATATGCTTATAAGCTTCAATGTTTATTGACATTTTTTAAATAATTTCTTTTGTGTAACAAATGTTTATACGTGTACTTATAAAAATGCTGCTGAGGTATTGACTTTGCCTACTGTCCTCTTTCTGAGCACCTCTAAGCTCAAATTGTTTGATTTTTAAGAAAATGTTAAAAAAGAAAAAGAATGTGTTCGTTCATTCCGCTCCCCTTACTTCCCTTTATCTTCCTCAACCTCTCCCCACTGCAGGACACTGACCTTCACGAGAGGATTGTGGTAACCGGCTGATTCCAGGTAGGCAGTGAGCTCAAAGAGCAGAGGATTCTCCTCCTTGGGGTAGGGCAGGCTGGGGTCCTGGTAGTGACGCTCTATGTCCGCCAGCAGTGCGCTGTCACACCCACACAGTCACTGCATGTAGTTTCCCTTTCATAGTGATGCAACTGATGCCTGATTATTAAACAAGATTATACTTTGTTGCGTGATCTTTGCATCCACCTACAGTGCAGTGTCGGAAAACAGTCGCTGTGTCCATTTTCTGTCTTTCACATTCCATGATTGCTATTCATGTCACAGGATAAATATTGTCAGATGCTGTCAAGTCAGAGAGACTGCAAGGGGTCGCGGGTCGCGGGCCATAACACTTACATGGGGGGGGGGGGGGGGGGGGGGGGAGGGGGGGGGGGGGGGTGACAATTCTTGTCTGACGACTGCTGTCCAGCTCTCTCTAGAATTTCTTCCTACTCGTATTTAACACCATTTTGTTACTCACTTCTCAGTCCACCAACAATATGCTGTCATCAGATCTGTCACTACATCCATTCAGCCCAAATCAAATTCAGTCAAACAGGTTGTCCAAGAGCTTATTGTATGGTTACACTAGTGTAAAGAAGGCCTGCCAAACCAAAAACCTGGTGTATCAAAGGCCTGCCATACCAAACACCTGGAGTATCAAAGGCCTGCTGTACTAAAAACCTGGTGAACCAAAGGCCTGCTGTACTAAAAACCTGGTGTATCAAAGGCCTACTGTACTAAAAACCTGGTGTATCAAAGGCCTACTGTACTAAAAACCTGGTGGATTGAAGGCCTGCTGTACTAAAATCCTGGTGAACCAAAGGCCTGCTGTACTAAAAACCTGGTGAATCAAAGGCCTATTGTACTAAAAACCTGGTGAACCAAAGGCCTGCTGTACTAAAACCCTGGTGAATCAAAGGCCTGCTGTACTAAACACCTGGTGTATCAAAGGCCTGCTGTACTAAAAACCTGGTGAATCAAAGGCCTGCTGTACTAAACACCTGGTGTATCAAAGGCCTGCTGTACTAAAAACCTGGTGAACCAAAGGCCTACTGTACTAAACACCTGGTGTATCAAAGGCCTACTGTACTAAAACCTGATGAACCAAAGCCGAAAGGACTGCTGTACTAAAAACCTGGTGTATCAATGGCCTTTCTGTACTAAAAATCTGGTGAACCAAAGGGCCTGCTGTACTAAACACTGGTGTATCAAAGGCCTGCTGTACTAAACACCTGGTGTATCAAAGGCCTCCTGTACTAAACACCTGGTGTATCAAAGGCCTGCTGTACTAAAAACCTGGTGAACCAAAGGCCTACTGTACTAAACACCTGGTGTATCAAAGGCCTACTGTACTAAAAACCTGATGAACCAAAGGCCTGCTGTACTAAAAACCTGGTGTATCAATGGCCTACTGTACTAAAAACCTGGTGAACCAAAGGCCTGCTGTACTAAACACCTGGTGTATCAAAGGCCTGCTGTACTAAACACCTGGTGAACCAAAGGCCTGCTGTACTAAAAACCTGGTGTATCAAAGGCCTGCTGTACTAAACACCTGGTGTATCAAAGGCCTACTGTACAAAAAACCTGGTGAACCAAAGGCCTGCTGTACTAAACACCTGGTGTATAAAAGGCCTACTGTACTAAAAACCTGGTGTATCAAAGGCCTGCTGTACTAAACACCGGGTGTATCAAAGGCCTCCTGTACTAAAAACCTGGTGTATCAAAGGCCTGCTGTACTAAAAAACCTGGTGAACCAAAGCCTACTGTACTAAAAACCTGGTGTATCAAGGCCTGCTGTACTAAAAACCCTGGTGTATCAAGGCCTGCTGCACTAAAAACCTGCTGTAAAATCATCAAGGCCTGCTGTACTAAAAACCTGGTGTATCAAAGGCCTGCTGCACTAAAAACCTGGTGTATCCAAGGCCTGCTGTACTAAAAAACCTGGTGTATCAATGGCCTGCTGTACTAAAAAACCTGGTGAACCAAAGGCCTGCTGTACTAAAAACCTGGTGAACCAAAGGCCTGCTGTACTAAAACCTGGTGAACCAAAGGCCTGCTGTACACTAAAAACCTGGTGAACCAAAGGCCTGCTGTACCAACAGCCTGATGAACCAAAGGCCTGCTGTACTAAAAAACCTGGTGAACCAAAGGCCTGCTGTACTAAAAACATGGTGAACCAAAGGCCTGCTGTACTAAAAACTGGTGAACCAAAGGCCTGCTGTACTAAAAACCTGATGAACCAAAGGCCTGCTGTACCAAAAGCCAGATGAACCAAAGGCCTCTGTACTAAAAACCTGATGAACCAAAGGCCTGCTGTACTAAAAACCTGGTGAACCAAAGGCCTGCTGTACTAAAAACCTGGTGAACCAAAGGCCTGCTGTACCAAGAGTCTGGGATACCAAAGGTCTGCTGTACTAAAAACCGGGGGAAACCCAAAAGGCCTGCTGTACCAAAAGCCTGGATACCAAAGGTCTGCTGTACCAAAAGCCTGGGATACCAAAGTCTGCTGTACCAAAAGCCTGGGATACCAAAGGCCTGCTGTACCAAAAGCCTGGGATACCAAAGGTCTGCTGTACCAAAAACCTGGGATACCAAAGGTCTGCTGTACCAAAAGCCTGGGATACCAAAGGCCTGCTGTACCAAAAACCTGGGGAACCAAAGGGTCTGCTGTACCAAAAGCCTGGGAAAACCAAAGGTCTGCTGTACCAAAAGCCTGGGATACCAAAGGCCTGCTGTACCAAAAGCCTGGGGAACCAAAGCCTGCTGTACCAAAAGCCTGGGATACCAAAGGCCTGCTGTACCAAAAGCCTGGGGAACCAAAGGCCTGCTGTACCAAAGCCTGGATACCAAAGGTCTGCTGTACCAAAGGCCTTCTGTACCAAAAGCCTGCTGTATCCAAAGCCTGGGGAACCAAAAGCCTGCTGTACCAAAGTCCTTCTGTACCAAAAGCCTCCTGTACTAAAAGCCTGGGACACCAAAGACCTGCTGTACCAAAGGTCTCCTGTACCAAAAACCTTGGATACCAAAGGTATGCTGTACTAAAAACCTAGGATACCAAAGGTATGCTGTACCAAAAGCCTGGGATACCAAAGGTCTGCTGTACCAAAAGCCTGGGTACCAAAGGTCTGCTGTACCAAAAGCCTCGGGGTACCATAGGTTTGCTGTTCCAAAGGCCTGGGATACCAAAGGTCTGCTGTACCAAAAGCCCGGGGTACCATAGGTTTGCTGTTCCAAAGGCCTGGGATACCAAAGGTCTGCTGTACCAAAAGCCCGGGGTACCATAGGTTTGCTGTTCCAAAGGCCTGGGATACCAAAGGTCTGCTGTACCAAAAGTCCGGGGTACCATAGGTTTGCTGTTCCAAAGGCCTGGGATACCAAAGGTCTGCTGTACCAAAAGCCCAGGGTACCATAGGTTTGCTGTTCCAAAGGCCTGGGATACCAAAGGTCTGCTGTACCAAAAGCCTGGGATACCAAAGGTCTGCTGTACCAAAAGCCTGGGATACCAAAGGTTTGCTGTTCCAAAGGCCTGGGATACCAAAGGTCTGCTGTACCAAAAGCCTGGGATACCAAAGGTCTGCTGTACCAAAAGCCCGGGGTACCATAGGTTTGCTGTTCCAAAGGCCTGGAGTACCAAAAATCTACAGTATTGAAGGCCTGCAGTTGTAAATTACACCTAATTTGTCAAAAGCCAGGTATACAAGCAACTGTTTACAGGCCCTTCTGAATGATATCATCTCTTGCTGTGGTGAAACCCTCTTAATTCATACTGATTTGATAACTTGCATTGACTTCAATGTACCAATCATCGGTTTGGACTGTAATTAGGGTTCAAAGATGGTAATTTGTTATTCTGCTTTCTTCCAATAAACTCTTCTTCCTCTTACTTCATAATGATAATCACACCTCTGTCTTCTCATACAGCCTGATCTCATTCATTTATTCTTATTTCATTATTATTCATCTATCTCCTTATATAACCTTATTTCATAATTATACACTGATCTCTTCTGATCTTTTCATTTTGTAATTGCACGTTTGTCTTCTCATTTAACCTTATTTCATAATTATACACCTGTCTCCTCCTATAACCTTATTTCATATTTATTCATCTGTCTTCTCAAATAGCAGAGTTTAATAATCATCTTTCTGTCTCCTGTTTTAACATTATTTCAAAACTGTACATCTGTCTCCTAATAAACGGTTGCCTCCTGGCTAAAAAGTGAGATAACCCTTAATCCCTGCAGGATGGAGGGGAGGGGCTGAGGGGCTGAGGGCCTTCCCCCCCCCCCTTTCACCTGACCTTACCAAGCAGTTTGAAACCCAGTCTTGGATGTTGGAGTGAGGTCCAGTGATCAGCATGTACATACTTTGTGCACATAAAAGATCCCACGGCGACAAGGGAGTTATCCCTGGCTGCACTTTCGACAAATATCCCCTCTGCTGAGTAAACTACTATGGAAAAGATAAAAGCCTAGAAATTACTAGAAAGTTCTTTCCTGAGAGAGCAGTTCACACTATGCAGAGAAATCTGTTTTGAGGGCAAAGTTATATACAGTACAATGGCTTACTTGTTCATTGTCTGCAAGGAGCTGGCCAGGAACTTGGAGTCAAATTTACAGGACGTGTTCAGCTCATAGGCGATCTGCCGTCTGAGCAACTGCAGCTGACCCACCTGCACAAGGTCAAAGTCATAGAGTCCAAATTGCTGTTACTATAGTTACAGCCAAACAGTCATGGCTACACAATCAGGGCCTTTGTCACATTATTAACATCAATCACAGTAAAGTCATTGTGACAGCCAGATCCAGGTTGCAGATATGGTATGATTACACCATCAGCTTTTTACATAAATGCCTCACTACCTGACTACCAATAAATTATCAAGGTCACTCTGAATGACAGTTAACGACGACAATGAAAACGTCATGAAAAAATAGCAATAAAAACGGAACTAATGATAAAAGGGTAATTCTATACCGCCTTCTGACACCTCAAAACATTTGACAATGTAATGTGATTACACATTCACAAATCAATCACACTGGCATGCATGCTTCTGCAATCTCTTCTTTCCCCCTCCTCCGCCTTGCACCTATCTCTCTCCCCCTCCCCCCCCCCCTCACCCCAAACATAAACCTACTCATTTGTCACTAATATTATACACACTATCTCGATAGACGCACACCCCCTGCTTATAACTGCCACCTTATCCAGCACAAAGACACATTTGTGCCCACATGTTTCTGCACCCACACCCACACAGAAGCAGGTTTGAAAAATGAAAAGGTGAAAGTATCGAATGGCGTGCATTATGTGAAAGACTGTCTGAAAGATATGTTGTTTTTAAAATGAGAGTGATAAACTTTGACAGACATAAAAAAGTAAAGTATCCCTTGCTTTAACAAACTGACTCACTGTTAACAACAGGAAGTGCAGAATAAAGCAGGGTAAGTCAGCCTAAGAGACTGGTTAAGTCTGCGTTTACATCATCATCATTCTAAAAAAAAAAAACCCACACACATACATACACACACACTCATATACAAGCACACATACACACACAATCAACACACTTATATACAAGCACACATACACACACAATCATATACACACACACATACATACACACTCTCTCTCTCACACACAGCACATACATATACAGAACAAAGGAGATTGCAGTTCACTGTTTTTGTACCAACTCACCCTAAGGATGATGTCCACAAACTGGGGCCACAAGCGTGATGTCTTTGAGATGGCCTGACTATACAACTTCTGTGGCTGTGCTGAAAACACCAATATGCATATCCACTCCTAATACACACACAAACATAGGCAACTGCAGCTGGAGAAAAAAGAACTCTTACACGGAACAAAATTGTGAAAACTACCTTTCTTTAGACCTGTATTTGTTTTAAGTTTCAGCAGGTTTCAGCACTTCAGGTCCAACACTAATACAATAATATATGCTACACATATTACATACCCCAACAAGCCTTGACCCTTATTTAAACCACAGGAATCTAACAGTCTTATTTGGAAGTGCCCTGTTAACTCGGAGGTACAGAAAAACAACAAGTTCATGGATGCTGATCATTTGAATCTGGGTGCCATCTCCTTCCCCCTATTCCCCTTGCAGAGAAATATGCAAGCTACCTTGAACTCATCAAGGAGGCACTGAGAAGAGTTGATGGGCTGTGTCGGCCATCACACATATCGCTCTATTTAACAATAACATATAATGATGCAGATGTTTGTAACAGGAAATGAACTGTCAAAATGCATCAGTCAACTTACTAACGAGGCCTTACAGGGGTGAACAGTCAAAATCTTCACTCTGCACACCAATGAAGAACTGCCAAAGTGAGACATTGAATTAACCCTCAAACATACCAATGAAACCCTTCCAAATGAGATGTCTGATTAATCATCCTACTAACAAACACTGTCCTACAGAGGCGAGGGATCAAATCACTCCACTTTCCTAAGAAGCCCTGCCCAAGAAGAAGGGGGATGTATCACTCTGCTTACCAACCAGGCCCTGCAGAGGGTTCAGGGAGCGCATGATCTGACTGAAGAAGTCCACCCAGTTCTTGTCTTTGAGCACCTGCCTCTGCAGCAGGCGCTGGAAGTTCTGCAGCTCCCGCACCATCATGAAGCACAGCAGGCGGTCAAGACCTGACAGGCCAAAGCTGCCCACAGCGCGCTGCAACAGTCGGCCATCGTCCAGAGTCGCCACCATTCCTTTCCCCTCTCTCGAGTGTAATGTCATGAATTAAGAGCAGGGTTTTAAATGTATGTGTGACCCCTCCCAATTTCACTGACAGGCAATAGCACTGTGCAGTAGAAGCTCTCAATAAACGCCATCCTAAAACAAATCCTAAAACACTGGGTCTTTTTAAGGGAGAGAATCTTTAACGGGAGGGAGTCTTTAAAGAGAGAGTAAGGGTTTAAGGGAGAGGGGTTTTAAGGGAGGGATTCTATAAAAAGAGGGGGGCTTTAAAGGGAGGGGGTCTCTTAAGGGAGGAGGTCTTTGACGGAAGGTCAAGCAATTATAGACAAAAACTAAAATGTTCCTGAAAATCTACATGTTAAAATGAAAGGAACAATTACTGGAAGGTATATCTAGTACAGAAAAAGGGTAAAATGTTAAAAAAAAATCTTGTTCCAGAAAACCACAAGTCGACAGAGCCAGTCTTTACTAAAAGTTACATCTAGAACAGACAGAAAAACATTACAGAATGTTCAAGTCTGTCCATGACCACAGGTCTTTATTGATGGTTTTAATGTAATGTATGGCTTCATTCTCATATCAAACTGCTCTGTAAATTTCAGGACGCTTTCTGCTGAAGAACATCACCATCCATAATTTTCTGTTCCTCATTAAAAAAAAATCTTACCACAGGATCTTCCAAGGACAATGCCCTTGCTGCCCTAGGATCTTTAATGTGCACTTAATGCATCCTGCTCATGGGACCTTTGGTTTATAATCTCATCGACAACATTAAACACGATGATCAACTTTTAATCAACAGATTTTCATGAAAAAATGCATTCAACACAAATAATCAAAATTTATGTCATGAGATGCAAAAGAATTGCCAGTTTCCAATTTAAATCTAAATGTCAATTCCCACCGTGATTGCAAGCAAAAGAAAATAATCATCCCACTTTGTGTCCAAGAGAAAGCTGATTAGATCAGAGTTTATTCTGAGTATAATCATATGCACTCTCTGAAAGAACAAATGCCCGTGAATTCTCCTTCTAGATATCAACACATGCCAGAATCCTTGGATGGCATCGCAGTATGGAGAAAGCAACTTAAATAAAATGATTGACAATTCTGTATTTACATCAAATTCAGTTGAAAACAAATATATATATTATCATACACATTTTCTTTTATCATACATGCTTTATCTTTAAATTGTAATGGCCAAAGCATCAATGTAGAGGTTTAATCCAATCCATTTCAATGAATTACCGACTGTTTGTCCCCATTTACCCCCATTCCTGCACACTATTTCTGTCCACATCAAGTCATAGGTATCTCCTGACTCTATGATCAGTACCAGTACCAGCAAGCACTTAATAAAAATCCAACTCACATGGATTTTTTCAAAGAGTTTCCTATTGCAGATTTCTCCCTTGGTTTTCAGGTCATACCATGCCTTCATCTGGTCAATGTAGGTTGTTGTTCTGCACAGAGCAAGTGGAACCATATGAAAATCATCCTCAAAACTATATGAAGAACGATAAACTCAGGAAAGGACCCCCAAACTGTCTGGGGAAAAGAAAAGTGAAATGGGCCAATTCCAAACTATCTGAAGACAGAAAAAGAGATAAATAGAAGAGGCATGCTCCAACCTATCTAAACCAATGAATATAAACATCGAAAATGCACATTCCCACCACTCAAAAGATAGAAAAAGAAAATAAACTACAAAAAAATGGCATTTAAAGAGATAAATCAGAAACAAATGCATGCTTTTTTCCAAGAACACACCTGATTCCCCCAAAACTGCTACTGGCATACTTTTCAACAAAAATGAGAGTATCTTATACCAAGACCTGTACAAAACTCTGTAAAAGCAGGGCAAGGGGGTGGGGGGTGGATTCATTTCATTTTCATCTGCCATCACACTGTAACAGTTTTTTCCAGGTGGTAATCATCTGATCATGCATCAAATATGGTAAAAACAGGTAAACCCGATTCATCAGCTTACTTTGGCACAAGCTCTGTTGCTTGTTTTTTTTCAATTTTTCAGGGTATGTTATCGAAGAAGCAGACAGTCTGACATGGATCAGCAAGAATTGTCGTTCTTTGGTCAAAGCCCTGCTATGGTTACACATCACATGTGCAATTACTGTTCTAGAAATCATCTCCAGAAATTTTTTTCAACTTTTCTTTTTTCTTTAGTCTGTCGAACTCATCCTCTTTTGCTAAATATGTGCAAATGTTATGGCAAAATCGTACAGTAAAATAGGTCTATCAAAGAGATGAACAGAGAGAGAAATCATAAAAAAGGTATGCTTCCGACTCTCTGAAAACAGTAAATGTCTCTCCAAGGCTCCAATGCTTCACCAGTGTGTTGGGTTAATACTCAGGTCAGGCATATTGAAGGCTTTCTCCATTACACCTTCTTCTCAACTATTTCTTTAAAAATTCCTTTATATTTATTTGGTCATCTGGCTGTAAATCCTGTGCTGTGTGGTCTCATGGGTTATTAGTGATTGAGCATATTTGGCAGAGTCGAGTAAATTGACACTTTCATGATAAAACAGAAGGTAATGGTAATGTTGCTCATAGCCCAGCTGACCACAAAGGGCCATATCAGGGCTGTCACCATGTTAAGATAAAACAGAAGCTGAAACAGAACTGGAATATAAATCAAAATGAACCCACGCTCCGCACTTGTTGAAGAGTCTGTTTGTGAAAAGCATTCCACCTTAAATGAATAATCTAGTGCAGCAGCATAGGTTACGGCATTAGTTCATTGGCCTGACTTTACTCAAGATCTATCAAATTTTTCATTCAGTGTCAAAGCATTTACGAACAGATAATGAGTTAAATTTCTCATCTGTGTTGTATTACAATTCTATTTTCAACAACCAGAGCGAGGCAAGGAAGCATCAAAGGCACAAACCAACACTCACTTTGGATCTGTGATACGGATGATCTCACGCGCCAGGCGACCAATGAAATTCACGCTCTCATCCACCATCTGGAACTTGGGGATGGGAATGGCCGTTGACTGGTAGATACTCTGCCAATCTTGCACCTAAAACAGCCAGTATTAGTTGACATGATCCACCTGAATTTAACTAACGACTATTACACAAAAAGCAAAGATGGATGTCACAAAACCTTGTTTTCTCTCTCCCTAATCTGTCTTTTTTTGTTTGTTCATAAGATTTTCTTAGACCCATCATTCTTCTTTGAATTGCACATTCTCTTGCTCTCTGGATCTGTTTTTCTCAAATATTTTATCACTTAACAACTCTTACCTCTCTGTCTCAACACTAACCCCTTTGTTTTCTTTTTACTCTCTGTTTATTCTCCTCATCTGTTTACATAAGTTTCCTTTCGACTTATCTTTTTCAACTTGTTCGCTCTATCCTTGCCTTCCTCTTAATTCCTTCTTGCTTTATTCTCCCATTCACTTTTCCTTGCCCTTCCACAAACCCTCTCCTGGCATGACCTTCCCTTTCCTCTGTATTCCTCTGAACCCTCTGTCCTTGTCTTTACTTCTGTGGGCGTGTCCTATCTACATTTTTTTTCTTCCAATGGTTCATCTATCTCTCGTCATCCCAAAGAGGAAATTCAACACTCAGCTATCATGACTCCACTGTCAAGTCATGCCATTTACGTGTGAACCAACCATGGACGCTACAGCAGGCCCTGATTCTACTTTTACCTTTGTTTTGAGGTCTAAAGGATTCCTGTCTCATCTACAGGGAACGAAATAAACATAGCTTGTTGCTCACCTTGGTCCTGAGGAAACTGTTACATTCCTGCTCCACATTGTAGTTGATGATACGGGACACCTCTTCCTGCCAGATCTTCAGGCCATAGATGTTGACGTAATCCTGGATGTACTCAAACGAGCGGCGGAACCCATCCATTTGGTCGCCAAGGGCATCCAGCCGGGGCAACAAGTCGCTGACCTGGGAAGTGCAACATATTACTTTGACTTTTGGCTTCTTTCAAATAAAGAGGCAGTAATTTATGCTGGCTTTATTACAATCCATACAGAAAGAACTGTCAATTAAACAATGTTTGATGACTTTCCATACATAAGCATGTGTGTGGGCACAGTGGCTGGACACAGCCCACGAACATGTTATGATAATTCTACACTTGCATTACTTTTGAAAAAGTTGTTTTAGGTTTAAATCACAGTAGTTATGTTGTCAAAGAATCAGGAGATCTTCAACGGTTTCTTGTCTAACGAAGGATACATAGCAGAACCTTTGAATAAAGGTTGCAACTTCAATCCTTCAATACTGGATTTTAAAAGGGAGAAGTTTTTAATGGTAGTCAAATATTACATAGTAAAAAGACAAAAATGATCCAGCAGAAAAAAAAAACAACTTTGTAGGGATGGAGTATTTACTGGGATGTCAATCTGTATAATACAAGTACAAAAACACGGAACATCAATTCATATTAGCAAAGATACAAATGTTCTTGAGAAAAGTCTTTGAAAGGAGGAAACCAGAGACTTGACCAGAAGATCAGTCTACTACAAAAAAGAAAAGAAATAAATGTTTCACAGAAAAAATGTGTACAAGGAACAAGTCTTCATTCAAAGGGTCTCCACTGACTTCACTTCACATTTTAAAAACATTAACTGGCCGCACCAAGTTAATTCAACATTACACATATTTTCAAAAATGCATTAAAAATCAAATCTTGAACGAAAGAGAATAATTGTTCATGGTGGAATATCTGAGAATGGAATAAAAAAAAACGGTCATTACACACAAAACTCCACTGCCTGTCTATACAGGCAGTGTCCGCTGGAGTATCAGCCTGCGTACGCAGAAAGAAAGAAAAACTACAGCACAGTTTTTTCAACCCTTCTATGAAGTTCACAATATGTGGGAGCACCTTGGACTTGGGGTTAAACATGAGTCCCTGATGTAGAGCAAAGGCCACCTGCATGACCAGCTCCTTGCGAATGCCGTCTTCCAGCAGCTGTTTGGGGTCAATCTGCACAACCAGGGAGAGCTTAGTTATCTCCCTGTTTTTCTTGGGACATGTGTACTGTGGTATTGTGTGGAACCCCGTTGTGTCCTGTCACGCAGTGTTGTTTTGTGTAGCGCAGTGTAGTGTTGTATCGCACTGTGTTTTACTGTGTCATTTTGTGTTGTCCTTGGGGAGTGAATGCCTGTATAAGTAGGTTGGTGTAGAGCAACATTCATGGGATATGTGTATGAGGTGTAGTGTGGCGTCATATTACTTTGTATCTCTGCATGTGTTTGTATGCTTGTGTGCATGACAGGGTTGTTTATGTGAGTACGCTGTGTTGTTTTGTGAGTGAGTGAGTGTATGTGTGTGTGTGTGTGTGTGTGTGTGTGTGTGTGTGTGTGTGTGTGTGTGTGTGTGTGTGTGTGGCATGTATGCATGTTTGTGTGTACATATGCGCATATGCTTACGTTTATTACATTCCATTAGTTTCAATTAACCAAACAGAAAATAGTGCAAAATCAACTGGATAGAAAAAAAGAGTGAAAAGCACACACAAGTATGCACACTCCACATAAAACAGACAAATACATAGTGACAGGCACATGCATACAAGCACACATAAATGCATATAAGGCAGAGATGCAAGTAGGCACCTACAGATACAAACTTGGTGCACAAACGCACACACACACACACACACAAACACACTGTGAAAGACAGCCATGCTTCAGACAGGTGAGCTGTCAGGTTTTCACCTTGATGATGCCAACCAGCGTCGTCTTCATCATTAGAATGCCTTCAGTGAATACAGAGATGGAGTGTGTCAGTTTGGCCACCTGGAAAGGGACATAGCATTTTCATTTCAAGACAAACATAGACACATCATTTCATGTTCAAAGTAAGCAAGTAAATGCTTACACATACATATGAACACATCATTTCACCTTCAAGGTAAGCAGGTAAGTGGTTACACTCGTTCATGGACAGTACATGGACATGTTATTTAATCTTCAAGGAATGCAGGTAACTGGCTACACTTACACAGGGCTTCTGCTGGGGTGAAAATCTTTCCGGTCCCAGGGACCCTTCATCAGATTTTTAAGGGGTCCCAGGCTAACATTAAGGGGTCCCTACACCACAATAAAAACAACAAAATATACGTTAAAAAATTGCATCCCTGCACGCGCACTCCAATTGTCACAGACACATCGTCACAATAAAAACAACAAAATGAACATCAAAAATTGTATCCGTTCCCGATCTTGCTCCTCTGCTACGCTTTTTCGCTTTTGTGACGATGATTTCGTTAACCACGCTTCGAGAGACATGTTGGAAACAAAGGCTTCGCGGAAATGCCTCTCTCCTGCCGGGAAAATGAAAAGCGTCATCATGACATCACATGGCTCAAAGTAGGAAAATTCGGTCAACTGAAAACGATACTGTGGCCTAGCGTTAAGCTTGGTCAGTCAGCCTGAGCAGACGACAAAAGTGACCGACGTATGTTGTTAGGGGGCTGCCCTACTCGCTTTGTTACTGTTCAAACTCGAAAAGGGATGGGTTCGGTCCGAAGTGTAGCAGACCTACGATGTTACGGCACCCAACTTACGATGTTGAAGGCAGTCTTTTCTCACTTTATGTCCGACTTCACCAAAATTTGAAGGGTCCCTGGGGACCCCTTACACGGACACCCAGTGCGTCCCGTAGAGTTTTAATGCGTACTGTACGCAATTTTTTGCGTTTTCAGAAGCCCTGCTTACACATGGACATGTCCTTGCATCCTCAAGAAGGTAAATGGTTACACCTGTATATGGCCACATCATTTCACTTTCAAACGAAGCAGGTAAACAGCTATACCTGCATATGGATGCATCATTTCACCTTCAAAGCAAGCAATTAAATGGTTACATCTGTGCATTGAGATATTTCATCTCTGAGAGAGGCAACTAAACGTTATACCTGTGCATGGACAAATCTATTCATTTTCAGAGGCAGGTAAGCCGTTGAGCTGCACATGGCAGGAGTAAGTGGTTCAGAGATTGTTGTAGTGGTGACATTTTTGTCCTCCAGAACTTCATAAAAAAAAGAGAGATACAGAAGGGAAAGGCAGGGGCAGGGGGGGAGGGGGGGGCATACCATTAACCTTTGCACAACAAGCATCCCTTGGCCATTTTTGTTGAGCACATATAATGACAGCATATTCTTCCTGAACAGTTCAACGAACCACACTTCACTTTCCATGGGCTTTCCAAGATATCAAATATTTGTTTGTGCTGAAATTTTCATTTAAGGAACAGTGGGGAACATGCTTGCAATGTCCAGTTTATGCCAGACAGTAGAGGATTTTCAGCCCTGATTTCCAACGCTCCAGACAAGATCAGGTGGTCTAGAAACAAAGATTCAGTGATCATAAAGATTTGTAAGTATGCACAGTCTCTCCCCACAACACAACACCCCCCCCCAAAACATTTTCTTTGGAACACTGTTGCCACTGCTTGGCTTGGACTCACAACACATTACTGCAAACAAAGTGCATGATTTATGTGCACTTTGTAGCAACTCATCTCATCTCTTCAAACACTTATGATCAGCGTTTAAATCATCATTGTCCTCAACATCACTTGCGTTGATGGCTCACAATTCCAGTGTCCAAGTACCTCGTATCTCTCCTCCAGCTGGGCAAACTCTTTCATCTTCTCTTTCTCTAGACGTGTGGGCACCTCCTTGATCTGGTTGGTCAGCATCAGGATGATCTTGGCCAGCAGGCTGAACATGGTCTGAGGGATGATCTGCAGCAAACACAAACACATGATTACCTCATGTACCTGATGCACTAGTTCCAATAACAACTGAATAAATTCAGCCCACAATGTTAAACAGTCTATGTGGCTATGTTAATGCATATGTCAATGTACATATAAATAACCTGCACATAACACACACACACACACACACACACACACAAATACCACACACTAAGACATCAGATCAGTCTGGTTATTATGAACATGTCCTGTTAAAAAAATCTGTAAAAATCTTGGTATTCAAAACTTTGGTTTTAGTAATACTGCAGTCTTTTTCAGTATCTGTAAATAGTAAATACAGCTCAACACAAATCCAAAAAGTCATCATGTCAAAGCACAAACCCTAACGCATTTTGCACCTCATAATGTTCTCAACACCACACACGTGACCTTGCTGTGACCAGGCAAACCTTCCTCAGTGCATTGCGATGTCCAAGAAACAGACAGAACTGTTGGAAACAAGCAGACCTCCCGGGCTCCTACCTGCAGGACCTTCCTCACGTAGGACACCAGCTCCGTGGAGTAGTACTGGGACACACTGATCAGGTCAGAGGACCCGGCCTGGTTGATTCTCATCAGCGGGAGGTCCAGAGCTGAGGCCATCTGATCAAACAGAAACAGCGGTTAGCATCTGTTTCTAAAAGTCTCTGAACTAACAACTTCCCTGAATTTCCCCTGACCACTATACCAGCATATTGCAATGGAAGGCACACGATGCTGAAACAACATAATGACTTTAGCAAACAAATTCTCCTAAACCAGCAAGCAGTTTCCTTGACACTGCAGTCAGAAGAGTTTCTTGCACTTATTTCTGCATTTTTTGTAGAATGGTCTCAGTTTTCATACCAACGTAAAATAACCATTTTTTCACCCTCATGCTCATTTTGTGGGTTCATGTGTGCTTTTTCAGCATCTTGTTGTTCTTGTTCAGTATAAAAGCATTTCCCGACTTGTCCCTCACTTTCAAATCATGTGTCATTTTCCTTAACTTTCCAGTAATGGGGAAAAAGTTCCAGCGCTTTCAAGTATATCAATGGGAACTGTATGGATCATAAGTAAAGTGTGGAATATAATATGGGAGAAAAAAAGACTGATTAATAATCTGGAATAATAAGAAACCAGGACAGTTTTCTCTTGACTCATTGTGCAAATTCACTACACTTTATTGACTTCCAAGTTTTGTCCAAGATAATTCTTGATAATCATACAGATTATAGGATGGGCAAGTGAAATGATCCAACAATGATCATCATGAACAATATCACATTAACCAGTGAGACCAATCTCACTTTAACCCAACATCAGTCAACATGATCCTCCCACATTAACTAACATAACCAATCTTACATTGATTCAAACTTAAATCTTCACGATTCATTAAAAACAAAAACCAGCCTCAAATTAATCCAACATTCAGCATGACTTGTCCAATGTTAATACATTAATGAAAATGACGTATTTACAATCACACACTTGTCTGTCAAAAATGCTTCATTTCTTTTTGACCTAAATCAATTTGTTGGTAACAGGAACCCCAAAAATAGTTGTTAAAAAAAAAAATTAAAAAAAATAAAGAAGCAAGGGAGCTAACCATGCCTCCAATCCCTAAGACTGCATGAGTAGTCGTCCTTGACCCATGTCATTTCCATTAACCTTCATTGTCCTGTATTTCGTATGACAGAATTCGCCTAGACTACTAAGTTTATATTGGAATTTGCTGCCCGAATTGGGGTACCAACTTTAAAAAATTGTAAAAAATAAACTAATGGATAAAAAGACTTCAAATTTTCAGCAAAAATCTATGGAAAGCTGAACTTTGGTTTGCACTTGTTATTTTAGGGGGATGTGAAAATATTTTTATGGCTCAATACTCACACACCTGATTTTACCTGGAAAACACACCTACGTCAGTGAAATAGATGATAGACAGGCAATACAACACCCATCAACTTTATAACACCTACCTTTTTGGTGGCAAGTGGTCAGGTTCACCATCTGAAAAGAATTGATGGGTGTTGTGAGGTGTTAGTAGTTACACAGGTAGCTAGGAATATACGTGAAATTTTTGTGACGCTTTTAAGTCACATAGCAGTTACATAGCAGGAAAAAAATAAAATAAAAAAGATAACAGGTCAAAATCATACCATATTTACTGAAAATGTATTGGAGTGCATGCTTTTTGATCTGCATGAGTTAGTTTGTGTTTGTGAGAAAAAGAATTCCTATGACTGATAATATTCTAACTATATGCAGGTGTTAGTAGGAAGGAAGAAAGGCAGGCATCACAACACAAAACAACACTCAAATATTTTTGTTGTACTCACCATATGGTTCCAGATGTAATAAATTATATAATCCAAATATGATCACACACAAACAACACAGTCACTGGAAATATTTTTGCTTTTGATCACTTTTGTCACACACGGATCACTGACATGAAATTTTCTGGAAGACCAGCAGCCATGCGCGTTTGTCTTGCATACCGGTTGGTTTCCCTGACCATGAGATGGAATGCATCCAAAGGAAAAACAAGTGAAAAATAATCAAAAGGTGTTCGAAGAATCACTTGTGGATGTGGGGGGGCCTCTGTATGCATCAAACACACGAACTTCAGTCCGAAAATCGTTGTTTGACCACTGCGATGACTGTGCACATCCACCGACATCAGAAGCACCTGCGTCACCTGCGTCGCCTATGTCCGAGTCACTGTCACTACTCGCATTCACTCCTTCTGCAACTTCAAAGTCACTGTCGCTGTCGACAGAGTCAAGATCAATGTCCGATTGATTCAGTTGTCATTTTCGGTCGGAAACACATTCATATGAACATTTGGTCCACAGTCAAGCTCATGTCACTGTCACTGTCGGAGCGCGACATTTCGATCGTAGTCGGAAGTCGATGGGATGACCAAAAAAATCGATTAAAAATCAAAAAAGCCACAACCGCTCTTACAAATGGTGCTGAGAAAGGTATGAAAGGCCCGGATAACGACCGGTTTGTCTTATTACTGTGGTCAACCCAAATAAGGGAGGCACACCGAGACAATCAGCCAACTGAGGAACGGGCGGTATAGGGCGGATCAGGAGCCTGACGGTCGGGCGGAAAAGGGCGATCGGGGACAGAAAGGTTAATTGTGAATTAAGATATCGATTCCTTTCCTGCTCTTCTGGTGATAAACACACCTCTTGGTTGCTGTCTTCATTTGCCTTCATGTCTCGCAACCTTGGATCTCTACAAGAGGACAATTAAGCTTGGTTTTGCTTCTGAAGTCCAGACGTCCTTTACTCTGCTACAGCACAGTCACACTTTGACTGAGAACATGTGAAAAAAAATCATCACTTTTGTGTGTGTGTGTGTGTGTGTGTGTGTGTGTGTGTGTGTGTGTGTGTGTGGTGTTCATGGAGGCAGTTGTGACATGCAAACACACATGCATGGGCATTTACCTTCAGGAAGGTGGCTCTCAGTTTGATGACAAGGGAGGGGTCTCTTTTAATTCCCTGCTGCATGTATCCCGTGTAGCTGCAAACCAGGCAGTAAGTTAACTGTATTGAAACATTTGTTCCATTTCTTGTGGTGTGCTTAGCCCTTAGTGCAGCAAATACTGCAGTGACAAGAAATATAAAAGACATCATTCGTAAACCACACCTGTTTAACCCAAAACTACCATTAGTAGTACTTTTCAACAAAAATGAGTGTATTTACTACAGAGTGTACAAATCTTCAAAAATGTTTTGTAAAAGCAGGTAGGAGAGTAGGAAAGGTGGGGACTGAGGGTGAGGGGTAAGGATGGATGCATTTCATTTTCACCTGCTATCACACTGCTGAAAGAGGTATGTGATTTTGCAGTTACTATGGCAACTATAGTCAAAAAAAAAAAAAAACGGCTTCCAACAAAAATTGCTTTACAACCTTATTCATCAGCATAATCTGGCAAACATTCACGCCCTCTCATCTTTTTTTTTCTCTTTTTTTCTAAAGATATTTCAAAGCTTGTTGTTGAAGACAACAGCCAGGTGCAATTTCACACACAAAAGCGATAGTAGCTGCTCTTTGCTCAAAGTCCCCAAACTGGCACACAGATATAACACCATGGTTACAGACATTAAGTGCAAAAGCCATACTAGAAGTTCTTCTCCACATTTCTTTTTTTTCTTCATATTTTTCTTTTAATTCATAGCATTCATTGTATTTTCACAAAACATGCATTCAAACTACACAGAAATTGTATCGGTGAACAGACCTGGTAAACATCTCGTACAATTTGTTTACACACTTCAAATGTTCATGAATCAATCTTAAGTAAAGCACCAAACATGCAAGCTGTCCATTACAAAATAGCGGGCACAAATCTTTCCAACAAACAATCACCTGTCCATGATGGTCCAGGCATAGGAAAGGTCGGCCACAATCTGGATGGTGATCAGAACCTCCTCTTTAATGTTGATGGTGCGGATCATCTGATGCAAGTACCGGCGAGTGTCGGCCAAAAACTGTCGTACCTGCAGGTTGCTCTCCAGCTGATGGAACTCTTGTACCTGGCATCGAGTGGAGAAAACAGAAAAAAGAAAAAAAATTATAAGCAAATTGATGGTGGATTCTTTTCTTTCTTCTCTCTCCTCAGCAAGACTGGAACACTTGAGGTTCACAATTTCTGTGTTTGCAACCATTTTTACAGGCATCATTAAGGTGGCTGAATTCTATCTTCAGGGATGGTGCGTAAATATGAACACAGTGTTCCTTCATTTTCATTTTCATGTTGTCTATCCCACTGTCACATGACGATCTTCTTTCTCTGAAAGGTGGCATGGGAGTGAATGTGCAAGCATGGGTTTTGTTCATGCATTCACATATGGAACTCAGTTCAAAGTCTCATCTGAAGGACCAGGATGGGATCTGAATGTGCATCAGTATCAACACAGAGAAAATCTCTTCTGATCTGGCAGTTTGGAGTAGGACTAAAACCCCAGGTCATGAAACGAGCCTGCACCTCACTTACACAGTCAACTAGTCCCCAGATAGTAAATCAAAGGCAAGACACATAAGCACACTGATACCCCTCATACACACACATATGTTATGCGCATATTCACACACAAGCAAATATACTTTGCCCCCACCTTTCGTGCTCTCATCAACACACATTTATACTTACACACACACACACACACACACACACACACACACACACTTTTCTCACCTCTTCCAATGCTTGAATGAGCTGAATGATTTTTCTTCCAGCTGAGGTGGAGTCTTCATAATTGAGTGATCCGATTTGCTTGCTCATCTCCGAGAACCACGCTTGAAGATTTTCTGAGTACAGCAGAGGATAGACCATAATCAATGGATAAGCCAAAGTTTTGATCAAGATGAACAGACTGATTGATTCCCGTAGCTTTTTTGGCTAACCCAAAATTTTGACCGACTCTTAAAGAAAATTTCAAACTGTTCTCACTGTGGTGATGAAAACAGTCTGCAACATCCATCAGAGCAAAGTACATATATAAACAACCAATCTGTGTGCACGTAATGCTCCCACCTCCATCCTCGCCCTCTCTCTGAGGGAAAAAACTTTCTTCCTTCTCTCTTATTCATGTCTCAACTCCTTTCTTGCATGTTTATCAAAAGCACAAATACGTATCACATCCATGATACACAGGATCACAGCAGAACTATATGCACAATGGATACTATGACATAGGCATAAACACATGCTCATACTAGGTGTGAACACATACGCACAAACATACGCTGCATGCACACACACAAAACAAGACAATAACAGAAATAAGAAAAACAGGAAAAGGAAGATCATAGGGTACAACCCCCCATACGATGGACAAGTAAAAACAAACGTAGGAAAGAATTCTTCAAAATCTTGGCTACATCATTTCCAAAAGAACACAAACTGTTCAAAATATTCAACAAAAACACCATCAAACTATCAACTCATGTATGCCCAACCTTAAAAAACATAATTGACTCATCTAACAAAATGAAAAGCAACAAACAGAAAAGGGGTGCCAAAGGACATCTTGCAACTGCACTAAAAAAGAACAGTGCCCCCTAAGCAACAATGTCTTCACAGCAATACTGTATACCAAGCTGCGGTAACATCAGAAAATGAAAAAGAAACATATGTAGGGATCACTGAAAACCCTTTCAAAACCAGATACGCAAACCATAAACAGTCATTCAAAAAAGAAAAATACAAAAACCAAACAGAGTAAATACATTTGGAGACTCAAAGTAAGAAAATAGACTACAGCATATCATGGAAAATCATAAAAAGAGCAACACCACACAACAATATTTCTAAAACATGCAATTTATGCTCCACAGAAAAATGGTTAATATTATGTAAACCACACCTAGCAACTCTGAATACAAAAGTAGAAATAGTAAACAATTGCAGGAACAAATGGAAATCTTTGTTAGCACACTCCACCTGAACAGATAAGATAATGTTGCTTATAGCCCAGCCGACCGCAAAGGGCCACATCAGGAACAGACCCCAACAAGAACCACAGACCACACGTGCAGCGAGTGAGATTAAATCACACATGCAGAAACGGAATCAGTCCAGCTATAAAACGACAGCGTCCTCAAAAGATATGAAAGCAAGCAAGGGCTCGAAACAGCTTGTAATTTTAGCACTCATTAGAAATATTTTACAAATAGTATAATCCTATAGTATAAATAATATGATAAGCTCAAATATATATATATTTGTTAAATAGGTTTAACACATGTTCTCAGTTCGTTAGACATATTTTTAAAATCTGGTATAACTACCATTATTATATATATATATATATATATATATATATATATATATATATACAGACATAAATAGACACATCTAGAACACACACATCTCCCGCACACATGCACATAAACACACCAACACACACTAACCATTTTTCTCCACCCTGGTAAGAGGTTTGGTGCCAGAGAACACCTCACTCAGCTCCTCCATTCGTTCTCTGCCCTCTTTCTTGAACATCTCCCACTTGTCCTGTTTCTCCGCAAGCATCTGCTTGAACATCTGCATGAGGGAACAATACATGATACTCCATAAACATCCCATGATACTCCATAAACATCCGCTCAGAATAACATGGCTGAATACATTCTGCTCATCTGTCCAAATGAAACTGAACATTTGCAAAAAGGAAACAATAAAGAACACACCAAACATCTGCACAAAGGAAATAATGATAATAATAATGAGGACAGTTTCTATAGCGGCCATCCTAACAATGTAGGCTACAGGGCGCTTTACAAGTTTTAACAATTCAATATAAAAAAATATAAGCAGGACACATACACACACACACGCACAAACACACTCATACACACAAGCACGCATGCATGCACGCACACACACACACGCGCGCACACGCACACAATTCTGCGTTCACAAGTCTATAAACATACAACACAACACACAACCACACACACACACACACACACACACACACACACGCGCGTGCACGCGCACACTCGCACGCACTCACGCACGCAGCACACACGCGCACGTACACACACACACACACACACACCACGCACGCACACACACACACACACACACACACACACACACACACACACACACACACACACACACACTGAAACATAATGTCGCATGCATGAACACACTATATAACACAGTGAACCGCTCATTTTTACACAAGCAAAGTGACAAGTAGTAATTTAGTAATATTTCAGGTTGTATGCTGCAACTGCGTTTGAACAGATACTTCTAAGTGCGACTTGAAAGTCGAGAATGGCGACTGGAAGCAGATAACGATGCGCAGAATGTCTCAGAACCCGATCGAGATTCAAAAGGATACATCTAACTAAGCACGGCAACAATCGGGATCATGCGAACACTATGGAAAGAAACAAAGATAACTAAAATCACTTTTAACAATATAAGTAAATTAATATGCATATTAATACCATAAACGTAGATAACTGTAAGTGAACACTTTAAAGTACAGCAGCTATTTTCGAAGAAATGCCATGATACTTGAAAACCAATCATGCACAAATCATAAATAAACAATGCAAACACAACTTAAACAGACAACAAAACATATGAACAAACAACTTCAGACACACAAATAGCCAATAGAAACAATGCAAAAACTTAAACTAGAACACATACATATTGAACAGCAAACCAACTTAAAAGACAACACAAAATACCATAAATGAACAATGCAAACACAATTACAGACAACACATCCGATAATATGAAACGAAACAACAACAGGAAACACAAATACCATTTGAAACAATGAAAACAATTAACAGAACACAAAATACCCATAATATAAACAATGCACAACAAACTGTAAAGACAACCAAAAACACTAATTCTCAACACAACTACAGCAACATAATTTAACAGAAAACAATAAACATCCCACAAAATCATAATATAAAACATGAAACACACTTACAGACAACACAAAATACCATAATATGAAACAATGCAAACACAACTTAAACAGACAACACAAAATAAGACAAGTGCAACGCATAAGTGACATTAAAAAAAATAAATAAACAAAAAACGAACCTCCTTCAGTTTGAATTCAAACTGGCCAATGTTCAAGAGGAGCTGGAACACAGTCAGGGGGTTGTAGCGACTGTCAGTCACCACTTGGTCTCGCACCTGCTTCAGCCGTTTGTTTGTTTCCATCGCTGAAAAAGCAGTGCAAGACATTATGTGCTGATCAGACCTATCAATACAAATTTACATAGTCTGAGCATGCTTCTTTATGACAAATGTTCCATTATCTATGCTTCTTTTACAACCAATGTTTCACGGTCCAATAAATTCATACAACCAGTCAAACATGTCCAAATTTGTTTCTGAACTTGCAAGAGATTTTTTTTACTCTAATTTATGAACAGGTAATATAAGGATAGTAAAAAGAATTCAGTCTCAACTGTTGATGTGTAAAATATTAAAGCAAAGTGTCTAGAACTATTGATAAGTAAAATACTTAAAGTGCAGATTAGCTGAAATGAAAACATGATGCTGATGTAACAGCAGCCTGCCTTTAATAAAACTAGCAAACCTAAAATACAAATTGATTTGAAAAAAATCATTTGCACTGTTCATATATGCCCAACATTCAAACAAAATACTAATGAACATAGACTTCTCTCAGTGTACATTCTGACAGAACAATTATCAGCACAACTTCTGCATTTTTAAACCTGAACCCGAAATCCATAACAAGACAAACATCACCATCAACAAAAACAATGGAACATTCCAGATACCCGGGGTGAGGGCCGCATTGTGCAGCATCAGCCAGCGAAGGGTGACGTTGGCCTCGCGCAGGGTGTTCATCAGCTTGGGAATGGAGTCCAGCACAAACTCCTCCTTCAACACCCCCTCCTGCAGATATTTCTCCAGCACCGGCTGCAGCCGCTCCAGGTTACGGGCATACTTGGAAGACTGCACATGCCACATCATACTCAGACACCGCTCGGTAACCAGCTCCATGCATGGATTTTATGTGAGCAAAATATCTAAGCACCAGAAAGCTCCCAATAAACTCTTGCTTAACAGGAGACTGCGCAAACACAATGTTGGAGGTCCAGAGGCAAATTTGTTTTAATTTTGGCGATCCGTATTTCCAGTTTAATCCAGATGACTTGCACCTCTGCAGTAATGTCAATACCACCATTACTCTTTCCATCATGAAGGCGAAATAAACAGAGATATTCTCAGCTTAAGAATGATGACACAGGGAACAAAATATCGGATTCGATATCTCTTCCTCTTGACCTGTGATACAAATTTGGAAACAGGAAATACTAAACCAGCCCAAAAATTGTTCACTGGGGCAAACAAAAAGATACATAAAAAAGTAAGTGCTAAACACTACCTTTTTTGTCTCAATTAATAAATCTCATTTCACAGAAACGTTTAAGTTCTCAATGACCATCAGAGATCCCTGAAGACTGGGTTGTTGAAGGAAAAGATTCCCTAGTGAGAAGTAATCTAGTAAAAAGCATGGGTCCTGGCGATTTTTAATTTTATTCCAAAAATAAAACAGATAGGGCTGAAATATTTATGTCAAGCCTAGATAAACAACAAAAACAGGCTTTTAGGCCTACTGTAACTGTTAAAAAGCGCATAGCAGCTGTGTTAATTTGGTGGAAATATCTGATAATTTTCTTCTTTCCTTTTATTGTAAAAGTCACAGACTTACTTAAGGCAGATCATAGGAACCTTACAGATTCACTGAATGCAGCTTACTGTTTCTTTATATCAATTATATTTCCCATGATTTCATCACTATCACTGTATCAGGTGCCTACCTATATGTAACTGTAATCGACTTCAGTTCCCGCCATTGAAGCTGCTACTCCTCTCTCTCTTTCAGTATAAAATATTATCTGTCATGATAAAAGACAGCCTTGGTGATTTTTTGAAAAGCTTATTTTTCATCTGTTTTAAGAATTTTCTGTTGTCAGAATCTCTGAAAATAATAATCAAAAAAAAAGAAAAAAAAAAAGAAAGAAAAATGGAAATCTCTAGAGGGAGAAAGTGTTTACTGCCAAGATGTTTGTTGGCTGGTTTCATTGTGACAGAGAAGAAAAAAAGCACTCTGAATGCTCAGTGGTGACAGTCAAGAGACTAGAAATGCACCTGTTCTCTGACATTGCCTGTGTCCAGCGTGTTGTTGAGAGCAGTTATGGCCGCTCTGTAGGGCTGCCAGGCATCCATTAAATTCACCATCATGCCCATGTATACACTTATTACCTGCACACAGACAAAAGAAACAATACCGTAAATCTTACACAGACAAAATGCCACCAAGTTCAAGACACATAATTAGTTTTAAGATACAGACATGGAAATAATGTTTGTATGTCCATGTTCATATCTTTTCTATGATAAAACTAGGTCCAAGTTTTATGCATCAACTCAATGTAAGTTTTGGTTGAATAGAGTTGTAGTAACCACTGCAGAAGCATCAGCAGCAAGAGCAGTAAATACTAGTAATAGTGGTGTGAGCAACAGTAACAGCTGGTGGCAACCTTAATCTTTTCATTCAATGAATCAAGTACATTTCCACTGAAAGCACTGATGAACAGGGAGAAGGGATGTGTGGGTGCAGAAGTGAATGGCCACGTGTAATGCACACACAGCCCGCAATATTTGCTGCTGACCTATTTCAACGACAAACTGTGGTGGTGGTGGTTGGGTTCGTTCACTTTTCTTTATTGTTTCCAGAGTAAGATCTACGATGGTTTCAGATTTCATTATGTTCTGTACCTGAGACAGATGGGACCCAACCACCCCCAGCTACCACCACCTCTGCCCCTCTCGACCCCCCTGTATTGTCATCTCTGACTGAACAAGACACAAGACACAGGAGGAAGAAGACAGTATTCAAGTCGGCAACCAAATCCCGATTCATATTAAGTGCAGAAAAGCTGAACAGATTTTCTTTGTTACTGATGTACCACAAACCTACAAAACCCACCCTCTGAGTGGACAAGACACAGGAGAAAGAAGACACCATTCAAGTCACCAGCCAAATCGTGATTGAGATTATATGCGCAGAAAAGCTGTAGAGATCTTCTTGATTATTTATGTGCCACAAACATGACAATTTTAATATCATTAAGCAGAATTCAGAAAAAAAAAAAAACGAACTGTCACGACCGACCCCTGGAGGTCTGCCCTGACAGGATCGGTCTAGATGGGAGTGAAGGGAGTGCCTGACCTCACACGCCTCGCAAGAGCCCACACGAGAAAGATTACGATACAACACCCCATTTATTCACACCAACACACACAGTCATAAATAAGCATTCCAACACACACAACATGCACAATCACAATCAAGCATTCCAACGCACACAACATGCACAATCACAATCAAGCACTCCAACACACACAACATGCACAATTATAAATAAACATTTCACCATACGACGTACACAATCACAATTACAGCATTCCTGCACATATGACATATACACAATTATAAAGAAACATTTCCAGCATCCATCCCTTCCCACACCCTGGAGTGCCTCCACACCCCTGCCTCCGCCAAGTCTACTGGGAGCACCCTGTCGCACTAGGTGCTCCGAACCGGGTCGGTTCTTGAAGGGAGTCGCTCAAAGCCGACACCCTCGACACACAAGCAGGCAGTGAAGAGCGCGTCCCGGGGGTGGGGGGGGGGGGGAAACGTGGCGTTGTTACTGGAGGTCCTGGACGGGGATCAGGGCCGGCCAGTCAAGCCGGCGGGCTTTTCTACCAGTCCGCGGTCCCGACCAGAGCGTGGCCTCAACCAGCGCGTGGCACCATCCAGTCCGCGGTCCCAGCCAGAGCGTGCCTCAACCAGCACGTGGCACCATCCAGTCCGCGGTCCCAGCCAGAGCGCCTCAACCAGCACGTGGCACCATCCAGTCCGCGGTCCCAGCCAGAGCGTGGCCTCAACCAGCACGTGGCACCAACCAGTCCAGACTCCGGGTGAAGCCCCCGGGAGGGGGGGGGGAACGTAGCTGGGAGGAGAGAAGAAAGGGAGGGAAGGAAGAAGGAAGAAAGAAGGAAAGGTACTGGAACCCCGCCGTCAGTACAGTCTGACCCATGCTGCTAAATCTTAACAGCCACTCGCATGATGGGCGAGGGGAAGTCTACCAAACGCACCAACAACCCAGCTCAACACAGACCTGAGCATAACACAGTAAACCAATCAAGTCAGGGATATTCGTTAGAGTCTTCTCACACGACGCAGGTAAAAGACTGCATTAAATCAACCGGCAACTTAAAACAAATATGAATTATCTTCAAACCCTTCTCCATCACTCACGTTTAACATTTCCTTTCTAAGGAAAATAAACCAAACACAAGCGACCTATCGCTTAATACTGCACCAACATTTGCAAATAATAATTCAAATCCATAATTTGTCACATTTTAATAGCCACATATCAAAATAACACAAATCTCCAACCACAGCAAGCCAACGACAAATCATGCGTACGCACACTCGCGAACATAAAACTCGTTCTCCCTTGCAGCACACAAACAGACGTGGCCGAGATACTAAGAGTCCGGCGAATGAACAGGGCGGACGAGCGGACCAAGGCCGTTCCAACCCTGATCACCAGGTTCTCTCGTCCATCCCCCACCGACTACCGCATCACCAGATGCATAAACAGTGAGAAAGAATTTTTTGAATATAATTAAGAATGGCCAGGTTAAAGATTGAATTATCGCAGAGAAAAGGTCTCAAACAATATTTCTTTTACAATTTTAAAACAAAAGAAAATTGCGCAAGAAGCGAGATAACCGCTAACAACAACAAACCAAAACAAACACACCACTGAAACAGAGTGCTTACCAGCACCCTTGGGTGACCCAGTAAGAGGGCGGGTCAAACAACGACTACTCTCTGCCTCTGTCCCGTCGAGAGGACAGAAGCGCAGATGCGGAGCAAAGAAGAATATGTCCCTTCACCTACAGGCCGACTGAAGGAATTAAGATACCGACTGTACCCTCATGATACGGTAAGAACCAAGACCGGAGCAGTCGCTCCCAGAGACTACTTCGCCGAGTGAAAGCTCACCTCCCTCAGCGATGGCGGCCAACAATGCCACTCTGCGTCACAGAGTGAGCATACTTATCAACTAAAAGAAATCTGAGCACGTGCGACAGTAACAAGAAACAGGAAGGCTAGAGGCCGATAGACAGCAGTTCGAGAGAAAGGATACCAGCCACCCATGAACCTGCAGGGATGAATAGCACGTGCCGTGGAATCAGAGAGGAGAGAGAGAGAAAGCAAAAACCGAAGTTGAGGCATGAACTACAAACGCAAGTGCAACCGCACCACAAAAGCCACATTAAGGACGGATACACGACAACAGCCAACGACATTAAAAAAATGAGTAATTCCGCCACCCTAGATGGTCAAACAGTCGTAGGCCTCGTGAAGAAAGTCGTGAACAAACCCCCTTCAAAAGCATCTTTTATCTCTGAGATACAGTGCTCCTTTGAACCTTGACGCATGTGCAAATTCACACAATGGGACCGAACCCAACACTCTGTGAACGACCAGAGAAGAACGAATAAATCCAATACAAACATTCTACAATAAAATCACACAGGAAATACATAAAACAAACAAATATCCAAACAACTAGTGCAACACCTCCCAACAATGAAAGAAACAATCCGCACCATTGGTGATTCACTACCGTTAACATCACTGGAAGTGGAAAACTTCATTACACCAGATACAAAGACCAAAAGGGGATATAACCCGGTTGAGGGGAAGTGTCCCTCTGACCGTATTTTCCAATGTCTGACTACGGAGCTCGGCTAAGATAGACAGCATCCTGTAATACAGGAACCCTTGATATGACGAAAAATATGACCCCCCCTCTGACCTTTTTGCAGTTATCCACAGCCTAACTCATGAGACACGATCTTACTGGAGGCCGGAACCGTCCCAGGCACTGGATAGGATGATGAACGCTCTCCATACAAACTTCCGGTCCGTACTTCTTCATGGGGCACGCCAGTGCGCTTACCAAATATCTGCCTGAGAGATACAGACAACAGAAGGGCATCGATAGTCCTAAGCGGGACAGCCTCTGGGTATCGACACGCATCTCAACCTGACTACCGCAGTGTAGCGTGACCGCGATCGGATGGAGATAATGGTCCCCACCATCAACCCAACCTTGGCTGAATGCCTCCCCAACCATGGCACAGACCCTAGGGGAACACGCTTCAAAGCGACCCTTAGGGCTTAGTCCGCTGGCAGACATCGCAACTGCGGCAAGTACTGGCTAACCTGTGAGTTCATCCCAGGCCCAAAAGAAGGTCTTGTCTTACCGCTCGAGAGTCCGCTTTGAAGCCCATAGACCTGGCCAAAGGTGAATCCATGGCCTAGCCGGAGAACAGATTTCTCTCAAGCTTTGGGGAACTACAAGACTGCTTGGCCACACGAACTGCTTGAGTGAAAACCTACAAAGGATCCCCTTGAGGAGCTTAAAGCTCACCTGGCGTGTCATGGGCCGACTGAGGTGGGAACTATTCACAAGTTGTCGAAGTCGTTGGACATCCAAGTCCCTGGCCTGAGAACGTAAATGCAGCATGAAACGGGCCCTAGCCAGAACTCATCAAGATCGCTGAAGAAACCGTGGACGCAATTCCGTTCCAGCTACTTACTTTGGCGCGTGTGGTGACTCCCACACACCGCCCTTACGTTTCAAATTCCGTAGACACGGCTGACTGCGTCCGACTGCGAAGTGTGTAGTATTCCTATGATAAGGAAAACAGCACAGAGGACGCTCCAGCCGCGATGCCCATACATCGCCACAAGAAGAAGGGGGTGGAGATAGTAACGATTACTGAAGGACGTGGAGGCTGGTAAAACCCGCCTCCAACCCGCACACATCGTAACTGGCGCCCCGCCGGGCCTTAGGAAACTAAAACCTTATCCACAAAGAGGTTGATGCTCCCGAATCCCTGATGGGTGTCGACCAAGGATGAACCAACAAACCAGAAAGAAACACACAGGACACTCTGTACCACCAGAAGCTTGGATGGACCCCACGTTAGCCGCAGGCGCGATGATGCCTGGAAAGGACTAGCTCCCATGACTACCAGTCAGCTATTATATGACAATCATTTCCTAATGTGGCCAGGACGACCACAAAGAAAACAAAATCGAGGTGCTGAGGTCCCGATGGACTGCCTGCCTTATTCGACCCGCAAGCAGTTGTCGGCGCCTTATTGCCACTAAATCCTGTTGGAGAGGGCTTCCTCTCCGTATCTGGCGATGCCCATAAGCCCTGCGAGCTACAACAACACCTCACGAAGAATACGCAGCCGCGAAAATCCTGAGGTGCTGTCCGCCTATCCGGATCCTCAACTCTCTGGGTACTACAGTGTTGGAGAGCTGTTCCATGAGGATCAGATCCTCCGCTCCAAACATGGCCAACTGACGCCAGTACCCTAGCGTTTAGCGCAGCTATCACCAAACTGCACACGAAGGTCTCGTCTTATTCTTCTTCATGGACCAGAACTTCCTCCTGAACTTCTCTGGGGTAATGATGGAAACAACGCTTACGCCGAGCCAACTGCAATGTCTGGCTCAGAACGCACCTCATTTAGAGTGAGCACACACTCCTCTGCCAGCACATATAAATCCCGAAAAAAGGTGCAATAGCCTTTTGTTCCTCAGACAATTGGTATGAACTAGCAAACCTTGGTCAAATGCTCTAGGAACATATCAATGTCCACACTAGGCCTGAACTCTGAATCTCTAAAACTTTGGGCCTCCTAACACAATCACCTGCCTGGTGATTAACACCCCCGACATACAGATGCGGGAGACCGCGAAAGAAGTTGTATCCGACATCTCCTTCCCTCGCAGATCCTCATCCTGTTCTAGTTCTTCCTACGGATGGCAGCCACTTCCCTACGCTTGAGCCTCCTACCTGCTGGCACCTCTTCCCTACGCTTGATCAGCCACTTCCCAACGAAAATAGCCACGTTCCTATGCAGAATCTCCTGTCTGTCAGTCTTCCTCTCTGGCAGAGCAGACCTCTTCCAACGCTTGGTGCCTCCCGCCTAACATTCCACGTCCTACCTCTTCCCCAAACGGAGGCCTCATCCTCACGTCGCTGTCGCTCTAGGTACATCTGACAGAGGAGAATGTCCAGGGAAGAGGATTCACCACACCCGACACAGGGAGATGACCCATCTTACCCGACCCTTTGTGTCTCAGACCTATCCCCATGGAGCAAAGTCCCCACGGGCATACTCCTTACGAGGGGAACATGGAGAATAGGGGGCTTTGGTTTCTGCGACTCAACAGAAGCCCACAGAAGCTTCCCATATAACGTCTGACGCTTCCGAGCGGAAGTGCAGACGGGGTCTCAGCAGGAAAAACCCTAGCGAAGGAAGAAGTTGAAAAGAACTCGCTAGGACTATCGGCTACAGCACAGGAAAAAGAGGAAGACACTGTAGTCCGAAGTGCTGGTACAGAATAGTGGGGACAACATTTAGAAGACCCTTCTACTACGACGCCCGATAGCCAAACCCACCAGCACCGGACGTTTGCCAAAGACAACTAATATCCTACAGTTAACAAATACAGGGGAAAGACAATTCCCACTTGAAAAACAAATATTTAAGGGGTGTGTGTAGATGTGTGAATGTGTATGTGTGTGCGTGTGTGCGGACAAGTTCCGGTCTGCTCCACTCTGGCAACATCCGCGCTCTACAAAACACGAGCAACATGCGGAGGGGTCTCACCGAAAAACAAAAAAAATAAAAACAATGTCCGGCTGCCCACCCACCTGGGCAAACACCGCGCACCACAGCACTAGCAACAGTGCGGTGGGGCTGGCCCGCAAAACCAACATGGAGTCAAAAATGAATCCGGAGAGAGAAAAAAAAAAAAAATGACACAAAACGTCCGATACAACCCCCTGTCCTCAAAAACCCGGTAGAGAAAAAAAAAAAAAAACTGACTAAATACAAAACAGGAATGGAAGACTGAGCGGCAACAGAAAGGCAAGACTTACGGCCGTACCTGCGTGAGGTACCCGGCGGAAGGAGGTCTGGACGCGGTCGACCCCCCCCGGTCTCACCTCGACTCCCCAGTCACACCGATGTTCCCTCAGGCCACAAAAAACTCCCTTCACGCTAGAGTCACCCAGCCAACCACCCACAAACAAACCCCACAAACAACTAAAATGAATACAAAAACAGACAAACTAAACAGGTATTTCGCGAAACGAGAGAGACAGTCAGAGCCCTTCACATCCCGGACGAGCCCCCACAATTGTCACGACCCGACCCCGGGAGGTCTGCCCTGACGGGAAATCGGCCCTAGATTGGAGTGAAGGGAGTGCCTGACCTCAAAACCCTCGCAAGAGCCCACACGAAAAAGATTACGATAAACCACCCCATTTATTCACACCAACACACACAGTCAAAAAAGCATTCCAACACAACAACATTGCACAATCACAATCAAGCATTCCAACGAAACACAACATGCACAATCACAATCAAGCACCCCAAACACACACACAGCCAATTAAAATAAACTTCACCAAAACGACTACACAATCACAATTCAGCATTCCTCACATATGACATAAAACACAATTATAAAGAAACATTTCCAGCATCCATCCCTTCCCACACCCTGGAGTGCCTCCACACCCCTGCCTCCGCCAAGTCACGGGGAGCACCCTGTCGCACAAAGGTGCTCCGAACCGGGTCGTTCTTAAAGGGGAGTCGCTCAAAGCCACACCCTCGACACCAAGCAGGCAGTGAAGAGCGCGTCCCGGGGGTGGGGGCAACGTGGCGTTGTTACTGGAGGTCCTGGACGGGGATCGGGGCCCGGGCCCAAATCAAGCCGGCGGCTTTTTTCAAACCCGTTTCCCCGGTCTCCGACCAGAGCGTGCCTCAACCAGCGCGTGGCACCAACCATCCGCGGGCCCAGCCAGAGCGTGGCCTCAACCAGCACGTGGCAAACCAACCCAGTCCGCGGTCCCAGCCAGAGCGCCTCAACCACACGTGGGACCATCCATCCGCGGTCCCAGCCAGAGCGTGGCCTCAACCCCACGTGGCACCAACCAGTCCCCGACTCCGGGTGAAGCCCCCGGGAGGGGGGGGGGAACGTAGCTGGGAGGAGAGAAGAAAGGGAGGGAAGGAAGAAGGAAGAAAGAAGGAAAGGTACTGGAACCCCCCCCGCAGTACAGTCTGACCCATGCTGCTAAATCTTAACAGCCACTCGCATGAGGGCGAGGGGAAGTCTACCAAACGCACCAACAACCCCAAGCTCAACACAGACCTGAGCATAACACAGTAAACCAACAAGTCAGGGATAAATTTGTTAGAGTCTTCTCACACGAAGCAGGTAAAAGACTGCATTAAATCAACAGGCAAAAACAAATAAAGAATTAAACTTCACCCTTCTCTCCCCTCACGTTTAACATTTCCTTTCTTAGGAAATAAACCAACACAGCGTCCATCGCTTTAAAAACTGCCACCACATTTGCAAATAATAATTTTAAATGGCATAATTGTCACATTTTATAGCCACATTCAAAATAACAAAAAAATCTCCAACCACGATCCAACGACAAATCATGCGACGCACCCCGACTAAAACCGTTCCCCTTGCACACAAAAAACAGACGGGGGCCGAAGAAAAAGATCCGGCAAATGTGACGGGGCGGACGACGGACCCCAAACAAGTTCCAACCCTGAATCACCAGGTCCTCCCATCCCCACCGACTACCGCACACCAGATCATAAACAGGAGAAAGAATTTTGGGGTAAATTTTTGAAAGGCCAGGTTAAAATTGAATTAACCAGGAAAAAAGGTCTCAAACAAATTTTTTTACAATTTTTTTAAAAAAAAAGAAAAATTGCGCAAAAAGAAGAAAACCGGCTAACAAAAACAAACCAAAAAACAAACCACGAAACGATGCTTACCAGCTACCCGTGGGTGACCCAGAAGAGGCGGGTCAAACGACTCTCTCTGCCCTCTGTCCAGTCGAGAGGACAGAAGCGCAGATGCGGAGAAAGAAGAAGTGATGTCCCTCTCCTACAGGCCGACTGTAGGAATTGAAGATACCGACTGTACCCTCGATGATACGGTGAAGAACCAAGACCGGAGCAGGGCGCTCCCAGAGACATCTTCCGCTCGAGTGAAGAGCTAACCTCCCACAGCGATGGCGGCCAACATGCCATTGCTGCGTCACAGAGTGAGCATACTTCAACTAAAGAAATGAAGCACGTGCGACAGTAAAAAGACAGGCGAGAGCCGATAGACAGCAAGTTCGAGAGAAAGGTACCAGCCACCCATGAACCTGCAGGATGAATAGCACGGCAGTGAATTAGAGAGAGAGAGAGAAAGCAAACCGAAGTTGAGCAGAACTACAACCAAGGTGCAACCGCACCACAAGCCACATAAGGGACGGATACACGACAACAGCAACGACAATAAATAAATGAGTAATTCCGCCACCCTAGATGGGTCAAACGTCGTAGGCCTCGTGACAAAGTCGTGACACGAACAAACAAGCAAACAGCCGTCTGCAGGTTCAAGACGATACAAACACAAATTAACAAACAAACAAAATTCTATGGCAGTGGATGGTTTAAAGATCCTTTGGAACTGTAAACATTAAGGAACAATGTCAGTACTGCTGCGAGTGAACTGGTGGGGAGAATTTTGAGTTCATCAGAAGAAGTCTTCTGAACAGATATCTCAAACTCACCCAGTTGTCTGGAAATGCTTGTCTACTACAATATCTCAAACTCACCCATTGTCTGGAAAATGCTTGTCTACTATCTCTCTCATTTTGGCCTGCTGTTTCTGGAGAATGTCTGGCTCAAAGTACAGGATGACATACAGCATGGAGGCCTGAGTGGCCAGTGCCGTTGATCGATGTTCAGGCTGGGGATAAGCTGAAATCTGGTTGTACACATCATCCGATCGTAACCGTCCAATCACCAGTTCACAAACTCAGCATTAACAGGCACTCTCCTGAAAATGAAAGAAACAACAGGCACCCTCCTGACAAAGAATCAAAGACAGAAAGAAACAGATAAAAGAATTGATGCAATGGGCTTCCATAAGAAAAAACAAAGGAATTGGGATGGATCATTTGTATTCAGACAAAAACTCACACGAACGATGTTAAGTGAGCAAGATGTTGGCAATAAATACTCTTTGAAACCAGGACGAAGAAAACAGCAGAAAATCTGACAAAAAATGGAGTGATGCAAGCCTGATGCTGACATGTTGTCAAGGAGGGGAGTGGGAAAAGGGGAGAGCGAAGAAGGGTGGAGCAAGAGTGAGAAGAAGGGGCCGGAGACGGGTAGTAATACGGGAGATGGAGTAACTTCTTCCAACATATGTTAAACAATCTTGACTTTCTACACTGTCGCTGTTATTTGACAAGTCCTGACAATCCAAAGCTGTACTTCTTGACTGATCCAACTGAGAACATAACTGTTCTGGAATAATGTCAACACAATACTCTTCTCTTTCTTTTTTCCCTGTCGGTGAAAACAGAGAGATATTTTTTCTGCAGAAATCAGTGATTGAAAAATATGAACCTGACTGAGAATCAGACAGCTGTCAATCCCTGACAACAACACAGTCAACCGATGTACCAATTAAAAAACTGGATGGAAACATGACAGGGTATTAACATTTAACATTAACAAAAAAAAAGAAAGAAAGAAAGAAAGAAAAGAAAACTGGAGTAATTGATACATAAAATATGACATTTAGGCTTACGAGAAATAGGCCTCTGGATAGTTAGGTGGTCTCTTGGCACTGGCGCAGTTGAAAACCCTGGGCTGCGTAACAGTTTGCAGACATCGTCAATGTTGGAATCCCCTGCTGAAGCTTCTGTGCACTGCAACAAATCATCAAATTTTCTTAAAAACAATGTTAAAAGTCTACTGGTCAATTCAAGAATCTTTTCTTTTTTTTGTTTTGTTTTATGTTATATGTAATTGAGTAAAAAAAATCTAAAAATATTTCATAACCAAGACCCAAGAAAAGGGACATAATCAATGCCATTCTGCACACGAAGACAGAAGTATAGAGCTGCTATACCATGAGGAGCAACTGTTTTTGTTGTTGTTGTTGTTGTTTGTTTTTTTTTTTCTTTTTACATTTTTGGGGGATCTCATCTTCTCTGCCCTCTCAGATGCACAAATCCTGCGCCACCATTCTCTGCCCTCTCAGATGCACTAATCCTGCGCCACACATTCTCTGCCCTCTCAGATGCACTAATCCCGTGTCACACATTCTCTGTCCTCTCAGATGCACTAATCCTGCGCCACTCATTCTCTGCCCTCTCAGATGCACTAATCCTGCACCACTCATTCTCTGCCCCTCACAGATGCACTAAATCCTGCACCACTCATATCTTGTCCTCTCAGATGCCCAAATCCCTGCGCCACTCATTCTCATGCCCTCTCAGATGCACTAATCCCACGCCACTCATTCTCTGCCCTCTCAGATGCACTAATCCTGCGCCACACATTCTCTGTCCTCTCAGATGCACTAATCCCATGCCACCCATTCTCTGCCCTCTCAGATGCACTAATCTCACACCACTCATTCTCGGTCCCTCTCAGATGCACTAATCTCACACCACTCATTCTCTGCCCTCTCAGATGCACTAATCTCATGCCACTCATTCTCTGCCCTCTCAGATGCACTAATCCTGTGCCACTCATTCTCTGCCCTCTCAGATGCACTAATCCCATGCCACTCATTCAAACTCCCCTAAACACATCTGCAGCCAAGCTTGCTTCTTTGTAGTCTCAGCACCAGCATCAATGGGAGCTATTCAAACTGGGCCGTAATGGAGTGACCTATGAGAGGAGACATTACAACTACTATGTCAATTTTGCTGTGTTTAGAGACACCTATACCAATGCAAAATGATTATGCATGACGCCATCTGTGTGCTCTATTGATGACAGTAGTTAGCAAACATTTTTCTGTGTGAAACAGTTCCCCACTACATGTTGCTGATCTTGCTCCAAATTGGGGAAATACTGTAACTTATCTGTACAGATCTTCTGAATTAAGATGCTCTCCCAGATTCCCCATAAGGTCTTGTTTTTTTCTAGATCAATTTTTATTTTCTTTGTTTATCCTAGACCTGCCTCCCATGACTACTGCCTCCTCTTGAAGACTCAGTTGTTCAGGAGATCTCAACGTCTTAATTTCCTTGTACATGTACAGTAATGGTGAATGGGAGAGATGCAGTAATGGCAAAAAGCCAAACATGCTGTTTCTCAAGCTAAGCAAAAAGTGGCCGCACCCACATTAAACTAAATGCTTGAAACTCTTACTTTCAGGCTTTGATGATGCTGGAAGGCAAAAGCTGAGAGATTTTCTAGCACTATCTTTGTGCTTGAGCCATTTCTATCTGCGAAAACCCAGCCATTTATGGACAACCCATCTCTCTACATCTGGCAATGATGTTCTCCACACTGAAAAGGACGATAGTTTAACTATCAAAGAAAATTTTCATTCTGATTACTGATTCAATGATTCGCAATTCTGGAGTCTGACTGTCATTTTATCGGCTGACTATGTTGCAAATTTGAACAAAAGGAAAAGGTTTACACTTTATTAACGTATAAATTACAGGCAGATACATACACAGCAAAACAAGTAACTGTGGGAGAATATGATCACCACTGCAGTTATAGAACCGAATCTAGGAATACTGGCATTCAAGAGGAATGAAAGTGTCCTTTTTGAGAGGCAATCTAGGATACACAAATGCAAAAACGTTACAGAAATCAAGTTTTGTTTCGGAGGACTGCAAGTGTGGGGGCCAAGGGGTGAGAGGAAGGGAGGAGAAGTCTTTTTGGAGAGATATGTTGCTGTACCAACCTGTATCTATAGTAGGAAACCAATATTCTTTCTCTGATGACACCTTCAATTTTGTTGTCGATCACAAGCAGCATCACACCGTACAGATACAGAGCCTCACACTGTGGATTACAAAAATAAAAAAAAAAAGCCATTGAGGAACATTGTTTTAATGCAACAAAAACAAAACAATCACAAATGATGCAGCCTTTGAGTGTGTGTGTGTGTGTGTGTGTGTGTGTGTGTGTGTGTGTGTGTGTGTGTGTGTGTGTGTGTGTGCTGTGTATGCGTGTATGTGTGTGTGTGTATGTGTGTGTGTATGTGTGTGTGTGAGTACCTTTAACTCTGTGTATGTGCCATCAGAAAGATCTGATTGTTAGAAGTTTATAACCAGTCAATGCAAAAGAGAAAAAAAGAAGAAGTGGAAGGGTGGAGGTGGGTGGGGAAGACATTCATTACATTCGCAATCAAAACATTCAAAATATACTATTGTTCAAGCGAAAAATATATGCACTCTAGTTGTTACTTCAATCCTCAGTTCAAAGAAAATGTAATGATACCACGTTTAAATAAAATATCACTTTAAATTCCACTTCTTAATTAGCCTCCGTCTGATTAATGATGAGTGACAGAAAACACTTTATGTGAACACCAATGAATCAGACACAAACATCTGTCTACAAATTCTAAAATGTTGTAATTATTGGTAGTACAATCAAAGATGATTTCAATTGTTCCATTTGCCTTTTCTTATCATTGATGATAACCCCAAATTCCTCCCTGTTTCAACTCCTTTTATATACACAGCTACATCTTGGCTCTGTTTCTTGCACTTCTATGATAAGCACCCAATATGGAGCTTTAAATGGATGAGGTCACACTTAGGGTTACAATGAGACTACCCACCAAGGTAGATCCTGCACTGCCTCTGAGTTTTTTTTACTAATTGCTGACACAGTATCATCTGATTAATTGTTTAGTTGCAGCATCACTGCAGTGAGCACTACCATCCTTGCTAAGCTTTTTTCCTCTATGTTGGTAATTTAGGAGCGATTTAAAACTTAGATCTCTTCCACAAATCTGCGTCATGGTCTCGCAGATGAGTGACACATTCTTCTATGTTCAATAAGTGATTGATTCTTCTGCGAAATGTCGTTTTCAAGGTCAAAATCACTCTCTGAAAAACAGTTGATTGTTTTTCTTGTAAAAGACTTTCTACACAGTGTAACAATATCTCCTGGACATCTTGTTATTAAATAAATTTAAAAAAACGTAAAACTTAAGTTCCAAAATGATCAACATGAGCTCGAAACTTAGCACAAATCCAAATGGAAATTCCACAACAGCCATCTTTCTATTTGGCTTTTAAAATTTCTTTAAGCACTGACAGGTAAAAGTAGTTCATGTCTGCTGTAATTTTATCTCCTCAAATTATAATCAACTGAGATTACACTGATCTGGAAAACTATTTTCAGAAACCAAGGTGTTGACATGCAACCAACAGAGCTGGAAGACCATGGAGACTAGTTTTTTAGGGCGGTGACCAATGACTACAGAGTTAAGGGAAGTGAAGAAGGAGAAGCAGAAGAAGATGATCGAACAGAGGACTGGAATGATGGCAAAGACTGTTTGGAGAGATGCTGGAAAAAACAACAAAAGCATTCAATAACAAACAAAAATATAAAGTTTACACCTACAAACTTCTTACCATAAGCTGCTTTCCATCTTCATTCAGCAGAAACTGACTCCACGGTTTGCTGAATGTATACACATTCTTCCAGGTCTTCCAGAAACCTGGAGGAAATCATTAAACAACTCTTTTTTCATTTATGATTCATTTCAAAGAATTTAAAGAAACTCAGCATGGAGCTTCAATATCCAATGAAAACTTAACTTTATCTTGAACAATGTTATGACAAATGAATCAAAATGTTTGAACACCAAACGTGCATAGAAAAGTATACCAATCTGAAAAAAGGAAACAAAAGGTGAAAAAAAAAAAAGGAAAAAAAGAAAAACATAACGAATAGTTAATGCTTGACAGAAGTGAGGCAGGCAACACAGAGGTGCCATTACTAAGTAACAAACCAATGATCTACTTCACAATTCAAGAAACAATATGCTTTAAAAAATTGTTTTCTAATACTACCATGTGATCTACACACAAAAAATCTCTTTTTTGTGTGTAATGTCAGTAGGCATGAGTGACCAATACTAGGTAGACTGGAATTTGAAAGATAATAGAGCCTCAATCCTGAATTATGGTGTACGCAATTATCATAGCTCGATCTCAGCAACTGGTGATAACTGAAAAGACTAATTATTCATTTTCCACATGATTTTAATAATATAATCAAGATAAACAAAACACAATGTTTTTAATTTATGTAAAAAATACACAATGAACATATAATTTGATTAAAATATATGACTTGCAGCCTTCAGATCTCCTTGAAAATGTTTTTAAGCACCCACGCCATAGCAACACAAGTCTCTGACAAGACACATATTTTAACTAGATGTGCCTGTCAGGAGCACAGAAGTCAGAGCACAGAGGTCAGTCGATATTACACCACTGTGATCCGTCACAGTCAGCTTTAAATTTGATCACAGTTGCAGCTCTACAAAATGAAAACCTGTTGAGCGGAAGTGCAGTGGTCTGTTTTATTGTTATTGCAAGTTGCAAATCATTTCAACACTTAGAACATTACAATTTTCATTCAGATATTTTCCACCAAACTTTTCTTTGTGTGTGTGTGTGTGTGTGTGTGTGTGTGTGTGTGTGTGTGTATGTGTGTGTGAAACTTTTCTTTTTTCTTCACAAATAAACTTGAGCGTGAGATCATTCAACAAACTGGGCCCATAATTTTCAAAATCACCCTTATTCCCTTCCCATTTTCACCAGCAACTGATCATTTGACACATCAAAACAATCTGAAACAGGACATGTTCACTGGTCCATTGTCAACAATGTCAACATTTATCAAATTACATTACTTGAGCTATTCTTTTCTGTTGCAATCTTCAGCTTTTTCACTCTCTTTCTCTAAAATAGATGACCTATCAGCATTAGTTTATGTTCAAGAGATACCAGGAATACAGAAAAAAAAGGTTCAAATTGTGATATTACCTGTTTAAGTCGGTGACGTATTTGTGAACACTGGCAAATGCTTGGTAAAAGCGGGTCAGGATTTCAATGTGATTTTCTCTGAACTCCTCATCCAGGTCTTGGAGTTCCTGACACAAAGTAATGAAACAATGCATGCAAATAAAAGAAGAGTTGCAAACTGAGACCTTTAGTCCTGTACCCATCGATTCAAAGAACTCTATCATTTCTGTGTAAACTTTCTTGCTAAATTTTCAGTATGTGTGTGTGTGTGTGTGTGTGTGTGTGTGTGTGTGTGTGGTGTGTGTGTGTGTTGTGTGTTGCGTGCGTGCATGTGTGTATGTGTGTGTGTGAGTGCGTGCGCGTGAGTGTGTTGTGTTTTGTATGTGTGCGTGTGTATGTGTGTGTGTTTGTGTGTGTGCGTGCATGTTTGCATATTATAATTATGCATCTATGTGCTCAGTCACATCAGTGTGCATGTATGTGTGTGTGTGTGTATGTGACTTGAGAGTGTTGTAAGACTGTGTGTCATTGTGAGTGTGCTTGCACGTGTATGCATTGTATGTTTGCCTCTGTGCGTGTGTGTGTGTGTGTTGTGTGTGTGTGTGTGTGTGTGTGTGTGTGTGTGGTGTGGGTGTGTTTCCCTTCGAATGAGACTATAAACCGAGGTTCCGTGTGTGAACGCACGCATAACATCTTGCACACACGTAAAATCCCATCACCAACTTTCGGAAGAGTAGGCCAGTTTGGCCATTGGTATGGATGACACGTTACACATAGCATGCACCCTGCGTGAGAAATGGAAAGAATGCTCAAAGGAAGTAAGGAATAATGATGTTCGATATTGAACGTTACTGACTGGATGACACGGGAAACGACTGAATGAAGCGCCAGCTGGCAGCTCTTCAGTCGGCACTACCCAAGTAGGCAGCCCATTGCGTAAACAAGTGTTGATTTTTTAAAGCGCTTAGAGCTTGGCCTCTAGCCGAGAATAGGCGCTATATAAGTATTCATTATTTTTTATAATTATTTTTTGTGTGTGTGTTCATACATACTTGCATCATGCCCACATGCATATGGATGTTTCAGTGTCTGTGAGTGTTTGACAGTGAGAAAAAACCGACAGAAGAAAAGACAGAGTGACGGGGTGGTGTGGGGTGCATGTCACAATTGCTAATGAAATAAAATTCTATCTTGTTGTTACCAAATTACAGAATTAAAACAAACTCACGACTCGTGTTTCTTTCCCTGTGGGTCGAAGTATTCGGCACTTTTGAAGTAACAAAAATCTGCCCAGAATCTCTCCATATTTCATCTGGTCCATCCTTGTTTCCAAGCGAAAACACAGCCGGAATGAAATCGGGCCAGTTCTCAACAGTTCTGCGATGATGGCATTCCTCTGAAGTTAGCCGAAAGCAGATTTTCTGCCCGCACGGGTTGTTCTCAGCGGGGGAAAAATCTGCCTTTTTTAAAAGTGCTGTAAAACACATGCAAGACTAAGAATGACTGCCAGATGAACCAACTAGTTTTTTTGAAAACTGCACAACTTTCTGTCCAACTCCAAGCCTTGGGATCTTATCATGTGATGTTGACATACGTCGTCTGCTACACCGACTGCAGACGTACGTTCAACTTTTATTTGCCGTCTTAAAAAGTTCACTTTGTATCTAATAAGAGTATTGCACTCAGCTTGCCATGCTGAGCAATCCACTTCACTAGCATTGAATTACAGACTGTACCGGCGTGTTCTTAACTATTATACACAAACTAGGGAAACTCCTACCCGGACACCATTTTGTTCGTAAAAAGTAAAACCCACTTCCGGTTAATAATAAGTCAGTTTTGCAGAATTAAAATGTGCAAACGTGCACGTTTTCCTGTTATCTTATTATGTTTTCTTAATTCCCACTAATTCGACAGCGTTCAAGGAATTTCTAAATATTTTGATGATGAGATTTCGGACACTATCCTATACACACAGAAGCTTGTATTTTCGTGCGTATACCAAGGACTAAGTGTTAGGCTTATGACAGTTTTGGGTTTTGTTGTTGTTGTTGTTGTTGTTGTTGTTGTTGTTGTTGTTGCTGTTGTTGTTTCTTTTTAACACACGATCATGATCGTACATATCATTGATTCATATTGACAACTATATCACATCCACCTAATACTGAATCATTTATCTCTATGTACAATACACTTTTGTCCGTACGCTCGGCTCCAATGTCAAGCAAACACATATCATTTTGAAATCATCCCCCCGCCCCCCCCCCCCCCCCCCCCCCCCGCCCCGCGCCTTTCTCCTTGTAAGTGCTACTCTATGCACATGAAGAGTAGCAGCTAGAGTGCATGCCAGTGATTTAGATGAACCCAATGTCGTCATTGTCATGTTTCTGAACAGAACTTTAGCCATGCTTAGATGTAAAACATAATAATCTAATGCTGTCTTATGATGTCTCAACCACTGACACAGATACCTAAGTCATGCACGCTGATGCTTGACCCCAGAGACATATTTGTACCACCATCTCAGCCAAATAGCACATTAACCTCACCTTTCACTCGTACTTGGTACAACTTAACTAACATTGGGACAATTATAGTGGACTTAAATCTCACCATTCATCCATACCCTGGAACAATTTGATTTTTACCCCAAAACAGCATGCTCAGACCCAAACCCTAATTCCCATTGAAGCCTTTAGACTGTCTCACATATTCGGGTCATATAGTATACTGATGATCGAACTTACACACATATTGACACAGGTACATTTGTCGTAAACAGTAATGTTCGACTTTGTAGCCACACTTGTACCACCATCTCAGCTGACGAGGACATTAACTTCACCATTCACAAGGACCTCGGTACAATTTAACTAACGTTGGAATAATACAGGGGACATTCATCTAACCATTTACATGAGCTCTAGAACATGACTTTGGCACAACTAAAGAGGGCGTTGATCTCATTAATCACATGTACTGAGTAATAACTTGACTTTGACATATCCAAAGATGACATGCTTACTAGCCGCCGTGGCGAAGTGGTTAGCGTCGCGGACTCCCGGCTGGGAGGTCGTGGGTTCGAATCTCATCAGTCATGTGGGTTTTTCTGCCCCGACCGGCTCCTACCAGAGTTGAGTTTGCTGCGGACTCAGTTGGGAAGACTGGGACCACACAGTCGAGTTTCATCCACTTAATGGATGCGTTTCTGAGAGTGTTGCTCAAATTCCTGACCAACCTGCGGGTGCCTGTATCTCTCGGGCCTGGTTGAGGCCGGGATATATTATGAAAGGAAGCGTAGAGTACAGCCCTGTCATGTAGTCTCAGACCAAAATGAAAATCCGTAGCATCATCTTAATCATCCTCATTCTTATCGATCAGCATTTAAAAAAATAAAAAAAGATGACATGCTTGTCTTGCTAGTCACACGTACATTTTAGTCAAAAGCGTGTGTGAAGCCTGGAATTGTGTCAGTCGGGTGTAATTCCAGGACTACTATGGTGTCAAAGAAGCTGGCTAGAGACGTGAAAACATCAGCGAAACACTCTTTAAGCTACGTACACAGTGAGTAGCCTTCTTTAGCTGAGTGACTTGTTTAGTCTGGTAGCCATTATATTTTTAAGTCCTCTCTTTTGGAAAATTCTTCAAATACGAAGTAGCGTTTTTCATCAGCTGATTGATGTTGGCCACCTAATAGAAGAAGAAGAAGAAAAGAAGAAGAAGAAGAAGAAGAAGAAGAAGAAGAAGAAGCAGAACTCGCACAACTAAATTTGACATGAATCTCACCGTCCACAAGAATCCTGCCACATGCTGACCTTTGTACAAAAGCAGATGACATAAATTTCATCATTCGCTCGCACCTTGGCACAACTGACTTTAGTAATTATAAAGAGGACATTCATCTCCCCATTCATGCCTATCCTTCTTAAATTGATCTGAGAACAACTGAAAAGGACATTTATCTCAGCCCACATGGTCTCTGGTACAACTTGACTTTACGCAGCTATAGTTACTGTCTAAAACCTATAGTGTGAGGAAGTTGTGATAGTCTGTGGTTTCCACAGAAGGGAAAGAATATGTCCACAGAGTTCAGAAAAGTGGTGTATTTGTCAAATCCCAAATCCCTTCTAGGGGATGGGAGGAAGGAGGAGGATGGAAAGGGTAATGTGAAAGGGAGAGGGGGGAGGAGCTAGAATGACTGTGTGATACTGGTGCCATTTAGGGATACCTGGAAATGTAATAAATGCTTTTTTTTAAACGAAGCAACAACAACAACAACAACAACAACACAAACAAACAAACAAAAAACAAACAAAAACAGGCAAACAAAAAAGCACTCACACACACAAATAAATCAACCATATAATGCTGAATCATGGAATAATGTCTCTTGAGGCTGCTCACCCTGACGGTTTGACAGCAATCGTGGCGATTGAGTGCACCAGCCCTGACTATTTTTTCTAATCTCTAATCCATCTGTAACCCTTCTTTCTGCACAAGGAACTTAGATCTGGGTGGGTATAAACTAATGGTCCTGTTCAAAACACAGAACTAAACAGTTTCCAGAGCTGTCTGTGAAAGATTTTATGTACAATCAATAGTTTAATGTAACTCTTTTCATACAATCTCTCATCTTCATCAGGTTCTCATAAAACAGTTTGAGTGTACTAAAGAATATACAGCGTTTGGGCCTGACCTGCAACTCTAAGCCAAACCTAAGCTGCTCACATCATATTCAAGGTCTTAGAACTCACTTGCGACTCTGAATCCTAAGGAATGATGGGGAATCAGCTTTCCTCTACCATTCAGCTAGTACTATGTACACATTCACGCTGTTCCATTCTCTCGTCGCTGTTCTTGCGAAGAAGCTGTTTCTTATGCGCTGGCTGTTCCCGTGCTGATTTTTGTGACAACTGTAATTATCTTAAAGGCTCAATTTTTTTTTCATATTCATATTGGCTTCTTCTTGCTGGTTTGATTGGTTTCTTCTTTTTGGTTTGAAGTGCATTGCTTCCCGGTATTATCAAGGTAAAGGTATGAAAAGGGATGCGAAAGATGAAAAACTTGACCACTTGATCGCAAAGATTGAAGCCATGGAGAAATATATGGTAAAACTTGAAACTGGATACACAGGTGAGTCCTTAGATCAAAAATAGAGAAGGCTGTTGAGAGGAAATTGGCAGAGGCTCTGGACGAAAGGGGAGAGATTGAAAAAAGAAAATTAAATGTGATTGTAGTTGGAGTGAGAGAGAGTGATGAAGTTAGTCAGGAGGACAGAGAAAAAGAGGATTTGCTGAGGGTGAAGAAAATGCTAGAAAAGATTGACGCCAAACTCAAAGATGAATCTGTTTGTGAACCAGTCAGACTCGGGAAAAAATCTACAAACCGGGGTTACTTAGATTCAAGATTGGTTCTGAAAAAGGGAAAGAAATAAAACTGAGGAACTATGGAACCTTAAACCAGGAAAACAAAGAGAGGAAAAAATCTATTTCAATCCAGACTTCACCCCGTTACAGAGGCAGAGACACGGGGAATGAAGAACTTGCTTGAAACCAGAAGAAGGGAAAAACAGGAGATAATGACTGGATCATAAGAGGTGGGAAAATTGTTAAGAGGTTGGCCAGTGGTGCTGGAGCAGGTGGTGGGGAGGGAAGCAGTGACTGAATGTGAATGAAAATGTACATAGTTTTAATATTGATCAAGATACATCTTGTTCAAATAGTTGCACTGTAATTTATTCAAATCTGGATAGTTTCTTGAACAAGAAGAGCGAGTTATTTTCATTGATTCAAGAAAAAAATGCGAGTGTGATTGCGTTAACTGAAATTAAAGCTAAACGACAGTTGGATATAAACATGCCTGAGTATTGTATCCTGGTTATGATTGTTTTGTGAATAAGGACCCCTTTTTAGGGGTAGCATTGTATGTAAAGCATTCCCTTCATGCTCAACCTTGTGAGGAACTAAACGAACATGCGTTTCAAGAGAGTGTGTGGTGTTTTTTTTCAGCAAAGGACAATAAAAAACTGTTACTTGGATGTATGTATAGAAGTCCTAGTTCATATGCTGAGAATGATACTAAACTTTTGGATATTTTACATTCAGATATTTTTAAAAAGTTCGATCACGTCTGTATAATGGGAGACTTTAATTATCCAAAATAAACTGGCAAGAACCCTCGAGGGAAAACGAAGTGCTTGTGGAAGCAGTTAACGATACATATCTGATTCAGTCTGTTCGCAGTCCAACTAGAAGAAGAACAGGACAAAAACCTAGCTTGATTGATTTGATTCTTGTAAACGACGATAACCTGATATCTGACATTGAACACCACAGTCCAGTTGGGAAAAGCGATCATGATGTGTTGATATTTGATGTATATATCGCAATTGATGACTGTGACAAGCAAAGCAAACATCATAAATATAATTAGGGCAAGAGGGAACTACAACAAAATGAGAGAGGATCTTAGAAAGGTTGACGGGACTGAGTTAGATAGTTTAGACGTGGAAACATGTTGGTCAAATATAAGAAATAAAATTCAAGAAGCAGTGGATTTATATAAACCCAAAATTGGAAGTAAAGCAACAAGAATTTAAGACCAAAGTGGATGAGGAAATCTGTATTAAAGAAAATTTCAAAAAGTACAATTTATATAAAAGATTTTTGATCACACAAGATGGTATAGATTACCAAAATTATATTAAGTTAAGAAATGAATGTCTAGAGAGGTGAGAAAAGCGAAAAGAGACTATGAGCATAAAATTGCAAAAAATAGTAAGAAGAATCCTAAATGCTCTGGAAATATGTCCGCTCAAATGAATGTCACTCTTCAATAGTCCCCTGAGAAAAGAAGATGGTAATATTGCAGTTAGTGATAATGATAAGGCCGAGGTGCTAAATAAATTCTTTTCTAGTGTATCATACATGAAAATATTGAAAATTTTTCCTGAAATCGACAGCGCCTCTTTATCTGATGGAAAAACTCTGTGTGATATAGTCATTACACCATTAGCGATAAAAGAAAAATTAAGTAAATTGGATTTGCTAAAGCTTCTGGTCCAGATGTTTACCAGCTAGAGTACTAAAGGAGTTATGTGTAGAACTAGCAGTGCCTTTGTGTGTGCTGTTCAATAAATCAATAAGTGAAGGAGTGGTACCCAGTGATTGGAAGTTTGCAACTGTAACTGCTATATTTAAAAAAGGCACCAGGTCTGACCCAGGAATTATCGCCCTGTAAGTTTGACTTGTATCCTTTGCAAATGCTTGAGTCATTTGTGAGAGAATGCAATAGTAAACCATATGAATGATTTTTCCTTATATTCAGATTGCCAACATGGATTTAGACAGGGTAAATCTTGTATGACACAACTTTTAGAAGTAATGGAAGATTTTACAAATATGATCGATGATGGGCTTGCTTTTGACGTAATTTACTTGGATTTTAGGAAAGCTTTTGACTGTGCCCCACTACCGATTGTTTAAAAAAATTAGAAGGTTATGGGATAAATGGGAATATATACAACTGGATTAAGAGTTTTCTTTCTAATCGAGTACAAAGGGTGAAAGTTGGGAAAAAATTATTCTTCAAATATAGATGTTGTAAGCGTATTCCGCAGGGAAGTATTCTTGGACCTATTCTGTCACAGTTTTATAAATGACCTGCCAGAATGTGTAATTAGTTCATGTAAATATTTGCAGATGATACGAAAATATATGATCCTGTAAGTAACCATCTTAAATTACAAGATGATATTGATAATCTAATTAAGTGGAGTGAAACATGGAATTTATATTTTAATCCAGTTAAATGCAAGGTTATACATTATGGAAAAAATAATCCGGAGTATACATATACTATGAATATAAATGATGCTGTCTCAGATGTTGATTCCGTTTCAGAAGAAAAAGATCTTGGTGTAATGTTTGATAGCAGTCTGAAATTTGACAAGCACATAAACAGTGTAATGATGAAAGCAAATAAAATGCTCGCATAATCAGACGGTCTTTTTTCATATTTGGATACTGAAGTTTTTACATTACTATATAAGGCATTAGTTAGACCCCACCTGAGTATGGAAATGTGATATGGAGCCCTTATTAAAAAGGCAATCAGCAAGTATTGAGAAAGTACAAAAAAGAGCCACCTTGTTAATTAAGGAATTCAAATATGTTAGCTATGCAGATAGATTGCGAAGGTTAAATTTACCATCGTTAAAGTTCAGACGAATAAGGGGAGACTTGATTGAGACTTACAAGCTATTTAAGGGACTTAACAGTACAAATTTTAACACATTTTTTCAACTAACCACTAATCAAATACAAGAAATTCTGATAACAAAATCCAAATTAAATATTGTCGCACTAATATTAGAAAATTTTCATTTAGTAACAGAGTGGCACCGTATTGGAACAAACTACCTGCGCACATTAAAAAAGCAAAAGATTTGAATACTTTTAAAAACCTTCTGGATACTAACGCTTAGTTAAATATGTTAAAATCTCAATTTGATTGATAGAAATAAAGTAATAGAATAGATTAAAATATATCCTGAGCAATGCATGCATTAAGCAACCAATGTTTATGAAATAAGATGATTGGGACAAAAAGCTGTGAGGCTATCAAAGTCCCAAGTGAACTGAACTGAACTGAACTGAACTGAACTACAAGAAGGCTGAACTGAGCGACGTTGTTTTATACATTCCTGGAGAGAGGGCAGAACTAGTTAATTTAAAATGTCTGAAGCACAGATCTTGCTAAAAAAATGCCATGCTCTGCATTGAACTCCCTTTGATGTTTTCGAGGTATTTCTCTCTGTAGGTATGGATCCCATATCAGAAAACTGTATCAGTTCAAGGAGACAACAGGAGAGTTACGAACGCTGTTCTTCAACAGGTTTCAGTGGTGGTGAAACCGTGATGTTTCTTAATCAGAGCTAGACTGACACTGGCGTTGGGATTCAGTGTTATACGACATAATTTTATGTGTGTACATGTGTATTACCGTGTGTGTATTAATAGATGCGCGCGCGTGCGTGCGTGCGTGCGTGCGTGTGCGTGTGTGTGTGTGTGTGTGTGTGTGTGTGTGTGTGTGTGGTGTGTGTGGTGTGTGTGTGTGTGCGCTCGCGTGCCGTGTATACGAGTGTGGGCGTGTGAATGTATGTCTGTACACACACACACACACACACACACACACACACAACACACACACACACACACACATACACACCACACCACGCACGCACGCACGCACGCGCGCGCGCACGCGCACACACACACGCACGCACGCACGCACGCACGCGCGCGCGCGACTGCAGTGTCACGTATTATAAAGGATGCACCTTCTCCGAAGTTGGAGTATGGCTGCCTTGATGGCGGGATAAAAAAAAAAAAACGGTCATACACACGCAAGTGTCAGAATAATCAACTTGATGATTGTGGCACTCTTCGGAAAGAAAGGAAAAGAGACGTCAAGTCACAAGGGTGACTTTTGTATAATCTCTCCCCGATAAGGGATGTAACAATTGCTAGGAACTCAAAATCTCCTGTTTATAATTGTACACAGTTTGTGTTTGTTTTTTTCACCATTTTTTTCAGGGGGAGACACGCTGTAAACATAATTTCTCTGTAAGTGGTGAATAGTTTTCTCTTGACATGAAAGAGATTTCACATTAATGATGAAAATTTAAAACTGAAAGTAAAGCTGCAAAGGTCTTGTCACTGTAGTTGCCGGTTCAGTTTACTTTTTGAAGTTGCACAGTTAAGTTAGGCGAAAGGAAAGGCTTAGGTTAGCGCCCCCCCCCCCCCCCCCCCCCATCCCCTTGTGTTGTTATAAAGAAAATTGTATATTTAGATCCGTCTCCATTCTCCCTATACCCCAGTCTTTACTATTGTTTTCACTCCGAAAGGTAAGTCATATTACGAAACGAACCATTTGAGGGGAGTGGGTGAAGTGGTGTAAAATCAATATTTTGCGTTAAAAAAAACAACGTATGTCACTTAACTGTCAAGAAAGAACGTGTACAAATATACTACATGAAGAACGAAATAGTTTACAGGTCATTAGGACAAGTTATGAAATATAATGATGCTGTCTCAGATGTTGATTCCGTTTCAGAAGAAAAAGATCTTGGTGTAATGTTTGATAGCAGTCTGAAATTTGACAAGCACATAAACAGTGTAATGATGAAAGCAAATAAAATGCTCGGCATAATCAGACGGTCTTTTTCATATTTGGATACTGAAGTTTTTACATTACTATATAAGGCATTAGTTAGACCCCACCTGGAGTATGGAAATGTGATATGGAGCCCTTATTTAAAAAGGCAATCAGCAAGTATTGAGAAAGTACAAAAAAGAGCCACCTTGTTAATTAAGGAATTCAAATATGTTAGCTATGCAGATAGATTGCGAAGGTTAAATTTACCATCGTTAAAGTTCAGACGAATAAGGGGAGACTTGATTGAGACTTACAAGCTATTTAAGGGACTTAACAGTACAAATTTTAACACATTTTTTCAACTAACCACTAATCAAATTACAAGAAATTCTGATAACAAAATCCAAATTAAATATTGTCGCACTAATATTAGAAAATTTTCATTTAGTAACAGAGTGGCACCGTATTGGAACAAACTACCTGCGCACATTAAAAAAGCAAAAGATTTGAATACTTTTAAAAACCTTCTGGATACTAACGCTGAGTTAAATATGTTAAAATCTCAATTTGATTGATAGAAATAAAGTAATAGAATAGATTAAAATATATCCTGAGCATATGCATGCATTAAGCAACCAATGTATATGAAATAAGATGATTGGGACACAAAAAGCTGTGAGGCTATCAAAGTCCCAAGTGAACTGAACTGAACTGAACTAGGAACACTACAAGCAAAATCCGTAAAGGAGAAGGTGGTGGTGGTGTGTGGGGGTGGGGGGTGGGGGGGGGGGGGGGTCCTGTTCATCAATCTTCAGCTGGAACTGGAACGTGACTGGAACATCTTCACTCATCAAAGACTACGGAATGTTGGTTGTGTCAGAGAGTTGACAGTAATTTTTCACTAACTGTTCGTCCTGTTTCAGTGGCATTACAAAATATTGGGCTTAAGCAAGAGGGCCCAAGAACAACCATGGTTCCTTGAACATTTTGGCTTTTAATCATGGTCATGATTTTAAGATTTTTTTTTAAAATGAAGGTTTTTTGTCACAATGATTGTTTTTTCATTTAAGGAAATAAACAAAACAATACCACCACCCCCACCCCCCCCCACACACCCCATCGCCAGAAAACCTTGTTGTAGACAAAGATAACTTGGTAATTTCAGCTAGGTTGGCATCACTTCAGTATTTCAAGACAAAAAAGATCTTATTGAGTTCTGTAACACTATCAGATTTAAACATTTTGTTAGTGTTTTTACAAACTGAAGCAACACCAAATTTTAGAATTACCCTCAAAGCCCTGATTTACTGAGAAAGGCACAGCAAATCATTTACAGATTCTGTTATGTTTGGGCCTTATGTCTGATGATGCTATGGTTACATTACTCTGACAAGAAATTTTGACTAATAGTTATCTGCATTACCTTTTTTTTTAAAAAACATTTAAAAATCAGCTTGTTTATTAGGTACTTTTGATTGGCACATAGATCAAATTTTGACACATTCTCACTGCATGAATCTTGAGTTTTAAAAAGCTTTCAGCTTTGTTGACAAGCCTTATGTGAGTTACTTTTGTTTGATTAAGTTGTTGATGTGCCTAAGATAGATTGTGGCTGTGCATAAAAGTAATTGGCTTCAGAATGTTTAAGTGAAATTCTGTTTTGAATGTGTACTTTTCACTTTCAGCTAGTGGAAAACTGATAGTGTGAAACTTGTTTTCAAGAACAAGTTAAGAACTAAGTAAGTTCAAGTTCAGGTTTGAAAGCCTTAAAAATGTTTAAAAAAAAACAAAAACACCCTTTCAGTGGTATTCTACTTCCAGAAAACAGACGTACGGGGAGTGCTGGTGTGTTACAAATTTAAATTACATTGTTTGTCATATTCATAAAGTCAGATTGTTTAAATTACATACCATGTGATGTTGATTTAATGGGAAAAATCTAGGCTTCCAGGCTAATTGCTGCAGTTCCTGTTACGCTGTTCCAGAATATAACACAAGAGCAGAGAATGAGACATTGGCACTGACCCACAACTACAGTGTACAAGAGCACCGTCTGTTTCACTGGGGAATCACCTCCCAAATTAAAAAAATGGATTGTGAAGATGATGTGTGCATCGTGAAAGTTTCATCTCAAAAGGTGATTTGGCGAGTGCCATTAGTGCTATTTCCTTTGGTTTTACCATTGTTCTATGGTTCTCAGTTTTATTTCTTTTATCAGGGCAAAAGATTTAATGTGGTTGTTAAATTAGTGCCATTTGCTATGGTTTTACCATAGCTTTATGGTTCTGAGATTTATTTCTTTTATCAGGGCAAAAGATTTAATGTGGTTGTTAAATTAGTGCCATTTGCTATGGTTTTATCATAGTTCTATGGTTCTGAGATTTATTTCTTTTATCAGGGCAAACGATTTAATGTGGTCGTTAAATATTTCTGTTGGTGTAGATGATTTAAGAAGATACTGTTGGAAGTGGAAAGGGTTGGTGAAATAGCTGAGCACAGAAAGTATGGAACAATGTGCTTGTAGATAATAGGTAGCAAGCGACATGCCAAAAAGAGGAGAGAGAACTAGGTGGACGTGTAAAGGGTGAGAAGGGAGGGCGAGTCAGTTGTCTGTGTGAGTTTTTGTGAATCAGGATGCATTTTTAAAAGTACCAACAAAGCTGACAGTATATAATTGAAAGTATAGCATAAGATTTTTTCAGTAATGAGATCTAGCTATACCATGTATGGAAATCAGAGTCATACACTGTGATACAGTCATGTGTGTTGGGAAAAATACCCCAAATATGAGATTTCAGTCAAGTAATTTGAAAGACTGCAGTTTATTTGTATACTTATGAAATGAAACAAGCAATGACTTTTAACCTTCAAGAAAGAAAGAGTGTAAAGAAGGCTTCATCTATTTGAGTTAACATTTTAAGTATTGCTTTTTTAATTTTTTATCTTACCTTGAAGAAAGAAAGTGTGTAAAGAAGGCTTCTTCTATCTTACAAACAGTTTAAAGATTGTTCTTTTCTTTTTTTCTATCCTACAACAGTCCCAGAGAAAAATGTCGTCCTGGGTAACCTCATCGTTTGATGACTTTGGACCCTCCGTCCCATCGTCATCCCGGAGTTCATCCAGCTCCAGCAAACCAAACCAACCAAGGTTCGATCCTCTTCGCAGTCGCAGGACAGGAAAACACCGACTGTGAAACCATCTTCATCTCTACCCCAGGAGAAGCCTGCTGCAGCAGATTTTTTTGTCTGGCCTGCATCCAGAAAGCGACAGCGAGAACTCAGCTTACCAGCTCACAAGCTGGTTTCTGTGCTGAAGTCCAAGAGCCATGGCAAAGAGCTGAAGCCTGCCGCGAGCTGTGACTTGTGGCTGGACAAGCATCAACCTAAGATGAAGGTGAAGTTATAGGAGCCCTTGGGAAGTCAGATATTTGAAGATATATGACGCTTTTTGATAATTGTTTGTAGTCAATGCATGGATGGTTTGGACTGTTAAGAAATCTATGTCAAAATCAGACATTGTTATGAAAATTGTAGTTCATTTTTCATGTGTGTGGGGTATAATTACATAATAGATGATTGAAAAAGTAATGGTTTTCATTGTTGTTGCTAACAGTAAACACTAGTAGTTATTGTCTGGTTTTATTCCAAGGATAAGAGGATGTGTTGCTTTATGGTGTGATGATGACATGACTCATTTCATGATGGATTGTCTTTGAAGTATATTATTAAAATTACTAAGTTGTGGAATATTCATAAGTTTGATCAGTGATGATTCTAACCATTTAATAGTAAATTTTAAAAGGAATTTTAAGTAACTCTGCCACTTAACAGGGACAAACAAATTACAAGACAAACTTGTTTGTCCGTGTTAACTGGCGGAGTTACTTAAAATTCCTTTCAAAATGTGTTTCAATTTCCACCTGCAGTTGACTCTGTCCTCAGTTCCTGGAAATTAATCATGGGAATCAGACTTCCCAGGAAGCGTCAGACCTTATAAACTTTCAAGAAATGAGGGCAGTTTCACTTGCTATTCCCAACTAGTCTCCAGTGCAAGGCTATGATTATATACACAGACAACTCCCTGGCCATGGCATACCAAGAAGAATCAGGGAGTCGTTTACTTCAGGTCCTCGACTGACGTAGGTGTCTCTATCCTCCTGTTCTGCTAGTCCATGAAGATTGCACTTCTTGTAAGACACATCCTGTGCGACTGAATGTTCTTGCAGACTTCCCAGGAAGGGTAAGATCCTTCTGTTGGACTGGATTATAAACAAGTCTGTTTTCAGGTCCACTTTTCATGTCTTGGGAACAACAGCTTCCAGTTCCTGTGTCTCCTGTTCAAGACCTTTCAGCCTTTGCTGTGGACACGCAGGTGATTTCATAGGAAGGGATGTTCGCTTCGCATTTCCTCCCTCTCCCCTCATTCCAATAGTTCTGAATAAGGTAGCCAGAGAGAAATGTCAGGTGATCCTCATTTTCCCTCTGAAATGGAGGGAGGGTCAGATCAGCCTCTTGTCAGTCTTCATTAAAAGGCCCATGCCACTGCCAGGGAGACCAGACCTGTTGATCCAGCTCTGGTTGAGGGATGGCATGCAGACTCTGCGTCCCTCTCTCTACATGCCAGTTACATATCAGGCAGTACCTCTCTGGTGGGAGGTGTTTTTGCCCTTTATTTTGGGGAAAGATCATGGCGGGGCAAAGAGTATCTTCCTTGAAGGTGTATGACTGTAGGTGGAAGGTCTTCTCCAAATGGTGTATTCAGTTTGGCATTTCTCTGGCAAATGCATACACTGAGGATGTGGCCCTTTTTTTTTTTAGGTTTTACTCAGTAAGAGCAGAAGGTAAGAACCTTTTGGAGGTTCAGGTCAGCCACTGCCAAACTTACAGATATTTTGGGTAGACCTTGATATTAGCCATGATGCCTTTTTAATGGAACATTGCTTGCTGCCTTCTTTGGAACTGCAAGACTCAGTCTGTGTCTAAAATGGAGTTTACCACTTCTGCCTCTAGTCTTTGAATTTCTGGCCTGTAGCGACTTTTAGCCACTTGACGCTTGTCCTGTCGGGAACCTGACACTGTAGACTTGCTTTTTTGTTACTGACTTAGCTTGTAGAGTAAAATGAGGTCCATGCTTCCCTCCAGGTACCCATGGTCCTTAAAGTGGCACGGTGATGGCTCAGTCACACTCAAAGTGCCTCTCTTTCCTAGCCAAGTCTGCTAAGCGAAAAGAGCGGCCCGTGATGGTAAACTTGCCTCCAGTGACCCCTTGGTTGTCAAATCCAAGGCCCAGGCAATCGAAGGTGAAGCAGGTTAACCATCCTGTCAGAGCACTGGAAATCTACCTTCAGAGGACAGAGTCAGGCTCTATGGCCTCCCTTCTATGATGTGGCTGGGAGAGTGCCACTATCAGACCCCACATGATAAGCTCCTGACTTATGTAGGTGATTCGTCAGGCTCAAGTCTATAGCAGAAATCACTTCCCTTTAGAGCTGACATAAGAATGCATGAAGTCCGGGTCACAGACCAGTTTTGGCAGATTCTATCCACTTGGCATGTCTGAGGACATGGAGCGTCTTGACTATCAAGGGTTGTGGGGTTTGTGGTTGTCCAGGTGGCAACACATTCACATTGATGTCGCTTTGCCTGGCTTCACAACTCTTGCTGATGCTTCTGGGCAGAACGGGCTGGCAGAAACTCTTTTTCTCTTTATTTCAAATCTGAATGTAAGGATCAGTATCCATTTGTTGTTGACCTTACTAATCTGTGGACATGTAAGTTCATGAAAGGAATTACTGGGTTTTGAAGATGAAAAATTAAATGGATTTGGGAAAAAGGGGAGACTGTCTGGGCTTTCTTGCCTGTTTTTCTTTTTTTTCCTTTTTTTTCTAATCAATTTCAAATTATTTGCTGCTGGTGACAGGAAGAACTTTTCTTCACCACCCAACCTCCTCCCCTTGCTCTGCTTGTGAGAGGGCACATGGTCTTCACAAATGTCACATATAAACATTCATTTTCTTAAGCATGGAGAAACAAATCAATTGGCCAAGGAGCATCAAGTGACATTTCAAGAACCAAGTCTATGTAATCATATGCAGAGCTACAACAGGAGTGTCAGATTATCGATTTCCAGCTTCCAACACATTGATACAACCTTGCTTTTCCTGCCATGCAATATGCATGCACAAGCATGTACACACACACACACACACACACACACACACACACACACACACACACACACACACACACACACACACATGCACACGCGCAGAGACATGCCCCAAGGCATGCATGCATGCATGCACACACACATGTGTGCACACACAGAGACATGCACACGCACACGCACACGCACATGCACGCTTACACACACTCACGCACATAACATGCTTATGCGATGATCAGTATTTTGTAGTTCACAGAGTGTAATGGTAAGAAATTGCATGTGCTGAAAGTGCTTTAGGATGTACTAACACATGAATATAAAGTTCAGATAAATCTGGAGTGAAGCAGCTAATGTAGAAGACACATTGTGTGAACAGATGTGTTTTATGAAAGTTCTATTCAAAGAAAGTCAAAGTGGAACAATTCCAAACAGATGGCTGGATGTGTTACGTACATGACGTAGAGAATGAATGTAGTTGTGTCCATTTCAGGAAGAGCTTGCTGTGCACAAGAAGAAAGTTGAAGATATTTATTGCTGGCTGAGGGACAGGACAAAGAGCTTCCCAAAGGTGTGTGTGTGTACGTGTGCGTGTGTGTGTGTGTGTGTGTGTGTGTGTGTGTGTGTGTGTGTGTGTGTGTGCGCGCGCTCGTGTGTTTCTCATTGAAAAAGCAAGGAAGAAAATTGCGTTGTTGCGCGCTTAACAGGTATTCTGCTTATAAATTGTGGTTGTAATCTTATTCATGTTGCCTCCAGTTTAGTTAGTTCTCTCATATTTTATGGTTAGGAAGCTTTTTTCATGGCTCCCGTGTCGTATTTACATAAAATAACCAGTATTGATTCTTTGGCATTTAAAATAGTCTTAGGGTTACAGCGATGGGCTTCTATTGATATGACGTATAAAGAAGCTGGGATATCGCCTCTTGATGAATACAGAAGACTGTGCCTGCAAGTTCATGGTGAGGGTGAGATCCATTCCAGACTCCGTTGTCTTTGAACTTGATGAGGACACCTATATTTCAAGATAGATTCGAAATAAAGCAAGTGAAGATTAGAAATAAAACAAGTCATACTTCTTTATTAGATTATACATGTCCGTTATACTTCTTTATTAGATTATACATGTCCATTGATCCAGAACTGTGATCTGTCATTTGATCAAATTGCCAAGGTTCCTCATCATCCACATCGGGGCCGGAATAGCTCAGTTGGTAGAGCGCCGGACTCGTAATCCAAGGGTTGCAGGTTTGAATCTCCGCCGGCCGTTTCGGTACAGGGGGATTTTTCCCTCAGAGTTAACATTGGTTCTGACTCCATTTCCCATACAGTCCTTCGAATGAGACTATAAATCGAGGTTCCGTATGTGAACGCACGCATAACATCTTGCACACATGTAAAATCCCATCACCAAGTTTCGGAAGAGAAGGCCAGTTTGGCCGTTGGTATGGATGACATGTTACACATAGCATGCACCTTCCCCGAAGATGGAGTATGAGCTGCCTTAATGGCGGGATAAAAAACAGTCACACACACACAAAACTCCACTCCCTTTGTTGGTAGATGGGATTAATACTTGTCTGTCCATGTAGGGAGTGTCCGCAGGAGTATCAGTCTGCATACACAGAAGAAGAAAAAGAAAAAGACGAAGAAGTCATCCGCATCCACCTTGGCTTTCTTAAAGAGCTGTGATAATCCACACACATGGAGATTTAAATAAGACTGATAACCCTCTCATTCTGGCTTCTAGGGCTGTAGAGCTTATCAATACAAAATTTTGCTTTCATACTCGCGTTTATGTTGGTGGCTCAGTCACAGATTCCTCTGAAGTTGGGTCCACTTTTGTTGTCCCTGGTTTGGATATAAGAAAATGATTTCATTCAACAAAGGGGTGTTCTATTTTCACAGCTGAATTATTTGTCGTCATGGTGGCTTTAAACTTCTCTAAAGATATGAGTATTCTGCCCACTAAACTACTTATTCTTTCAGATTCCCAGTCAGCTCTGATGACCTGACACCATCAGTCATCATCAGATAGACCTGATATCTTACAAGAAATTCTTTTCTTAATTCATCAGCTCATTACACGAGGTTCAGATGTCCTGGCCATTCCAGTCTACATGGTGATGAGATTGCCTATGGCTGATGCTTGTGCCAAAGAGGCAGCTTCAGGGAAATCAGATTTGAGTGTTTTTAATATACCTCTTTATGTCTCTGAAGCTAATAGTATTTTATCAAATGCAGTTTGGAAAAATATGACAGGAACAATATTTAAATGATGCTCGCATCAAACACAGATGGGATGTGACTATTCCTGGAAACAATGCATTTATCCCCCTAGAACCAATCCTAGTAAGAAACTTAATTCACCGACTGCGGATTGAAGCATTATCTTGTTACTGTCTTGCTGTTACATTCATAGCATGCTGCACCTGTCTTGCTGGTAAGTTTAAGTACTATCCTGTTACATGCGTAGCATGCTGCACCTATCTTGCTGGTAAGTTTAAGTGTAATCCTGTTACATTCATAGCATGCTGCACCTATCTTGCTGGTAAGTTTAAGTACAATCCTGTTAGCATGCTGCACCTATCTTGCTGGTAAGTTTAAGTACTATCCTGCTACATGCGTAGCATGCTGCACCTATCTTGCTGGTAAGTTTAAGTCCTATCCTGTAACATGCGTAGCATGCTGCGCCTATCTTGCTGGTAAGTATAAGTACTATCCTGTTACATGCATAGCAATACTGGCATGCTGCACCTATCTTGCTGGTAAGTTTAAGTGTTATCCTGCTACGTGTGTAGCATGCTGCACCTATCTTGCTGGTAAGTTTAAGTGTTATCCTGCTACGTGTGTAGCATGCTGCACCTATCTTGCTGGTAAGTTTAAGTGTTATCCTGCTACATGTGTAGCATGCTGCACCTATCTTGCTGGTAAGTTTAAGTGTTGTCCTGCTACGTGTGTAGCATGCTGCACCTATCTTGCTGGGAAGTTTAAGTGTTTTCCTGTTAGCATGCTGCGCCTATCTTGCTGGTAAGTTTAAGTGTTGTCCTGCTACGTGTGTAGCATGCTGCACCTATCTTGCTGGTAAGTTTAAGTGTTATCCTGCTACGTGTGTAGCATGCTGCACCTATCTTGCTGGTAAGTTTAAGCGTTATTCTGTTACGTGTGTAGCATGCTGCACCTATCTTGCTGGTAAGTTTAAGTGTAATCCTGTTACGTGTGTAGCATGCTGCACCTATCTTGCTGGTAAGTTTAAGTGTAATCCTGTTACGTGTGTAGCATGCTGCACCTATCTTGCTGGTAAGTTTAAGTGTAATCCTGTTTCGTGTGTAGCATGCTGCACCTATCTTGCTGGTAAGTTTAAGTGTTATCCTGCTACATGTGTAGCATGCTGCACCTATCTTGCTGGTAAGTTTAAGTGTTATTTTGTTACGTGTGTAGCATGCTGCACCTATCTTGCTGGTAAGTTTAAGTGTAATCCTGTTACGTGTGTAGCATGCTGCACCTATCTTGCTGGTAAGTTTAATTGTTATCCTGTTACGTGTGTAGCATGCTGCACCTATCTTGCTGGTAAGTTTAAGTGTTATCCTGTTATGTGTGTAGCATGCTGCACCTATCTTGCTGGTAAGTTTAAGTGTAATCCTGTTTCGTGTGTAGCATGCTGCACCTATCTTGCTGGTAAGTTTAAGTGTTATCCTGCTACATGTGTAGCATGCTGCACCTATCTTGCTGGTAAGTTTAAGTGTTATTTTGTTACGTGTGTAGCATGCTGCACCTATCTTGCTGGTAAGTTTAAGTGTAATCCTGTTACGTGTGTAGCATGCTGCACCTATCTTGCTGGTAAGTTTAATTGTTATCCTGTTACGTGTGTAGCATGCTGCACCTATCTTGCTGGTAAGTTTAAGTGTTATCCTGTTATGTGTGTAGCATGCTGCACCTATCTTGCTGGTAAGTTTAAGTGTTATCCTGTTATGTGTGTAGCATGCTGCACCTATCTTGCTGGTAAGTTTAAGTGTTATCCTGTTATGTGTGTAGCATGCTGCACCTATCTTGCTGGTAAGTTTAAGTGTTATCCTGCTACGTGTGTAGCATGCTGCACCTATCTTGCTGGTAAGTTTAAGTGTTATCCTGTCATGTGTGTAGCATGCTGCACCTATCTTGCTGGTAAGTTTAAGTGTTGTCCTGCTACGTGTGTAGCATGCTGCACCTATCTTGCTGGTAAGTTTAAGTGTTATCCTGCTACGTGTGTAGCATGCTGCACCTATCTTGCTGGTAAGTTTAAGTGTTATCCTGCTACGTGTGTAGCATGCTGCACCTATCTTGCTGGTAAGTTTAAGTGTTATCCTGCTACGTGTGTAGCATGCTGCACCTATCTTGCTGGTAAGTTTAAGTGTTATTCTGCTACGTGTGTAGCATGCTGCACCTATCTTGCTGGTAAGTTTAAGTGTTTTCCTGTTAGCATGCTGCGCCTATCTTGCTGGTAAGTTTAAGTGTTATCCTGCTACGTGTGTAGCATGCTGCACCTATCTTGCTGTTAAGTTTAAGTGTTATTCTGCTACGTGTGTAGCATGCTGCACCTATCTTGCTGGTAAGTTTAAGTGTTATCCTGCTACGTGGTGTAGCATGCTGCACCTATCTTGCTGGTAAGTTTAAGTGTTATCCTGTTACGTGTGTAGCATGCTGCACCTATCTTGCTGGTAAGTTTAAGTGTTATTCTGCTACGTGTGTAGCATGCTGCACCTATCTTGCTGTTGACTGGTCCCCCGGGTGCTGGAAAGACGGCTGTCATCAGAACCTTGGCCTCTGAGCTGAAGCTGGGCATCCAAGAGTGGATCAACCCAACCATAGCTGGTGGGGACTCTGACTTCAGGCCTGTGGATCAGGTGGACTGGGCAGGTAGGTTCCTTTTGCTTACTACATTTAGTGCACATTACTCATTTTACTGCTCTGTGTATGTTTATTTCTCTAAGTTTCTTTCCATTGTGTAATGATTATTTGTATTTATCGATTTGCTCATTAGATAATCATTGGTGAATCGATTTCTTCCTTTTTTTGTGTGTGATGAGAACACAGGGTAAGTTTCAGTATGACACAGTCTCATATATATATGTATGTATATATATATATATATATATATATATATATATATATATGTGTGTGTGTGTGTGTGTGTGTGTGTGTGTGCGTGTTTTTAAAATTAATTAATTAATTTTTTATTTACAATATCAGAAAAACTCAGATCTTTTTCAGAGAAGTGTGGATATGACTTGACAGATCTAGTGATAAAGTTCATTGAGGGAGAAAAAAAAAGGCAGACAGGAAAACCATTACATGAAACCAGAAAGACTGCTTTTTCATGGCAACAAACAGGTCAGGGAAAGTGTGGATGGGTGGCGGAGAGGAGTTCCAAGTTTCAGGATTTACATAAGTAATTCCAGAAAATTATTTCTAGCTTTACTTTCATTTAAAAAAAAAAGGAAAAAAAGAAACGACTGCCTTGACCTAATGTTCTGCTTGTGCAGAGCGGTCCAGTGTGGACGTGTTCTCCAGCCAGTCCCAGTCGTCCCAGTTCAGCCACTTCTTGCTAAGAGCAAACAAGTACCAGGCCCTGCCGCTGGACTCCCATTCATTGCTTGCCACCCACAGTGGTGGCAGACTGATTCTGGTGGAGGTGAGACTGCTCGGGGAGGCAATTGTGTGTGTGTGTGTGTGTGTGTGTGTGTGTGTGTGTGTGTGTGTGTGTGTGTGTGTGTGTGTGTGTGATAAGTTGTAGGTGATGGTCCCACCTTCAGTCATATCATCATGGTTTCACATTCAGTGTATTTACCAGGTGGTAATACTGTTAATTTGTCATCTGGGAACAGGAAATGACAAATTGTTGCTGCGTAGCAATTTTTTTTTTTCTCCCAGCTTCAGCACCACATGGGATGCTTTTATATGGCTTCATTTTAGTTGTTTTTTTTAATGTGATTTTTTTCATTACACTGAATTGTGACACTCAGTCTTCAATTGCCTTGTGCTATATAGATGTCTCTGTGTCCATGTAGGAAAAAGAAAAGAGGAAAAACCCCTTTCTCTCTTAAGATATTTTACCAGTTATAGAAATGTCACATGTATAAAGCTTAATAGGGTTAAGATTAGTTTGTTGATGATGATTATTAGTGGTTTGTTTGGTATTGTCAATCTGTTTCTGTGTTTTAGGATATTCCAAACGCATTCTACAGAGATCCCTCTGAACTTCATAACATTGTGAGGTGAGTGAAGAGAGTGTACCTTCAAGGGAAGGTTAGTGCTGGTAAGTGTATCTAACCTTGAAGCCCAGGGAGTGGCATCAACACAGTTACAAAATGTTTCTCCTGTGCCCTACCACATGTTCACGTTTCTCTTCCACCTGAACTGGGTTTGTGGAGTTTTGGGTTTGTATCCCAGAAGTAAATGTAGAATCCAGTCCCATGCATTGGGTTGCTGAGAAAAGTGAAACTATGACAAACACTTGGAAGATTAGTGTTGTGCGGTATGATGTTCATTATGATGTTGTTTTGATCGGATTTGTTTTTATTCGTTCTTCGTGTAACTTTTCATTTGATTTGACCATCTTTGTTCAGTTTTGTCAGTTTTCTCTATAATTTGACTGTCTTTATTGAATCTTCTTGTAAATTTTGATTTGATTTGACTGTCTTCCGTCTTCTTGTAACCTTCTTATGGACATGACTGTCTTTAGTCAGTCTTTTCAGTTTTCTTTTTGATCTTTTTTCAAAGTTGATGGACCTTTTATTTATCTGATAGTCTTGTTCAGTCTTGTTGTAACTTGTCTTTTTGATTATAATCATCCGTATTCAGTCTTGCTGTAACTTTTCTTTTGAACTGACTGTCAGTAAGCAGTCTTAGAAAAATCATTTCTTGTTATGAACATTATTTGACAAAACTGATGATATTATTTCCACTTTTATGAATCCAAGTCAAAACATAATATGAAAGGGTTGCATGTTTTCCAGTGCATATTGTCTTGGCTGGGAAGGTAAGACAGTTATGTGGGCATGGAACAGGACTTTCAGTTTGAGAGTACTAGTAAGTTCCATCCCTAGCACTGCTTGTGGGTGAACTGTGGAATGAGAATTCTGCAGTTTCCCATATATGCACCCCCGGCAGTGCCTGATTGATGGAGTGTTGAGTGAGAATTCTGCAGTTTCCCCTGTGTGCATCTGGCAGTGTCTAGGTGATGAAGTATGGAGTGAAAAATTCTGCAGACTGCCTAGGTGATGAAGTATGGAGTGACAAATTCTGCAGACTGCCTGGGTGATGAAGTATGGAGTGACAAATTCTGCAGTCTGCCTAGGTGATGAAGTATGGAGTGACAAATTCTGCAGACTGCCTAGGTGATGAAGTGTGGAGTGAAAAATTCTGCTGTCTGCCTAGGTGATGAAGTGTGGAATGAAAAATTCTGCGATCTCCCAAATATACATCTGGCTAGCCTGGTGGCCGAAGTGTGGAGTGAGAATTTTGCAATGACCAGAGTAACATGAATTATGTGCACACCTAGCTGGCCTGGTGGTCGAAGTGTTAGAGTGAGAATTTTGCAATGACCAGAGTAACATGAATTATGTGCACACCTGGCTAGCATGGTGAGTGAAGTGTGGAGTGAGAATTTCGCAATGACCAAAATAACATGAATTATGTACACACCTAGCTGGCCTGGTGAGTGAAGTATGGAGTGAGAATTTCGAAATCCCCTATATTAACATACAGATTTATTCGGCAGGTTTGGTGGATGAAGTGTGGACCAAGAATTCTGCAGTCTCCCAGATTCATGTACATGTACACCTGCTTGTGGCTGAATCTGCTTTGTTTACATCCATAAGCAGGAGATCAGATTCCTATGTTAGACCCTGTAGTCCATGTCAGTGTGTTGTTTTTTATGGAAATAGAAAGTTCTTAGAATGCGCCAGAGTACATAAAGAGGAGGTGACCATTGCTAAGTGCTTCTGAGACCTAACTAAATGCAGCGATACAAACGACATCAACAACATTGTTTTTCATGTGCCAGACACCACCCATACAATCAGTTGATCATTGGGTGGTAGAATGATTATTCTTATGTGAAACTGGAATTCTATTTATTTCTTTTTTTAAAAGCAGCCTTGGTGGCATTTAGAGCATTGCTGTTCATTTGAGCCACGCAGTACACAGCTAGACTCATGTCATCCTCCTGTATTCTCAGCATCAACAGTCTACAGAGAGTGATTAGGATCAGGAGCATCCTAGCAGAGAAGATACTGCGCTGCTTAAGTCATTAAGAGTTGTTCTGATCCAGTGTAGGTAGGAAACCTTTTTACAAAGCCTCTTACTGATGACAATAATTGATTGGTCATGGAGCCAGGGGGAGAGAGCCTCCCATTACGTAGTTTTATATTCTGGTTGGATGGAGGGCTGTCTTTGATTTATCAAACTCCACAATGTTTAGTGTCTTTTTAAAGTCTCTATGTTTACATAGTAGCCATTTTCACACACAAAAAAGCTCAACATGAGAGAATTACCATGACACTGCCTCGTGTATTTTGATGAATTCTTCTGCCTGCCTTCAGGAACTTACGTTATGAGAGTTCTGCTGTATTCTCTAGGAAATACAGACGGTGTGGACACTGTCCCCTGGTGTTTGTGGTGAGTGATGCGTCCAAGGGCAGTTCTAACATCCAGCGGCTGTTCCCTCCGAGTCTTGAAGAGGAGCTGGGTTTGGAAACTATCAAGTAAGAGTTGCTGTTCTTTTTCTACTGAAATTTTGAGGGAGATTGATTTTTGTTTACCAATGGTTCATTCCATGGTGACATTTGCTGTCTTTTTCTCCTGAAAATTTGAAATAGATTGATTTTTGTTTTCTGATAATTCATACCATTGACATTTATATTAGAATTGGTCATATGTGCCCAGAAGTAAACCTTGTTTATTTGTGCTGTTTTGTTGTTGTTGTTGTTTCATGAGAAGACAGGTAAAGAATGTTTGAGCAGTTTAATGTTTATTATTTGAAGTGTTTGTAGGTTAAAATGATATTGTTTATAAGGATTTAGAATTTCACAAGCACTGTTACACCTGAATTTATGGAACCAGTCAGACTTCTTCAGTGAATATGATTGTGTTACTGCTGTTAGGTCTGTGAGATTTATGTTACTATATATGATTGTATCCATGTTTGAAGATGTGTTTTTTTGCAGTGTTAACCCAGTGGCCCCAACTATGATGGTTAAAGTGTTGAACAAGATTGCAAGTATGGAGGCGAAGCAGGTACATTTTCATACAGTGTTCATTTGTAAAGTGATGCATGTGAAATAAGGCATTTATTTTCTTGCCACCCCTGATGGGCATTTTTGTTTCATTTAAACAGGTAAGTAACCACAATAGTCAATTTTGAACAACAACACGTGTACGGAGAAATATATCCACTGCCAGATTGTCATACAACATTTTGTGTGATTTATTGTAAATTTTGGAGGCTGCAGTTTAAGGGGGAAAAAAAGAAGAGGTTTTGAAGTTTTAAAACCATTGGTAATGGCAGAAGTGCTGAAACAAAATAACAAAGTCATTATCTTACAGTTTCACATAAGTAAGTTGAGCAAGGAACATTTTCTCAATAACAATTATTAGTATTAGCCTGCTTGACCTTAGACCTTTAGAGATTATTATGATTAGCCTGACTGACCTTTAGACGGTCATGCTGTGATTTCAGTGCATGTCCTCAGCCAGTTTTGTTACCATTTCATTAAGTCGTTCCTCACTTTGCCAGGGCCACTTTGCTGTGCCGTCTGCCCGTGTGGTGGAGTCCATTGCCATGTCAAGTGCAGGGGACATCCGCTCCGCCATCAATGCCTTGCAGTTCGCCTGTCGTCAGGGTCAGTGGTTGTCATTGTCACTGGTACCAGAACTTGAGAATTAAATACCTTTCCCCCCCCCCCCCCCCCCCCCCCCCGTGTATGTGTGTTAAGTACAGTTAAAGCAACGTACAAATAAATGGATTTGGATCATTTCGGGATGATTTCAGCGTTTCAGATTGTCTGCTCACCTGGAATATTTTTGCTTGAAATTTTGAAACGGTGCTTCAAGTGTTGTACTTGTGCACCAGGCTGTCGCGTACCTGTTGCAGCAATGCCAAGATGGGAATTGGTCTTTCTGTCATCAAACATAAAAAAATTGAGAAAGTGTGTCTGTCTATGCCACCTTAGTTCATTCTGAGACATGAATGATAAGCTTTCGAGCAGTTTAAAATCAAAACAAGTGGCAGGACTTGTTGCCAGGATGTGAGAGAGGATAGAGTAGTGCTTCTTTGGTTTACCGTAAAGTTCGGTCTATTGAGCGCACCTGTATATAAGCCGCACCCACTAAATTTTTTTAAAATCTGAACTTTTTTCACAAATAAGCCGCACCGGTTTATAAGCCGCAGATATATACAACACAGTCCGATGTCCCGCAGGCGGCAGCTGGCCAAGCGTTGAGTTTACAGTGTCGAAAATCACCACATACAATGTGTTCACTGCATTCATTGGCGTTTAAATAGGTCAGAATACAAGAGCATGTTTCCAGCTTTTCTTCAGTCTTTTTTTTTTTTTTTAGTACGATGTGTTTTAAATCAATTAGAATCGAAGTTTTTATGAGGCTTCTTACAAGTGTTGTCTTTCCAACATCATTGCTTTAAAAAAAAATACCGAAAAAAACAACGCATTAACGATGCGCTAGAAAGGCAGTTCTCTCCTGCATTCATTGGTGTATCAAGCTAAGCGATTGGTTGAGTACTCGAAAGCGCAAGCCAATCAAAGCGAAGGTATCAAATGCAAACCTTCACTCCCTGTCCACGATTTCAACAATGGTGGATCGAAGCCAAGGTCTGACAATGAGTTGAATGCGCTAATCGTTTTTGAATTGCAAGACGCACTTGGTAAGATAACGCATATAATAACAAACCAGAACATTAATGAAACGATTCGATTGTTTTATTTCGCTTAATACCGTGCCAGTGCTGAGTTATTTTGTTCATAATTCAGCTAGTGTTAGTCAAGATTAAACAGGTCGGAAACGGCCAACACATTGCGCCGTTCGAAGCGATCATATTTTTGTAGAAGATAAACTGATGAAAAAAGATATCAGTAATGGGCTTTACTTATGTCGATTCCCGTATTTCTGAACGGGTTACTGATTCCATTACACGATTACACAGAAAATCGTAGTTAAAAGCATAATAAAAATTCATGAACAGTAAACACGATATGGTGAGTTACAGAGAAGCTAAGAATAGACGAGGGTGTGATGCTTCTGAAATCGGAAAAATCCGCAAATAAGCTGCATCGTTGTTTAAGCCGCAGGGTTTAAAGCTGGGGAAAAAAGTCGCGGCTTATAGTCCGAACTTTACGGTACTGCAAATGTCGGGCTCCCTATACCATGCAGTCAGCAGTAAGGAAAAGGCCATTTGAGGCAAAGCAGAAACGGGCAAAATCACAAACCAGTCAAAGAAGTTTTAACTTGATTTTTTAAATATTTCAAGCAAATCAAGCATCACATTTTTTCCCAAACATTGTGATGATAAATCAGTAATTCGTAAACGGTGTTAACACGTCCATTCCCTTCCTGTTTGTGTCTTTCTGTTGATTGTCCCTCTCACTCACATTTACTTACTGACTCGTACACTCACACAGTGATGAATTGTCACTCTCACACACACACACACACACACACACACACACACACACACACACACACACACACACACACACACACACACACACACATGCACACAAGTTGTGTATGTAAGAATTTTTTAAATGGTCTGTATTGGCATTGGAAAAAAAAATTATGGTACCACATGTTTAAAGGGGATAATGTGTGGTGGAGGAGGGAAGGGTGGGTGGGTACTTCAAGGGCTTGGTGAGTTGTTTGACATTAGAAATCATTTTTGCATTTCTATTTGTTCATTTTTAAATATTATTATTATTATTTTTTTTTTTTGCTGTCTGTAAATGTATATTTATCAAGATGAATGGATGAGGCAACATACATAGTTTAGAAATTGTTTTTCTTGATTCCTAAACCATCATAGCGATGCCAAATTTGGATGTATACTTGAAGTGGCTGAATGCTGTAGGTGTGCAGCTTGAACTGAGAATCAAATAGTTGTGGGCAATTTTTTTTCAGCAAAAAAGTTGGCAATGCTTGGTCCAAAATTATTGCATTGTGTGAAGAAGGAAAGATGGGTTTTAATTAATTTTGTGCATGTATGGCTTAGTCGTGAGTTTCCATGAAAAGTAAGTTTGAGTTTGAAAATGGATTTTTCTGAAAGGCCATAGAAAAAAAAGTTACTCAGTGTGGCCTGATGTGTGGACTAGTACTTTATATTCTTTTTGAGGAAAAGAGAAAAGTTGCAAATGTCATGCATGTACATGAATTTACCTGCGTACCTGTTTCAGACACATTTGATCTGAGCAAGCTGAAGACTGTACAGAAGAGCCTGAAGAAGGAGAGCTCGGGGTCGGGACGTCGCCTGAAGTATGGCGGCCTGGCTAAACAGGACAGTGGCAGTTTGGGGTCTTCTGAGATGGATGTGGTCATCGGTGCTAAGGACACTACATGTTTTCTCTTCCATGCACTGGGCAAAATTTTTTATTTCAAGCGTAAGTTGCGGGTAGGGGTAGAGTGGTAACTTAGAAAAGTAAATGAGCTTTTCTGGTACTTACCTGTCCAGACAAACGTGTTATCCCTATTTGGCATGGAGCGTTGTCAGGATTCCTCCAAAAAATTAAATCTTGAGAGCAGGGAACGAATCATGCCTCCATAGTAGGCCAGAAGAGTAATTGCCTTGGTGAGTTCATTTCATTGCGCTATGTTCAAGCTCACTCAGTTTTCTCCTTTTCCTTAGTGAGAGAACATCATCCCCTCTGTGCTCTGGAGTGTGGACTTCATTTCTTTTTTTCTTTTTTTTTTGTTTTTTGCTCTCACGGGTTTCACAAGAGTCCACTCGCGCTTGTTTTGCTTAGGACAGGGAAAATGCTTTCTCTGTTACATCTCAAGGGGAATTCTGGTTGATAATTCTTGCAAATTATGTACTATCGCTGTCTCTCTTTAATGGTTGGCTCCACCATTGTACACTATGGTGTCACCCTCCATGCTATCTGCTACAGTTACGGCCTCAGTTGTCTATTCATCTTGCCAAAAGTGGTGCTATGCACCCGACACTCATGAGACCTGTGTGTCCTAAGAAAATGTTCCTGTTTGTTTCTTGCAACTGGTATGAGAACTGGACTGGCACAGCTTTGCGCGCTTTCTTTGCAAGTTCTGTATGTGCATTAAAGTTCCAAGTTTGGGCAGGAGAGGGGTCTACCTGTCCCAGCTCTGCATGTTCTGGAATGGTCCAGAGGTCTGGGGAACAGGCCAGCGTCTCCATCCCTCACGTTCCACGCTGTCAGCCTCTCAGTGTCCTGTAATGAAGAAGAGCAGCTGGGCAACATCTTTTTGTCAAGGTTATGCTACTTTACATTCCTCCAGCAAGTGCTGGACGGTTACCTGCTGGGAGGAGATTCAGCAGGGGTCCCTATTGAAAAGGCAAATTGTGGTGATCTCTCACAGAGAGACTTAGGGAGACTCTGACATTTAGGCAATTTCAGTGTGAATGCGGATGAATGGAACATCTATGATGACAGTGAAGTGTGATGATGGTGACTGTGATGCTTCTATTTCAGATTCCAAGGTTTCTCTGACTGAAACGCAGTATTCAAAGCATAGTCTGTTGTACAAGATACCTTACCCCCCTCACATTTTGACCCATCCCCTTTCTGTCTGCAGGGGGTGCATGTAAAGTCCTTTCTGGAGGATACTGTGTGTGACGAGGTTTCTCACTCTGGTCGAAAAAAGTATTGCAGTTTTCGGATTGTCCTGAATCATGTTATTTTCATTTCCTGGTTTGCCCATTTGAGTGTACCGTTATCATCAGGAGAGTTGGGATTTATTCTTTCACCTCCTGTCTAAACATGGGAGACCTTCACCTTAGTCTCTCAGTGGCATCTGGCATGGAGTTCAAGGCTTTGTGAACTGTAAGGAGACATTCTCGTATGGGACCAGTGTCTTCCTATTAAGTAAGCATGCTTCCCAACATAATCCTTTTCCATATTCTGGCATTTGTTCTGACAGGTAAGTCTGCGAAAAAGGAATTTTCTACTAAATTAGCTTATCAAAATAGTTACTCATCCAAAACTATCCCATTTTCCCTGCCAGTTTTGGAAAAGATGCAAAAACTGAGCTAGCTTGAACATGGCACATTAAAGTGAACTAAGTTAGGGTGTTCATTTTTCTGCCCTGTCCAGCTATGGAAGCATAATTCCGGTTTTCTATTTTTGTTTTCTTTGTTTTTGTCTTTTTTTTTTCCATTCTGATAATATGGCGATGTTCCTTGCCAAGAAGGGATAAGGCCTTTGTTTGGACATAAGGCCATGTATTACGTAAAACTACTTTTAGTGGTAAGATTTCTCTTCTTTCCCCATTTGTTTCAGAGTGTTGAGTATAAAATGATTTGCAGAAAAAAGCTATAGCAACAAGTTTTTTTGTTTGTTATCAGTTTTCTTTGGGAAACGTGTTTTGTGGTGTTGGTTTCTTGCAAAGGATGCAGATAGCACTGACAGTTTGATGTTCATTCGTACATTTTTACTTAGGAATTTTGACTTTTTGTTTTGTCCAAGCAGAAGCTCTGTATCTTTTATTTTTGTTTGATTTGCTTGTTTTGACATTTTCAAAGGAAAAAATTCCTCATTATCTTTCATATGGCTTTGCCCTTGTGATGATAGCTTGCTTCATGGAAAGGAACATTCGGATAATTCTGTTGCGGCAAAAATGTGAAAAGAGAGACGGTATCAAATGGTTTCATGGTGTCTGGCTCAAAAAAGGAGGAGAGCCCGTGGATGATGTGCGGCATCCTTCTTTACCATCCCACCTGAGTCACCCTGACCGCGACCTCTTCTGTTAACCCTGGGGGTGGGTGGGTGTATTCTCTGAATCTGCGCTGACAGACTGGTCTGAAGGAAAGAGCCATTGTTTGTGTCGTTTGTTACTTTGTTCCAGTGGGGGATTTCTGTGTTTTGCCTGTCTGGATTGTTTGCTTTTTTTATGTGAATGACATTACAATGTGAAAAGGGGGATTTCTGTGTGCATGTATATTTCTGTGTAAAATTTTTACTGTGTAGATGGTTCATTCTTGTGTGGATGTATCGTTTCTGTATGGATGGGTATTTTTATGTGTATTGCTTATTCTTACATGAATGATTCCTTTGTGGATCGTTTATTTTGTGTAGATGGTCTATTCCTGTGTGGATGGTTTCTTTCTATGAGGATGATTTATTTCTGTGTGGTGGTGTGTTCCTGTAGATAGTTTTTCTCCTCTTAATAGTTTATTCTTGTGTGAGTAGTTTGTTTTCTTGTTCAAATGTTGTTGTTTTTTCTGTGTTGATGGTTTATTCCTGTGTGGATGACTATTTTTCCATTATTTATAGATGATTTTTATTCTATGTAGGGAAGGTTTATTTTTGTGTGCAGAGCTGCCCAGTGCTACACTTTTGGGTTTTGCTTCCTATGATTTCATTGACTATAAACACTTAGTGATGGAAAAAGTTCCACAAAAACAAAATAACATGAAAGCAAAGAAAAAAACCCGCTTTACAAACTTTGTGGCAGCTTAATCAGAGCGAGAGAATGTAGATCTTTAGAGTGTAAACCAAGTGCAATAAAAAGAAATAGGAAAAAAACCCCGAAAAATTGCTAGAAGGAGTGCGATTTTGCTTTCTTATGAATGGATTTTGTTGTTGCCATTTTTAATTTTTATGGGCCTGCGATAACTAGCAAGATTAACATGTCTTTGCTTCATATCGTGTCTGAAGCAAAGTGCATTCAAAGTGCTGTTGAGTCTTACTTGTGATTTCCCCTACAAGTCCTAGCAAAAAGTGGGAACATCTTGCTTAAAATGACAAAATGCTATTCTTTGTGTTTTGAGGCTTTGGTAGTTTGTGTGTGGCTGGCTAGCTTTTTTTTTTTTTTCTTTTTGTGTATGGTTGATTCATTCTTGTAATGTGTGGCTGGCTTGTCCTTGTATGGCTGACTGAGTTTTGTTATTTGCACAGGTATTTTGTTGCTGTATTTATTGATGGCGTGTTCTTTTGTGTATGGATGACATGTTCCTGCGTGTATGAATGGCTTGTTGATGTGTATCGATGGCTTGTTCTGTCTGTAGGCACGGGTTATTTGTGTGTAAATGGGTGGCTCGTTCTTCTTTTTATGGTGTGCTTGTTCCTTGACAGAGTGCCTGTGTTGTGTGGTGTTCAGGAGGTGGTGGAGAAAACTCACCTGAACGGGGATTATTTCAACACCTTCCTTCACCAGAACTATGTGGACTTCCTTCAGTCTGTGGAGGACATAGATCGAGGGTCACAATACCTCAGTGATGCGACCTGCTCTCAGCACAGTACACTGTGAGAGAGTCAATATTGTTTTATCATTGTTTTATCCCATTAGTGTCTTAAAAACAGTAAACTGAGTGCTTTCAGTTGATTGAATATCTGTTTCCATAGTGTGAATCTATCTTGGCAAAAAAAGTGTCAGGGGTTCTTATTAGATATGCAGTTTTATACTGATCAACCTGAACTGATTGCTAAGGTATGTGGTTACTTAATATATGCAGCTACAAGTGTGATGTTAAGGAATCTGTTTCACTTAACAAACTCATCTGTCTTGTGTAATTCATTTATCTTGTGTTTTATCGATTGGCCTATTGCTGGTAGATTGTTGATTTCTTGGAACAGCTGAAGTCTAGTTGTACTGTTTGAAAACTTGATATATTCACCTAAATTACAATGTTTACAAATTCATTTCACATAAAGGACTCACCTATCCTCTTCAATTCATTCATCTTGTGTGTGATCGACAGATCTTATGTTGGCAAGTTGTTAAAGTCTTGGAACAGCTGAAATCTTGCTCCATTATTTTTTCTGTTAGTGATGTAGTTTTCTGAAATCAAATGATTAGGGAGTAGCAGGGGACACAGCTGGGAAGCCAGTGGAGCTAGATCACTAGTGTTCCATCAGTCAGTCCATGGAAGAAAAATACTGAATAGAGGCATGAAAAAAAACAAACTTGATGAAAACAGGTAATCACAATCTGTAGAACTGGTTTTACACAAGAAGCATTGATTTTTCTTCCGCTTGTGCTAAAGGATGAACTTTGAAGTGCTAAACAGTGGAAACCAGCATAAAAAAGACAGAGAGTCCCCACATTCAGGTTTTGACTTCTCTTTCCATATCTTCTATATGTTGCCAAGAAAACCTTTCCAGTGTGCTTTTGTTGTTGTTGTACGTTATTATTTATTATGTTGTACACACTCTTTTAACTCATTAAAGTAAGTTGCCGTATACAATTCAGTACTGGAGTAGGTCAACTTACTGAAATAAAATGCAGGTATCATTGAGATGCTGAGATGTCACAGATGCACATCTCGCACTCTTTTGTTTAGTAAGTTCTGGATTCTCCCCACCCCTTAAAAGTTTGCTTGTACTCTTTTAAAGTTGGAGACTTTTGGATTTTTTTTAAAAAACACATGGGTTGGCGTTTTTTTTTTTTGTCTAAAGTAAAAATACTAAACTGAAGCAAAGTTCAATGAAAAAAAAATGAATAGAAAAAAAAAAGAATATGCAAGGAAAAGAAACAAAAAGTAGGAAGTAATTGGTACAAGGGCATAAAAGAAATCTCAAACTCCGCATGTCTTCAAGCCCAATGACAGCTCCCTCTTCCCCTCCATCCCTGACCTTTCTCCCCACCCACTTTTCCACCTTGACCCCCTTGACCATATTTTGTGCTGCCATGAAGTTTCTGTTTTGCAGTTGGGTTCACAACCAGAGTTGACATACTACGTCATTAGGAGGAGAAGTAGGTAAACACCAAATGCTTGAATGCTGTTACATCCGCATACACAACTAGATTTCAAAGCTGCTTTGAAATCCAGTTGTGTATACGGATGTAATAGCATTTACCATCATCCTTTCTATAGATCGAATGCAGCTGTGTGTGTGTGTGAGAGAGAGAAAGAGGGAGATTAATGGGAAGAAATCCTGACAGGAAGGACTGAAAAGGGCAGCAATTCGTAATGCACTGTCATATTTACAGACAAGCAGCATTGGCCTCCTTTGTTTAATGTTAGCACTGTGGGTAGGTGCAATTTTTTTTTTCATGACAAAAAAAACCCAGGTTGCATGCATATAAAGAAACCTAAACAGATTTCTTCTTTTTATATGAGTTTCTATATGGATGGTATTATATTTGTCAATCCCCTGTCTCCCTTTTTAAAAAAAAACATTTTGTTACTGATTAAAAAATCTGAGTATATATAGTTTTACATGCCATTGCAGTATGTAATCATGCCACAGTTATCTGCTAAACATATGGAAAAGAAGCTGCAAATAAGAATTTTCTGGAAAATTTACACACTGTACGTAGTGCTGATTTGCGATAGGATGGGAGCCGGTTGTACAGAAACGACAAAGAACGAAAGAGTATTGATTAGAAAAAAAATATTTTGCTACACGACAAGACATTGCTGAACATTTGGCTGTACCTGTTATCCGGTATTGTGTGAACTGTGTGCATTTGGACTACTGCTCTTGTTCTTTTTGTTTGGCAGAGTCGAGGCCAGCTGCAGGACTATTCCATTTCTGTAGCAACCAGAGGACTGATCCACTCCCAGTCATCACTTTCCGGCACACAGACAGCCGTAAAGGCCACGGCTGGAAACCCCTGCACAAGTCCCAGTGGTTCACAGTTCAGAAACAGGTAGGTCACCCGCTCCATTTTGTTTGTGGATTTTTTTCTTTTTGGTGGTATGTATTCCTTTGCCAAGAAAAAGCATATGCTAATTTAGATATGTAACAAGCTCTGAGTGTGTGTGTGTGTGTGTGTGTGTGTGTGTGTGTGTGTGTGTGTGTGTTGTATGTAGATGCCAGAGATATCTTTCAAAACTTGTCAGACCTCAAAATGAAGAGGGTAATGCAGCCTTAAGGAACTGGACTGATTTTTTTAACTTCAAATGCTAATTGCCTCTAGTGTAAGGTATAGAAGATGAATGTATTTTTTTTTCTTTGTAAGTCTGTAAATAGGAGAATATTACAGGACAGGATACCATTTTAAACAGTGGTGGGCCGGTCATTATTACAACACTAGCACTCTTTTTACAGGACCCAGTGGGTTTCAGTTAGCTTTCATGTTTTTTTTTCTGCTCTGCTTTTCTGCCGTTCTTCTCTCCCTTTTTCTCCATTTGATGATGTGTCATGTTAATTTTCCAGTGCCAAGAAAGCAAAGCCACTGCCATGCACTTGTTCAGAGGTATGTGTAGTTCTAAGTATGTCAGACTAAAATGTATAACATTAAAAAGTAATCAAGCAGTAAATGTGATCATGTTGATGTTAATGTTGATAATTATGATGTAAACTTCAACCTCATATGATTGTTTATGGTAATCATTTCTAAAGCACTTAATAATTAAATTATTCAGAGCAGTACTTTTCTAGCCATTATCCACTGAGGGGTTAATACTGAGTACGTAGGCAAAAATCTGAGAGCAAAGAGGGTATCTAACATTGAATATTGGCCTGTTCAACACACATGTGTAACTACACGAATGCTTACACACATTCATTGTTAACACCTTTGAAGTTCATGCATGTGTTATGACATGAATGCATATACACATTTATTATTAAAACCATTGAGTTGAACAGTTTTTCTTGTTATTTACGGGGTAGGATGATTATGGCAAGTTAAGCACATTGTGACACACTTTTCACTGGCATGTGCAGGCTACCACTGGGAGCCAGAAGTGTTGCTGACCGAACTTGTGCCTTACATCAACCTGATCAACCCCATCCTCCATGACCCGGGTAACTACATTTTTTTTTTTTTTTTTTTTTTTTTTTAATGTCACCTCTCTCATCCCTCCACTCAACAGTTCCTTCATTTTCTCGCACATTCATCCCTCAACATAGATCTAGCAAAGTATTTACTTAAAACAAATTAATAACAAATTCATGTATGTACAAATATATAAGTTGTTATAATAAAGAGTTCAGTTCAAAGTATCCTATGACATTTGTCTTTATGTTCTTTGTATTTAAAGGAGTGAATGGGAGAATGAGTTGGCACAACTGACAACATGTATTCATGTTGGAATTATATAATCTTGCTAGGAAAGTATTAGCAAAGAGTTTTTTTTTTCTAAATTTTTTCAGTTTTTAAACAAACAAGCACACACGAAAACAAAAAGGACATATGTAGCATAATAATTGTTCAAGAACATGGAAGAAATCTGACACATTAAGAGAACAAACACACAAGTACACACACACACCAGAAAAAAAAAAAAGAAAGGAAAAAAAAAAAAAAAAAAAGATCGCAGACACACACACAAACATACATGAATTGAAAGCAGGATATGCATAAACTTACACACACACACCCTCATACATGTACAAATGTATAACCTCAAAAACAAGGAAAATACCAAGGGGTGGCAGGGGCAAGAGGCTGAGAGAGAGAGAAAAAAAAAATTATTAAGATGGGTAATTACTGCAAGAGAATGGATCATTGGATGGCTAGTTATGTTGGAAGATACTACTACTAACGTCTTCCGTTCTCAGCTATGTAGCATTATCTAGGTTGGGATACTCAAGTTGGGACTATGTACACAGCAGCCAACAAACAAACAAACAAGCAAACAAAAGAAGTCACAATAAAGCTAGGAAATGATAGAGGAATAGGGAAACCAGGTTTTGTCAAATTGATCTGAATCATAGTTCAGAAAGGCTAAGTATTTTTCCAATTTAAATCTATAGGTTAAGGTTGTAAGGAAAACATGAAGGTCTGGTGGTTATTTTGCAGTTTACATTTGTAAACATAAAACTTAGCAAACAGCAGAATAAAGTTAAGAACTTTGTCAGTTTCCACATTTTGTTTCACTCCAAACAGAACTAGCTCTTTCTCAAGAACCAGATAGCGCAGTGCTGACATTTATCCATTAGCAGGTTTTGAAGATTTCTCCAAAACCGCTGCACAATATTGCAGTCGAAAAGCATATGTGTCTGTTGTTCATGATCACAAAAGTTACATAATGGTGAATCAACAATTTTGCATTGAAATAGGTATTTTTGGGTTGGCAGCAATCTATGTAGAAGTCGACATTGGAACCATCTAAGCTGGACGTCAGTAGAAACTTTATAACTATGAAGGAATATTTGTTTCCAATTAAGATTTACGAAAAGATTATTCCATTTATCAATAGCAGCAGGAGAGGCATTATTTTCATTTAAAGTTTTTTGTACATATTTGTTGCCTCTTTTAATGCAAAACCAGGCTTTTTGGTCTAACAGTTTATATTGGTTTGTTATGATAATATTAAGTTTTTGGCAGTAGTTGCGAATGGCATTCATTATGCCTTCATATAAGAGAAAATTTGTTCTTATACCTTGATATTTATTTAAAAATTCATGGAAGGTCATCCAATGCCCATTTTCATTAATCAAGTGTTTAACGAAGAAAATGCCATAATTACACCATTCCTGTATGAAAATAACTTTTTTATCTCTTAAAATTTTAATATTGTAATGAATACACTCTGACATGAAATGTACTGTAGTCGGACGGCACTTTGCGCACAGTTTCTTGTATGTTGTCATCACATCATTCCAGAATGGGTTATTGACATCTTGCATAATAACATTAGAAAATTCAGCACCAAAGTTTTTTATATTGTCCAACTTAGGGAACATATTAATGGTAAATTCTCGCCAACCTGACTCATACATTAATCTTCTCAGCCAACTTATCTTCATCGAAGAAATAAAAATTTTTACATTTAACATTTTTAATCCACCTTCACAGTACTGCTTTTGAACAACAGATTTTTTTATTTTACTTTTTTTTACCATTCCATAAGAAACTATGCAATTCTTTTTCCAAAGCAACAATAAAATCCTCTGGGGGTCTGGTAGGTTAATCAATAAATGAACATTTTAGAAAATGCCAAAGTATTAATAACAGTTATTTTTCCAAAAGGAGTTATATTTCTTTTTTTCCAAAAAGCTAGAACTCTTTTTATTTCAAAAAGTTTATCTTCAAAATTAATTTGTACAATACTATTTGTGTTAGTGGAGAATTTGATACCAAGAATTTTGAAAGTACCTGGATCCCAAACAAAATTTTTGTCCCTCATAAATCTAATTCCACAATTCTTTCTGCTCCCCAACCAAACTACTTGTGACTTGTCAAAATTGATTTTTAAACCTGAAATTTGTAAAAATTTAGTAAGGACAGATACCGCCTCATTAAAAGATCTTTCTGAACCATCTAGACATAAACTAGTGTCATCAGCAAATTGTGACAGTAATGTTTCCTTGTTAACAACTTTAATTCCTTTAATATGCTCGTTAGAGCGAATCATTAATGACAGAACCTCAGCACAAATTAGGTATAGATAAGGGGATGATGGGTCCCCCTGTCTCACCCCTCTCTCAATCGGAAACCATGGGGAGTACTGACCATTTACAGAAATACAAGTAGAAATTTGTGAATAAAATGTTCTTATCCAATTAATTAAGTCGGGTCCAAACTTGAAAAATTTAAGGCAGTTATGTAAGAATGACCATGAGACGCTATCGAACGCCTTCTCAAAGTCAACTAAAAAGAGCATCCCTGGAATATTTTCCTTATCAGTGTACAATAACATGTCATACATCAACCTTATATTCTCTCCAATAAATCTGCCCTTCAAAAAACCTCTTTGACTCTCATGTATAATGTTTGGAAGAACACTTTTCAATCGATTGGCAACACAAGCAGAGCTATCTTATATGTGGTGTTCAACAAAGAGATGGGGCGCCAGTTTTTCACAAATCTTTTCGGCTTCCCTTCCTTGGGGATACATATTATGGTTCCCTGTCGCTGGGTAGTGGATAATTGGCCTTTAGCAAAACCTTCATTAATTGAACGTACAAGGAAAGTTCCAATATCTGCAAAGAAAAACTTGTAAAATTCAACTGTAAACCCATCGGGCCCAGGCTCTTAAAATTTTTCATCTGTTTCAGAGCAGTAGCTGCCTCTTCTAGTGTAATCAATCCCTCTAAAGAGGAGCTCTCCTCCTCGGATAATACTGGAGCATCCGGAAGCTCTTCATAAATATTTATATCAGTTACATCTCTAAAGCTGTATAATTGTTCATAAAAAATTTTTATCTCAAGGAGGATAGTTTTTTGCTCAGAAATGACTGAACCATCGTCTTTTTCCAAAAACGGGATAGATTTATCAAGAAAATTTCGATTTCAAGATTGCAAAAATATTTATTCACTTTTTCCCCTTGACTTAGCCAGCGAACTCCTGAGCGCATTGCCATACCTTCAAGTCTGTGATTCCTGATCTCTTGCAGTTCTGTTTTTAGGTTTTCCAAATGAGGAATAGTTTCTTCTTGTAAATTCTGCTCGATGTTTTTTATTTTTGTTTCTAGGTCATGTTCTCTTGAGTATCCATTTTTTTCTTATAAGTACTATAAGAAATTGTTTTGCCTCTTATTTCAAGCATTAATGTCTCAAAAAAGAGCTGATCTGCAATTTGAAAAGAAAGGTTTTCATTACTAATTTTATGCATATTATATCTAAGTTGTATACAGGTAATGCATACTGTTTCTTGATATCGCAGATCAGCCCTCTAATTTCTGAAACATATTGCTTATCTCTTAATAAACTATTGTTGAATTTCCAAAAAGGTCTGTCGCGTTTGAAATTATCTTTTTTTAAAAGCAATGTGACAAGAGAATGATCGGATCGATATCCAGGATCTGTGCAAAGGTGAAAGTGACGGCGTGACACACAAAAGAAGAAAGAAACAATCTAATGCAGTTGCCTGAATTCGGCAAGAGATTTAACAGTCGAGATTCGTCCGGTCACAGTCTTCACCACCACTGCACCGTTCTTCGTCCACGCCTGCTGGCAAATGTCCCTCTCGTTCCGCACTGAACATAGCAGCTGATAGGCCCGTGGGGTCAGATCTTCTACCATAGTGACCCCGGTTCCTTTCAACTTCTTGCGCGCGTAGAGCACAGAGTCCCTAATCCGACGGGAAACAAACCGAACAATAATCCCGCGGCAAGAGAGTTTTTGGAAGCACTGGAACCCTGTTTGGAACCGACCCTATGCACTGCCTCAAGGTCTTCTCTCTTCACCTCGATGTTCAGTTTACGTTGAACAGAGAAAGCACCTTCTCCTCGCACTGTACCCCCGTCTCGACGGCCCCGCTCTCCCCTTCCTGCACCCCGTAGATGCGCAGGTTGTTCCTCCGTACGTATGCGGAAACGTCCTCGGAACGACGATCGGCCAGCTCTGCAAGGTGCCGCACTTCAGCTAGCTGGGTGGCCGTCTGCTGCTCTCGCTTCCGGGCGTCGGTCAGCTCTCGACGAAGCTTCTCGTTCTCAGTCTGGACTGAGAACAGGGCAGCCCTCAGCTCCTCCACCGTATGAGCCAGCTTGGCAAGTTCAGCTCCATTAGCGCAGAGTTTTTGCCATCAGATCGGCATTCGTACAGCGCTGGGGTTCCTCTTGCCGGTGAGAATCGCGAGTAGGGGAGAAAACAACGTCCAACTCGTTTGACTGGCTTGGGAGAGAGTCGTTCCCCTTATCCTCCATCTTGTTCTCTCGCGGTTGAAAAACAAATTTCGAAAGAGTCTTTCACTGGCCCGGATAATGGAGTACTTGTTTCCACCTTCTGTTTTTTTGGGGTGTCTTTGCCACTATCAACACTCGAGTTGTTGGAGGAACTAGAGCCTGAACCTGCGCCAGTCTGCGTACGCTGCTTCCTCTTCTTATGGCGGACCATAACATTGCACGCTGTCAACATCACGGACAGTCATTTCAGCGCCGATTTCTCCACATCACGCTGACCAAAAGTTCAAAAAACTCGGATGGAGGTGGGCAGTAGATACACTGTTAACTTCGTGGCATTCTTGGTGTCCGATCGTTGGTTTAATTAACTGAAATAAGTTAATCAAGTGCACAGCTGTCAAAAAGACGTCTGACACATCCGGTTAACAGTGTTCACCTCACCCGGGTAACTACTGTTCTGCCTGCTTACCCCCCTTGATGACCAACCCCACTGTCTGATACCTATGTAACTCCCCCCTCCCCCCTCCAACCCCTCCCTCGTCTCCTGTCCCATCAGTGGTCTGGGTAACTGTTTCCCACGTCTCCTATGGCTTGGGCTGGATAGATGTGATGAACGTTTTCATGTCTGATGTTCTCTTTGTGTTTTACCATTTTTGTGTGCTGGCATCAGTGTTTTGGACAGACCTGCCAAACTTTTCAAAGATTGATAATGATGTTTTACGCTCATAATTAATTGCAAGATACTTCAAATATTCACATCATCTCATTCCAGTTGCTCCTCCGTGTTGTGTCTATTACTTCATGCAGAACAAATCACTGGAGACACTGAGCTTTTTCTTTACTGGACTCGCATCACCTGGTGTAAACTTCTTCACTCTGTTCACCATGCTGACCGTGTGCCAAATTATGCCTAAAAAATCCATAAAAATGCATCATTTATCACAAAATGTAATCTTGCCAATGTCCATTTCTTCAATACTAAATGAGTGCCCTTTTTCTGCGAACAGTCCATCCTTCTGTTTGAACAGTGTGTGTGTGTGTGTGTGTGTGAGTGTGTGTGTGTGTGTGTGTGTGTGTGTGTGTGTGTGTGTTGTGTATGTGTGTGTGTGTGTGTGTGTGTGTGTGTTGTGTATGTGTGTGTGTGTGTGTGTGTGTGTTTGTGTATGTGTGTGTGTGTGTGTGTGTGTGTGTGTGTGTGTAAATGCTTGCGTGCACGCATGCTTGCATGTGCGTTTGTTTACATGTCTCTGTGTGTATGTGTGAGGGTAGATGTTGAGGGTAGGGAGAAAGTTAGCTGGGGGTCGGAGTGGAGAGTAGTTGTAAAATCGAAATTGAGGACGGATAAAGGTGGGATTGATAGTTTAAATTCTTTTGCTTATTGAAGTTTGTAAGTTTTGATTATTATTTTGACTGTCAAGTATTCGGGGAAACCCATTGAACAATGTGACATCTGTATCGATTTTATACACTCATTATTTGTCATTATCTTATATTGCACAATTTCAGAACAATCCAGCTTTGGTAGCTGTATTTTATTCTCATTGTTGTCAAGTTCCACTGTTTTAAGAAAGTGTGCTCAACAATTCAAGATATCAAATGAGATTGTGCTCTCCAGGTTTTTATTAAAAAAAACCTGATTGTAGGAAAGCACCAGGTATGATAGGGAATCAGTAACACTTTTTAATGTCCAAGGTGATATTTTAAATTTTACTCTTGTGTCAGTATTTTCAAAATCAGACACACAAAAAATGAATTACAATACTACTAAGACTCCTGCTGCTTCTGCCATCACCAAAGTGCATTCAGATTAGATGTGTAATAAGGTCATTAGATGTCAATTTAGACATGTAATAAGGATGTAATGATCATAGTGATGGTATGAAAGAAAAACGGACCCGAGGAAGACCCGCACACATTAAAGTCACTGTTGATGTAAATCTCTTGACATCTTGAAGCCTTTCCATTTCGGCAGCAAGTTTTGATTGTAGCTTTTGAATATGAAATGTCATATATACTTAATACGTACATTAGTTGGCTGATTAGAGAGCTATGACCAGTGAAACCTACTGTCCTGTTCCGAGCTTTATGGATGCAGATCACGTGTTAATCATTGTTTACTTGTGTTCATTGTCTCTTCAGGTATCCTCATGCGTGCTGGATATTTTCATGTTTTTCACACATCCCTCCTCCCACAACCCCTACATCTCAAACAATGATGTGGACTGCTGGATCTTTGACATGTATATCTTATGTGCATGCATATAATTATCCTCATGATACTTGCGCATATTGTGACAAGGTTTGTTTTTCTTTTGGCCGTTACTGTGTTTCAGTGTGTGGATTTACAAGCTCAAGATGTATGGGTCAAGTGTGGTTTTTTTTCTGTATGCAGGTCAGTTTTCTTAGCTCAAGATGTATGGGTCAAGTGTGTTCTTGTTCTATTTGCAGGTCAGTTTTCTTTTGTACAGAACCTTTGTCAGTTCTCGAGATCTTCTTACAGCTTCAGGTAATTGTCTGTTTTGGGTTTATGTGTGCTGTGTTGTGTTTACACTTGACTTTTGCACTTGTTTTGTTTCTTTGTTCGTTTGTTTTTTTATAAAAGAAAAATGTGTGTGTGTGTGTGTGTTTTAAAAAAGAAAATGATAGTTATCATAATCTAGTTTCACCGTCACAGGTTACACAATCACTTGTTAACAATGAGAATAATGTCCCAAGAATATTTCAAGCCAGACTCCAGGGGTACACCACATACTTCTTTTGTTCTGTTGTTTTGGTTTCCATGATGTTACCCTGGTCATTCTTTTGTTTCACACACCTTTGGGTAAGTTTGTCTCTCTCATATTTTGTCTTTTATTCCAGACTACTAAGCTCTTGTTATGAGATATATGATTTTGTTTGGTTGGCTAGACTGAATGTGTAGAGAATGGGAAATGCAATCAATCGATTAATATCAAGTTTCAGGGGATAAGAGAAATGCACTCATATTAACCAACACTAATAAGAAACAAAGGCTCAGGAAGTGTATTGGAGTTTGTACAAATGACTTGTGAATGTAAGAAAGCTGCTAAGGCAAGACACGTAAGTTTTTTTTTTTAATCCATGTTTCTAAACACCTAATGACACAAAGTCTGGTTAGCGCTTTTGCTATCTTTTTTTTTCTTTTTTTAAAATCTAAACCTATGTCACTACCAGATGAAGTTTATAGAGTACCAAAACTGGGATACTGGTTTGAAAAAAAAAAAAAGATAGAAAAGAGTTGCAGCAAGGAAATCAGAATAAGTGAGACTAAGTAAGAAGATAGACGGTAAAGATGATGAAAAAAAAAGAGAGAAAAAAAAAACAACCAGACCTCCAAATCAAGATTGCCAGACCCTCAGGAAATAATAGGATTAAGATAGCTCTATTTACAAGGACAGAAAGAGGAAAACTTGATTTACACCCAGGTGGGATAAAGGCATTTGTTTGGACTGGTACTTGTATATATAGAGTGAAATCTTTTAAGGGAAAGTTCTTGTTAGTACATGATCTGCAAGTGTACATTCTCTCTCAGTCATGGTGGCCATGATGGTGCGAGTGTCAACGTGTGTACAGGCATCTGTGCAGCATCAGTTCATAGAATATAGTGTTCAAGAAAATTCTTGAAAATTTAGTTTGTTCCAGATTTTTACATCATCTGTTCCTGAGGAAAAGATTCTATCTATATTGTCCACAGTTACGTAAACTAACTGGACAGTCATGCATCGTCACTTTCAGTACAAGTTTATCAAGATTTTATTTTTGGCTTGTCTAGAAGCACTTGTCAAATAGCAGTTATAAGTGCTTGAGCAGTAGTAGCAGAGGTGGCTCAAAAGACAGCGTCTTAATGCACAAGCCGTCCCAAATAATCTCTGTGAAAATGAAATGTAGGGTCACACTCGACCAGGCGGGCAGAAAAATCCTACAAATAAATGGCTGTGATGGGAATCAAGACCATTGCCTCCTAGCCAGAAATACACAGTGCTAACCACTGTGCCAGAAAGAGGCTGTTGACCCCAAGCTCCGAGACCAGCAGGCAGGCTTCCGGCAAAACAAATCATGTGCCGACCAGATCGCCAGCCTGCGCATCATCGTGGAGCAGTCGCTGGAGTGGAACTCCCCCCTTTACATCAACTTCATAGATTATGAGAAGGCTTTCGACAGTGTGGACAGAGAGATGCTGTGGAAGCTGCTGAGGCATTACGGAGTCCCCGAGAAGATCATCTCCCTCATCCGGTGCACCTACCAGGACATGAACTGCAGGATTGCCCACGCCGGCCACCTGTCCGAAAGTTTTGAGGTGAAGACTGGAGTTCGGCAGGGATGCCTGCTGTCGCCGTTCCTCTTCCTCCTGGTCATTGACTGGATCATGAAGACCACTACAACAGGCAGAAACAACGGTATACAGTGGACACTCTGGACGCAGCTCGACGACCTTGACTTCGCTGATGACCTGGCGCTCCTGTCACACAGCCACAGCCAGATGCAGGACAAGACCACTCGCTTGGAGACCACATCAGCCGGGACAGGGCTCAAGATTAACAGGAAGAAGACCGAGCTGATGAAAATCAACACCACTGCCAACACACCAGTCACAGTCGATGGAGAGCCCATCAGGGAGTGGAGTCTTTCGTCTACCTGGGAAGCGTGGTTGACCAACAGGGAGGCACGGACCGAGACGTCACAGCCAGAATCGGCAAGGCAAGAGCAGCTTTCGTCATGCTCAAGAACATCTGGGCATCTGGAGGAATCGCATAAGAACCAAACTCCGCATCTTCAACTCCAATGTGAAATCAGTTCTGCTCTACGGATGTGAGACGTGGCGAACAACACAGACGATGCAACAAAAGATTCAGACATTCTTCAACACCTGTCTGAGGCGCATCTACAAAATCCGATGGCAGGACAAGGTCCGAAACGAAGATCTGTGGGAGCGTGCGGGACAGGAACCAGTGGCCAAGCAGATACTGCGAAGGAAGTGGGGCTGGATCAGACACACCCTCAGGAAGCCAGCATCCAGCACCACACGCCAAGCCCTGACCTGGAACCCGCAGGGAAAGAGAAAGAGAGGCCGGCCTCGCAACAGCTGGAGACGAGACACTGAGGCGGAGTTGAAACAACAAGGGACAAACTGGACTGAAATGACCAGAACAGCCCAGAACAGAGTGCGATGGCGAAGGGTCGTTAATGGCCTATGCTCCACCGGGAGCGACGGGCATAAATGAAAAATGAACCACTGTGCCACAGCACCTCCTTAAGTGAGCATTCTGTTCTGGGTTTTATGAAGAGGCAGTCCATGACTTCTGGTGTGCTTGCAACGGTGAATGTGACTATAGAGTTACACATAGTACTTGTGTGTCATATTACATTACCTCTAACAACCCTCAAGAATGTCATTTTCCTGATGTTTTGTGTACATTGCAACCACCTGTTATTTGACTGCTGTGAATGGTCCACAGCATAATCTTGGCAAAGTTAAATGTAGTCCTCTCAAGCAGTGACTAATCACAGAATGCAGTACAGCAGCCATTTAAAAGGAACCCATTCAAAGGGAGGAAACAGTTCCGTCATGATGGTATGTCTGATCATCAAAATTTTCAGTAAAAAAAAGGTCCTTGTGTCATAATAGGTTGAAAAAAAAGCCAGGATTGTTTTTTCATCCATGTGTGAATATGGACAATTTTGCTTGCCCAGGATTAGAAAATCAATTTGTAACCGAGAGTTCTTGTTCAAATGCTTTTGCTGTTGATTAGGGGATTTGAATTTGAGGGAAAAGTAGCTTTTAGATGAGAATGTGAAATTGTGCAAGCCTGGTTATAATATTTTAAGACATGTTTCTGCGCACGACTGTAAATTGAAAACATAAATATAACTGCAGCCGCTGTAGGAATCACATTGTGAACAGCAAGCCTGTTCTTTAAAAAAAAATTAAGATAGCTTTGCACATCACATAAGCTACCAATGTTTAATTACACATGGTTGGTCTCCAGATATTGTTTATCATGAATGCAAATCATGGGCAGGGTTGGTCAGGAAGTTTGAGCAACACTTTTCAGAGGTGCATCTTTAGATAGAGAATAGCTCAAATCTGTGTAGGAAGTAGCAAAAAACTATGAAAAGATGATGACCATGTTCATGTGTGTGTATGTTTTAGATCGGGCCTTGAGAAGATTGAGGAGAAAGCGGCGGTGGATGATGACATTGCTGAAGGGGAGAGTATGTCACAGAAAACACAGTCCATGGCTTCAGAACCCAGGCTGGTTACTCAGACCCAGTCATCCGTCCAGAAGATGGAGGATGTGAAGGAGGAGGAGGAGGAGAGTCTTCCGGGTAGTCAGTCCACTGTGAAAACAACTCCTGTGGAAACTGAGGAGGAGGATTTTGTCATTGAAGAATTTGATGACTGAATGCTTGTTGGTGTGCAACAGTGCATCATGTTGATGGGCCATCTGACGCTTGTTGCTTGTGTTCAGTGGTTGATTGCAGTGGTGGGTAAACTGATGGTTGAGTGGTTGGTTTGTGTGGTGGTTGGTTGTGATGTTGTGTAAACTGATGGTTGACTGGTTGTTAGCTTGAAATGATTGGTTGTAGTGGTGGGTCATCTGGTGATTTAACTGTTGTAGGTCCGACAGTCTCTCAGCAGTTTTGGGCCTGACAGATTGTAGGGTGGACACGTTCTTTAACTTCCGGTTTGAGTAACATGAATATGTGTTAAGGAAGGGAACTTACTCTTCCCTTTCAATAACAGTCAGAATTTACAGGGTGATTTGAAGCAATTTTATATTGTTTTTTCATGGTTTTTTTTTTTTTTTTTGGATAGGGTAGGGGAGAAGGGTGAAGGTGGAGGGGTTGTGGGTATGGGGGGGGGGGGGGGGGGGGGTCAGAATGAGCCAACGAACTTGATAGACTGTGAGACAAGTTATGAATGAAATCATCCTTGACACTGGAATGGACAAATCAGCCTCTGAAATGAGTGAATGTTTGCTTATCCCCATCTGTTTGCCAACAGGGCCTCACAAAGCCAAGAAAGTGGTGAAGTGGATGAAACAGAGGTGGAACTTTGGGAAAAATCATCTTCCTGTGTCATATTTTTAATTTTTCATCTGAGAGAAAAGCAAATGAAATTCATATGCAGAACTTTCTTTTTTGACTTGTGGGCATGCATATATGTCTGAGACATATGTGTCATTTGAGCACCTGTAAATTTTGTTTACCCTCAATTCCCCCAGCTGGGAGTGTTTTCCTTGTGTAAATCAGTCAGGGCATGTAGGTTTAGCTGTACAGAATCCGATTAACGTTTGCCCATTGTCTGTGTAAGTACAGGATCTGTAGCTTGCACAAAAAGATGCTTTCGGAGAACAGGATTGTTCTCAATAGTTTGGCAGAATGAATTTGGGAGGAGGATAGTGTGAGAGGAAAAAAGGTGGGGGGAGAGGGGTGATTGGGAGGAGGATAGGGTGAGTGGATAAAAGGTAGGGGAATGGTGGAGAGGGCGACTGTAGCTTCCTATAGTGTGGGAGGAGAGCAGATCTAAGAAGTGGAACATTGCAAGAGGACCTGATATTACGGATTTGGCACTTAAACTGAACTGCTTGCATTACATTCATTGTTGTTTGTAGTACATGATGAGTTATAATTGCAGGGATAGAGAGCAGTGGCCTTGAAAAAAAGGTGGGGTTTTTTCTCTTTTTTTTGTGTTCATTTTTTGAGAAAGTGAGAAGATTCGCAAGGGACTTAAAATCAATTTAGAATTTGAAAAAGTAATAAAATTTGCCTGGTAATGGAATTAATTAACACGAATGAGACTAATCAGACTGGCATTTCACATAATGGAAGAATGCTTAGCGAACAGCCCTGTCAAGGATAGCACATTAAAGGGATGGGTGGGGGTTAGAGGTTGTCTTTCAGCAGAAAGATGTCAACAGGATCTCCTTGGACAGAGAGAATGTTTACTCTGTATGGCTCTGTGACCAAGCCAGTAGTGTCATCAACAGGATTTGTTGGGTATTCTTCTGTGTGTTCAGTTAGGCATTTTACACTATTATAGTCTCTAAGGTTGCTGTAATCTTTCTTTGTTTTTGTAGACCTTAAACGTGAGATTATCAGGAGTGAATACTCAAACTGAAGAAGTGTGTGCAGTGTATTTGAAGAAGTTGTACAAAGTCTTGGAACATTTTGTCCCTCCCTTATACTCCATACACTCCCCTTTTTTTTCACTCGGTTGCTGCTGTTTTTGCTTGACATGAAAGTGTTTTTATGTATTTGTAAAAAGCTGTTTGAAATCCTGATTGCTCATAAATGTGTGTGCGTGTTTGTTAGTGTGTATGGGATTTCTGTCACTACAGTTCTGGGAAGAAGACAAAAAATGTGTACCATTTGACATGTGATATTGACTGCTGCCAGGTTTTCACGATAAGAAAATACAATGAAAAAAGAAAAACAAAAACATTCTCCAACACTGAAGAACAAATACATTTCATGGTACGGAATTATGCTTTAGCACTCAATATATGGAAGTGTGACCAGAACTAACTGCCTAAGAATGCACAACCCTTCCATAGGAGCCATATTTCCAGCGAGTGCGTGTCAGAGTCCTTCAGTGTCGGCACACTTTATGGTGGTCTCCACTCCTTCAATAAATAACAGGTCAGCAGAGAATCACTAGGCAGTGCCCAATGTAAAATCAGAACTCTAAATATCACTAATGTAGGATGGCAGCAGTACAGTAACTCGCTCAAGTTTGTGTCCCCATGGAGACTCCAGAGACCTGCGGACTTCTGGTTCTGGCTGTGCGACAGAACTTATGGGAAAGTTGGGACAAGCAGTGTGCACGTAATCTCACACAGAGCACACAACTAATATGATAGATTTAAACAACAACAAAAGAAAGTAAATGAAAAAAGATGGAAACGGTCCACACATACAGGCTCCTCTTCAGAGCAGCTCGCTCAAATGCAGACACATATACTCATCCATTTTTGCATCCAGGTAAAAAAGATAATGCTGGTCAGTTTTAAAATTCGTTTTTAATCGTCTTCCTCCCTCCCAGCAGCATTTCAGTTTTGCCTTTCACATGCATTATTTACAGTTGTCAATGTCGGTCAATACTGTACACATCGAACAATATACATTAGTTATACATTAGACACCTGCTGCTTTTGGAGAACATGTTTACATGCATACACGGACACGGACGCACACACACACACACAAATACATGCACATGCAATAAAAGCTAATTAAGATACCCAACATCCCCCAGAAGATCAAGCCGAAACAAGCTTGAAATAATTCTCCCAAAGTTGTTAACTTCACGTCACTCATGCATTACATTTTTAAAACAGCAACACCAAAAATCTTGTAGAAAACTGAAAATGTTATGTGGCTGATCGAATGAAATAGCAACAGTAACATGAATGACAGATGTTGATACAGAATGGTCATGTCTAAAGTTAATTTGGAGTGAACATGTTATGACATGAACTTATGCAGCTAGTCCTGTGTGTGTGGAATGAGCATTTCTGCTGACAGATCAGTCAAAAAAAGAAATTGTTTATTTAACAAACTCAGAAACTAGGGTGTCTTTTTAGAAAAAAAGGGGGCATTTTACCAAATTATCCATTTTCATAAATACTGAACTGTGCCAGTTACATACAGCCAACAGAGTTCAAGCTGACTGTGAGCTATTGTTATAGTTCTTAACATCATCTGGGAAAGGAAAACATCCACTTACAAACCACCATCTGTTCTAACTACTCTGAATTATTGAGGTGCTGGAAATGCATGCATGCAGAGCACACACAACACACACACACACACACACACACACACAACACACACACACACTTCTATATCTAGACAACCATCTATTTCAAAGATGACATAAAAATGATTAAGGATTTCAGTGTAGTGTGAAATCTGCTTTGTCACAGGCTTTTACAAAAACGTAAAACATTTTTGAAAATGGAAAATCACTGGAGGTAGAAAATGTAGGTCAGATGCATCTATCATGTCGGTGGCCAACATAAGTATATGTACACAAAGAAAAGTATATGTACATAAAAGCAGAAATGATTAGTAGGTGGGAAAACCAAATGCAAAGCACAACAAACGGTTTTCATATGTGAACATTAACACAGCAAACGCAACTATCGGTCAACAAATTCAGTCACAATGGTCCCAAAGTCAAAATGGACAGGAAGACATGGATGTTTCTTTCTTTTTTGTTTCACATATGTTCAATGCAAGGAAGTAAGCATACTGGGATAGGGCAGGTTGTCGTGGGAAGGACAGATAGGGAGGCTGCACAGGAAGGAAGATAGGATGGGGAGCATGGATATCACAAGACTAACATGGATCAGTAAATGATTGAATACTTCTACAATTTAAGTAATCATTAACAAAATGTGGTACTTTTAAGTATTGCTATCATTATTTGCATCGAGAAACTCATCTCAAAGGTAAAAGATTCTACTGTAAACCTGTTTGACAAGAAGTATCAGCAACTTTTTTATAGAGTGTTTAAAGCATCTTCCTTTGCCACATGGTGATAGGCATACAATTTTGGTGCAAACCGATCATAAGACAAAGGAATATTTTCTTAAAATTAAATGAAGACTTCTTTTTTTTTGTTTCACGAACTTCCTTAAAATTATAAAACATCATGGAAAGAAAAACAAACTTAAGGAAAAAAAAATCAGAGTTAATCCACGGTAAGACTTAGTTCTAAAAGTCTGAAACATGCAAAAGGGTTTGCTAAGAAAAAGGTTTGAAAATAAAACAGAAGTGTTTATTCAAACAAGCAAAGAAATTCTGGAAAACACATCTTAAAATTCTTAAAGAGATTAAAAAGAAAGAAAGAAGAAAATTACATCACAGAAATCCGTGCATGATCTTGAAATGTTAAATGAAAAAACAAAAACAACAATGCTAGATCCCAAACCTGAATCACATGATGTAATAGAACAATGAAAGCAGTCTTGTGTCCAGAAATGCATACAACAGTGACAGATGTCTAGTTAACTCCTATTATGATCATACGAAGTTTTAGCCTGAGCAGTGCAAGACGAATACAGTTAGCATCAAGTCATGAGATTCATGGAAAATGTAAGTCGCATTTTAGAGCATCAAGACAAAGTCCTTTTATGTTACCAGTGCACAGGCATCCATTGGCACGCGTGTGGTGAAGCAAGTTTGTTAGATTTAGGTTTAAAGTCCACACGCAATAACAATTCCAGATGATGAAAAGGGAGCGGTGTGCATGTGTGTGTATGTTGTCTAACACTGCAGTTAAGTATTTAGCTCTACACTGAAATGAAACCACCAGAAACTGAAAGATCAGTAACAAAAAATGGCAATTTTGATGTTGGACGCCGGTAGGACTCAAACTCCAAATGATGTCTGCCTGCAAACTTTGTGCTGATGATTTAAGTCCCTACCATGCATAGTATACACACGGTAGCTAGTATGAAATACAAGTTATGGGATAGAGGGAAAAAGAAGTTTGGCGAAGTTTTTGAATTGCTCACAATTTTTTTTTCTCCTAACAACACTTTTTTTTCTGCATAAACGTAAAATGACTATTATCTAAGGAAAAAAAATAGTAACTTTGTAATTGGAAAAAAAATCTGCTACGTTTTCTATTGACAGATTACAGAACTTGCGAGCACAAAAATGTGTAACAAGATTTGGGAGGCAATCCTTCCA
>CM031606.1:33553050-33589854 GCA_018398815.1 Conus ventricosus
TAGAACTGCGATCACTCCATACTTCATCACCTACGCAGACTGCAGAATTTTTCACTCCATACTTCATCACCTGGGCATCTGCAGAATATGTCACTCCATACTTCATCACCTAGGCAGACTGCAGAATTTGTCACTCCATACTTCATCCCCTGGGCAGACTGCAGAATTTTCACTCCAAACTTCATCAACCTAGGCAGACGCAGAATTTTCACTCCAACTTCATCACCAAAGCAGACTGCAGAATTTTTCACTCCACATTTTAAACACCTCAGACTGCGAATTTTCACTCCACACTTTACACCTAGGCAGACTGCAGAATTGCATTTCCATACTTCATCACCTAGACAGAATGCAAAAATTGTCACTCCACACTTCATCACCTAGACACTGCCAGATGCACACAGGGAAACTGCAGAATTCCCACTCAAAAACCCCCATCAATCGGGCACTGCACTGAAATAGGGGAAACGCAGAATTCTCACTCAACAATCCATCCACAAGCACTGCTAGGATGGAACTTACTAGTACCCCTCAAACTGAAAGTCCAGTTCCATGCCCACATAACTGTCTTACCTTCCCAGCCAAGACAATATGCACGGATAACATCAACCCTTTAAATGATATTATGTTTTGACTTGGATTCATAAAAGGGGAAATAACTCATCAGTTTTGTCAATAATGTTATAACAAAAAATGATTTTTCTAAGACTGCTTACTGACAGTCAGATCAAAAGAAAAGTTACTGCAAGACAGAGACTGAATACGATAAATTATATTCAAAAGACAGTTACGACAAGACTGAACAAGACTATCAGATAAATAAAAGGTCCATCAACTTTTGAAAAAAGATCAAAAAGAAAACGAAAAACTGACTAAAGACAGCCATGTCCATAAGAAGGTTACAAGAAGAGGGAAGACAGTCAAATCAAATCAAAATTTATAAGTAGACTCAATAAAGACAGTCAAATTATAAAGAAAACTTACGAGATTGAATAATGATGGTCAAATCAAATGAAAATTACACGAAGAATGATAAAAGAATCCAATCAAAACAACATCATAATGAACATCATACCGCACAACACTGATCTTCCAAGTGTTTGTCATAGTTTCACTTTTCTCAGCAACCCAATGCATGGACTGGGTTCTACATTTACTTCTGGGAAACAAACCCAAAACTCCACAAACCCAGTTCAGGTGGAAAGAAACGTGAAAAATGGGTAGGGCACAGAGAAACATTTTGTAACTCTGTTGATGCCACTCCCTGGCTTCAAGGTTAGATCACTTTCCAGCACTAACCTTCCTTGAAGTAAAACTCTCTTCACTCACCTCACAATGTTATGAAGTTCAGAGGATCTCTGTAGAATGCTTTGGGAAAATCCTAAAACACAGAAACAGATTGACAATACCAAACAAACCCCTAATAAACATCATCAATAAACTAATCTTAACCCTAAACAAGCTTTATACATTGACCCTTTCTATAACTGGTAAAATAACTTAAGAGAGAAAGGGGTTTTTCCTCTTTCTTTTTCCTACATGGACAAATGAACATCATATAGCACAAGGGCAATTGAAGACTGTGCGTCACAATTCAATGTAATGAAAAAACACATTAAAAAAAACAAACTAAAATGAAGCCATAAAAACATCCAATGGAGTGCTGAAACTGGGAGAAAAAAAATTTCTATGCAGCAACAATTGTCATTTCCTGTTCCCAGATGACGAATTAACAGTATTAAACCCCCTGTAAATACACTGAATGTGAAACCATGATGATATGACTGAAGGTGGGAACCATCACCTACAACTTATCTCACACACACACACACACACACACACACACACACACACACACAACACAACTGCCTCTCCCGAGCAGTCTCACCTCCACCAGAATCAGTCTGCCACCACTGTGGGTGGCAAGCAATGAATGGGAGTCCAGCGGCAGGGCCTGTACTTGTTTGCTCTTAGCAAGAAGTGGCTGAACTGGGACGACTGGGACTGGCTGGAGAACACGTCCACACTGGACCGCTCTGCACAAGCAGAACATTAGGTCAAGGCAGTCTTTTCTTTTTTTCTTTCTTTTTAAACTTAAAGTAAAGCAAGAATAATTTTCTGGAATTACTTATGTAAATCCTGAAACTCGGAACTCCTCTCTGCCACCCATCCACACTTTCCCTGACCTGTTTGTTGCCATGAAAAAGCAATCTTTCTGGTTTCATGTAATGGTTTTCCTGTCTGCCTTTTTTTTTTTCCCCCTCAATGAACTTTATCACTGGATCTGTCAAGTCATATCCATACTTCTCTGAAAAAGATCAGAGTTTTTCTGACATTGTAAATAAAAAATTAATTAATTAATTTTAAAAAAACATATATATACCCTGTATACCCTGAGGAAAGCGTTTTAGCTTGAAACAAGCTTGTAGGTTTTTAATTTTTCCATTTTAAAATCCTATTTTAAACTGGTATATATATATATATATATATATATATATATATATATATTTTTTTTTTTTTTTGTTAAGAATATTTTTTTTTAAATGAAGTATTAAAAAATATTCTTAACAGATGTTGCTCCCCAAGGGGTTGAGCACCTTCAGATTTTTAAAGAACACTTTTATATTGTTCATAATATATATATATATAATATATAATATATATATATATATATATATATATATATATCATAAACAGTATAAAAACGTCCCTAAAAAATCTGAAAAAGCTCAACCCCTTGGGGAGCAACATTTGTTAAAAATATTATTAAAATGAAGTGCTAAAATTCATCTACAAGCTTGTTTCAAGATATGTCTCTCTCCTCAGGATGACTTTTTTGTGGCACGCCAACGGTCTTTTATGGCGTGCGGGACCTGATCTTGTCTCTGTGTGTGCGGGTTTCGTTTGCTGCACGGGGGCCCTGTGTGTGTGTGTGTGGTGTTGTTTTGTTGGTTTTTTTTTTGTTTTTTTTTTTGTTAGGGCCTTTTTCAGGTGGAATGTGCAGCAAAGATTTCCATTTTGTGCCTGCAATTATTCACTATTTCTACTTTTGTGTTCAGAGTTGCTAAGTATGGTTTGCATAATATTAACCATTTTTTCTGTGGAACATGGGTTGCATTTTTTGGGAAATGTTGTATGGTGTTGCTCTTTTATGATTTTCCATGATTGCTGTAGTCTATTTTTTTATCTTTGAGTTTCCAAATGTATTTACTCAGTTCTGTTTAAATTTTTTATTTTCATTTTTGAATGACTGTTTTGGTTTGCGTATCGGGTTTTTGAAAGTGTTTCAGTAATCCCTAGTATGTTTCTTTTTCATTTTCTGATGTTACCGTAGCTTGGTATACAATATTGCTGTGAAGACATTTGTTGCGTGGGGGGCACTGTTCTTTTTTTGGTGCAGTTGCAAGATGTCCTTTCAGCACCCTTCTCTTTTGTGTTGTTTTTCATTTGTTAGATGAGTCAATTAATGTTTTTGGGGTTGGGCCCATACAGTATGATAGTTTAATGTGTTTTTGTTGAATATTTTGGACAGTTTGTGTTTTTTGGGAAAATGATGTTGCCAAGATTTTAAAGAATTCTTTTCCTACATTTGTTTTACTTGTCCATCATAGGGTGGGTTGTACCATATGATCTTCCTTTTTCTGCTTTTCTTATTTCGTTCGTGTTATTGTCGGGGCTTAATTGTAGTTTGTAATTGTAACCACTTTTTTGTAATCTTCTTGTATTCGTTGCTGCATAATTGAATGCATTTTCATTGAAATGTAGTTTGGGATAGTCTCTTGTTTATACCGTGGTTTTGGGCTTTTAGTATAGGTGTGGGTGGTTGCTTTTGACGTTTACATAGATTGGTATTCATTGGGTTTTTTGTATGGTTTGTACACTTTGGGTCCTTTGAGGTCTAATGTTTGCCCTAGTAATTCACTACTTTTTTATTTGCTTCTATTGTGATTTTTAAATTGTGGTTTTTGAAGATTTTACGTAATTCTTTTTTCTTGTTTTCAATAGTTCTTGGATTATTGTTTTAATGCAGCACAGCCGCATCTCTGTACAAACCGACCTGTTTTCCAAGTTGTTTTTGGATGTTGGATGCATGAAAAGTCCGACTATTCACATGTTTCGCACCATCATACGATCCCATGGTTACATCAAATGTGGAGTTTTTTGCTCGTTTTTTTATCCAATTTCATTTCTGCTGTGGAGTAGGGGTTTTCTGGTGTGGGAAAAAAATCTCCATTTCTGACTCTGTTATATTGTGTATTTGTGGGAAATTTCAAAGCTTTGGTGAGTATTCTTCATCTATGGATGGGTAGAATCTACTATGCGAATGTGATAAACACTGCATTCTCTGTTTTTTTTAGTTCCTTAAACCATTGGATGACTTCATAGCTGTTTTTCCAAAAGGTTGTATTTGGGGTTTTTAAATTTTACATCTCTATAGCCTTTTCCAAAATTCTCTTGCTTATTTGGCCCAGTTCGGATTTGGATGGGTTTATTAGTCTACATGTTGGGGGTTTTTTTTGGAAGTTGGGTTTGTGGTCTTTAAGCGTTATGAAGGCTTCTTTTGTTGCTGTTGCCTCTAAACCCCGTCGCTTAACTCCATGCATGTGCAAGCTCTTTTTTTTTTTTTTGCGGATGTTGTTATGTGGTTTTATCAGCTTTCTTGTAATTTTCTGAATGTTTTTGTTCAGGAGTTGGGAGTATTCGTTTAATTCCATTTTGTAAAAATGCTAGTTTTATCAGCTTTTACGAATATCTTTTTTTCATTTTGAATTTTTTTGTATTTCATTTGCTAGTGATGTTTTTGGGAAATTGTTATTTGGTTTCTTTTAATTTTTTGGCTATCAGTCCCTTCATTTTGTCTTCAAAATGTTCATTTCATCTATTGTCGAGGTGATCGCCATGATTTGAAGCCATATGTGTTTTGTCTTCATTCTTTTTTTTTTGGGTTTTTGGAAGAAGAACGCCTTCCATCTCATGTTGCGTACAAATTTCTCGGTTTGTTCTATCAGTTTTTAGTGTAGGTTTGTGGGTTTGAAAACGTATGTTTTTAGTAATGCCTAAATTTGATTTTTTTCATTTTAATTTTGTCAGGTCACAGTGCTCAAAGTGAGAGCAATTACATAAACAGTATAAAAACGTCCTTAAAAAATCTGAAAAAGCTCAAAAGCAATATTGTTTTACCAAGCTACGGGAACATCAGAAAATGAAAAAGAAACATGCATAGGGGTTACTGAAAACCTTTCAAACCAGATACGCAAACCATAAACAGTCATTTAAAAATGAAAAATACAAAAATCAAAACAGAAAAATGAGTAAATACATTTGGAAACTCAAAGATAAAAAATAGACTACAGCATAACATGGAAAATCATAAAAAAAAGCAACACCATACAACAATATTTCCAAAAAATGCAACCTATGTTCCACAAAAAATGGTTAAAAATTATGCAAACCATACTTAGCAACCTGAACACAAAAGTGAAATAGTGAATAATTGCAGCACAAGTGGAAATCTTTGCTAGCACATCCACCTAACAGGCCCTAACAAAAAAAAAAAAAAAAAAAAAACCACACACAACCACACACACACACACACACACACAGGCCCCAGTGCAGCAAACGAAAACCCGCACACACAGAGACAAGATCAGGTCCCCCCACGCCATAAAAGACCATTGGCGTGCCACAAAAAGTCATCCTGAGGAGGAGACATATCTTGAAACAACTTTAGATAATTTTAGCACTTCATTTTAATAATATTTTTAACAATATATATATATATATATATATATATATATATATAAATGTTGTGTGTTGTGTGTGTGTGTGTGTGTGTGTGTGGTGTGGTGTGTGTGTGTGTGTGTGACGTGTCATACTGAAACTTACCCGTGTTTTCATCACCCCAAACAAGGAAGAAATCGATTCACCATGAATATCGAACGAGCAAATACAAATAACATTACACAATGGAAAGAAACTTAGAGAAATAAACACACACAGAACAGTAAAATGAGTGAGTAATGTGCACTAAAGTAGTAACAAAGGGAAACCCACCCGCCCATCCACCTGATCCACCCGAATCCGATCCCCACCAGCTATTGTTTGGGGTTTTCCCCTCTGGTGCCCTTTCAGCCTGACCAAGGTTTTATGACGGGCCCCCACACCCGGAGGGCCATCAAAACAAATGGTGCACATGCACACACGTAACAGAATAACACTTAAACTTACCAGCAAGATAGGTGCAGCATGCTACACACATAACAGGATAACACTTAAACTTACCAGCAAGATAGGCAGCATGCTACACACATAGCAGAATAACACTTAAACTTACCAGCAAGATAGGTGCAGCATGCTACACACGTAGCAGGATAACACTCAAACTTACCAGCAAGATAGGTGCAGCATGCTAGTATTGCTATGCATGTAACAGGATAGTACTTAAACTTACCAGCAAGATAGGTGCAGCATGCTACACACGAAAGCAGGATAACACTTAAACTTACCACCAAGATAGGTGCAGCATGCTACGAATTACACTTACAGGATTACACTTAAACTTACCAGCAAGATAGGTGCAGCATGCTAGTATTGCTACACATGTAACAGGATAGTACTTAAACTTACCAGCAAGATAGGTGCAGCATGCTACGAACGTAACAGGATTCACTTAAACTTACCAGCAAGATATGTGCAGCATGCTACGAACGTAACAGGATTCACTTAAACTTACCAGCAAGATAGGTGCAGCATGCTAACAGGATAGTACTTAAACTTCCCAGCAAGATAGGTGCAGCATGCTACGCATGTAACAGATAGTACTTAAACTTACCAGCAAGATAGGTGCAGCATGCTACGCATGTAACAGGATAGTACTTAAACTTACCAGCAAGATAGGTGCAGCATGCTACGCATGTAACAGGATAGTACTTAAACTTACCAGCAAGATAGGTGCAGCATGCTACGCATGTAACAGGATTACACTTAAACTTACCACCAAGATAGGTGCAGCATGCTACGAATGTAACAGGATTACACTTAAACTTACCAGCAAGATAGGTGCAGCATGCTACGCATGTAACAGGATAGTACTTAAACTTACCAGCAAGATATGTGCAGCATGCTACGAACGTAACAGGATTCACTTAAACTTACCAGCAAGATAGGCGCAGCATGCTAACAGGATAGTACTTAAACTTACCAGCAAGATAGGTGCAGCATGCTACACATGTAACAGGATAGTACTTAAACTTACCAGCAAGATAGGTGCAGCATGCTACCCATGTAACAGGATAGTACTTAAACTTACCAGCAAGATAGGTGCAGCATGCTACGCATATAACAGGATAGTACTTAAACTTACCAGCAAGATAGGTGCAGCATGCTATGCACGTAACAGGATAGTACTTAAACTTACCAGCAAGACAGTAACAAGATAATGCTTTAACCCGCAGTCGGTGAATTAAGTTTCTTACTAGGATTGGTTCCAGGGGATAAATGCATCGTTTCCCAGGAATAGTCACATCCCATCTGTGTTTGATGCGAGCATCATTTAAATATTGTTCCTGTCATTTTTTCCCAAATTGCATTTGATAAAATACTATTAGCTTCAGAGACATAAAGAGGTATATTAAAAACACTCAAATCTGATTTCCCAGAAGCTGCCTTTTTGGGCACATACCTAGCCATCTCATCACCATACTGACGGGAATGGCCAGGAACCCACAATGATACATCTGAACCTCGTGTAATAAGCTGATGAATTAAGAAAAGATGTTCTTGTAAGATATCAGGTCTATCTGATGATGACTGATGGTGTCAAGTCATCAGAGCTGACTGTGAATCTGAAAGAATAAGTAGTTCATGGTAGAATACTCATATCTTTAGAGAAGTTTAAAGCCACCATGATGACAAATAACTCAGCTGTGAAAACAGAACACCCCTTTGTTAGGTGAAATCATTTTCTTATATCCAAACCAGGGACAACAAAAGAGGACCCAACTTCAGAGGAATCGTGACTGAGCCACCAATTATAAACGCGAGTATGAAAGCAAAATTTGTACTGATAAGCTCTAAAAGCCCTAGAAGCCAGAATGAGAGGGTTATCAGTCTTATTTAAATCTCCATGTGTGGGATTATCACAGCTCTTTAAGAAAGCCAAGGTGGATGCGGATGACTTCTTCGTCTTTTTCTTCTTCTTCTTCTGTGTACACAGACTGATACTCCTGCGACACTCCCTATATGGACAGACAAGTATTAATCCCATCTACCAACAAAGGAGTGGAGTTTTGTGTGTGTGTGACTGTTTTTTATCCCGCCATTAAGGCAGCCATACTCCATCTTCGGGGAAGGTGCATGCTATGTGTAACATGTCATCCATACCAACAGCCAAACTGGCCGTCTCTTCCGAAAGTTGGTGATGGGATTTTACATGTGTGCAAGATGTTATGCGTGCGTTCACATACGGAACCTCGATTTATAGTCTCATTCGAAGGACTGTATGGAAATGGAGTCAGAACCAATGTTAACTCCGAGGGAAAAATCCCCCTGTACCGAAACGGCCTGGCGGAGATTCACACCTGCAACCCTTGGATTACGAGTCCGGTGCTCTACCAACTGAGCTATTCCGCCCCCGATGTGGATGATGAGGAACCTTGGCAATTTGATCAAACGATAGGTCACAGTTCTGGATCAATGGACATGTATAATCTAATAAAGAAGTATAACGGACATGTATAATCTAATAAAGAAGTATAACTTGTTTTATTTCTAATCTTCACTTGCTTTATTTCTAATCTATCTTGAAATATAGGTGTCCTCATCAAGTTCAAAGACAACGGAGTCTGGAATGGATCTCACCCTCACCATGAACTTGCAGGCACAGTCTTCTGTATCATCAAGAGGCGATATCCCAGCTTCTTTATACATCATATCAATAGAAGCCCATCGCTGTAACCCTAAGACTATTTTAAATGCCAAAGAATCAATACCGGTTATTTTATGTAAATACGACACGGGAGCCGTGAAAAAAGCTTCCTGACCATAAAATATGAGAGAACGAACTAAACTGGAGGCAACATGAACAAGATTAGAACCACAATTTATAAGTAGAATACCTGATAAGCGCGCAACAACGCAATTTTCTTCCTTGCTTTTTCAATGAGAAACACACGAGCGTGCGCGCGCGCGCACACACACACCACACACACACACACACACACACACTCACACACACACACACACACACACACACACACACACCTTTGGAAGCTCTTTGTCCTGTCCCTCAGCCAGCAATAAATGTCTTCAACCTTCTTCTTGTGCACAGCGAGCTCTTCCTGAAATGGACACAACTAAATTCATTCTCTACGTCATGTACGTAACACATCCAGCCATCTGTTTGGAATTGTTCCACTTTGACTTTTTTCGAATAGAACTTTCATAAAACATATCTGTTCATACAATGTGTCTTCTACATTTGCTGCTTCACTCCAGATTACAGCCCTGATGTGGCCCTTTACGGTCGGCTGGGCTATAAGCAACATTATCTTATCACTCCAGATTTATCTGAACCTTATATTTATGTGTTAGTACATCCTAAAGCACTTTCTGCACATGCGTTTTCTTACCATTACACTCTGTGAACTACAAAATACTGATCACCGCAAAAGCATGCTGTGTGTGTGAGTGCGTGCTTGTGTTGCGCGCGTGTGCATGCCTCTGTGTGTGTGTGCGCACGTGTGTGTGTGTGCATGGGGTGCATGCATGCTTTGGGGCATGTCTGTTGTGTGTGTGTGTGTGTGTTGTGTGTGTGTGTGTGTGTGTGTGTGTGTGTGTGTGTATGTGTGTACATGCTTTGTGCATGCATATTGCATGGCGGAAAACAAGGTTGTATCAATGCGTTGGAAGCTGGAAATCGATAATCTGATACTCCTGTTGTAGCTCTGCAAAATGATTATATAGACTTGGTTCTTGAAATGTCCCCTTGATGCTCCTTGTCCAATTGATTTGTTTCTCCATGCTTAAGAAATGAATGTTTACATGTGACATTTGTGAAGACCATGTGCCCTCTCACAAAGCAGAGCAAGGGAGGAGGTTGGGTGGTGAAGAAAGTTCTTCCTGTCACCAGCAGCAAATAATTTGAAATTGATTAGAAAAAAAAGGAAAAAAGAAAAACAGGCAAGAAAGCCAGACAGTCTCCTCTTTTTCCCAAATCCATTTAATTTTCATCTTCAAAACCCAGTAATTCCTTCATGAACTTACATGTCCCACAGATTAGTAAGGTCAACAACAAATGAAACTGATCCTTACATTCAGATTTGAAATAAAGAGAAAAAATTTTGTGCCGGCCCGTTCTCCCCCAGAAGCATCAGCAAGAGTTGTGAAACCAGGCAAAGCAGCATCAATGGATGTGTTGCCACCTGGACAACCATAAACCCCACAACCCTTGATAGTCAAGAGCCTCATGCCCTCAACATGCCAAGTGGATAGAAGCTGCCAAAAGTGGTCTGTGACTTCCAGCCTGCCGACCAACAGATGTTAGAGACTACGACACTTCGCCAGGGGGCATAACTGGTGAAAGGAGCCTGGACTTCATTCATTCTATGTCAGCTCTAAGGGGAAGTGATTTCTGGCTGTAGACTTGAGCCTGACGAATCACCTACATATTTCAGGAGCTTATCGTGTGGGTCTGATAGTGGCACTCTCCTGGCCACATCACAAAAGGGGAGGCCAGGGAGCCTGACTGTCCTCTGAAGGTAGATTTCCAGTGCTCTGACATGATGGTTAACCTGCTTCACCTTCGATTGCCTGGCCTTTTGGAATTGACAACCAAGGGTCAGTGGAGGCAAGTTTACCATCAACAGCCGCTGTTTTCGCTTAGCAGCCTTGGCTAGAAAGAAAGGCAGTTTGAGTGTGGCTTGAGCCATCAACGTGCCACTTTAAGGACCATGGGTACCTGGAGGGAAGCATAGACCTCATTTACTCTACAAGCTAAGTCAGTAACAAAAAAGCAAGTCTACAGTGTCAGGTTCCCCAACAGGACAAGCGTCAAGTGGCTAAAAGTCGCTACAGTCCAGAAATTCAAAGACTAGAGGCATAAGTGGTAAACTCCATTTTAGACACAGAGTTTTGCAGTTCCAAAGGAGGCAGCAAGCAATGTTCCATTAAAAAGGCATCATGGCTAATATCAAGGTCTACCCAAAATATCTATAAGTTTGGCAGTGGCTGACCTGAACCTCCAAAAGATTCTTGCCTTCTGCTCTTACTGAGTAAAACCTTAAAAAAAAAAAAGGGCCACATCCGCAATTAATGCATTTGCCAGGAAATGCCAGCCTGAATGCACCATGGGAGAAGACCTCCCACTTACAGTCATACACCTTCAAGGGAAAACACACTTTGCCCTGCCATGATCTTTTCCAAGCATAAAGGGCAAAAACCACCTCCCACCAGAGAGGTACTGCCTGATATGTAACTGGGATGTAGAGAGAGGAACTCCCGAGTCTCCACGCCATCTCCTCAACCAGAGCTGGATCAACAGGTCTGGTCTCCCTGGCAGTGGCATGGGCCTTTTTAAAGAAGACTGACAAGAGACGGATCTGACCCTCCCTCCATTTCAGAGGGGAAAAAGAGGATCGCCTGACATTTCTCTCTGGCTACCTTATTCAGAACTATGGAATGAGGGAGAGGGAGGAAATGAGAAGCAAACATCCCTTCCTATGAAATCACCTGTGTGTCCACACAAAGGCTGAAAGGTCTTGAACAGGAGACACAGGAACTGGAAGCTGTTGTTCCCAAGACATGAAAATGGACCTGAAAACAGACTTGTTTATAATCCAGTCCAACAGAAGGATCTTACCCTTCCTGGGAAGTCTGCAAGAGCATTCAGTCACACAGGATATTCTTACAAGAAGTGCAATCTTCATGGACTAGCAGAATAGGAGGATAGAGACACCTACGTCAGTCGAGGACCTGAAGTAAACGACTCCCTGATTCTTCTGGTATGCCATGGCCAGGGAGTTGTCTGTGCATACAATCATAGCCTTGCATTTCAGAACTGGAGACTATTGGGAATAGCAAGTGAAACTGCCCTCATTTCTTGAACGTTTATAAGGTCTGACGCTTCCTGGGAAGTCTGATTCCCATGATTAATTTCCAGGAACTGAGGACAGAGTCAACTGCAGGTGGAAATTGAAACACATTTTGAAAGCAATTTTAAGAAACTCCGCCAGTTAACACGGACAAACAAGTTTGTCTTGTAATTTGTTTGTCCCTGTTAAGTGGCAGAGTTACTTAAAATTCCTTTTAAAATTTACTATTAAATGGTTAGAATCATCACTGATCAAACTTATGAATATTCCACAACTTAGTAATTTTAATAATATACTTCAAAGACAATCCATCATGAAATGAGTCATGTCATCATCACACCATAAAGCAACACATCCTCTTATCCTTGGAATAAAACCAGACAATAACTACTAGTGTTAGCAACAACAATGAAACCATTACTTTTTCAATCATCTATTATGTAATTATACCCCACACACATGAAAAATGAACTACAATTTTCATAACAATCTGATTTTGACATAAGATTTCTTAACAGTCCAAACCATCCATGCATTGACAACAAACAATTATCAAAAAGCGTTGTATAATCTTCAAATATCTGACTTCCCAAGGGCTCCTATAACTTCACCTTCATCTTTGGTTGATGCTTGTCCAGCCACAAGTCACAGCTCGCGGCAGGGTTCACTCTTTGCCATGGCTCTTGGACTTCAGCACAGAAACCAGCTTGTGAGCTGGCAAGGGTGAGTTCTCGCTGTCGCTTTCTGGATGCAGGCCAGACAAAAAAATCTGCTGCAGCAGGCTTCTCCTGGGTAGAGATGAAGATGGTTTCACAGTCGGTGTTTTCCCTGTCCTGCGACTGCGAAGAGGATCGAACCTTGGTTGGTTTAGGTTTTGCTGGAGCTGGAAGAACTCCGGGATGACGATGGGACGGAGGGTCCAAAGTCATCGAACGATGAGGTTACCCAGACGACATTTTCTCTGGGACTGTTGTAGATAGAAAAACAGAAAAGAACAATCTTAAATTGTTTACTAAGATAGAAGAAGCTTTCTTTACACACTTTCTTTCTTGAAGGTAAGATACAAAAAATAAGTGCAATACTTAAAATGTTAACTCAAATAGATGAAGCCTTCTTTACACTCTTTCTTTCTTAAAGGTACTTAAGATAGGGAAAAAAAAGCAATACTTAAAATGTTTACTCATGTAGATGAAGCCTTCTTTTCACTCTTTCTTTCTTAAAGGTAGGTAAGGCAGAAAAAAGATCAATTCTTAAAATGTTTACTCACATAGATTAAGCCTTCTTTACACTCTTTTTCTTTCTTGAAGGTTATAAGTCATAGCTTGTTTCATTTTTTAAGTATACAAAATAAACTGCAATCTTTCAAATTACTTGACTGAAATCTCATATTTGGGGTATTTTTTCCCATAACACATCACTATATGACATTGATTTCCACACATGGTGTCGCTAGATCTCATTACTGAAAAAAATCTTATGCTATACTTTCAATTATATACTGTCACTTTGTTGGTACTTTTAAAAATGCATTCCATTCACAAAAACTCACAAAGACAACTGACTCACCCTCCCTTCTCACCCTTTACAACATCCACCTAGTTCTCTCTCCTCTTTTTGTTTATGTCACTTGCTACCTATTATCTACAAGCACATATGTTCCATACTTTTCTGTGCTCAGCTATTTCACCAACCCTTTCCACTTCCAACAGTTTCTTCTTAAATCATCTACACCAACAGAAATATTTAATGACCACATTAAATCGTTTGCCCTGATAAAAGAAATAAATCTCAGAAACCATAAAGCTATGGTAAAACCATAGCAAATGGCACTAATTTTAACACCACATTAAATCTTTTGCCCTGATAAAAGAAATAAAACTGAGAACCATAGAACAATGGTAAAACCATAGAAATAGCACTAATGGCACTCGCCAAATCACCTTTTGAGACGAAACTTTCACGATGCACACATCATCTTCACAATCCATTTTTTAATTTGGGAGGTGATTCCCAGTGAAACAGACGGTGCTCTTGTACACTGTAGTTGTGGGTCAGTGCCAATGTCTCATTCTCTGCTCTTGTGCTATATTCTGGAACAGCTAAAAGGAACTGCAGCAATTAGCCTGGAAGCCTAGAGTTTTTCCATTAAATCAACATCACATGGTATGTAATTTAAAACAATCTGACTTTATGAGTATGACAAACAATGTAATTTAAATTTGTAACACACCAGCACTCCCTGTACGTCTGTTTTCAGGAAGTAGAATACCACATGAAAGGTTTTTTTTTGTTTGTTTGTTTGTTTTCTAAAGGCTTTCAAACCTGAACTTGAACTTACTTAGTTCTTAACTTACTCTTGAAAACAAGTTTCACACTATCAGTTTTCCACTAGCCGAAAGTGAAAAGTACACATTCAAAACAGAATTTCACTTAAATATTCAGAAGCCAATTACTTTTATGCACAGCCACACTCTATCTTACTATTCTTAGGCACATCAACAACTTAATCAAACAAAAGTAACTCATATAAGGCTTGTCAACAAAGCTGAAAGCTTTTTAAAACTCAGATTCATGCAGTGAGAATGTGTCAAAATTTGATCTACGTGCCAATCAAAAGTACCTAATAAACAAGCTGATTTTTAAATGTTTAAAAAAAAAAAGGTAATGCAAATAACTATTAGTCAAATTTCTTGTCAGAGTAATGTAACCATAGTATCATCAGACATACGGCCCAAACATAACAGAATCTGTAAATGATTTGCTGTGCCTTTCTCAGTAAATCAGGGCTTTGAGGGTAATTCTAAAATTTGGTGTTGCTTCAGTTTGTAAAAACCCTAACAAAATGTTTAAATCTGATAGTGTTACAGAACTCAATAAGATCTTTTTTGTCTTGAAATACTGAAGTGATGCCAAACTAGCTGAAATTACCAAGTTACCTTTGTCTACAACAAGGTTTTCTGGGGGTGGGTGTGTGGTGGGGTGGGGGTGGGGGGTGGGGGGGGGGGGGGTGGGGGTATTGTTTTTGTTTATTTCCTTAAATCAAAAAAAATCATTGTGACAAATAACCTTCATTTAAAAAAAAAAATCTTAAAATCATGACCATGATTAAAAGCCAAAATGTTCAAGGAACTATGGTTGTTCTTGGGCCCATTATTTTGTAATGCCACTGAAACAGGACTAACAGTCACTTTGTGAAAAATCACTGTCAACTCTCTGACACAACCAACATTCCGTAGTCTTTGATGAGTGAAGATGTTCCAGTCACGTTCCAGTTGAAGATTGATGAACAGGACCCCCCCCCTCCCCCCCCCCCTCCCCCCACACCACACACACATAATGACACACACCACCACCACCACCCTTCTCCTTTACGATTTTGCTTGTCGTGTTCCTACCTTGTCCCAATGACCTGTAAACTATTTCGTTCTTCATGTAGTAAATTTGTACATGTTCTTTCTTGACAGTTAAGCGACATATGTTGGTTTTTTTACGCAAAATATTGATTTTACACCACTTCACCCACTCCCCTCAAATGGTTCGTTTCGTAATATGACTTACCTTTCGGAGTGAAAACAATAGTAAAGACTGGGGTATTGGGAGAATGGAGACGGATCTAAATATACAATTTTCTTTATAACACAAGGGAGATGGGGGGGGGGGGGGGGGGGGGGGGGGGGGGGGGGGGGGGCGCTAACCAAAGTCTTTCCTTTCGCCTAACTTAACTGTGCAACTTCAAAAAGTAAACTGAACCGGCAACTACAGTGACAAGACCTTTGCAGCTTTACTTTCAGTTTTAGTTGCAAAGCGAGACGACTGCAGTTTTAAATTTTCATCATTAATGTGAAATCTCTTCATGTCAAGAGAAAACTAATTCCCCACTTACAGAGAAATGATGTTACAGCGTGTCTCCACCTGAAAAAAATGGTGAGAACAAACAAACACAAACTGTGTACAATTATAAACAGCAGATTTTGAGTTCCTTTCGAACGGGACGCCACTGCTAGCTATTGTTACATCCCTTAAACGGGGAGAGATTATACAAAAGTCACCCTTGTGACTTGACGTCTCTTTTCCTTTCTTTCAGTAGAGTGCCCACAATCATCAAGTTGATTATTCTGACACTTGCGTGTGTATGACCGTTTTTTTTTTATCCCGCCATTAAGGCAGCCATACTCCAACTTCGGAGAAGGTGCATCCTTTATAATACGTGACACTGGAGTCGCGCGCGCGCGCGTGTGTGTGTGTGTGTGTGTGTGTGTGTGTGTGTGCGCGCGTGCGTGCGCGCGCGCGCGTGGTGTGGTGTGTATGTGTGGTGTGTGTGTGTGTGTGTGTGTGTGTGTGTGTGGTGTGTACAGACATACATTCACACGCCCATACTCATATACACGGCACGCGAGCGCGCGCGCGGACACACACACACACACACACACACACACACACACACACACACACACACACACGCGCGCGCGCGCGCGCGCGCGCGCGCGCGCACGCACGCACGCACGCACGCACACACACACACACACACACACACACACACACACACACACACACACACACACATACGCATCTATTAATACACACACGGTAATACACTCATGTACACACACGCTCCTGTAATACATATGTTGTTGTTTTTTTAACACTTCTTGATTTTTTTCCCTTTCACATAGCTGCCTTTCTCACCCAGCTTGGCTGACAGCCAGTCATTACCGGGCTCAGAGGACGGATGTTGAGGCTGAGTCAGGTTTCCCTCAGTCAAGGTACTATCCAGGATTTCGAGTCGTTTCCCTGTCACATCAACCGTCTTTTTGTGTTTCCAGTCTAAAGTACGTGATGTTTTTCGTTTTTTTTTTTTTTTTTTAAAGACAGCTTAGTCCACCTTATATGGACATTAAAAACAGAGGCAGACACATCGCCCTACAAGTATTGGCTATAACAAAACTGAAGGTTTGAGACATGGGTAAGAAGCTGGGCATAACCGGGATAACATTCTCCGCACCAATAGTGGATCCTCCTATTTCTACGAACTGGAAAATCATATCCTTCAGCACGTAGAATCTAATCCATATGTCATTGTTCAACTACACTAATACATCTCCTGGTAAGACGAACAATAGATTATGTTGTATAACACCTGAATCCTACCAACGCCAGTGTCAGTCTAGCTCTGATTAAGAAACATCACGGTTTCACCACCACTGAAACCTGTTGAAGAACAGCGTTCGTAACTCTCCTGTTGTCTCCTTGAACTGATACAGTTATCCATACCTACAGAGAGAAATACCTCGAAAACATTTAAGGGGGTTCAATGCAGAGCATGGCGTTTTATTTGCAAGATCTGTGCTTCAGACATTTTAAACTAACTAGTTCTGCCCTCTCTCCAGGAATGTATAAAACAACGTCGCTCAGTTCAGCCTTCTTGAACAAGATCAAGAGAGGATAATACCGGGAAGCAATGCACTTCAAACCGAAAAGAAGAAACCGATCAAACCAGCAAGAAGAAGCCAATATGAAATATGAAAAAAAAAATCATTTGAGCCTTTAAGACAATTACAGTTGTCACAACATCAACACGGGAACAGCCAGTTCATGAGAAACAGCTTCTTGGCAAGAACAGCGACGAGAGAATGGAACAGCGTGAATGTGAACATAGTACTAGTTGAATGTGTAGAGGAAAGCTGATTCCCAATCTTTCCTTAAGATTCAGTGTCGCAAGTGAGTTCTAAGACCTTGAATATGATGTGAGCAGCTTAGGTTGTTGGTTTTTTTTCTTCTTTTTTTTCTTTTCTTTTTTTTGTGGCATCAGTTATCGATCAATGGAGCACCTGAGGCGGTGATTTTTTTTCTTTTTTTTTCCCCTAAGGCCGAAATCCACCTCTTCATTTTTTGGTGCTTCACGCTGTCCTCTTCATCTGCAAAAAAAAACAAAACAAACAAACAAAAAAAAAACATAAGCAATTTCCAATACTTTTTTTTTCCCTTTTTTCCAGCCAATCCCTTACACACCATGCATAGTCTGTATGTTCTCTTACAAATGGACATAATCTTGCTGATTTTTTTTTTTTTTTTTAGTGTTTTAGCGTTTCATACAAAATGTCTGGGTTTGTTAGTGTTCTAATGTGTGGTGTACTGTGGCACTCTCACGCTGATAATGTGCTGCTTATGCAGACAGAACATAAATTAACAAAAGGCTTAATACTTAATAAATTTTCCTTTCTTTCAGGTTTTCCCAAAGAGAGAGAGAGAGAGAGAGAGAGAGAGAGAGAAGAGACAGAGTCGGCGTCATCGAGAGAGAGAGAGAGAGAGAGAGAGAGAGAGAGAGAAGAGAGAGAGAGAGAGAGAGAGAGAGAGAGAGATTGGGGAGGGCGAGAGAGAGCGACAAAGAGAAAAGTGGGGAGGGAACAAGGCTGGGGGAGGGAGAGAGACCTGTGGAATTCTTAAACTTTTCTCATATTACATTATCATGCACGATCAAAGCACCAACATTCGACGTACATGTAACTTGCACAGTTATGTGCGTATATATACCTTAGATATATTTTTTTTCTGTATTATTTTCCATCATACAGGATATTCACGATTTCCTGAGTTCGTGTCATCCATATGAACGTTTATTGCTACTGTGTAAACACACTCAATTGTTTTCTCATACGCATTTGTTGATAAAAAATAATTTGAAGCGATGGTAGGGACTTTGTTTTTTTCGCAATACTAATGCACATCTTACCAGTAAGAATAACATGATTTATCACGAGCAGCTTAGGTTTGGCTTAGAGTTGCAGGTCAGGCCCAAACGCTGTATATTCTTTAGTACACTCAAACTGTTTTATGAGAACCTGATGAAGAGGAGAGACTGTATGAAAAGAGTTACATTAAACTATTAATTATACATTAGATCTTTCACAGACAGCTCTGGAAACTGTTTAGTTCTGTGTTTTGAACAGGACCATTAGTTTATACCCACCCAGATCTAAGTTCCTTGTGCAGAAAGAAGGGTTACAGATGGATTAGAGATTAGAAAAAAATAGTCAGGGCTGGTGCACTCAATCGCCACGATTGCTGTCAAACCGTTAGGGTGAGCAGCCTCAAGAGACATTATTCCATGATTCAGCATTATATGGTTGATTTATTTGTGTGTGTGAGTGCTATTTTGTTTGCCTGTTTTTTTGTTTTTATTTTGTTTTGTTGTTGTTGTTGCTTCGTTTATTACATTTCCAGGTATCCCTAAATGGCACCACTATCACACAGTCATTCTAGCTCCCCCCCCTCTCCCTTTCACATTACCCTTTCCATCCTCCTCCTTCCTCCCATCCCCTAGAAGAGATTTGGGATTTGACAAATACACCACTTTCTGAACTCTGTGGACATATTCTTTCCCTTCTGTGGAAACCACAGACTGCCACAACTTCCTCACACTATAGGTTTTAGCCAGTAAAATATAGCTGCGTAAAGTCAAGTTGTACCAGGGACCATGTGGGCTGAGATAAATGTCTTTTCAGTTGTTCTCAGATCAATTTAAGAAGGATAGGCATGAATGGGGAGATGAATGTCCTCTTTATAATTACTAAAGTCAGTTGTGCCAAGGTGCGAGCGAATGATGAGTTTTATGTCATCTGCTTTTCTACAAAGGTCAGCATGTGGCAGGATTCTTGTGAACGGTGAGATTCATGTCAAATTTAGTTGTGCGAGTTCTTCTTCTTCTTCTTCTTCTTCTTCTTCTTCTTCTTCTTCTTCTTCTTCTTCTTCTTCTTCTTCTTCTATTTGGTGGCCAACATCAATCAGCTGATGAAAAACGCTACTTCGTATTTGAAAGATTTTCCAAAAGAAGAGGACTTAAAAAGTGTAATGGCTACCAGACTAAACAAGTCACTCAGCTAAAGAAGGCTACTCACTGTGTGCGTAGCTTAAAGAGTGTTTCGCTGATGTTTTCACGTCTCTAGCCAGCTTCTTTGACACCATAGTAGTCCCTGGGATTACACCCGACTGACACAATTCCAGGCTTCATACACGCTTTTGATTAAAATGTACGTGTGACTAGCAAGACAAGCATGTCATTTAAAAAAAATGCTGATCGATAAGAATGAGGATGATTAAGATGATGCTACGGATTTCCATTTCGGTCTGAGACTACATGACAGGGCTGTACTCTACGCTTCCTTTCATAATAAAATCCCGGCATCAACCAGGCCCAAGAGATACAGGCACCTGCAGTGTTTGGTCAGGAAATTTGAACAACACTCTCAGAAACGCATCCATTAAGTGGATGAAACTCGACTGTGTGGTCCCAGTCTTCCCAACTGAGTCCGCAGCAAACTCAACTCTGGGTAGGAGCCGGTCGGGGCAGAAAAACCCACATGACTGATGAGATTCGAACCCACGACCTCCCAGTCGGGAGTCCGCGACGCTAACCCCTTCGCCACGGCGGCTAGTAAGCATGTCATCTTTGGTTGTGTCAAAGTCAAGTTATTACTCAGTACATGTGATTAATGAGATCAACGCCCTCTTTAGTTGTGCCAAAGTCATGTTCTAGAGCTCATGTAAATGGTTAGATGAATGTCCCCTGTAGTTATGCCAACGTCAGTTAAATTGTACCGAGGTCCTTGTGAATGGTGAAGTTAATGTCCTCGTCAGCTGAGATGGTGGTACAAGTGTGGCTACAAAGTCGAACATTACTGTTTACGACAAATGTACCTGTGTCAGTATGTGTGTAAGTTCGATCATCAGTATACTATATGACTCGGATATGTGAGACAGTCTAAAGGCTTCAGTGGGAATTAAGGTTTGGGTCTGAGCATGCTGTTTTGGGGTAAAAATCAAATTGTTCCAGGGTATGGATGAATGGTGAGATTTAAGTCCGCTATAATTGTTCCAATGTTAGTTAAGTTGTGCCAAGGTACGAGTGAAAGGTGAAGTTAATGTGCTATTTGGCTGAGATGGTGGTACAAATATGTCTCTGGGGTCAAGCATCAGCGTGCATGACTTAGGTATCTGTGTCAGCGGTTGAGACATCATAAGACATCATTAGATTATTATGTTTTACATCTAAGCATGGCTAAAGTTCTGTTCAGAAACATGACAATGACGACATTGGGTTCATCTAAATCACTGGCATTTACTCTAGTTGCTACTCTTCATGTGCATAGAGTGCACTTGCAAGGAGAAAGGGGGGGGGGGGGGGGGGGGGGGGGGGGGGGGGGGGGGGGGGGGGGTAGAGTATGATTTCAAAATGAATGTGTTTGCTCGACACTGAGCCCGAACGTACGGACAAAAGTGCATTGTACATAGAGATAAAATGATTCAGAATTAGGTGATGTGATGTAGTTGTCAATATGAATCAGTGATATGTACGATCATGATCGTGTGTTAAAAAGAAGAGAAAAAAATAGACCCCCCCCCCCCCCCCCCCCCCAAACTGTCATAAGCCTAACACTTAGTCCTTGGGTATACGCACGAAAATACAAGCTTCTGTGTGTATAATATTGAAAATGTCACGAGAGTGTCCGAAATCTCATCATCAAAATATTTAGAAATTCCTTGAACGCTGTCGGACTTAGGGGGAATTAAGAAAACATAATAAGATAACAGGAATCGTACACGTTTGCACATTTTAATTCTGCAAAAACTGACTTATTATTAACCGGAAGTGGGTGTACTTTTTACGAACAAAATGGTGTCCGGGTAGGAGTTTCCCCTAGTTTGTGTACAATAGTTAAGAACACGCCCGGTACAGTCTGTAATTCAATGCTAGTGAAGTGTGGATTGCTCGGTATGGCGAGCTGAGTGCAATATTCTTATTAGATACAAAGTGAACTTTTAAGACGGCAAATAAAAGTTGACGTACGTCTGCAGTCGGTGTAGCAGACGACGTATGTCAACATCACATGATAAGATCCCAAGGCTTGGACAGCAAGTTGTGCTGTTTTCAAAAAATCTAGTTGGTTTATTTGGCAGTCATTATTAGCCTTGCATGTGTTGACAGCACTTTAAAAATGGCAGATTTTCTGCTGAGAACAACCAGTGCGGGCAGAATCTGCTTCGGCTAAACTTCTAGAGGCAATGCCATCATCGCAGAACTGTTGAGACTGGCAGATTTCATTCCGGCTGTGTTTCGCTTGGAAACGAGGATGGACCAGATGAAATATGGAGAGATTCTGTCTGATTTTAGTTACTTCAAAAGTGCCGAATACTTCGACCACAGGATAGAATCACGAGTCGTGAGTTTGTTTTCTGTAATTTGGTATAGAACAAGATACAATTTTATTTCATTAGCAATTGTGACATGCACCCAACACACCCTCACTCTCTCTTTTCTTCTGTCGGTCTTTCTCACTGTCATGCGCTCACAGACACTGAAACATCCATATATGCATGTGGGCATGATGCAAGCATGTATGCACACACACGCACGCACGCACACACACACACACACACACACACACACACACACACACACACACACACACACATACAATGCATACACGTGCAAGCACACTCACAATGACACACAGTCTTACAACACACTCTCAAGTCACATACACACACACACACATACATGCACACTGATATGACCGAAAGGATGATGATAAACTCCCTGAAATGCAAAACATCAAAGTAAACAAAGCAGGAGTATTTAAGTTACTGACCAATATCAATGAAAACAAAGCTACTGGTCCCGATGGCGTTCCTGGCAAGCTCTTAAAATTATGTGCCAGTGAATTGAGTGAGGTATACCAATTACTTTACCAAGCTTCACTGGACCAGGGAGTAATACCTGATGAGTGGCGAGATGCGAGCATTGTTCCCTTATTTAAAAGGGTGACAAAAAAAAAGCAGAGAATTATAGACCTGTATCTCTTACATCCATATCAGCTAAATTACTTGAACACATAATATATAGTAGCATAATGGACCATTTTGACAAATATGATTTCTTAAATAACGCCCAGCATGGTTTTAGACAGCGAAGGAGTTGTGAGACTCAACTTATAACAACTCTCAATGATTTTAGTAACTGTCTTAACAACAGACAGCAAATAGATGAAATTTTATTAGATTTTTCTAAAGCCTTTGATAAGGTTGACCATGAGGGCCTGCTGCTTAAATTAGAACACATTGGCATTGGCGGTTCTTTGCTAAAATGGGCTAGATCATTCCTCGTTGGGAGAACGCAGAAAGTTGTTGTGGAAGGGTCGTCATCCCATTGTAAACCAGTCTTGTCAGGTGTACCACAGGGAACTGTTCTGGGGCCCTTGTTTTTCTTAATTTATATAAATGACATAAGTAGAAATCTCTCTCCTGGAACTACTATAAGGCTTTTTGCAGATGACAGTTTAGTATATAGAACAATTAGAAGCAAGAATGATACACGCATTCTACAAGAAGATCTAAAACGCTTTACAAGAGTGGGAAAGAACTTGGAAAATGGAATTTCATCCTCAAAAGTGCCAAGTGTTGCGTATATGTAACAAACGCTCACTAATTAGATCAGATTATTCTATCCATAATACTATTCTTAAAGAAACTAATGCTGCAAAATATTTAGGCGTGATTATAGATAGTCGTCTCAAATGGAAAGAACATTACAATTTAGTATGTAAGAAAGCAAATAACATCTTAGCTTTCTTACACAGGAATATCAATGACTGCCCCCAAAAGGTTAAAGACGACTGCTACAAAACACTGGTTAGACCAGTACTGGAATATTTGGGTTGCTCAGTTTGGGATCCTTACCATCTAAAGGACATGATAACCTTGAAAAGATTCAGAAGAGAGCAGCACGGTTCGTAACAGGGAACCACATCAAAAAAAGGGGAATACTAGGAAGAACATGAGGAAATTAGAATGGAAACCCTTAGAGAGAGAAGAGCTTTTATTAAACTTAACACCTTTTTCAAAGGCAGAGCTAAAGTAATTGATATTCCAATGGAACAACTAGTATTGAATAAAAGTAGCACCAGGAGTGGCGTCAGTGTTATACCAATACCTGCATCAAATATTGACAGCCACTTACATTCTTTTTATCCCAGTTCTGTACGGCTGTGGAACTCACTGCCGGTGCCATCAAGATTGCCACAAATGCAATCTCTTTTAAAAAACAAATTGATACAACAGTTTTGAGATCTGCATATTGATGTTTTCTATTTTTTTACTTCCCCAGATATTTTACTGTTAACTGGGCCTGAATTTGGCCATTGCTTTAACTTCTTGAATATCGAGTGCGACCCCTTGTTGCCAAATTTGCTCCAGGGGCCAACAGTCTGAGTCGCACTATTTTATGTTATTTTTTTTACTTTTTAACATGCGCGCTGGTGACCTACTCGTTTTTGAGTGAACCAGTATTTTAGGAAGAAGAAGAAGAAGACATAGATGCATAATATATAGTATGGGAAACATGCACGCACACACACACACACACACACACACACACACACACATACTCACGCACACATACAAACACACACACTCACGAACACACACACACACACACACACACACACACACACACACACACACACACACTGAAAATTTAGCAAGAAAGTTTTTACAGAAATGATAGAGAGTTCTTTGAATCGATGGGTACAGGACTAAAGGTCTCAGTTTGCGACTCTTCTTTCATTTGCATGCATTGTTTCGTTACTTTGTGTCAGGAACTCCAAGACCTGGATGAGGAGTTCAGAGAAAATCACATTGAAATCCTGACCCGCTTTTACCAAGCATTTGCCAGTGTCCACAAATACGTCACTGACTTAAACAGGTAATATCACAATTTGAACCCTTTTTTCTGTATTCCTGGTATTTCTTCATCATAGACTAATGCTGATAGTTCATCTATTTTAGAGAAAGAGAGTGAAAAAGCTGAAGATTGCAACAGAAAAGAATAGGTCAAGTAATGTAATTTGATAAATGTTGACTGTTGGCAATAGACAAGTGAACATGAACATGTCCTGTTTCAGATTGTTTTGATGTATGATCAGTTGCTTGTGAAAATAGGAAGGGAATAAGGTGATTTTGAAAATTATGGGTCCAGTTTGAATGATCTCATGCTCAAGTTTATTTGTGAAGAAAAAAGAAAAGTTTCACACACACACACACACACACACACACACACACACACACACACACACACACATACACACACAAAGAAAAGTTTGTTGGAAAATACCTGAATGAAAAATTGTAATGTTCTAAGTGTTGAAATGATTTGCAACTTGCAATAACAATAAAAACAGACCACTGCACTTCTGCTCAACAGGTTTTCATTTTGTAGAGCTGCAACTGTGATCAAATTTAAAGCTGACTGTGACGGATCACAGTGGTGTGATATCGACTGACCTCTGTGCTCTGACTTTTGTGCTCCTGACAGGCACATCTAGTTAAAAATAATATGTGTCTTGTCAGAGACTTGTGTTGCTATGGCGTGGGTGCTTAAAAACATTTTCAAGATCTGAAAGCTGCAAGTCATATACTTTGATCAAATTACATGTTCATTGTGTATTTTTTACTTAAATTAAAAACATTGTGTTTTGTTTATATTGATTATATTATTAAAATCATGTGAAAAATGAATGATTAGTCTTTTCAGTTATCACCATTTGCTGAGATCGAGCTATGATAATTGCGTACACCATAATTCAGGAATGAGGCTCTGTTATCTTTCAAATTCCAGTCTACCTAGTATTGGGCACTCATGCCTACTGACATTACACAAAAAAATAAGAGATTTTTTTGTGTAGATCATATGGTAGTATTAGGAAACAATTTTTTAAAGCATATTGTTTCCTGAATTGTGAAGTAGATTGTTGGTTTGTTACTTAGTAATGGCACCTCTGTGTTGCCTGCCTCACTTCTGTCAAACAATTACTTATTCGTTTGTTTTTCTTTTTTTCCTTTTTTTTTTTTTTACCTTTTGTTTCCTTTTTTTCAGATTGGTATACTTTTCTATGCACATTTGGTGTTCAAACATTTGATTCATTTGTCATAACATTCTTCAAGATAAAGTTAGTTAAGTTTTCATCAGATATTGAAGCTCCATGCTGAGTTTCTTTAAATTCTTTGAAATGAATCATAAATGAAAAAAGAGTTGTTTAATCATTTCCTCCAGGTTTCTGGAAGACCTGGAAGAATGTGTATACATTCAGCAAACCGTGGAGTCAGTTCTGTTGAATGAAGATGGAAAGCAGCTTATGGTAAGAAGTTTGTAGGTGTAAACTTGGCATTTTTGTTTGTTATTGAATGCTTTTGTTGTTTTCCCAGCATCTCTCCAAACAGTCTTTTGCCATCATTCCAGTCTTCTTTTCCATCTTCTTCTGCTTCTCCTTCTTCACTTTCCTTAATCTGTAGTCATTGGGTCACTGCAGTAAAAAAAAACTAGTCACCATGGTCTTCCAGCTCTGTTGGTTGTATATCAACACCTTGCTTTCTGAAAATAGTTTCCAGATCGGTGTAATCTCAGTTGATTATAATTTGAGGAGATAAAATTACAGCAGACATGAACTTACTTTACCTAGTCATGTGCTTAAAGAAATTTAAAAAGCTAAATAGAAAGATGGCTTGCGTGGAATTTCCATTTGGATATTTGTGCTAAGTTCGAGCTCAAGTTGACCATTTTGGAAGTTTCACGGTTTTTTTGTTTATTTAATTACAAGATGTCCAGGAGATATTGTTGCACTGTGTAGAAAGTCTTTTACAAGAAAAACAATAATCAACTGTTTTTCAGAGAGTGATTTTGACCTTGAAAACGACATTTCACAGAAGAATCATCACTTATTGAACATAGAAGAATGCCATGACGCAGATTTGTGGAAGAGATCTAGAGTTTTAAATCGCTCTTAAATTACCAACATAGAGAGGAAAAAAGCTTAGCAAGGATGGTAGTGCACACTGCAGTGATGCTGCAACTAAACAATTAATCAGATGATACTGTGTCAGCAATGAGTAAAAAACCTCAGAGGCAGTGCAGGATCTATCTTGGTGGGTAGTCTTATCGTAACCCTAAGTGTGACCTCATCCATTTAAAGCTCCATATTGGGTGCTTATCATAGAAGTGCAAGAAACAAAGAGCCTAGATATAGCTGTGTATATAAAAGGAGTTGAAACAGGGAGGAATTTGGGGTTATCATTAATGATAAGAAAAGGCAAATGGAACAATTGAAATCATCTTTGATTGTACTACCAATAGTTACAACATTTCAGAATTCGTAGACAGATGTTTGTGTCTGATTCATTGGTGTTCACATTAAGTGTTTTCTGTCACTCATCATTAGTCAGACAGAGGCTAATTAAGAAGTGGAATTTAAAGTGATATTTTATTTAAACGTGGTATCAGTACATTTTCTTTGAACTGAGGATTGAAGTAACAACTAGAGTGCATATTTTTTTCGCTTGAACAATAGTATATTTTGAATGTTTTGATTGCGAATGTAATGAATGTCTTCCCACCCCACCTCCACCCTTCCACTTCTTCTTTTTTTCTCTTTTGCATTGACTGGTTATAAACTTATAACAATCAGATCTTTCTGCACATACACAGAGTTAAAGGTACTCACACACACACATACACACACACATACACACACACACATACACGCATACACAGACACACACACACACACACACACACACACACACACACACACACACACACACACACACACATACACACACACACACTCAAAGGCTGCATCATTTGTGATTGTTTTGTTTTTGTTGCATTAAAACAATGTTCCTCAATGGCTTTTTTTGGGTTTTTTGTTGTTGTAATCCACAGTGTGAGGCTCTGTATCTGTACGGTGTGATGCTGCTTGTGATCGACAACAAAATTGAAGGTGTCATCAGAGAAAGAATATTGGTTTCCTACTATAGATACAGGTTGGTACAGCAACATATCTCTCCAAAAAGACTTCTCCTCCCTTCCTCTCACCCCTTGGCCCCCACACTTGCAGTCCTCCGAAACAAAACTTGATTTCTGTAACGTTTTTTGCATTTGTGTATCCTAGATTGCCTCTCAAAAAGGACACTTTCATTCCTCTTGAATGCCAGTATTCCTAGATTCTGTTCTATAACTGCAGTGGTGATCATATTCTCCCACAGTTACTTGTTTTGCTGTGTATGTATCTGCCTGTAATTTATACGTTAATGAAGTGTAAACCTTTTCCTTTTGTTCCAATTTGCAACATAGTCAGCCGATAAAATGACAGTCAGACCCCAGAATTGTGAATCATTGAATCGGTGATCAGAATGAAAATTTTCTTTGATAGTTAAACTATCGTCCTTTTCAGTGTGGAGAACATCATTGCCAGATGTAGAGTGTCACGTGTGAGTACACCTGACAGGGGGGGTTCTTATACAGGGAATGTGCAGTGGCAGAAACGGAGCGATCACTCAAACCCTCACACCACCAGACCACAAGAGGAAGATTTTTAGACAATATTTTTATTCACAATACAATCATTCACTCACACTAGCACTCCAGATGGGGTATGGGTCATAACAAAGAAGAGAAAAGATAGTCGAGGAGGAGGAAAGAAAAAAAACAGGCATAGAAGAGAAGCCTATCAGCATAACTAAACTAGGGCATAGAAGAGAAAGGCACTATTCAGCACTAACTGTAACTAGGGCATAGAAGAGAAAGGCACTATTCAGCACTAACTGTAACTAGGGCATAGAAGAGAAAGGCACTATTCAGCACTAACTGTAACTAGGGCATAGAAGAGAAAGCATATTCAGCATGACTGTAACTAGGGCATAGAAAAAAGGCACTATTCAGCACTGACTGTAACTAGGGCATAGAAGAGAAAGGCACTATTCAGCACTGACTGTAACTAGGGCATAGAAGAGAAAGGCACTATTCAGCACTGACTGTAACTAGGGCATAGAAGAGAAAGGCACTATTCAGCACTGACTGTAACTAGGGCATAGAAGAGAAAGGCACTATTCAGCACTGACTGTAACTAGGGCATAGAAGAGAAAGGCACTATTCAGCACTGACTGTACTAGGCATAGAAGAGAAAGCACTATTCTGCACTGACTGTTACTAGGCATAGAAAAGAAAGCACTATTCAGCACTGACTGTAACTAGGGCATAGAAGAGAAAGCACTAGCAGCACTAAACTGATCTAGGCAATAGATAGAAAGGAGCACATTCCCACGACTGTAACTAGGGCAAAGAAGAAAAGGAACTATTCAGCACTGACTGTAACTAGCATAGATGAGAAAGGCACTATCAGCACTAACTGTAACTAGGCATAGATGAAAAGGCACTTCCGGCACTGACTGTAACAAGGAGCAAAAAGAGAAACACTATTCCGGCAACTAACTGTAACTAGGCATAGAAAAAAGGCACTATTCAAGCACTAACTGTAACTAGGGCATAAAGAAAGGCACTATTCAGCACTAACTGTCTTAGGGACAAAGAAATGATAACCCAAAAACCCTCCCAATATTCCGCCCCCCCTACTGTCCAACCTAACCCACTAAACCGACTGACATGAATATTCAGCACAATGCACAGAAGAAAGACAGTAGTAAAACAAAACTATAACCAACAGGACCAACTCAGCCAGAATTAAACAAAATAAGACCAAAAAATAAACAAAAAAAACAATAACAAAACGAATCAGGACCGCCTTAGACCCACGCACTATACGCACAACCCGACACACACCCACACCACACACGCCACGACACTACCAGTCCATGCGCCAGGAGTCACTGAGGAGGTGGATCCTGGAGAGGGTGACAGCTCGTAGTATGCTGGTCTTCCAGTCCGAGTTGAAACCAGTGTCCCACCAGTCCACCCGTGGGGAAAACGACTGGTGCCTGGACACAAGATGACTGCAAGGGTCCCGATGAAGCTGGCGTCCAGCAGCCGTGAAGTAAGTGTCCCACCAGAAACCCACAGGGTTTGGGGATACGACTGGTGCCTGGACTCAAGATGACTGCAGGTCCGATGATGCTGCGTCCAGCCAGCCCAAGTACCGGAGCTGCAGCTTAAGGAAAAAGGGCACAAAATACCGCCCAACGGGAGATCAGTCTCCAATGATAAGTTATCATCCTATAGTCCTTGTCATGTGTGGCAACATATGGGTCCGGCAGTCGCAGTGCGAAGGGCACAATGCCGTAATAAGGCAACACTTTTGTCACTTATAAAAGGGCAAATAAACCTATAATAACTTTTCCCTTTCTTTACTTTATTTGACCTATACTACGATAACTTCCTTAGTCAAAAGCTCCAATGAATAAAACCATTTAGAATTCCATCCACACCTGTCACACAAACATATAGGACAAGACACAACGAGAACAACCACATGTGGGGCGATACGCAGGAATTCCACACTCCGCGGTCTAAATGTTACTGTATCACACGCTCATTCGTTACCCCGATAACGTCTCGTGTCTAAGCAACAAAAAAAGAAACTAACATTGCGGATAGCCTCCGCCCAAATCACATAGTGACGAATAAGCATTGACTCAACCTGTGTAATCGCAAACAACAAACACACAAGCTTCCATTGACCGGAATGAAAGGATATCATATAGTAAGCAATTTTCAACTTAGTCCAAAGTAACAGAATCCCTAGCCGCTAAGGACCGAAAACACAATTAAAGATAATGCGTTTCTGACAATTCTACAACAAGACGCATATCTGATACATTTCCATACCTGCTCCCCCTCTTTGGAGCAGTTACACACAGAAAAGGTGTGCCCGAGCCAACAGCACATGAAGGCAGAAGAAAAACCTCTCAACCGCTGAAAGGTTAGAAAACCCAAATAAAACAAAACTGTCCAAAACAGACCATATAGTTACCAAAATGGCGGGTGGGCGAGGTGAGAAACGGTTCGCTCCCCAGTCCAATGAAGGATGGCAGCCGTAACCGTGCCGGTCCACACCGAAGGGACTCCAGGTCGGACGACCCAAGGTGGTTCTTCCAGCTGGCAGGGATAGGGATCCCAGGTGTTCAGTGGAATACTTTCCGACCCGCTGAAGGGGAAAGACTCTTCCACACCATCCACACCGAAGTGGATCAGAAAGATGGGCTCAGCTAGCAGAGATAGAGATCTCTCCGACTCGACGGTCGTCAATGAGTGCCACACCACTAGCCTAACCAAGATGGCAACAGGTAACAAAACAGCTCACCTGTGCACCTGACATCAGCTGATGAACCACGTGGAAAACGATAAAAGAACAGAAAAAGAAAGCTTTAAAAAAATAAAAGAAGAGAAATATTGGAGGATGGGAGCGAAATGCACGGACGTAGCGCACCCGGGATGACACAAATAGCACACACGTCAACACCCGGCCAATGTAGTAAAGATGTCACTGGTAACACTCCACTTTATACTGGGTTTGAGAAGAAATGATGTATCTTTCAAACCAAAAGTATTTACGTCCGTGACAACACCCCCCAACCAAAGAGGCTTGTGCCACGAGGCACAGCCTATCACAGCCTCCAATACGTTCTGTACACCCTTACTCTTTACAATGTAAACTTTCTTCACTCTGAACCTGATCAGTACTCCATCCGGCTGAGGTAATCAGCCTTCATCATCATCATCTCACAGTCATCAGTGTCATCATCCAGTGCCTCTCTGGGCACACCATTGCTAACCGGGCACTGGAGATGGGTGTCCTGACGCACTGCATCAGCTGGCTTTATCCTCCTCAAGGATGCAGAACCTGCTGATGTAACAACGCCACAGGCATCCTGGTGTTCGGCTCTTCGGAGTTGTTCGGTGGCGAACATTGTACTGCGACCGTACCTTGGGATGTTCTTCGCCACTCCTGGCCAATGAAAGTCTGCTGGATTCTTCCAGGTCCGACTGTCCCCAAATGTCCTGCCATATCGTGCCTAGGCGCATACAGTCTGCGGAGAGCTTCGGGTGCGACAATTGGAGTGGCGACGCAGTATGATGACGTATAACGTCCGTGCACCAGTCCCTTGCGTCTCACGAACTCTACCGCGCTGCTGCGGGACGTCCTTGCTGGCTTCCCAACCAAACTCTGGATGTTGAGGGATGGTCCTTTGCTCGCACACTGCGTACATTGAGGGAACCTTGGTCAAAGTGCCAACGGAGTCAGGGGCTCAGGAGTGTTTCTAGGGCCTCTTTCCTCTCTCTGCTTGTGAACCGTGTGCGGCCACAAAGACATCTGTTATGCTGGCAACTCTGGCCGAAATTTCCCCGACTTGACCATCCCCAAAGCACCACTGAATTGCCAATCATAAGAGTCCGCAGTACGCTGAAGCAACTGCCCAACACTTCCCTTTTAAGTATGGCGTAGAGGACATCTACAGTGTCTGTAGATCGGGTTTGCCCTTGAAGGATGACTCGATTCCTGACACTTGGCATCTTCCCTCGAGTGCATCACAAGGGACTAACTGCTCGTCAATGAAGACCGCTGTGGGCTCCTGTGTCCCTAAATAGCTTCCACTTTCTTGCCACACACCACCGATGGAAGGTTGGATAATGAATGGATCGTGACCTGCATCTCTCTCCAAATGCCACCCTAAAGTTCGAGACATCGATTTTGTCTTGTCCTTACCACTTGGGGACAACCTGAACAAATGACCCTTTTTCCCCACAGAGGAAGCAAAGCTTGACTGGTTCCGATGTTCCTGGAATTGCTGAGGACATCGCTTTTGGAGGGTGACAACGTTTGAAGTCTGCGACTCCCGAGCGGCGGGTTTCCTACTTGTCCCTGGCACAGGCATGAGCGAATATGACGACACGCATCTGCGAAGCTTCAGCAACTCGATTGCCCGGGCGAATGTCTATTTGTTTCTCCTCACCCACTTGAACTGCAGTTCCTGAATACCGAATTCATGATGCTCCAAGAGGAACAATCCTCAAATCCATCTCTCTGAGGCTTCAATCCCAATATTCCATAGTGCGCCCAACTGGCGTTCCCCGAACTGTGAAAATTTCCTCTGAGTTTCCTCATTGTGCGAAACTGCTTTCTGTAGACTCGGCAGTCATGTGCAGTCTCCGGCGAAGAGCCCTTTTAAATTTCGTATAGAAGCTCCGGTGAATGTCAACAACCGCTACCTTACCTTCCCCCCGTCAGCTACAAATAGTAAAGGGCTTTACTCTGGTCGATAAGGCTGTAAGCAGCAGCAAAAAACCGCCTCAAAGTCCGATGTAGGTATCTCTATTATCGCTGGGCACTGTACACTGGCATATGAAGTTTCTGGGTGGAGCCACCGGAATAACACCCCTGATGAAAATCCGCTATTCCCGATGGTACAGAGCCATTGCTCGAAGCAACCACAGACTTGTATTCGGGTGCATCTAACTGTCGACCTACTTCGGCCCGGAGTCTTTCTCTTCCTCCGCCAAACGAGCCTCAAAGTCCACACTTTCTGTTCTGGCCCTCCCGTTCTAACGTTCTCCTCTTTTCTTTCGCCCGCATCCATCTCCTTTCCTCCATCTCCTCTCTCCATCGCCGTTCCTTCGCCTCCTCACTCCAACCCACCCTCTCCTCCATCTCCAACTTCTTTTCCTCTCTCTCCAACCTCCTCTCCTCCTCCATTCCCTTTCCTTCCGCTCTCACTCTTTCCTCTCCCTCCTCTCTTTCGCCTCTCTCTCTTCCTTTCCCTCTTCCTTTCCCTCCATTTCCATTTTCCTTGTCTCTCGTCTTGCTTCTCACTCCTCCGCGCTCTCTCACTCTCTCTTGCCCTCTTTCCACCCCTTCATCCTCACCTGCTCTCTTTCTTCCCTTTCTATTCCTCATTAACATAAGAGGATCCATGGGGCGCTGGTCCAGAGGATGAGGACATAGCAAGGCCGAAAGCGAATGACATCTCGAAGATAACGGCGAGGGCGAAGTCCCGAGAACCGAGTGGCAAGTCGTCCTCGGAAGAGTGACCCAGGAGGGGTCATCTCCTGTACAGTGGACATTACGGTGACTGGAGACAGTTCCACCAGAAGAAAACACGACCTGGGTAGTAGGCCAGTCCGTCGCCGATCTTGGGGCTCCCATCCCTTAGGATTCCTGCACCACATCTGAGACGTGTGATCCGCGCCGTCTCCACGTGTTCCATAACGTACAGGACACCTCACAAGACACGAAGTCACCGAAGCATAAGTATATACAAGAATTTGCACAGGCCACGCAAACTCTACAACGAAATCCAACGAAGTTTCCGACGTCGTGTCCACTTCGCACATAGGTAACCACGGTCTCCATATTTCGAAGGTCACAGAGTATTTGAACCCACCACAAGCCAAAAGTACAGGACGATACCAATGGATAAAATCCAAGATTCTGTGAAATAGTCACTAGGCTTGGGTAAAGAACTATCCCCAAATTCAAAGGGAACACGCACAATCTACATCAGTGAGTCATATGGGGTAACACCAAGCACGAAGGTTACCCACCCTCACACGAGAATGACCTCACTCACTGAAAGATAATGAGAAATGAGTAAAAGGGTTTGATGAAGTCAAACCACGGCTGGACAAACCCTAACAAAACCAACCACGAGAAGTGCTTTTATCCTTCAACCAAGAGTGGTCCACCTACAATATCTCCTCCAAAGTCCAAGTTCCTACAGATAGAACCTAACAAAAAGTCCAAGACCAAGAATGGAACCGAAACTGTAACTACACAACGTCACACAACTCCAATCTCCGCAAATTGCAGACTGTATTCCCACAAAGGAATACGGATATAACTTCCACAAATGTAACTCTATGACTAAGGTAGTCCAATACCTGTACCAATACTCCCAAATGGAAGGAGCAATGAAAAAGTCCAACCTGCGACTTTTGACTAAGGGTAGTCCACACCAACAAAACTCCAACCGCAGGTTTACAGTCTAAGGTAATGTCTCACAAGACAAGAGAGTAGTTTGCACAACAAAGTCAACAATGTATGACATTATGACTAAGTGTAGTCAATCCACAAAATCGTCAAACTCGAAGAGAAAGAATGCTTCCACGAACCAAATTACAGTCAAGAGTACTGCCACACTAAGCTAGCCCAAACGAACTGAATCGATTAACCCTGGCTAAGCTCAATAAGTAAAGATAACTAACCTCTTCTCACCAATGAACACCGAGTATCCAAATTCAATAACTAGCCAAGAGCTGGAGTTATTTCCCCTGAATTCCAACGAGGAGATACCCAGTTATGTTTTTAACACTTCAAAGCGGTTGAGAACAACAATCTTCAAAAGAAAACCGCTGACCAGAAAAACGTGGTCCAAGCTCAACAGTTTTTCCTGTATGGAAAACAATATCCAAACATGAATCAATTCCAACACGATGTGGAAATTAATCCAATAAATCGACAAAGCACAAACTCATCAATGTTAACAACGACTGCCTTGTGCACCGGCGTGCCAAGAACCAAACAAAGTTACCACACTGGGTAACAAACCTATATTCGGATCAAATGTTGATTTCTCAAAATAAGACTTCAAAGACGTTTACCCGCAAAAGGCCAAGAAATCACAAACCTATACAACTGGAATTTATAACTCAACGCGTTACTCCAACCGCAACCAACTCATCCAAAGAGAAAAGCAACAAGACATCAACACAAACACGCATAAGGCAGGGACGGACAATAGAACTTAAACGACCCGTACCGCAGGCCAACAGCTAACCTAAATTCTACCGGCGACTGACGTAAACACGGAAGTACACGTGCACCAACACGGTCACTGGGGCACCAGACAGAACGACTCGATCAAAACAGTGGCCCGATGACGCGCCGAAATTCCCGTGCAACACGATCTAGTCCACAGACGGGAACCACGTGCTAAAACTCTGCTCCGTAACTGAATGGGAAACAGATGAAAGGGGAGGGGGCCGCAACAAGGAACAAGAGGCTCTTTGGAAAGACACTAATGTGTATCCACAGACGCTACACTTCATTCCCAACACACGACTGACAAATTTATTATTCCAATCACCACAGTCACACAAATTAGTGTTGAACAATTAAGAAAGCCCTAACATCAGCAGCTAGATAGAAAAGCAAATAAACTGCTTGTATGTGCGCTAGACAGAAGAGGAAGCCTATCAACTTAGGGCTAATCCCCTTAGACTAAACAACACAGATCCTACAACCTAGTGTGTAATAACAAAATAACACACACCAAGAATAGTCTTTTCCTTGTTTTGGAACTGAGTAATAACTTACGTAAGACCGAGTTTCGCGCAAACAGGTATCGGAACTAAGTGTCAAAGTTCCTTGTAAACAAAGCACAAATGCTTGGCAAACCTGCCTACACTTACCTTGCTAACACAGTCGGCGTCTTGGGTACAGGCAAATGCAGACCAAAATCCTAAATCAGTACAAGCATGACATCGACGACTCTGCACAAGCAAACCTATTAATCTAGAGTTCAAAAACCCCTTCTTTCTCCACCCAAGTACCTATTCTAACTAGGTAATGAGAAAAGGAGAACGGAATTCTAGAACCAATAGCGGCGGTACTAGACAAAACAAGACAAACACGGAGACGAACGCGGAACGGAAGCGCCGAAGGTCCGACCTCGGAGCACGGAACTCTACTGCCGACAGCACCCCAAAACCGGTCCGCTCCAATGGGTTCCCTACTGACACTAGAACCCACCCAACCAAACCACCCGTCAAATACAAAAGAAAGATAGCAGGTCCTCAAGGTGGGCGGTAGTGGTTCAGAGGTCGCTTTTAAACACAAAAAATTCCTGTACCCCCATCTCCACCATAATTGTCACGGGT
>CM031606.1:33590854-33620125 GCA_018398815.1 Conus ventricosus
ATTGACTTTGTTTTGTCCAAGCAGAAGCTCTGTATCTTTTATTTTTGTTTGATTGCTTGTTTTGACATTTTCAAAGGAAAAGTTCCTCAATATCTTTCATATGGCTTGTGCCCTTGCTGATGATAGCTTGCTTCATGGAAAGGAACATTCGGATAATTCTGTTGCGGCAAAAATGTGAGAGAGAGACGGTATCAAATGGTTTCATGTGTCTGGCTCAAACAGGAGGAGAGCCAGTGGATGATGTGCGGCATCCTTCTTTACCATCCCACCTGAGTCACCATGACCGCGACCCTCTTCTGTTAACACCTGAGGTGGGTGGGTGTATTCTCTGAATCTGCGCTGACAGACTGGTCTGAAGGAAACGAGCCATTGTTTGTGTCGTTTGTTACTTTGTTCCAGTGTGGATTTCTGTGTTTTGCCTGTCTGGATTGTTTGCTTTTTTATGTGAATGACATTACAATGTGAACAGGGTATTTCTGTGTGCATCGTATATTTCTGTGTAAATTGTACTGTGTAGATGGTTCATTCTTGTGTGGATGTATCGTTTCTGTATGGATGGAGTATTTCTATGTGTATTGCTTATTCTTACATGAATGATTCCTTTGTGGATCGTTTATTTTTGTGTAGATGGTCTATTCCTGTGTGGATGGTTTCTTTCTATGAGGATGATTTATTTCTGTGTGGATGGTGTGTTCCTGTAGATAGTTTATTCTCCTCTTAATAGTTTATTCTTGTGTGAGTAGTTTGTTTCTGTTCAAATGTTGTTGTTTTTTTCTGCTGTTGATGGTTTATTCCTGTGTGGATGACTATTTCCATTATTTATAGATGACTTGTTATTCTATGTAGGGAAGGTTTATTTTTGTGTGCAGAGCTGCCCAGTGCTACACTTTGGTTTAGCTTCCTATGATTTCATTGACTATAAACACTTAGTGATGAAATGTTCCACAAAAACAAAATAACATGAAAAGCAAAGAAAAACCTGCTTTACAAACTTTGTGGCAGCTTAATCAGAGCTGAGAGAATGTAGATCTTTAGAGTGTAAACCAAGTGCAATAAAAAGAAATAGGAAAAAAACCCTGAAAAATTGCTAGATAGGAGTGCGATTTTGCTTTCTTATGAATGGATTTTGTTGTTGACCATTTTGAATTTTTATGGGCCCTGCGATAACTAGCAAGATTAACATAGTCTTTGCTATCATATCGTGTCTGAAGCAAAGTGCATTCAAAGTGCTGTTGAGTCTTACTTGTGATTTCCCATACAAGTCCTAGCTAAAAATGTGGAACATCTTGCTTAAAATGACAAAATGCTATTCTTTGTGTTTTGAGGCTTTGGTAGTTTGTGTGTGGCTGGCTAGCTTCTTTTTTTTTTTTCTTTTTGTGTATGGTTGATTCATTCCTGTAATGTGTGGCTGGCTTGTCCTTGTATGGCTGACTGAGTTTTGTTATTTGCACAGGTATTTTGTTCCTGTATTTGTTGATGGCGTGTTCTTTTGTGTATGGATGACATGTTCCTGCGTGTATGAATGGCTTGTTGATGTGTATCGATGGCTTGTTCTGTCTGTAGGCACGGGTTATTCGTGTGCAAGTGGGTGGCTCGTTCTTCTTTTTATGGTTTGCTTGTTCCTTGACAGAGTGCCTGTGTTGTGTGGTGTTCAGGAGTGGTGGAGAAAACTCACCTGAACGGGGATTATTTCAACACCTTCCTTCACCAGAACTATGTGGACTTCCTTCAGTCTGTGGAGGACATAGATCGAGGGTCACAATACCTCAGTGATGCCGACCTGCTCTCAGCACAGTACACTGTGAGAGAGTCAATATTGTTTTATCATTGTTTTATCCATTAGTGTCTTAAAAACAGTAAACTGAGTGCTTTCAGTTGATTGAATATCTGTTTCCATAGTGTGAATCTATCTTGGCAAAAAAAGTGTGAGGGGTTTCTTATTAGATATGCAGTTTTATACTGATCAACCTGAACTGATTGCTAAGGTATGTGGTTACTTAATATATGCAGCTACAAGTGTGATGTTAAGGAATCTGTTTCACTTAACAAACTCATCTGTCTTGTGTAATTCATTTATCTTGTGTTTTATCGATTGGCCTATGCTGGTAGATTGTTGATTTCTTGGAACAGCTGAAGTCTAGTTGTACTGTTGTTTGAAAACTTGATATATTCACCTAAATTACAATGTTTACAAATTCATTTCACATAAAGGACTCGCCTATCCTCTTCAATTCATTCATCTTGTGTGTGATCGACAGATCTTATGTTGGCAAGTTGTTAAAGTCTTGGAACAGCTGAAATCTTGCTCCATTATTTTTTCTGTTAGTGATGTAGTTTTCTGAAATCAAATGATTAGGGAGTAGCAGGGGACACAGCTGGGAAGCCAGTGGAGCTAGATCACTAGTGTTCCATCAGTCAGTCCATGGAAGAAAAATACTGAACTAGAGGCATGAAAAAAAAAACTTGATGAAAACAGGTAATCACAATCTGTAGAACTGGTTTTACACAAGAAGCATTGATTTTTCTTCCGCTGTGCTAAAGGATGAACTTTGAAGTGCTAAACAGTGGAAACCAGCATAAAAAAGACAGAGAGTCCCCACATTCAGGTTTTGACTTCTCTTTCCATATCTTCTATATGTTGCCAAGAAAACCTTCCAGTGTGCTTTTGTTGTTGTTGTACGTTTATTATTATTATGTTGTACACACTCTTTTAACTCATTAAAGTAAGTTGCCGTATACAATTCAGTACTGGAGTAGGTCAACTTAACTGAAATAAAATGCAGGTATCATTGAGATGCTGAGATGTCACAGATGCACATCTCGCACTCTTTTGTTAGTAAGTTCTGGATTCTCCCCACCCCTTAAAAGTTTGCTTGTACTCTTTTAAAGTTGGAGACTTTTGGATTTTTTTTAAAAAACACATGGGTTGGCGTTTTTTTGTTTTGTCTAAAGTAAAAATACTAAACTGAAGCAAAGTTCAATGAAAAAAAAATGAATAGAAAAAAAAAAAGAATATGCAAGGAAAAGAAACAAAAAGTAGGAAGTATTGGTACAAGGGCATAAAAAGAAATCTCAAACTCCGCATGTCTTCAAGCCCATGACAGCTCCCTCTTCCCCTCCATCCCTGACCTTTCTCCCCACCCACTTTTCCACCTTGACCCCTTGACCATATTTGTGCTGCCATGAAGTTTCTGTTTTGCAGTTGGGTTCACAACCAGAGTTTGACATACTACGTCATTAGGGAGGAGAAGTAGGTAACACCAATGCTTGAATGCTGTTACATCCGCATACACAACTAGATTTCAAAGCTGCTTTGAAATCCAGTTGTGTATACGGATGTAATAGCATTTACCATCATCCTTTCATAGATCGAATGCAGCTGTGTGTGTGTGTGAGAGAGAGAAAGAGGGAGATTAATGGGAAGAAATCCTGACAGAAGGACTGAAAAGGGCAGCAATTCGTAATGCACTGTCATATTTACAGACAAGCAGCATTGGCCTCCTTTGTTTAATGTTAGCACTGTGGGTAGGTGCAATTTTTTTTTTCATGACAAAAAAAACCCCAGGTTGCATGCATATAAAGAAACCTAAACAGATTTCTTCTTTTTATATGAGTTTCATATATGGATGGTATTATATTTGTCCATCCCCTGTCTCCCCTTTTTAAAAAAAAAACATTTTTGTTACTGATTAAAAAATCTGAGTATATATAGTTTTACATGCCATTGCAGTATGTAATCATGCCACAGTTATCTGCTAAACATATGGAAAAGAAGCTGCAAATAAGAATTTTTCTGGAAAATTTACACACTGTAACGTAGTGCTGATTTGCGATAGGATGGGAGCCGGTTGTACAGAAACGACAAAGAACGAAAGAGTATTGATTAGAAAAAAAATATTTTGCTACACGACAAGACATTGCTGAACATTTGGCTGTACCTGTTATCCGTATTGTGTGAACTGTGTGCATTGGACTACTGCTCTTGTCTTTTTGTTTGGCAGAGTCGAGGCCAGCTGCAGGACTATTCCATTTCTGTAGCAACCAGAGGACTGATCCACTCCCAGTCACACTTTCCTGGCACACAGACAGCCGTAAAGGCCACGGCTGGAAACCCCTGCACAAGTCCCAGTGGTTCACAGTTCAGAAACAGGTAGGTCACCCGCTCCCTTTTGTTTGTGGATTTTTTTCTTTTTGGTGGTATGATTCCTTTGCCAAGAAAAGCATATGCTAATTTAGATATGTAACAAGCTCTAGGAGTGGTTGTGTGTGTGTGTGTGTGTGTGTGTGTTTGTATGTAGATGCCAGAGTATCTTTCAAAACTTGTCAGACCTCAAAATGAAGAGGGTAATGCAGCCTTAAGGAACTGGACTGATTTTTTTAACTTCAAATGCTAATTGCCTCTAGTGTAAGGTATAGAAGATGAATGTATTTTTTTTTCTTTGTAAGTCTGTAAATAGGAGAATATTACAGGACAGGATACCATTTTAAACAGTGGTGGGCCGGTCATTATTACAACACTAGCACTCTTTTTACAGGACCCAGTGGGTTTCAGTTAGCTTTCATGTTTTTTTTTTCTGCTCTGCTTTTCTGCCGTTCTTCTCTCCCTTTTTCTCCATTTGATGATGTGTCATGTTAATTTTTCCAGTGCCAAGAAAGCAAAGCCACTGCCATGCACTTGTTCAGAGGTATGTGTAGTTCTAAGTATGTCAGACTAAAATGTATAACATTAAAAAGTAATCAAGCAGTAAATGTGATCATGTTGATGTTAATGTTGATAATTATGATGTAAACTTCAACCTCATATGATTGTTTATGGTAATCATTTCTAAAGCACTTAATAATTAAATTATTCAGAGCAGTACTTTTCTAGCCATTATCCACTGAGGGGTTAATACTGAGTACGTAGGCAAAAATCTGAGAGCAAAGAGGGTATCTAACATTGAATATTGGCCTGTTCAACACACATGTGTAACTACACGAATGCTTACACACATTCATTGTTAACACCTTTGAAGTTCATGCATGTGTTATGACATGAATGCATATACACATTTATTATTAAAACCATTGAGTTGAACAGTTTTTCTTGTTATTTACGGGGTAGGATGATTATGGCAAGTTAAGCACAGTGTGACACACTTTTCACTGGCATGTGCAGGCTACCACTGGGAGCCAGAAGTGTTGCTGACCGAACTTGTGCCTTACATCAACCTGATCAACCCCATCCTCCATGACCCGGGTAACTACTTTTTTTTTTTTTTTTTTTTTTTTTTTAATGTCACCTCTCTCATCCCTCCACTCAACAGTTCCTTCATTTTCTCGCACATTCATCCCTCAACATAGATCTAGCAAAGTATTTACTTAAAACAAATTAATAACAAATTCATGTATGTACAAATATATAAGTTGTTATAATAAAGAGTTCAGTTCAAAGTATCCTATGACATTTGTCTTTATGTTCTTTGTATTTAAAGGAGTGAAGGGGAGAATGAGTTGGCACAACTGACAACATGTATTCATGTTGGAATTATATAATCTTGCTGGAAAGTATTAGCAAAGAGGTTTTTTTTTCTAAATTTTTTCAGTTTTTAAACAAACAAGCACACACGAAAACAAAAAGGACATATGTAGCATAATAATTGTTCAAGAACATGGAAGAAATCTGACACATTAAGAGAACAAACACACAAGTACACACAAAACACCAGAAAAAAAAAAAAGAAAGGAAAAAAAAAAAAAAAAAAGATCGCAGACACACACACAAACATACATGAATTGAAAGCAGGATATGCATAAACTTACACACACACACCCTCATACATGTACAAATGTATAACCTCAAAAACAAGGAAAATACCAAGGGGTGGCAGGGGCAAGAGGCTGAGAGAGAGAGAAAAAAAAATTATTAAGATGGGTAATTACTGCAAGAGAATAGATCATTGGATGGCTAGTTATGTTGGAAGATACTACTACTAACGTCTTCCGTTCTCAGCTATGTAGCATTATCTAGGTTGGGATACTCAAGTTGGGACTATGTACACAGCAGCCAACAAACAAACAAACAAGCAAACAAAAAAAGTCACAATAAAGGTAGGAAATGATAGAGGAATAGGGAAACCAGGTTTTGTCAAATTGATCTGAATCATAGTTCAGAAAGGCTAAGTATTTTTCCAATTTAAATCTATAGGTTAAGGTTGTAAGGAAAACATGAAGGTCTGGGTGGTTATTTTGCAGTTTACATTTGTAAACATAAAACTTAGCAAACAGCAGAATAAAGTTAAGAACTTTGTCAGTTTCCACATTTTGTTTCACTCCAAACAGAACTAGCTCTTTCTCAAGAACCAGATTAGCGCAGTGCTGACATTTATCCATTAGCAGGTTTTGAAGATTTCTCCAAAACCGCTGCACAATATTGCAGTCGAAAAGCATATGTGTAATCTGTTGTTCATGATCACAAAAGTTACATAATGGTGAATCAAAAATTTTTGCATTGAAATAGGTATTTTTGGGTTGGCAGCAATCTATGTAGAAGTCGACATTGGAACCATCTAAGCTGGACGTCAGTAGAAACTTTATAACTATGAAGGAATATTTGTTTCCAATTAAGATTTACGAAAAGATTATTCCATTTATCAATAGCAGCAGGAGAGGCATTATTTTCATTTAAAGTTTTTTGTACATATTTGTTGCCTCTTTTAATGCAAAACCAGGCTTTTTGGTCTAACAGTTTATATTGGTTTGTTATGATAATATTAAGTTTTTGGCAGTAGTTGCGAATGGCATTCATTATGCCTTCATATAAGAGAAAATTTGTTCTTATACCTTGATATTATTTAAAAATTCATGAAGGGTCATCCAATGCCCATTTTCATTAATCAAGTGTTTAACGAAGAAAATGCCATAATTACACCATTCCTGTATGAAAATAACTTTTTTATCTCTTAAAATTTTAATATTGTAATGAATACACTCTGACATGAAATGTACTGTAGTCGGACGGCACTTTGCGCACAGTTTCTTGTAGTGTTTCATCACATCATTCCAGAATGGGTTATTGACATCTTGCATAATAACATTAGAAAATTCAGCACCAAAGTTTTTTATATTGTCCAACTTAGGGAACATATTAATGGTAAATTCTCGCCAACCCGACTCATACATTAATCTTCTCAGCCAACTTATCTTCATCGAAGAAATAAAAATTTTTACATTTAACATTTTTAATCCACCTTCACAGTACTGCTTTTGAACAACAGATTTTTTTATTTTACTTTTTTTACCATTCCATAAGAAACTATGCAATTCTTTTTCCAAAGCAACAATAAAATCCTCTGGGGGTCTGGTAGGTTAATCAATAATGAACAATTTTAGAAAATGCCAAAGTGTTAATAACAGTTATTTTTCCAAAAGGAGTTATATTTCTTTTTTTCCAAAAAGCTAGAACTCTTTTTTATTTCAAAAAGTTTATCTTCAAAATTAATTTGTACAATACTATTTGTGTTAGTGGAGAATTTGATACCAAGAATTTTGAAAGTACCTGGATCCCAAACAAAATTTTTGTCCCTCATAAATCTAATTCCACAATTCTTTCTGCTCCCCAACCAAACTACTTGTGACTTGTCAAAATTGATTTTAAACCTGAAATTTGTAAAAATTTAGTAAGGACAGATACCGCCTCATTAAAAGATCTTTCTGAACCATCTAGACATAAACTAGTGTCATCAGCAAATTGTGACAGTAATGTTTCCTTGTTAACAACTTTAAATTCCTTTAATATGCTCGTTAGAGCGAATCATTAATGACAGAACCTCAGCACAAATTAGGTATAGATAAGGGGATGATGGGTCCCCCTGTCTCACCCCTCTCTCAATCGGAAACCATGGGGAGTACTGACCATTTACAGAAATACAAGTAGAAATTTGTGAATAAAATGTTCTTATCCAATTAATTAAGTCGGGTCCAAACTTGAAAAATTTAAGGCAGTTATGTAAGAATGACCATGAGACGCTATCGAACGCCTTCTCAAAGTCAACTAAAAAGAGCATCCCTGGAATATTTTCCTTATCAGTGTACAATAACATGTCATACATCAACCTTATATTCTCTCCAATAAATCTGCCCTTCAAAAAACCTCTTTGACTCTCATGTATAATGTTTGGAAGAACACTTTTCAATCGATTGGCAACACAAGCAGAGGGTATCTTATATGTGGTGTTCAACAAAGAGATGGGGCGCCAGTTTTTCACAAATCTTTTCGGCTTCCCTTCCTTGGGGATACATATTATGGTTCCCTGTCGCTGGGTAGTGGATAATTGGCCTTTAGCAAAACCTTCATTAATTGAACGTACAATGAAAGTTCCAATATCTGCAAAGAAAAACTTGTAAAATTCAACTGTAAACCCATCGGGCCCAGGGCTCTTAAAATTTTTCATCTGTTTCAGAGCAGTAGCTGCCTCTTCTAGTGTAATCAATCCCTCTAAAGAGGAGCTCTCCTCCTCGGATAATACTGGAGCATCCGGAAGCTCTTCAGAAATATTTTATATCAGTTACATCTCTAAAGCTGTATAATTGTTCATAAAAAATTTTTATCTCAAGGAGGATAGTTTTTTGCTCAGAAATGACTGAACCATCGTCTTTTTCCAAAAACGGGATAGATTTATCAAGAAAATTTCGATTTCAAGATTGCAAAAATATTATTCACTTTTTCCCCTTGACTTAGCCAGCGAACTCCTGAGGGCATTGCCATACCTTCAAGTCTGTGATTCCTGATCTCTTGCAGTTCTGTTTTTAGGTTTTCCAAATGAGGAATAGTTTCTTCTTGTAAATTCTGCTCGATGTTTTTTTATTTTTGTTTCTAGGTCATGTTCTCTTTGAGTATCCATTTTTTTCTTATAAGTACTATAAGAAATTGTTTTGCCTCTTATTTCAAGCATTAATGTCTCAAAAAAGAGCTGATCTGCAATTTGAAAAGAAAGGTTTTCATTACTAATTTTATGCATATTATCTAAGTTGTATACAGGTAATGCATACTGTTTCTTGATATCGCAGATCAGCCCTCTAATTTCTGAAACATATTGCTTATCTCTTAATAAACTATTGTTGAATTTCCAAAAGGTCTGTCGCGTTTGAAATTATCTTTTTTTAAAAGCAATGTGACAAGAGAATGATCGGATCGATATCCAGGATCTGTGCAAAGGTGAAAGTGACGGCGTGACACACAAAAGAAGAAAGAAACAATCTAATGCAGTTGCCTGAATTCGGCAAGAGATTTAACAGTCGAGATTCGTCCGGTCACAGTCTTCACCACCACTGCACCGTTCTTCGTCCACGCCTGCTGGCAAATGTCCCTCTCGTTCCGCACTGAACATAGCAGCTGATAGGCCCGTGGGGTCAGATCTTCTACCATAGTGACCCCGGTTCCTTTCAACTTCTTGCGCGCGTAGAGCACAGAGTCCCTAATCCGACGGGAAACAAACCGAACAATAATCCCGCGGCAAGAGAGTTTTTGGAAGCACTGGAACCCTGTTTGGAACCGACCCTATGCACTGCCTCAAGGTCTTCTCTCTTCACCTCGATGTTCAGTTTACGGTTGAACAGAGAAAGCACCTTCTCCTCGCACTGTACCCCCGTCTCGACGGCCCCGCTCTCCCTTCCTGCACCCCGTAGATGCGCAGGTTGTTCCTCCGTACGTATGCGGAAACGTCCTCGGAACGACGATCGGCCAGCTCTGCAAGGTGCCGCACTTCAGCTAGCTGGGTGGCCGTCTGCTGCTCTCGCTTCCGGGCGTCGGTCAGCTCTCGACGAAGCTTCTCGTTCTCAGTCTGGACTGAGAACAGGGCAGCCCTCAGCTCCTCCACCGTATGAGCCAGCTTGGCAAGTTTAGCTCCATTAGCGCAGAGTTTTGCCATCAGATCGCATTCGTACAGCGCTGGGGTTCCTCTTGCCGGTGAGAATCGCGAGCAGGGAGAAAACAACGTCCAACTCGTTTGACTGGCTTGGGAGAGAGTCGTTCCCCTTATCCTCCATCTTGTTTCTCTCGCGGTTTGAAAAAACAAATTTCGAAAGAGTCTTTCACTGGCCCGGATAATGGAGTACTTGTTTCCACCTTCTGTTTTTTGGGGTGTCTTTGCCACTATCAACACTCGAGTTGTTGGAGGAACTAGAGCCTGAACCTGCGCCAGTCTGCGTACGCTGCTTCCTCTTCTTATGGCGGACCATAACATTGCACGCTGTCAACATCACGGACAGTCATTTCAGCGCCGATTTCTCCACATCACGCTGACCAAAAGTTCAAAAAAACTCGGATGGAGGTGGGCAGTAGATACACTGTTAACTTCGTGGCATTCTTGGTGTCCGATCGTTGGTTTAATTAACTGAAATAAGTTAATCAAGTGCACAGCTGTCAAAAAGACGTCTGACACATCCGGTTAACAGTGTTCACCTCACCCGGGTAACTACTGTTCTGCCTGCTTACCCCCCTTGATGACCAACCCCACTGTTGATACCTATGTAACTCCCCCCTCCCCCCTCCAACCCCTCCCTCGTCTCCTGTCCCATCAGTGGTCTGGGTAACTGTTTCCCACGTCTCCTATGGCTTGGGCTGGATAGATGTGATGAACGTTTTCATGTCTGATGTTCTCTTTGTGTTTTACCATTTTTGTGTGCTGGCATCAGTGTTTTGGACAGACCTGCCAAACTTTTCAAAGATTGATAATGATGTTTTACGCTCATAATTAATTGCAAGATACTTCAAATATTCACATCATCTCATTCCAGTTGCTCCTCCGTGTTGTGTCTATACTTCATGCAGAACAAATCACTGGAGACACTGAGCTTTTTCTTTACTGGACTCGCATCACCTGGTGTAAACTTCTTCACTCTGTTCACCATGCTGACCGTGTGCCAAATTATGCCTAAAAAATCCATAAAAATGCATCATTTATCACAAAATGTAATCTTGCCAATGTCCATTTCTTCAATACTAAATGAGTGCCCTTTTTCTGCGAACAGTCCATCCTTCTGTTTGAACATGGTGTGTGTGTGTGTGTGTGTGTGAGTGTGTGTGTGTGTGTGTGTGTGTGTGTTGTGTGTGTGTGGTTGTGTATTGTGTGTGGTGTGTGTGTGTGTGTGTTGTGTATGGTGTGTGTGTGTGTGTGTGTGTTGTGTATGTGTGTGTGTGTGTGTGTGTGTGTGTGTGTGTAAATGCTTGCATGCACGCATGCTTGCATGTGCGTTTGTTTACATGTCTCTGTGTGTATGTGTGAGGGTAGATGTTGAGGGTAGGGAGAAAGTTAGCTGGGGTCGGAGTGGAGAGTAGTTGTAAAATCGAAATTGAGGACGGATAAAGGTGGGATTGATAGTTTAAATTCTTTTGCTTATTGAAGTTTGTAAGTTTTGATTATTATTTTGACTGTCAAGTATTCGGGGAAACCCATTGAACAATGTGACATCTGTATCGATTTTATACACTCATATTTGTCATTATCTTATATTGCACAATTTCAGAACAATCCAGCTTTGGTAGCTGTATTTTATTCTCATTGTTGTCAAGTTCCACTGTTTTAAGAAAGTGTGCTCAACAATTCAAGATATCAAATGAGATTGTGCTCTCCAGTTTTTATAAAAAAAACCTGATTGTAGGAAAGCACCAGGTATGATAGGGAATCAGTAACACTTTTTAATGTCCAAGGTGAATATTTTAAATTTTACTCTTGTGTCAGTATTTTCAAAATCAGACACACAAAAAATGAATTACAATACTACTAAGACTCCTGCTGCTTCTGCCATCACCAAAGTGCATTCAGATTAGATGTGTAATAAGGTCATTAGATGTCAATTTAGACATGTAATAAGGATGTAATGATCATAGTGATGGTATGAAAGAAAAACGGACCCGAGGAAGACCCGCACACATTAAAGTCACTGTTGATGTAAATCTCTTGACATCTTGAAGCCTTTCCATTTCGGCAGCAAGTTTGATTGTAGCTTTTGAATATGAAATGTCATATATACTTAATACGTACATTAGTTGGCTGATTAGAGAGCTATACAGTGAAACCACTGTCCTGGAATATCCGATTTTCAAGGAGAAACTCGAATTTGATGCTGTTCCGAGCTTTATGGATGCAGATCACGTGTTAATCATTGTTTACTTGTGTTCATTGTCTCTTCAGGTATCCTCATGCGTGCTGGATATTTTCATGTTTTTCACACATCCCTCCTCCCACAACCCCTACATCTCAAACAATGATGTGGACTGCTGGATCTTTGACATGTATATCTTATGTGCATGCATATAATTATCCTCATGATACTTGCGCATATTGTGACAAGGTTTGTTTTTGTTTTGGCCGTTACTGTGTTTCAGTGTGTGGATTTACAAGCTCAAGATGTATAGGTCAAGTGTGTTTTTTTTCTGTATGCAGGTCAGTTTTCTTAGCTCAAGATGTATGGTCAAGTGTGTTCTTGTTCTATTTGCAGGTCAGTTTTCTTTTGTACAGAACCTTTGTCAGTTCTCGAGATCTTCTTACAGCTTCAGGTAATTGTCTGTTTTGGGTTTATGTGTGCTGTGTTGTGTTTACACTTGACTTTTGCACTTGTTTTGTTTCTTTGTTCGTTTGTGTTTTTTATAAAAGAAAAATGTGTGTGTGTGTGTGTGTTTTAAAAAGAAAATGATAGTTATCATAATCTAGTTTCACCGTCACAGGTTACACAATCACTTGTTAACAATGAGAATAATGTCCCAAGAATATTTCAAGCCAGACTCCAGGGGTACACCACATACTTCTTTTGTTCTGTTGTTTGGTTTCCATGATGTTACCCTGGTCATTCTTTTGTTTCACACACCTTTGGGTAAGTTTGTCTCTCTCATATTTTGTCTTTTATTCCAGACTACTAAGCTCTTGTTATGAGATATATGATTTTGTTTTGGTTGGCTAGACTGAATGTGTAGAGAATGTGAAATGCAATCAATCGATTAATATCAAGTTTCAGGGGATAAGAGAAATGCACTCATATTAACCAACACTAATAAGAAACAAAGGCTCAGGAAGTGTATTGGAGTTTGTACAAATGACTTGTGAATGTAAGAAAGCTGCTAAGGCAAGACACGTAAGTTTTTTTTTTTAATCCATGTTTCTAAACACCTAATGACACAAAGTCTGGTTACGCTTTTGCTATCTTTTTTTTTCTCTTTTTTTAAAATCTAAACCTATGTCACTACCAGATGAAGTTTATAGAGTACCAAAACTGGGATACTGGTTTGAAAAAAAAAAAAAAGACAGAAAAGAGTTGCAGCAAGGAAATCAGAATAAGTGAGACTAAGTAAGAAGATAGACGGTAAAGATGATGAAAAAAAAAGAAGAAAAAAACAACAACCAGACCTCCAAATCAAGATTGCCAGACCCTCAGGAAATAATAGGATTAACGATAGCTCTATTTACAAGGACAGAAAGAGGAAAACTTGATTTACACCCAGGTGGGATAAAGGCATTTGTTTGGACTGATACTTGTATATATAGAGTGAAATCTTTTAAGGGAAAGTTCTTGTTAGTACATGATCTGCAAGTGTACATTCTCTCTCAGTCATGGTGGCCATGATGGTGCGAGTGTCAACGTGTGTACAGGCATCTGTGCAGCATCAGTTCATAGAATATAGTGTTCAAGAAAATTCTTGAAAATTTAGTTTGTTCCAGATTTTTACATCATCTGTTCCTGAGGAAAAGATTCTATCTATATTGTCCACAGTTACGTAAACTAACTGGACAGTCATGCATCGTCACTTTCAGTACAAGTTTATCAAGATTTTATTTTTGGCTTGTCTAGAAGCACTTGTCAAATAGCATTATAAGTGCTTGAGCAGTAGTAGCAGAGGTGGCTCAAAAGACAGCGTCTTAATGCACAAGCCGTCCCAAATAATCTCTGTGAAAATGAAATGTAGGGTCACACTCGACCAGGCGGTGCAAAAAAAATCCTACAAATAAATGGCTGTGATGGGAATCAAGACCATTGCCTCCTAGCCAAAAATACACAGTGCTAACCACTGTGCCAGAAAGAGGCTGTTGACCCCAAGCTCCGAGACCAGCAGGCAGGCTTCCGGCAGAACAAATCATGTGCCGACCAATCGCCAGCCTGCGCATCATCGTGGAGCAGTCGCTGGAGTGGAACTCCCCCCTTTACATCAACTTCATAGATTATGAGAAGGCTTTCGACAGTGTGGACAGAGAGATGCTGTGGAAGCTGCTGAGGCATTACGGAGTCCCCGAGAAGATCATCTCCCTCATCCGTGCACCTACCAGGACATGAACTGCAGGATTGCCCACGCCGGCCACCTGTCCGAAAGTTTCGAGGGGAAGACCGGAGTTCGGCAGGGATGCCTGCTGTCGCCGTTCCTCTTCCTCCTGGTCATTGACTGGATCATGAAGACCACTACAACAGGCAGAAACAACGGTATACAGTGGACACTCTGGACGCAGCTCGACGACCTTGACTTCGCTGATGACCTGGCGCTCCTGTCACACAGCCACAGCCAGATGCAGGACAAGACCACTCGCTTGGAGACCACATCAGCCGGACAGGGCTCAAGATTAACAGGAAGAAGACCGAGCTGATGAAAATCAACACCACTGCCAACACACCAGTCACAGTCGATGGAGAGCCCATCAGGGAGGTGGAGTCTTTCGTCTACCTGGGAAGCGTGGTTGACCAACAGGAGGCACGGACCGAGACGTCACAGCCAGAATCGGCAAGGCAAGAGCAGCTTTCGTCATGCTCAAGAACATCTGGCATCTGGAGGAATCAGCATAAGAACCAAACTCCGCATCTCAACTCCAATGTGAAATCAGTTCTGCTCTACGGATGCGAGACGTGGCGAACAACACAGACGATGCAACAAAAGATTCAGACATTCTTCAACACCTGTCTGAGGCGCATCTACAAAATCCAATGGCAGGACAAGGTCCGAAACGAAGATCTGTGGGAGCGTGCGGGACAGGAACCAGTGGCCAAGCAGATACTGCGAAGGAAGTGGGGCTGGATCAGACACACCCTCAGGAAGCCAGCATCCAGCACCACACGCCAAGCCCTGACCTGGAACCCGCAGGGAAAGAGAAAGAGAGGCCGGCCTCGCAACAGCTGGAGACGAGACACTGAGGCGGAGTTGAAACAACAAGGACAAACTGGACTGAAATGACCAGAACAGCCCAGAACAGAGTGCGATGGCGAAGGGTCGTTAAGGCCTATGCTCCACCGGGAGCGACGGGCATAAATGAAAAATGAACCACTGTGCCACAGCACCTCCTTAAGTGAGCATTCTGTTCTGGTTTTATGAAGAGCAGTCCATGACTTCTGGTGTGCTTGCAACGGTGAATGTGACTATAGAGTTACACATAGTACTTGTGTGTCATATTACATTACCTCTAACAACCCTCAAGAATGTCATTTTCCTGATGTTTTGTGTACATTGCAACCACCTGTTATTTGACTGCTGTGAATGGTCCACAGCATAATCTTGGCAAAGTTAAATGTAGTCCTCTCAAGCAGTGACTAATCACAGAATGCAGTACAGCAGCCATTTAAAAGGAACCCATTCAAAGGGAGGAAACAGTTCCGTCATGATGGTATGTCTGATCATCAAAATTTTCAGTAAAAAAAAGGTCCTTGTGTCATAATAGGTTGAAAAAAAAGCCAGGATTGTTTTTCATCCATGTGTGAATATGGACAATTTTGCTTGCCCAGGATTAGAAAATCAATTTGTAACCGAGAGTTCTTGTTCAAATGCTTTTGCTGTTGATTAGGGGATTTGAATTTGAGGGGAAAAGTAGCTTTTAGATGAGAATGTGAAATTGTGCAAGCCTGGTTATAATATTGTTAAGACATGTTTCTGCGCACGACTGTAAATTGAAAACATAAATATAACTGCAGCCGCTGTAGGAATCACATTGTGAACAGCAAGCCTGTTCTTTAAAAAAAAATTAAGATAGCTTTGCACATCACATAAGCTACCAATGTTTAATTACACATGGTTGGTCTCCAGATATTGTTTATCATGAATGCAAATCATGGGCAGGGTTGGTCAGGAAGTTTGAGCAACACTTTTCAGAGGTGCATCTTTAGATAGAGAATAGCTCAAATCTGTGTAGGAAGTAGCAAAAAACTATGAAAAGATGATGACCATGTTCATGTGTGTGTATGTTTTAGATCGGGCCTCGAGAAGATTGAGGAGAAAGCGGCGGTGGATGATGACATTGCTGAAGGGAGAGTATGTCACAGAAAACACAGTCCATGGCTTCAGAACCCAGGCTGGTTACTCAGACCCAGTCATCCGTCCAGAAGATGGAGGATGTGAAGGAGGAGGAGGAGGAGAGTCTTCCGGGTAGTCAGTCCACTGTGAAAACAACTCCTGTGGAAACTGAGGAGGAGGATTTTGTCATTGAAGAATTTGATGACTGAATGCTTGTTGGTGTGCAACAGTGCATCATGTTGATGGGCCATCTGACGCTTGTTGCTTGTGTTCAGTGGTTGATTGCAGTGGTGGGTAAACTGATGGTTGAGTGGTTGGTTTGTGTGGTGGTTGGTTGTGATGTTGTGTAAACTGATGGTTGACTGGTTGTTGCTTGAAATGATTGGTTGTAGTGGTGGGTCATCTGGTGATTTAACTGTTGTAGGTCCGACAGTCTCTCAGCAGTTTTGGGCCTGACAGATTGTAGGGTGGACACGTTCTTTAACTTCCGGTTTGAGTAACATGAATATGTGTTAAGGAAGGGAACTTACTCTTCCCTTTCAATAACAGTCAGAATTTACAGGGTGATTTGAAGCAATTTTATATTGTTTTTTCATGGTTTTTTTTTTTTTTTGGATAGGGTAGGGGAGAAGGGTGAAGGTGGAGGGGTTGTGTGGGTATGGGTTGGGGGGGGGGGGGGGGGGGGTCAGAATGAGCCAACGAACTTGATAGACTGTGAGACAAGTTATGAATGAAATCATCCTTGACACTGGAATGGACAAATCAGCCTCTGAAATGAGTGAATGTTTGCTTATCCCCATCTGTTTGCCAACAGGGCCTCACAAAGCCAAGAAAGTGGTGAAGTGGATGAAACAGAGGTGGAACTTTGGGAAAAATCATCTTCCTGTGTCATATTTTTAATTTTTCATCTGAGAGAAAAGCAAATGAAATTCATATGCAGAACTTTCTTTTTTGACTTGTGGGCATGCATATATGTCCGAGACATATGTGTCATTTGAGCACCTGTAAATTTTGTTTACCCTCAACTCCCCAGCTGGGAGTGTTTTCCTTGTGTAAATCAGTCAGGGCATGTAGGTTTAGCTGTACAAATCCGATTAACGTTTGCCCATTGTCTGTGTAAGTACAGGATCTGTAGCTTGCACAAAAAGATGCTTTCGGAGAACAGGATTGTTCTCAATAGTTTGGCAGAATGAATTTGGGAGGAGGATAGTGTGAGAGGAAAAAGTAGGTGAGGGGGAGAGGGTGATTGGGAGGAGGATAGGGTGAGTGGATAAAAGGTAGGGGAATGGTGGAGAGGGCGACTGTAGCTTCCTATAGTGTGGGAGGAGAGCAGATCTAAGAATATTGGAACATTGCAAGAGGACCTGATATTACGGATTTGGCACTTAAACTGAACTGCTTGCATTACATTCATTGTTGTTTGTGTACATGATGAGTTATAATTGCAGGGATAGAGAGCAGTCGCCTTGAAAAAAAGGTGGGGTTTTTTCTCTTTTTTTTGTGTTCATTTTTTGAGAAAGTGAGAAGATTCGCAAGGGACTTAAAATCAATTTTAGAATTTGAAAAAGTAATAAAATTTGCCTGGTAATGGAATTAATTAACACGAATGAGACTAATCAGACTGGCATTTCACATAATGGAAGAATGCTTAGCGAACAGCCCTGTCAAGGATAGCACATTAAAGGGATGGGTGGGGGTTAGAGGTTGTCTTTCAGCAGAAAGATGTCAACAGGATCTCCTTGGACAGAGAGAATGTTTACTCTGTATGGCTCTGTGACCAAGCAGTAGTGTCATCAACAGGATTTGTTGGGTATATCTTCTGTGTGTTCAGTTAGGCATTTTACACTATTATAGTCTCTAAGGTTGCTGTAATCTTTCTTTGTTTTTGTAGACCTTAAACGTGAGATTATCAGGAGTGAATACTCAAACTGAAGAAGTGTGTGCAGTGTATTTGAAGAAGTTGTACAAAGTCTGGAACATTTGTCCCTCCCTTATACTCCATACACCCCCTTTTTGTTTCACTCGGTTGCTGCTGTTTTGCTTGACATGAAAGTGTTTTTATGTATTTGTAAAAAGCTGTTTGAAATCCTGATTGCTCATAAATGTGTGTGCAGTGTTTGTTAGTGTGTATGGGATTTCTGTCACTACAGTTCTGGGAAGAAGACAAAAAATGTGTACCATTTGACATGTGATATTGACTGCTGCCAGGTTTTCACGATAAGAAAATACAATGAAAAAGAAAAACAAAAACATTCTCCAACACTGAAGAACAAATACATTTCATGGTACGGAATTATGCTTTAGCACTCAATATATGGAAGTGTGACCAGACTAACTGCCTAAGAATGCACAACCTTCCATAGGAGCCGATATTTCCAGCGAGTGCGTGTCAGAGTCCTTCAGTGTCGGCACACTTTATGGTGGTCTCCACTCCTTCAATAAATAACAGGTCAGCAGAGAATCACTAGGCAGTGCCCAATGTAAAATCAGAACTCTAAATATCACTAATGTAGGATGGCAGCAGTACAGTAACTCGCTCAAGTTTGTGTCCCCATGGAGACTCCAGAGACCTGCGGACTTCTGGTTCTGGCTGTGCGACAGAACTTATGGGAAAGTTGGGACAAGCAGTGTGCACATAATCTCACACAGAGCACACAACTAATATGATAGATTTAAACAACAACAAAAGAAAGTAAATGAAAAAAAGATGGAAACGGTCCACACATACAGGCTCCTCTTCAGAGCAGCTCGCTCAAATGCAGACACATATACTCATCCATTTTTGCATCCAGGTAAAAAAGATAATGCTGGTCAGTTTTAAAATTCGTTTTTAATCGTCTTCCTCCCTCCCAGCAGCATTTTCAGTTTTGCCTTTCACATGCATTATTTACAGTTGTCAATGTCGGTCAATACTGTACACATCGAACAATATACATTAGTTATACATTAGACACCTGCTGCTTTTGGAGAACATGTTTACATGCATACACGGACACGGACGCACACACCACACACAAATACATGCACATGCAATAAAAGCTAATTAAGATACCCAACATCCCCCAGAAGATCAAGACCGAAACAAGCTTGAAATAATTCTCCCAAGTTGTTAACTTCACGTCACTCATGCATTACATTTTTAAAACAGCAACACCAAAAATCTTGTAGAAAACTGAAAATGTTATGTGGCTGATCGAATGAAATAGCAACAGTAACATGAATGACAGATGTTGATACAGAATGGTCATGTCTAAAGTTAATTTGGAGTGAACATGTTATGACATGAACTTATGCAGCTAGTCCTGTGTGTGTGGAATGAGCATTTCTGCTGACAGATCAGTCAAAAAAAGAAAGATTGTTATTTAACAAACTCAGAAACTAGGGTGTCTTTTTAGAAAAAAAGGGGGCATTTTACCAAATTATCCATTTTCATAAATACTGAACTGTGCCAGTTACATACAGCCAACAGAGTTCAAGCTGACTGTGAGCTATTGTTATAGTTCTTAACATCATCTGGGAAAGGAAAACATCCACTTACAAACCACCATCTGTTCTAACTACTCTCTGAATTATTGAGGTGCTGGAAATGCATGCATGCAGAGCACACACAACCCACACACACACACACACACACACACACACACACACACACCACACACACTTCTATATCTAGACAACCATCTATTTCAAAGATGACATAAAAATGATTAAGGATTTCAGTGTAGTGTGAAATCTGCTTGGGTCACAGGCTTTTACAAAAACGTAAAACATTTTTGAAAATGGAAAATCACTGGAGGTAGAAAATGTAGTCAGATGCATCTATCATGTCGGTGGCCAACATAAGTATATGTACACAAAGAAAAGTATATGTACATAAAAGCAGAAATGATTAGTAGGTGGGAAAACAAATGCAAAGCACAACAAACGGTTTTCATATGTGAACATTAACACAGCAAACGCAACTATCGGTCAACAAATTCAGTCACAATGGTCCCAAAGTCAAAATGGACAGGAAGACATGGATGTTTCTTTCTTTTTTGTTTCACATATGTTCAATGCAAGGAAGTAAGCATACTGGGATAGGGCAGGTGTCGTGGGAAGGACAGATAGGGAGGCTGCACAGGAAGGAAGATAGGATGGGGAGCATGGATATCACAAGACTAACATGGATCAGTAAATGATTGAAACTTCTACAATTTAAGTAATCATTAACAAAATGTGGTACTTTTAAGTATTGCTATCATTATTTGCATCGAGAAACTCATCTCAAAGGTAAAAGATTCTACTGTAAACCTGTTTGACAAGAAGTATCAGCAACTTTTTTATAGAGTGTTTAAAGCATCTTCCTTTGCCACATGGTGATAGGCATACAATTTTGGTGCAAACCGATCATAAGACAAAGGAATATTTTCTTAAAATTAAATGAAGACTTTTTTTTTTTGTTGTTTCACGAACTTCCTTAAAATTATAAAACATCATGGAAAGAAAAACAAACTTAAGGAAAAAAAAATCAGAGTTAATCCACGGTAAGACTTAGTTCTAAAAGTCTGAAACATGCAAAAGGGTTTGCTAAGAAAAAGGTTTGAAAATAAAACAGAAGTGTTTAAATTTAAACAAGCAAAGAAATTCTGGAAAACACATCTTAAAATTCTTAAAGAGATTAAAAAGAAAGAAAGAAGAAAAATTACATCACAGAAATCCGTGCATGATCTTGAAATGTTAAATGAAAAAACAAAAACAACAATGCTAGATCCCAAACCTGAATCACATGATGTAATAGAACAATGAAAGCAGTCTTGTGTCCAGAAATGCATACAACAGTGACAGATGTCTAGTTAACTCCTATTATGATCATACGAAGTTTTAGCCTGAGCAGTGCAAGACGAATACAGTTAGCATCAAGTCATGAGATTCATGGAAAATGTAAGTCGCATTTTAGAGCATCAAGACAAAGTCCTTTTATGTTACCAGTGCACAGGCATCCATGGCACGCGTGTGGTGAAGCAAGTTTGTTAGATTTAGGTTTAAAGTCCACACGCAATAACAATTCCAGATGATGAAAAGGGAGCGGTGTGCATGTGTGTGTATGTTGTCTAACACTGCAGTTAAGTATTTAGCTCTACACTGAAATGAAACCACCAGAAACTGAAAGATCAGTAACAAAAAATGGCAATTTTGATGTTGGACGCCGGTAGGACTCAACTCCAAATGATGTCTGCCTGCAAACTTTGTGCTGATGATTTAAGTCCCTACCATGCATAGTATACACACGGTAGCTAGTATGAAATACAAGTTATGGGATAGAGGGAAAAAGAATTTTGGCGAAGTTTTTGAATTGCTCACAATTTTTTTTTCTCCTAACAACACTTTTTTTCTGCATAAACGTAAAATGACTATTATCTAAGGAAAAAAATAGTAACTTTGTAATTGGAAAAAAAAATCTGCTACGTTTTCTATTGACAGATTACAGAACTTGCGAGCACAAAAATGTGTAACAAGATTTGGGAGGCAATCCTTCCATTTTGTTCAATATTTTAGCTACAGTTCTCTCCCCTGTACAATTGGGCCTTTCTCCAGGACGGTGAAAAGGCAGGTACTCATGGTTCAAACGCTTTATGAGCTTGTACACATACACTGAAACCCCAAAGTACATTGATCAATCCACAGAATATCCTCTAATTTGTAGTTTGCAAACTGGATTAAACCATTTTAGTTTTTAATAGAGGCAGGGGCTACTTTGTAACGCATGTTGGGCCACATCATTCGCACAAAATTCTGATTCTAGGGACAGGGATGGCGATGAGATTCAGTTCTGTTTAACTCATGTTGCTTATAGCTCAGCTGACCACAAAGATCATAGCAGGGCTGTCGCCCTGTTGGTGTCTGCTTTCAATATCAATTGCATACAAACACACACATGCGGCATTAAAATGGATTTTCTAAAGATAAGCCATGAGATGACGAGAGAGAGAAATTGATGAGGACAGTATACGAGTCTACAACTGGTTCTACATCAGTTGATACTGAAAAAAAAAAATTAAATGTATAAGGTGCTAATATGTGCACAGTTACTCTGTATAAACGCACAAAGCCAATCGGGCAATCCTGTTAGAAACCAGAATCATCGGTTCACAAGGAAATGGAGCAAATTAAGCAGGGGGAAAGAAAATGGAAATTTGATACTGGATCCATATCAATTGTGTACAGAACAAAATTACCTTCTTTTTTTTTAACAGTCCTAGATCTAATTCTAGGCTTTTTTTCCCTTTTACGCAAAAAGAAGAAAAAAAAAAGGAAACCCATTGAATGAAGCCTGCTGTGAAAAAAAAAAAAGGAACATGTTGGAGTCCATGAAAATAGAATGAGATATAAGCTATCAATACAGATTGTATGCCCAGAACTCAAATGTAAAAGGTGTTGGCAAGAAACACTAGCATGGACAAATTTTCTTTCTCTTCTTGCTCTTTCTGCAATCACACACAAACACACATGCATGAAAACACACAAGCCCCCAACTCCTCCTCCTCTTACCCACTTACATGCATTTTCAAATAACAGCACAACAGATTATCAAAAAATGCCACAATAGACTATCTGTTGTAGGGATTATCAAAAATACTACAACAGACTATCGGTAGTAGGGCTAGTTTAGTCAATTGCTGCTCTACTGTTATGCACCCAGAAATCAGAATGTTTGATAAGATAATGTTGCTTATAGCCCAGCCGAGCGCAAAGGGCCACATCAGGGCTGCAGAATGTTTGAAGAAAGGCTGAAGTATAATATGTTGAAGTACATGAATGCTTTTGGTCATCATGTAAGTGTCACGCTCGGTAACGAGGTAAATTTTTTTTATAAAAGCTCAAGCCTTGGTGAGTACATGTCGAAGTAGCCTGCAACAGAGAATTCATACAGACTGTCACTGTGGAAATGGTGGTGTTCCCTAGATGAGCATGCTTGTCATGCATGTACCGCGACCAAACTACTACCGTCGTCAGTAAGGGGTTTGAAGTGGTTTCCTGCTTACGTCATCATTGAAGTGGTTTCCTGCTTACGTCATCATTGAAGTGGTTTCCTGCTTACGTCATCATTGAAGTGGTTTCCTGCTGGATCAGAACAGGCACCACTGAACATCACCACAGTGACTTGGCAGCAGTGCAGTTCCTCCATTGGTGAGCTGCCTCTTGAGTGCATGGCTGCAATAGGACAGTAAAGGGTGTAACTGGAGAGGGGCTGGGGTGAGAAATGTGTGTATGCGGGAAGGGGTAATACCACTGGAGCGGGACATGAGACGGAATTTAAAAAAAAAGAATCTTTTTTCCCATAATATTCCTTTCATTATCTCAACATATTCACTGTTGAATCCTTCACCTTTTTAAAAAAGTTTCAATGCCTTTAAAATGGGTCAGGAAATTTGAGCAACACTCTCAGAAACGCATCCATTAAGTGGATGAAACTCGACTGTGTGTTCCAGTCTTCCCAACTGTGTCCGCAGCAACTCAACTCTGGGTAGGAGCCGGTCGGGCAGAAAAACCCCACATGACTTCTGATGGGATTCGAACCCACGACCTCCCAGCCGGGAGTCCGCGACGCTAACCACTTCGCCACGGCGGCTGGTGAATTTTGATTTTTAATTGGTTATATTATTTCGCCCCTCTTTTTTTTAAAGTCAGTTTACAGCTGTAGTCCGCAGTGGACCCATGATCTGACCTATTTAATGCATCTGAATAACAAAGTTTAAGTTATCTATTACATTATAAAATGTCGGATCAGCAGGTACAGGCTATCATTCATTTGAAGGTTCTTATCGGATATGTCTCTCAATTAAAAACTAAAGTGTATTCTTCCTTCTTCTAAAATGTGTAGTCTATGACCATTCCTGAGGGAGACAGTGGTCGGGAGTTATCTCTTGGATACAGATCCAAGAAGTTCAAGATTAAGAATATGAGTAACTGAACTGGCAACAATCCCTCTATCCTACTGCACATGATTGAGAACAGAAGCTATGGAAGTTACGATTGCCCAAGCGTCGGTCACGACAATTTCACCAAACATTTTGTGCAAAGACTGAATTAACTGCCATTTGGGTGACCCCAGTCACACCTTTTTGGTCTACAATATTCAGGGCACCCATTTCTTGGCTAACTGACAGATTTCAGGGAAATGTACAGAGAATCTTGGGGTGGGGGGGTGGGGGGAGGACACAGAAGGAAAACAGTGGTAATGGACTCTGTGGAGCACTGGTTTTGTTTTTGATATGCTAGCAGACGACACCTACATCATGAAATCTTGTATAGACTTCTTCACAAAAGCGGGCAGTCACCATTATTATGTCTACCTGGTGGAAGCGATAACATGGTGCACCAGTGAGATGGCCACAGAAGTGAAAGTGACCGACAAGAGCTGTGCGAATAAATGGTCCCAGATGTAGTCAGACCAAACAGTAGAAGGTACACCACTCCATGCTCAGATTTGCCACAGATCACATCATTAGCAAAATTAACGGTTTTTTTCGTTGTTGTTTTTTTTCCCCCAGGCAGAGGAGCATACCCACTTGACTCCAAGAATGTCAGGGATTTTTGTTTTCCTTGGAGGGATCTCTGTATTGATATTCAACAAGTCTGCATGTTTGGCCGTTCAGGTCATGAAACAGTGCACGGGGTTCACATGACTTTTGGATTATTTCATGACGATGCGAATCAAAGGGGTGAAGATGGGACACTGTTGATACAAGCACTTCTAATTACTAATACGTACAATTCTAAATAGAAAACGTAGAGGATGACCATGTCCTCCACATGAAAACAACTTCATGCCAAAAATAGATCCACCAAAACAATCATAAAAAAGAAAAGGAATTTCAATACTAAGAGTGTCTAAATAAATGCCTTGTTCCCACTTGGTGTGAAACTATGCCATACTACCAGGATCTCTCTCATCCCCCCTCCCCTCCCCCCCCCCCCCCCCCCAAAAAAAAAAAAAAATTGGGTTAGCAGGGACAGCAGGGAGCTAACCTTACCTCAGGTCCAAACCAAGCTTGTCAGAGTGATCACCCTTGTCAGAGTGATCACCCTGATCGAGTTCACAACATCGTGCCAGGATAGAACTAGCTTAGTTTTTCCTCGTTTTTCCAACTAAGCGGTGAGGTGGGAGGGCGTCCTAGTATCTGGACAGGTAAGCATTTAGTAAACTACCTTCAGTAGCAAAATTTCCTATTTCTCATACTTAATACCTGTCCAAACAGATGCCTGACTATCGAAAAGGGGCCCTGCTCTCCCCAAAAGGCTCAATAACCAGCAAGAGAATTAAAAACAAAGCACTGACAGAATCAGGAAAAGGAGGAAGACCCAAAAACATATAAACACAAACACTTTTCCGCGCATAAACAAATAATATCCAAATGGGGACTGAAATCACGGTCAAGTAATAGCAGGTTAGGCATATTACTTACTGAATGCTTTGGTTTAATGATGACTGATTCACTCTGGATAGGCCACACCCCCACACCCCCAAGACAATCAAGAGCCCCTATAGTTTTGGTAATGTCTCATAATTAATTTTCTGCGTAAAGTAGTTTGTGACTTCTAGCTGCTGCCCAGCAGATGTCCAGGACCACAACATTTCGCCAGAGGGTGCAACTCAGCAGCGTCGAAGATCCAGCAGACTGGCCATGCTGTATAAAATACTCAATGACCAAGTCCGACTTCGACAAAGCCAAGATTCAACCTGCCCCTGTCAGACAGCGTAGGGGAAATCAACACAAACTCCGCCAGCTGCAGTGCCGCACCGACTATCGTCAGGCCGCCTTCCTCCCCAACACCATCAGGGACTGGAACAATCTGCCGGACGAGGTGGCTGGAGCCACCACTCTTGACACTTTCGTGTCAAGAGTTCACTGATCCCCTCTTCACCCTCCCCTCTCCCCTCCCCCATTAGACCCCCCCCCCTCCCTACCCACCCTACCGATCCTCCTCCCGCTGCGCGGACCCAGTTGTTGTAAATGTGCCAAAATAATCAACTTGATGATTGTGGGCATTATATCAAGAAGAAGAAGACAGTCTACACAACCTGACTTCCACAACCAATAAGGAGCTGTTCGGGGTAAAGTGCCTACGCAGGACGTCCAAAGACAAGACAAACATGCCCGGAAACTAGTTGGGTTTTTTACATGAATGACAGAGGCGTAGTTGAAACGGCGTCTTCAAACAATGACATCTTCACACGAACCCCCTTGCGGAGAAGGGATGGGTGGGTTGGAGTCGAATCAAAATATGAAGGGGTGAGTATCACCACTCAGTAACCAAAAATTACCAATTGCGGTGTTTGCGAGAGCAGACTGAAGCTGAAATACCAGCATCTTCCATTACCATTTTCATCAACACTGCCCCCCAGATCTCCATTTTGACGACTCGAGACACGTTTTCCTGCATTCTCACCGAACGTGTCTTCCTTGCGACGGTTAGAGAGCGTCCAGTCCTCCCTACTATAATCCCCAAAGACCGTCCTTTTGGAACACGAACCACTCTTGGACAAGCGACCACCTAGCAGCTTTCAAAAGTTCGAACGGAAATCTTAAATGAGGCAGTAAACAAGTGGGGTATGTTTTGCTCCCATAAGGAAACCTAACACAGAGTAACTTTATTCAAGACTGGCACAGCCTTTTAAACTTGAATAAAGTCAGACAAATACATAGACGAACAATCTAATAGTGGGGGAAAAACAAGCGCAGGCCAACAACTGAACTGTCTTCATGGTAATGACCTGGCAAAGATTTGGACTTGAGGGGAGGGGAGAGGGGAGTTTGAAGATGGAGAAACTGGAACATGAAAAAAAAAAAATGTTACAGATATGAAAACTCTTCACTAGCTGCATAAGGGAACCATCGCAATCCCTTTGAAGGCAGATATATTTGTATTGCCTGCTCTGAGGCCTTTCGGAGCAGGCAATACAAATATATCTGCCTTCAAAAGGGATTGCAATGGTCGATTGCACTGGTCGATCTCCACTGGCCCCGGAACCGAATAAGAACGGGCATAGCAGGGACAGGCGGCTGACTCTTTCGCCAACACCTTGGGGACCGACATAGGAATTAACATGCACATGGTCAGAACACCATATTGACTATCGCTGGACCAATTTTCACACGAGGGCGGCAAGCCTCGTCCGACCATTACTGGAATATGGCCACTGTGTCTGGCAACCGTTTCACAAAACGCTATGCAGTGACATTGAAGATGTTCAGAGGCGAGCAACAAAACTCCTAAGTTCACTGAAAGAGAAGCCTTACCCTGAGAGACTGAGACTGTTGGGGCTACCAAGTTTGGAACACCGGAGGCTGAGAGGGGACATGATAGAGGTATTTAAATACCTCCACGGTCACTACGATGCACAGAGGCCAGCATTCAAGTAGTGACCTCAGAGGCAACACCATGAAGCTCCAGAAAAAACGCGTTCGCCTTGATGTCAGAGGGAACTACTTTTCAATCAGAGTGGTGACACAGTGGAACAGTCTCCCAGACTCGGTGGTCTTGGCACCATCTGTCAGTGCCTTCAAGAGCCGTCTGGGTAAGCATTGGAGGGACCTACCTGGTCTGCACAACCTGTCTTGCCAGACCAACTGATTTGGTTCACCGCGCTCGCCACGCATGCAACCAAGTTAGTGACAGTTTAGTTTTTAGAACGCGAACAGGCCTCAGGAGAGGCCTAAATCGTCGATCCAGTCAAGTCAAGTCAAGTCAGGTCAAGTCAAGCGCGAACGGAGAACAAATCGTACAAGTGACGCAGGTTTCACGGGCGAATCGTCAATAGTGCTATTCGACAGGCAGAGCAAATACAGAGGGCCATCAAAGAAGCAGGTTTCGATGCCGAGGCCAAGACAAACGACGACGTCGACGACTGTGGTTGAAATGAAGACGCAATACGACGCAACTTTTGAGAATTTTGCCGCCGAGAAGCGAAAGAATGAAAAGCCTCCGCTTCAAAAGGGAAAGCAGACTCGAACAGTCGCTTGCGGGTATCTGTATTGAATCGAGATCGAAGTCTTAAGAATCAGAGCGCCGGATGAGACATGTTGCTCCACCGACAAAAAGGAGGAAACCAGGCTAGTTATATCAAGGTGCAGTGATCATTCTGGCTGGCTTAGTTGAGAACGGATGCGAGATTACCTCCCTGCTCCCCCGGCATTTTAGTGGGTGGGTGGAGGTCGGGGGGGGGGGGGGGGGGGGGGGGGGGGGGAGACCAGATAATGTGGCGTCGTTTCATGCCAAGTGGGAATAAGGCATTTGTTGGAATAGGTATGAGGAAAAGAACAAAACCCACTGTTCTTGTGGTTGGAGTTTCAGCCCGATGAAGTTCAATAATTTGTAGCAATAGCAGCGATCAGTTGTGGGGTTTTTTGTGTGTGCTAAGAGATAGTTCCTTTACTGGGATTCTTGGAAATGTACTTTGACTTTGACTTTGACGATACAAGATTCAGGTCCTTTCATAGGACCATGTTCAGGTTCTCAACTAAACTGATTGGCCTGGGTGGTTTGAGGATGGTGCCAATCAGATCACCTACTGAACAATTAAACTAGGCATTCTGGGTCGTAGACTGAAGGTAGTGCTGCCCAGTGCTTGTCCAGTCTTCTCTTGAAGGCGTCTACCGATGGCGCTGTTACCACATCATCCGGGAGGCTATTCCAGAGGTTCACAACTCTGCAAAGTAGTTGCCCCGTACGTTGAGACGATGCCTTGGTTTCAGAAGTTTCTGGGAGTTGCCTCTGGTGGATGTCAGTTCATTCGTGGCGACAGGGACGTCAGGGCGTGACACCTTGTAGAAGCCATGCAGGTACTTATAGACTTCAATTACGTCTCCCCGCTTTCTCCTGTGTTCCAGACATGGAAGCTTCAGCCGACGTAGCCTTTCAGAGGGCCCAACATTTTGGTCGCCCTCCTCTGGACGTTTTCCACTTCAGCGCAAAGGCCTTTTGATTTTCTCGTCTGGTCCCTGGCTCAATCCGACACACAGTGACCGTACAATCCAAGAAGTCCG
>CM031606.1:33621125-33636125 GCA_018398815.1 Conus ventricosus
TTTTGTTCAATATTTTAGCTACAGTTCTCTCCCCTGTACAATTGGACCTTTCTCCAGGACGGTGAAAAGGCAGGTACTCATGGTTCAAACGCTTTATGAGCTTGTACACATACACTGAGAACCCCAAAGTACATTGATCAATCCACAGAATATCCTCTAATTTGTAGTTTGCAAACTGGATTAAACCATTTTAGTTTTTAATAGAGGCAGGGGCTACTTTGTAACGCATGTTGGGCCACATCATTCGCACAAAATTCTGATTCTAGGGACAGGGATGGCGATGAGATTCAGTTCTGTTTAACTCATGTTGCTTATAGCCCAGCTGACCACAAAGGATCATAGCAGGGCTGTCGCCCTGTTGGTGTCTGCTTTCAATATCAATTGCATACAAACACACACATGCGGCATTAAAATGGATTTTCTAAAGATAAGCCATGAGATGACGAGAGAGAGAAATTGATGAGGACAGTATACGAGTCTACAACTGGTTCTACATCAGTTGATACTGAAAAAAAAAAATTAAATGTATAAGGTGCTAATATGTGCACAGTTACTCTGTATAAACGCACAAAGCCAATCGGGCAATCCTGTTAGAAACCAGAATCATCGGTTCACAAGGAAATGGAGCAAATTAAGCAGGGGAAAGAAAATGGAAATTTGATACTGGATCCATATCAATTGTGTACAGAACAAAATTACCTTCTTTTTTTTTAACAGTCCTAGATCTAATTCTAGGCTTTTTTTCCCTTTTACGCAAAAAAGAAGAAAAAAAAAAGGGAAACCCATTGAATGAAGCCTGCTGTGAAAAAAAAAAAAGGAACATGTTGGAGTCCATGAAAATAGAATGAGATATAAGCTATCAATACAGATTGTATGCCCAGAACTCAAAATGTAAAAGGTGTTGGCAAGAAACACTAGCATGGACAAATTTTCTTTCTCTCTTCTTGCCTTTCTGCAATCACACACAAACACACATGCATGAAAACACACAAGCCCCCAACTCCTCCTCCTCTTACCCACTTACATGCATTTTCAAATAACAGCACAACAGATTATCAAAAAATGCCACAATAGACTATCTGTTGTAGGGATTATCAAAAAATACTACAACAGACTATCGGTAGTAGGGCTAGTTTTAGTCAATTGCTGCTCTACTGTTATGCACCCAGAAATCAGAATGTTTGATAAGATAATGTTGCTTATAGCCCAGCCGAGCGCAAAGGGCCACATCAGGGCTGCAGAATGTTTGAAGAAAGGCTGAAGTATAATATGTTGAAGTACATGAATGCTTTGGTCATCATGTAAGTGTCACGCTCGGTAACGAGGTAAATTTTTTTTATAAAAGCTCAAGCCTTGGTGAGTTCATGTCGAAGTAGCCTGCAACAGAGAATTCATACAGACTGTCACTGTGGAAATGGTGGTGTTCCCTAGATGAGCATGCTTGTCATGCATGTACCGCGACCAAACTACTACCGTCGTCAGTAAGGGGTTTGAAGTGGTTTCCTGCTTACGTCATCATTGAAGTGGTTTCCTGCTTACGTCATCATTGAAGTGGTTTCCTGCTTACGTCATCATTGAAGTGGTTTCCTGCTGGATCAGAACAGGCACCACTGAACATCACAGTGACTTGGCAGCAGTGCAGTTCCTCCATTGGTGAGCTGCCTCTTGAGTGCAGTGGCTGCAATAGGACAATAAAGGGTGTAACTGGAGAGGGGCTGGGGTGAGAAATGTGTGTATGCGGGAAGGGGTAATACCACTGGAGCGGGACATGAGACGGAATTTAAAAAAAAAGAATCTTTTTTCCCATAATATTCCTTTCATTATCTCAACATATTCACTGTTGAATCCTTCACCTTTTTAAAAAAGTTTCAATGCCTTTAAAATGGGACTTGCCTTCATTCTGTCCTATTGTTTAGGAAAGACATCTGAATTACCTCAAAACAGAGGGAGAATATTACACTTTTTTGCCAGCAGGAAATAACCGCACACAGTTAAATGACCAAGCTCATAGCTTGCACAGTTTCCCTTGGATTGAAGCTTGCGCATGCGTTTATTGAAAAAAAAAAAAACACACACACACACACAAAGAAAAAAAGTCCTGCTGAAGGTATAACTTCAGTTTCTTGGCAGGGTGGTCAAGTTTCAATTTCAACGCCCTGCCATTTAGTTAATCAAACAGTTTTCTCTAATTCTGGCCTTGTTTCACAAAATGGATCAGCTCGCAGTCTACCATCAACCAAACAATAGGGAGCTCGTTCGGGGTCAATTTGAGGATTCGTGTTCCATCTGATACAATGTCTCTTCCTGCTCATGCTGTGATTGATAAATTTCAACATTCTGCTTCTTGTAGAAGCACTATTTGAAAACAACTTTCCAATATGTAATGTTGAAACGTGTAGTTCAGGTTTTTTTTTCTTATATACCGGTACTCTCAGAGCAACATCTTCCAGAGTCCATACATTAGAAAAAATGTTTGACTTTAAAGTAGGCTTTCACCAATACGAATAGCTTAGTTTCAGCATCTTCAATTTCAAAGTGCAAACGACTGGCCACTATGGCAAAGCGAGTCACTTCTTGTGGATCACCTGTACGGGGCTGGTGTTTCTTTCTCTCCGTAATGTTCAGCTTTTATACACCCCCTTCATTGTCATTTATTATTTTCCTATTTGCAATGCTGTTTTTTGGCTAGCAAATTCTTGCATGCAATTGACTTAAAGGAAGCGTTTGAAACGTTTACCTTTTTGGAAGGAAAATGAACAGACTATCCAGTTATGACAATTTTATGTTTATTGCACTTATTAATGGTCAGCTAACTGGCCGTTTGGGTCCTTAAGTATATGCACTTTCTGGCAAGCACTGAGGCGTTTTCGTGAACGTTTGTATACGTAACAGGCAGCCCAGTGATTATCATTTTGTAGTCTGGATAATATAACCACTTATTCAGAAAAAAAGGCTACATGCTCTTTCTCTTAAACTTTTAACTAGTAGATTTCATTAGAAAAAATATCGGAGATTATACAGTCTAATATAGACTTTGATATTTTTTTTTTTTTTTTTTGCTGTCCCACTCTCTGGGCCACCTCAGAGGCAGTGCACCCACGCCGCTCATTCCGATACCCCGTCCACAGCCACAGCCCGGTCGGCCCCGCCGCAGCCCCGGCACCGGCAATCCACAGGAAGCAGTCAATGTCGAGTCGTCAAGAGGCAACCCACCGAGGAGACACTGCACTGCTGCCGAGTCACTTCGGTGGTGTTCAGTGGCGCCTGTTCTGATCTAACATACGCAGGACACCACCTACTAAGCCCCCGACTGACGACAATAATTGCTTAGTCGCGGAGCCGGCGTGAGTGAGCTCTCCCTCCGGAGGGCGCCACCACGTCCGTCCAACGACAGCCCCCATGGACTCGCCGATACCGGTGACCTCGACGGAAGCAAACCAAGACCACAGACGTGGAGAGGACATCGAAATTGAGGTCACCATGAGAGCAGGGCATGAAGGGCCACAGAATTTGAGACATTTTTTTTTTAATGCTGATCGATGATAATGAGGATGATTAAGATGATGCTACGGATTTCCGTTTCGGTCTGAGACTACATGACTACGCTTCCTTTCATAATATATCCCGGCGTCAACCAGGCCCGAGAGATACAGGCACCTGCAGTGTTGGTCAGGAAATTTGAGCAACACTCTCAGAAACGCATCCATTAAGTGGATGAAACTCGACTGTGTGGTTCCAGTCTTCCCAACTGTGTCCGCAGCAACTCAACTCTGGGTAGGAGCCGGTCGGGGCAGAAAAACCCCACATGACTTCTGATGGGATTCGAACCCACGACCTCCCAGCCGGGAGTCCGCGACGCTAACCACTTCGCCACGGCGGCTGGTGAATTTTGATTTTTAATTGGTTATATTATTTCGCCCCTCTTTTTTTTAAAGTCAGTTTACAGCTGTAGTCCCGCAGCTGGACCCATGATCTGACCTATTTAATGCATCTGAATAACAAAGTTTAAGTTATCTATTACATTATAAAATGTCGGATCAGCAGGTACAGGCTATCATTCATTTGAAGGTTCTTATCGGATATGTCTCTCAATTAAAAACTAAAGTGTATTCTTCCTTCTTCTAAAATGTATAGTCTATGACCATTCCTGAGGGAGACAGTGGTCGGGAGTTATCTCTTGGATACAGATCCAAGAAGTTCAAGATTAAGAATATGAGTAACTGAACTGGCAACAATCCCTCTATCCTACTGCACATGATTGAGAACAGAAGCTATGGAAGTTACGATTGCCCAAGCGTCGGTCACGACAATTTCACCAAACATTTTGTGCAAAGACTGAATTAACTGCCATTTGGGTGACCCCAGTCACACCTTTTTGGTCTACAATATTCAGGGCACCCATTTCTTGGCTAACTGACAGATTTCAGGGAAATGTACAGAGAATCTTGGGGTGGGGGGGGGGGTGGGGGGAGGACACAGAAGGAAAACAGTGGTAATGGACTCTGTGGAGCACTGGTTTTGTTTTTGATATGCTAGCAGACGACACCTACATCATGAAATCTTGTATAGACTTCTTCACAAAAGCGGGCAGTCACCATTATTATGTCTACCTGGTGGAAGCGATAACATGGTGCACCAGTGAGATGCCACAGAAGTGAAAGTGACCGACAAGAGCTGTGCGAATAAATGGTCCCAGATGTAGTCAGACCAAACAGTAGAAGGTACACCACTCCATGCTCAGATTTGCCACAGATCACATCATTAGCAAAATTAACGGGTTTTTTCGTTGTTGTTTTTTTTCCCCCAGGCAGAGGAGCATACCCACTTGACTCCAAGAATGTCAGGGATTTTTGTTTTCCTTGGAGGGATCTCTGTGTATTGATATTCAACAAGTCTGCATGTTTGGCCGTTCAGGTCATGAAACAGTGCACGGGGTTCACATGACTTTTGGATTATTTCATGACGATGCGAATCAAAGGGGTGAAGTTGGGACACTGTTGATACAAGCACTTCTAATTACTAATACGTACAATTCTAAATAGAAAACGTAGAGGATGACCATGTCCTCCACATGAAAACAACTTCATGCCAAAAATAGATCCACCAAAACAAATCATAAAAAAGAAAAGGAATTTCAATACTAAGAGTGTCTAAATAAATGCCTTGTTCCCACTTGGTGTGAAACTATGCCATACTACCAGGATCTCTCTCATCCCCCCCTCCCCCCCCCCCCAAAAACAAAAAAAAAAAAAAATTGGGTTAGCAGGGACAGCAGGGAGCTAACCTTACCTCAGGTCCAAACCAAGCTTGTCAGAGTGATCACCCTTGTCAGAGTGATCACCCTGATCGAGTTCACAACATGTGCCAGGATAGAACTAGCTTAGTTTTTCCTCGTTTTTCCAACTAAGCGGTGAGGTGGGAGGGCGTCCTAGTATCTGGACAGGTAAGCATTTAGTAAACTACCTTCAGTAGCAAAATTCCTATTTCTCATACTTAATACCTGTCCAAACAGATGCCTGACTATCGAAAAAGGGGGCCCTGCTCTCCCCAAAAGGCTCAATAACCAGCAAGAGAATTAAAAACAAAGCACTGACAGAATCAGGAAAAGGAGGAAGACCCAAAACATATAAACACAAACACTTTCCGCGCATAAACAAATAATATCCAAATGGGGACTGAAATCACGGTCAAGTAATAGCAGGTTAGGCATATTACTTACTGAATGCTTTGGTTTAATGATGACTGATTCACTCTGGATAGGCCCACACCCCCACACCCCCAAGACAATCAAGAGCCCCTATAGTTTTGGTAATGTCTCATAATTAATTTCTGCGTAAAGTAGTTTGTGACTTCTAGCTGCTGCCCAGCAGATGTCCAGGACCACAACATTTCGCCAGAGGGTGCAACTCCAGCAGCGTCGAAGATCCAGCAGACTGGCCATGCTGTATAAAATACTCAATGACCAAGTCGACTTCGACAAAGCCAAGATTCAACCTGCCCCTGTCAGACAGCGTAGGGGAAATCAACACAAACTCCGCCAGCTGCAGTGCCGCACCGACTATCGTCAGGCCGCCTTCCTCCCCAACACCATCAGGGACTGGAACAATCTGCCGGACGAGGTGGCTGGAGCCACCACTCTTGACACTTTCGTGTCAAGAGTTCACTGATCCCCTCTTCACCCTCCCCTCTCCCCTCCCCCATTAGACCCCCCCCCCCCCTCCCCTACCCACCCTCCGATCCTCCTCCCGCTGCGCGGACCCAGTTGTTGTAAATGTGCCAAAATAATCAACTTGATGATTGTGGGCATTATATCAAGAAGAAGAAGACAGTCTACACAACCTGACTTCCACAACCAATAAGGAGCGTGCCAATTCCTGGGGTAAAAAAGTAGCCTACACAATGACGTCCAAACATAAGATCAAACTACCAGGAAAAACAGAAATGGGTAGTTTTTTTACATGAATGACAGAGGCGTAGTTGAAACGGCGTCTTCAAACAATGACATCTTCACACGAACCCCCTTGCGGGAGAAGGGAGGGGTGGGTTGGAGTCGAATCAAAATATAAAGGGGTGAGTATCACCACTCAGTAACCAAAAATTACCAATTGCGGTGTTTGCGAGAGCAGACTGAAGCTGAAATACCAGCATCTTCCATTACCATTTTCATCAACACTGCCCCCCAGATCTCCATTTTGACGACTCGAGACACGTTTTCCTGCATTCTCACCGAACGTGTCTTCCTTGCGACGGTTAGAGAGCGTCCAGTCCTCCCTACTATAATCCCCAAAGACCGTCCTTTTGGAACACGAACCACTCTTGGACAAGCGACCACCTAGCAGCTTTCAAAAGTTCGAACGGAAATCTTAAATGAGGCAGTAAACAAGTGGGGTATGTTTTGCTCCCATAAGGAAACCTAACACAGAGTAACTTTTATTCAAGACTGGCACAGCCTTTTAAACTTGAATAAAGTCAGACAAATACATAGACGAACAATCTAATAGTGGGGGAAAAACAAGCGCAGGCCAACAACTGAACTGTCTTCATGGTAATGACCTGGCAAAGATTTGGACTTGAGGGAGGGGAGAGGGGAGTTTGAAGATGGAGAAACTGGGAACATGAAAAAAAAAAAAAATGTTACAGATATGAAAACTCTTCACTAGCTGCATAAGGGAACCATCGCAATCCCTTTTGAAGGCAGATATATTTGTATTGCCTGCTCTGAGGCCTTTCGGAGCAGGCAATACAAATATATCTGCCTTCAAAAGGGATTGCAATGGTCGATTGCACTGGTCGATCTCCACTGGCCCCGGAACCGAATAAGAACGGGCATAGCAGGGACAGGCGGCTGACTCTTTCGCCAACACCTTGGGGACCGACATAGGAATTAACATGCACATGGTCAGAACACCATATTGACTATCGCTGGACCAATTTTCACACGAGGGCGGCAAGCCTCGTCCGACCATTACTGGAATATGGCCACTGTGTCTGGCAACCGTTTCACAAAACGCTATGCAGTGACATTGAAGATGTTCAGAGGCGAGCAACAAAACTCCTAAGTTCACTGAAAGAGAAGCCTTACCCTGAGAGACTGAGACTGTTGGGGCTACCAAGTTTGGAACACCGGAGGCTGAGAGGGGACATGATAGAGGTATTTAAATACCTCCACGGTCACTACGATGCACAGAGGCCAGCATTCATACTAAGTAGTGACCTCAGAGGCAACACCATGAAGCTCCAGAAAAAACGCGTTCGCCTTGATGTCAGAGGGAACTACTTTTCAATCAGAGTGGTGACACAGTGGAACAGTCTCCCAGACTCGGTGGTCTTGGCACCATCTGTCAGTGCCTTCAAGAGCCGTCTGGGTAAGCATTGGAGGGACCTACCTGGTCTGCACAACCTGTCTTGCCAGACCAACTGATTTGGTTCACCCGCGCTCGCCACGCATGCAACCAAGTTAGTGACAGTTTAGTTTTTAGAACGCGAACAGGCCTCAGGAGAGGCCTAAATCGTCGATCCAGTCAAGTCAAGTCAAGTCAGGTCAAGTCAAGCGCGAACGGAGAACAAATCGTACAAGTGACGCAGGTTTCACGGGCGAATCGTCAATAGTGCTATTCGACAGGCAGAGCAAATACAGAGGGCCATCAAAGAAGCAGGTTTCGATGCCGAGGCCAAGACAAACGACGACGTCGACGACTGTGGTTGAAATGAAGACGCAATACGACGCAACTTTTGAGAATTTTGCCGCCGAGAAGCGAAAGAATGAAAAGCCTCCGCTTCAAAAGGGAAAGCAGACTCGAACAGTCGCTTGCGGGTATCTGTATTGAATCGAGATCGAAGTCTTAAGAATCAGAGCGCCGGATGAGACATGTTGCTCCACCGACAAAAAGGAGGAAACCAGGCTAGTTATATCAAGGTGCAGTGATCATTCTGGCTGGCTTAGTTGAGAACGGATGCGAGATTACCTCCCTGCTCCCCCGGCATTTTAGTGGGTGGGTGGAGGTCGGGGGGGGGGGGGGGGGGGGGGGGGGGGGGAGACCAGATAATGTGGCGTCGTTTCATGCCAAGTGGGAATAAGGCATTTGTTGGAATAGGTATGAGGAAAAGAACAAAACCCACTGTTCTTGTGGTTGGAGTTTCAGCCCGATGAAGTTCCAATAATTTGTAGCAATAGCAGCGATCAGTTGTGGGTTTTTTTGTGTGTGCTAAGAGATAGTTCCTTTACTGGGATTCTTGGAAATGTACTTTGACTTTGACTTTGACGATACAAGATTCAGGTCCTTTCATAGGACCATGTTCAGGTTCTCAACTAAACTGATTGGCCTGGGTGGTTTGAGGATGGTGCCAATCAGATCACCTACTGAACAATTAAACTAGGCATTCTGGGTCGTAACTGAAGGTAGTGCTGCCCAGTGCTTGTCCAGTCTTCTCTTGAAGGCGTCTACCGATGGCGCTGTTACCACATCATCCGGGAGGCTATTCCAGAGGTTCACAACTCTGCAAAGTAGTTGCCCCGTACGTTGAGACGATGCCTTGGTTTCAGAAGTTTCTGGGAGTTGCCTCTGGTGGATTCAGTTCATTCGTGGCGACAGGGACGTCAGGGCGTGACACCTTGTAGAAGCCATGCAGGTACTTATAGACTTCAATTACGTCTCCCCGCTTTCTCCTGTGTTCCAGACATGGAAGCTTCAGCCGACGTTAGCCTTTCAGAGGGCCCAACATTTTGGTCGCCCTCCTCTGGACGTTTTCCACTTCAGCGCAAAGGCCTTTTTGATTTTTCTCGTCTGGCTTCCACACACAGTGACCGTACTCCAGAAGTGGCCTGACTAATCCCTTGAACAGCTGGACAAAAGTTACTGGTGTTAGGTAGTCGAATGTCCTGCGAATGACTCCAACAATGCGGTTTGCCTTTGATGTTGCCTGTGCCACTCTAAGTAAGCATCCAAGAAATATGTATGTGTGTATATTCATTTGATCTTTTGTTCACACAGAAATGCGACCTATGCCCCTGAAAGTTTACGATGTAGGAAGAAGCTCTAGGGAGAGCTTGACAATAGGTCTTCAGAGAAGAAACCGCCATCAGACAAGTGCTTCGGTCCTGAGCTCCTTAAATAGGGGTGGGGGGGGGGGGGGGGGGGCCATTACCCAGATCATGGCTCCCAGATGCCCTTCTACTGCCAACTTTTTTTTTCTTCTTTTTTTGTTGTTGCGCTGCCTGGATTAGAACCCGCCACTTTCGTGGATTGTACTCTAAGTAAGCATCCAATAAATATGTTTGAGTGAATATATATTTGATCTTTTGTTCATACAGAAATGCGATCTATGCCCCTGAAAGTTTACTATGGGCGTTACTTTTTTTTTTAAGCAGTAAGGGGAGTTGTCAACAGGCATACATCTGTTGAACACCAATCTCCAGTTCACAACTGCATCAAACTGTTGACGGAAAAGTGTAAAACGACCCTTTCCTCTCTTTCAATACATTTCAGATTATCCAAATGTGTTCACACATTTTTCAGAAAGCGTAAAAAGAATACTCCAAGCCAATTTTGACAGGCTTGTTTACAGAAAGAGACAAGAGAATCCAGCTCTGTTGAAAAAATCTCTTTTTATTGTACTCTCTCTCTCTCTCTCTCTCTCTCTCTCTCTTCTCTCTCTCTCCTCTCTCCTCTCTCACACACACACACACACACACACACACACACACACACACACAACACACACACACACACAGCACACCAATATGGATTTTGAATTGGTAATGTGTACATGTAGGATGTAAACATGACATTTCAGATGGGAAAGTAGCAAGTTATAAATGTTGAGAATCTAACATTAAAATAACGTGCCTCAGAAGTAAACATAGCATGTGATGCACCTGAAAGTCTTTACTGAAGCAGGGTGGAGTAATAGAGAAGAATCAACAAGACACTGGACATGGTTAATGATGACGTATGATTGCCATAGCTGCCAATCACCAGGAATCATACTTCGAGATCCAGGGGAGAAAGGAGGCAGTTTGGCTTGAAACTTAAACCATGTAACTCTCTACTGCTTCCACTGATCAACAGCGCTTGAAAAGGGCATGCGCGTCTTCCCCGACATATAACTGCTTACTCTCGCAGACCACTACTTGGCTTCATTCGGCAATATCTTATCAGCATCTACCAAACATGACCCTCTTCCTCTCAATCCTACATTTTAAAACACAATTTTAAGATCCTGGATTTTTTTTCCACCAAAGTGGGATTTCGGGAATATTTTTTTTAAAAAGAAAAATTCCTGAAAACTTTGAGAGGTTGGCAGCAGATAATAGTGATGTTCAAAATGCGAGATGATTGCAGATACAGCTGTTTTTGATCAATCACTTTTGCAGCTGTTTTTGATCAATCACTTTTGTCATATAGGCATCCACATTCGATCATCAGAGGATGTAGTCCTTTTTCAGGAGAATAAAAATAATGTTAGGAGATAATGGTTGAAGATAATTCCTACATCACACTGCTCATTTTCACTGGTCCAGTTTGTAGGAGTGAAGCGAAAACCAGGGACAGAGTGTTTAGGAGAAGAGAAAGGATGAGATATAATCATTCATAACACAGCAAATAATAGAATATATACTTCCTTAAAAGACATTAATTCTTTTTTCCTGGCATATTTTTTTCTTTTCATATTACCAGCAGTTGTTATAAAAAGTATCTGTAATAACATCTGTGCTTTTATACACAACCAATGTTCGTTGCAACATGCGATCTGATTTTCCTCATGATGTGAGGGCGGGAAGCATATTCGTTCAGGAGCAAAAGCCACCTCTGCGAGAGCATATCCCTTTGTGTCCTTTTCCATTTCCTCAGCTCCTAGTGTCTCCTTTCCATCACCCCACACCTCTATATTTCTCCCTCCCCTTCCTCCGTACCCTTACCCTCGCCTCTCAACAGCAGAAATTAGTCAGACGTTAAGGTTTCTCTGTAAAGCTCAACTTTTAAGTGGTCCATTTCGGACCATTCTCAATATCAATTATTCTTCGTCTTTGACTCAAAGCTCTTTCACGGGGAAAGGAAAACAAAAAACAAATATTTCTACCTCTACATCTTCCTCCTTACTTTCAGGCAGATTACTTTCCCTCTAGAGTTCTGCAGATTTTATAAAAAATAACACTTACGGAGATATCCCTACAGATTTGAAGATAACCAGAAGACGGAGCCGTGTTGACGTCCATTTTCAACTTTTCTCATAGGACTTGACAGAAATAGTTTGATAACAATGAGTCACAATCAGAGGAAAATATACACTGTCGCAGGTTAACAGTGTACAGCTTAAAGCCCTGTTGATTCAATTTTAAAGGAAACCAAGAAGAAGAATCAAAGAAAATACACTTGGACCAAACGCACTGGCAACCTCATTCATAATTTATATACAACGAAACATGCATTCAACAGTAGGGAAATAAAATCAGCATATGAAAAAACCAGCATTCAACCACAATTCAAAATTAGACTAAGACACTATCCCTCCAGATTGGACAGGCTAGCTTTGACTTGTTCCTTCTGTCCTTCACCTTGCCCATTGCACATCACATCACCATCCAACAGTTCACACGCCCAGATATCAAAAGACCGTTCAGCTTGGAGTCACATTTTGTTCTCGTCACACCACTTCTTTTAACTTCACTTCATTCTTCTCGTATTTGGTGTGCATGTTCTCTAGCGTTTTGTGTAAAGTGTGGAAGAACGGGCGAGAGGCGGGACGGCGGTGCCAGCACTGTTTCATGAGGTCATACACCTGCTGGGGTGTCCTGTCCGGCTGTGCCAGCACCTTGCCCTCTTTGATGTAGTGCACTACCTCGTCGTGAGTCAGCCCGTAGTAGGGCTGCAGAGCAAAAGCGAAGATCTCCCACAGAACCACCCCGAAGGACCAGACGTCCGACTGTGTGGAGAACTTGTTGTACAGGATGGCCTCCAGAGGCATCCAACGGATGGGAATGGCGTCGTGCTCGCTGCCACGATAGTAGTCTACACTGTGAACGCTCCTGGCTAAACCAAAGTCTGAGATTTTCACCACCAGGTCGTGGCCGACCAGACAGTTGCGGGTGGCCAGATCACGATGCACGTAACCTCTCTGGGCCAGGTAGGCCATGCCTCCAGCCACCTGCTGAGCGATGTACAGCTGCTCAGTGGTGCTCAGTCTGGCCGGGGACTCCTCTAATCCCCCCTCCTCTCCCACTGTCTCTTCATCCTCCACCTCCACACGCAGTCCATCCTCAAGGTCCACGATGTGGTTCCGAGAGCGGGGAGCGCGCACACTGAAATGTTCTGGACTGCACAGCCTGAGGAATTCGTTGAGGTCTCCTTTGCTCATGAACTCGAACAAGAGACACATGGGTTTGCCCACGGCACACACCCCTAGCAAACGCACAATGTTGGGGTGATCAAAGTCTGCCATGAGAGACGCTTCACGCTCAAAGTCTAGCTGCAGATCCTCTGAAGCGTCTTCTTTCAGCATTTTGACAGCTATCAGTGCTGATTCCCCAGCTTTTATCCTCCCACAGCCAGAATTGGATCCCGGCACCTTGGCTTTGAACACGCGGCCAAAGGCACCTTGACCTATATCACGAAGAAACACGATGTCATTTCTGGGGAATTCGTACCCTTCGAGTTTGGGGTTCAGCTTCCCTGATTTAACCTGGTGGTAGGCTGCATTGTCTGGTAACTGTGCAATGGCTGCGTCCACATCGTCTTTGGCGGCAGCCTTGTAGCCCAGATGACCTCCACGACGGCGACGGAAGAGGCTGACCATGAGAGCGATGAACAGGCCAAGGACGACGATTCCAAAAGCTGAAACAACTGATATAATGATGATGGCGACGAGTGTAAATTTGGGGGATTCTTCTGGCTGGCTGGATCCAGATTGTGTGCTGTTGTCCGTGCCTGAAAGAAGACAGCAGGTTGTACTATTATCAGAGACATTATTGCTTCTGCAAGAAAAAAAAAGTGTAAACTGTATTATACTGACATCAACTGACATCATTTGAATGAAAGAAAGAAAAGCTTCTATTGCACAGTGTGTTGTACAGATAATAAGTGTCAACAGCTATCAAGTCCACTAATAAAAAAAAAAAAAGATTTCATTTGAATTAAAAAAAAAGAAATTATAAAGTAGTGTGCACTATGAAGGAGATGAAATTCAGTCATTCATCTTCATGGTAAGTCCCTCACAAGGAAGGTACAAGTTGTAATTGAGCCACTGGATGTGATGGTAATTTTGACCGGAGGATTTTTCTAGCTTGCAAACCCTGGATCGTAACTTTGCAGGTCTTGGATATTAACTGCTAAGAGAAACACCAACCACGCAAAACGCAGTTCTCCGAGAAACTATCCTTTGGATCTATCTGAATCCAACTAAAGGTAGAAAACAGCTATCTACCCTCTCTTGCCTTGGAGAAATACCCCCTACCTGCATCCCCCTGCCCCTCCCCCCAAAAGTTTATCTAAACATTTCTTCCAAATATCCTTTCCTCCCACATTTCATATGCTCATATAGTGTGTGTGTGTGTGTGTGTGTGTGTGTGTGGTGTGTGTGTGTGTGTGTGTGTGTGTTTTGTCTGTAATTTTCTGTTAAAAGTAAACGAAGTAGTTCTCAACTTTACGAAAACTATCGGGTTTTGTTAATTGTTGGAAACACATCACTGTTGTCTCCTCACAGAACTGTCCTGGCCCACCATGTGAGCGTCACCACAAACCTAGAATTTAGACCCCAGAAAACAGACTCTAAAGCTGCTAGCCTCATGAGCCTGGCCAGAAGCAGTGGATATCCACGTGAAATTCTCTCGACTAGATGAGAGACTGAGAAAGATAAGACTTTACCATCAGCAGTGTATAAAAAATCTAGATACAGACTGAGAATATAAAAGATAGATATCAAACAAGAGGTGATTCTTTGTTGGTACTGGAATTACAAAGGCAAAAAAAAAATGGCAGTACTCACCACACTTGGGAATGTCGCAGAACTCCCAGCGTTTTTCCAGCACAACAGTGTAGCACCATGGCCTGTCTTCCTCAGAGCCCGGATTGCGGCAGAAGTTCTCTGCCCCTACCAACTCGGGGAATACCAAGGGAGATCGCTCATGCTGCTGAGGGTAGTTGTCTGTCCATGCCTGGCACGTCAGACCAGAGCTCGTCACGTTGACTGTCCCATTGTACCACTGGCCCGTGCCCACGTAACACTCGTCTGTGCAAAAGGCATGCCAGGTGATGTGAATAATGTCCACGTTCACCCTTACAGCAAGGGTACTAGGGTCCACCTAGGTTCTAGCTAGCTCCAGCTTGGACAAGCTGAATCTAGCCAGAACCTAGGTGGGCCTAGGTGGGTCCTAGACCCTTGCTGTCTGGGCAGCTAGTTTTCCCAGATAATCAGATTTTCTATACTTTCAAGAAATCCTGTTTGCACTGTGTGTGTGTGTCTGTGTGTGTGTGTGTGTGTGTGTGTGGTGTGTGTGTGTGTGTG
>CM031606.1:33641125-33671125 GCA_018398815.1 Conus ventricosus
ACAGGGGCAGTAGACTATGAGGGAAAACGCACTTCACAGGAGTCTCAGCTGGAATGAAATATGGCAGATGGCACCTCTTAGGACATGACCTCCTGTCGTCGGATTCAAATCCGATGAGCGGACGGGTAAGGAAATAAGATGACCTTGAGTCCCGCTCTGTCAGGCAAACAAACGGCGGCATGTGTCCTTCCTGAGTTCATGCAAAGCAGCGGTAAGCTGGAGAAGATACACATGGAGACACAACATTTAGGTGATCTTACAAGTGGTTAGCAAAGTTTGCTTAACGTTGTGGATGACTGGGAGTGCAAAGGAGACCTTCCAGAGATCATTGCAAAGAGCGGCACGGGACCGAATACTTCACTCAGTTTCATCAAATCAAAGGATTAGGATTGAACCCATAGTTATGTACAATATGAAAGCAGAATAGCGCAAGATCACATCTGTAAGGCTGAGACGTATGCAACAACAGTTATGTGCAATATGAAAGCAGAATGGAGCAAGCTCAATCTGTAAGGCTGAGAAGTATGCAACCCACAGTTACGTGCCAAGATGAAAGCGGAATTGCGCAAGCTCACCTCTGTAAGTGAGAAGTAACCACTCTTGCAGCAGTTTAAGAAAAACAGACTTCAAGCCGAAGTTCCTCGCCACACAGATTGAGCTAGATTTTTGTATAGGCTAGAGCTTATCGAAACACCTGGCGTATATCCTGGTGAGAAGAGGACCGGATACCTAACGGCTACGACAGGAAGCATCTGAATAAAAGTTCATTCAAATGGATCTGTTGAGATGGATAACAGAAGCGTTTTTCTTAAGGTCTTAGCTTAAATTTTCCAGTTAGATCAATAGTCTGTTAGCGTGTGGGTATAGACATCGAGTCTGATACAAGCTAACTCCTGTGACGCACACTCATCTAGAAAGGAAGGATCAGGTTCAATCCCGGACAGCGCATGAGAAAAAAGAAACATAACTGTACAGCAAGCAGAAGGGCATGGAGGGAGCGATCACCTGGATGAGGACCTAGGCCCCATTGAATGAAGGGAATTCAACCGAAGCACTTGCTGATATCTGAGGAGGGTTTCTCTTTCCCTCTGACGACCACTACTGTCAAGCTCTCACTAGAGTTTCTTCCCCCTCACCTCTCTCTCTATATATTATATATATATATATGAGTGCTCGTTCATATGCGTGCGTGCGAGCGTGCATGCGTTCTTGCGTGCTTGCATTGCATGCATGCGGGCATATGAGTGTGTGTATGTGTGTGTTCGTTGTGTGTGTGCGTGCGCCAGCGCGCAGTGTTTGTGTGTGAGGGTTTTTTTCTCTGAAGATCTGCATCAAAGCTCTCCCTCGATTTTCTTTCTGCTTGTTACAACGCGCGGGCGCGCGCCCATACACCTCCACGCTCACACACACAAACACACTCGGTGTATGTGTGTGCGTCGCGGAGCTCGCGCGTGTGCGTGCGTGCGTGCATTGCGCGCGCGGTGTGTATGTGTGTTGTGGTGTGTGTGTTCCTTGCCCTTCTAAAAACAACATACCTGTAACCACTATCATGATCGTTTTATACACCCGGAGAAACGTCAAGCTGAGCTGAACTCCGCCCCTCGCCTTTCTTGGTTCTACACATGCAATGGATATCGTTTCCAGTATGGGAAATGACAAATGCGTCTGTTTGAAGTGCCATGGGTTGGGGCAACAAAGGGAGTGAGGGGGGGGTGGGGGGGGAAAGGGAGGTGAAAGGGTAGGGAGGAGGAATGGAGTCTAGTTGTGAGGAAACACAAGTCGAAAAATAAGTTTGTTGGTGTGTGTTTAGGAAACGGAAGTTGGCTCAGATTTGGAAGGACGAAAAGATACAGGTGGATGGAGAAAAGTGTGGACGGTGTGAACGACCGGGACGCGTAGGGAGGGTTCGAGATGTGAGGGAAAATGGAGAGGGTGAATGGTGGGAGGACAGGAGAGGTGGCGTGGTGGAGGAGGCCCTGAAGACAGATTGGGGGCGGGGTGTGCAGAGATTAGGAATGTGAACCGAAAATTACAAAAGATGCGGTGGTGCCAGTTTGACAGTTATCTATGTGAATGCCACCCGAAATACTTCGTGTAGTTCTCGTTTACGACCGAGTTTAGCTGTGTCTTAATAAAAATCAACAGATGACGTTTGCATGGGAATGTCACAAAACAGCCGAGGTCAAGTTTTAAGTAGTGTTTGGACGGAAGTGAGTTGCGGAAAGGTTTTCCTCAAAGTGACCATCCATATTAGACTTAACGAGGACTCGTGTTTAATAGAAAAGAGGGCTGGGAGTGAGGGTGAGGGGGGGAAGTGAGTGTTGCATTGGCGTTAACAATGCATCACTAGGTTCACCATATCTTTTTAAGTGGAAGTGGAGCTTTGTCACTCCGTTGTTAGTCAGTGCAAGGGGAGGGATGTATGTACACACACACACACAACACACACACACACACACACACACACACACAACACACACCACAAACACACACACACGCCACGCACGCACGCACCCACAACACACACCACACACACACCACACACACCACACACACGCACACTCACATTCACTGTCACTATTCAATCCCGCCCCGACCCACATCTCCTCTGTGGACTCTTCTTTTATATCTCCTACCTCTACTTCCTTATGTCCATTCTTAACATCATTCCTATTCATTATACAAGCTCAGAATTGCATCTGTTCAAAATCAAATTCGTGTCAAAACTTCCTGTTGAACCAAACGCTCGAAGCATGCGTTAAAACACATCAGTGATCGTCTATGTAGAGGACAGACTCACTCAACTCCACTACACCCTCACGTACCTATACAACAGCAATTCAATTGTTGTTCTAATACGACATGATGTAAACATGTAATTATAGCGAATACAAATAGGTAACAACACAGGTTATGAGCAGAGGACTATCAGAGCCAGCGTGCGCGCGCGCACGCGCGCGCGCGCACACACACACAAACACAACACACAACACACACACACCCACAACACACACACACACGGGGCTCACGCACGTTGCATCAACAACAAACAATAACCACCACAAACGCTGAAACAATGCAGTTTACGACGTAAACCAAACCAATTAATAATCTTGTGACCCATAAAAAAAATTTTTTAAAAACATTGATTCCTGCTGATTCCCCAGACTAACGACATTTTCCTGACAATTTTCCTGGATACGACTGCCTCCACAGGCGCCCAATTAAATGCCCGGAGATCATTCAACCAACCCAAGTACTCGACCAAAGTGCAGAGAAAGAGGGGAAAAGTGAGGGTGATGTGTGAGTGGTGATGCGATTGATGAGAGTTACGAATTCAATTTTACACACTTATTCAAAGCGCTTTTTTTTTCTTTTTTTTTTCGTTCCCTTACACTCTATTCTCCATAAACACATAACGGCAAGCATACGCGAGGTACCGAGAGTAAGGTCTGCCCCCTGTTTCCTATTACCTCAAATCATTGACCTACATAACACCAACGCCTCCACACTACACTCCTCTCTCTCCACCCCTTCTCCCCATCTGTTTCAATCGACCTGGTTGCTCAGTACAAAAATCCACCTCACCACCCATATTAGTACACCCTTTCCTCCCGTGAGTACCCCCGTTGCGAAATTAATACCAGCAGATTTAATGAGGAACTGACTGTACGCGATGCCTAAAAGGTTGCCGTTGAGTGGAGAAGCCGATATCTTTTCAACGTCGTGAGTGACTTGCGTAACGGTGAAAACGGGCGTTTAGGACTCCACCCCTCTTCAAACTTTATGCCCTGGCGTACAAATTATTGTAACGGAAAATAACAACTACCATATCATACCCGCCTTCTTCTAATATGAAAAATCAAGCATAAAAGTGAATCGACGATCTTTTTTTTTTCTGGACTGTGTTGTTTGTATTGTCCTTACGTCTTTTTCCTTATAAGGGGACCACACACACACACCACACACACACCACCACGCACGCACGCACGCACGCACGCACGCACGCACGCACACACGCACGCACACACACATATAACAAAACACACACACACACAACACACACACGCTCCTGCACACACATACACACGCAGATCACGCACCACCCACACCTATGTAATACGTGATGAGCAAGTCTTGTAGTTACTCGCTCACTGATAAATGCAATCAAACTCATGGAGGGACAGCGAGTGGACAAACGAGGGACAATGGCAACCACAAGATATTGACCCCCCCCCTTCCATTCCCCTCTCTATCGTCCATCAAACAGCCAGTAAACATCGATTTAGCGTTAAAAAGCTTGGAACTTAAGAAATTGATTATCTCCTTTTTTTTCTCAAAATTCATTATTCTTACTTAAATTTCATTCGGTGTGCACAATTCCGGGAGAACCGGTTGAGGGTGACAGAAAAAATCCCACACACTTTAGCGAACCCGTCGTGTGAACTTGGGCATGAATGACAGAAAGAAAACGAACATGTAAGCCTTTTTTTCAATCAGTCTATGGACACGGTGATGCAAAAATGATGGAGTGTTTTGAAACAAAGGGACAAACCAAGGTTATCCTGACCTCAATCGGCAGTCAGAAAGGGGCAAGGGAAATAGACAGCCTTACACACCTCGGTTCAAACATACATTTATCATCATTTTACCTACTCATCTACAAATGATGCATATCGGATTCAGATTTTCGTAAAAAGACAGACAGAGAGGAATGGCATAGTTACCCTTTTTACCTTACTACCTCCTCCCCTAACCAGATACAAACTAAACAAACAATCCAAACACACACACACACACCACACTCACAACCACACACAACACACACACACACACACACAACTCCGCATCTTTGTTATTTCCCAGTACAGGATTGGCAACACAAGCATAAACGGCTCCTCATCTCCGGTAAAACGGCGGTGGCATAGTTTATAGCGACCCCCTCACCTCCCTCTCTCTTACAACACAAAACACTTCACTTCATCGGCATCAGCTGCCTACAACCTGCAAATGGGTATGGGACTCAACGCAGCCAGACTCCGTACAACAGCATTCAGGGAAGACACTCTCCCCCCTTCCACCCTTTCTTTGCCACTCATCCCTTCTCTTCTACAATCATCATTCATCGTTCATCTACCTTCGAATGACAGCAAGCAGGTAATCAGATTCTGTAGTCAGAAAAGACGCAGAGACCAGAACCATGGCCACACACGCCGTTCCACAGAATACATCATCCACAAATCCATCGGCCCGACTTGACTAGGCCATAAAGCAATCCATACTCGAGACTCTTCCACTTCCCTTTTTCTCCTTACTCCGTTCTCACCACCTCTCCTAACACAATACAATAATAGCCACCCTCATGAGGGACTGGATTCAAATGGTTAGGTCATTTACCTGCGGAGATTACGGCTGTGAGTTCGAACAACGTGGGGGTACGATAATTTCTAGACCTTGGAAAAACCCTATCTATCTCCACCCGACCTCTCTCCCACCAAGCTGTGCATGGGTATCTGATTCGGGTCAGCGAAAGGTTAAACAGTGGGAGGAGTCATGGACTTGTAGGATTGCAAAATTGTGTTTACTTAACCTCGTGCAAATGAGGACAGCATAACAACCAAAACGTAAGCGGCTGTCAGAAAAAAAAAAAGGTATAACGGACTTCAAAATTTATGACCGCAAACCTCCTGCAAACGACGACATGCTCAACGGACCAAACACGTAAAGCGACAGTCAGAGAAAAGGTAGTGTATAGCGGTTCAACTCACCCTGCAGACGGGGACAGGCCTTTGACGTAAACGGACTCGGGTGAAGCGGGCAGTCGGGAAATAGTAGTGGCACAGCAGCTTTCCAGGGCGGGTTTCAGGCAGTACTGGTCCTCCTGACCCTCCATGGTGAGTGAAGATGCCCGTGACCTTCATCTCCTCCTGCAGCTCCTGCACGACACTCTCGTGCTCGCTCTCGAACGTTTTGGCCGTCGCCGCCCTGCTGCCGTTGGGGTGTCGCTGCCGTCGTCGCTGGCGAAGGCGGCACAGGGGAAAGAGGGGCGCGGTGAAGTTGTGGTAGACCATCTGGCCGGCCAGTGGGTTCGCGACAGATGAGACGTTGTATGGCTGGCACACCCCTCGCCATCTGAGTGGACAGAAGAGGTAGGGAAATTGGGGTATTTTCATTGTGGCACTACGTAATGGTTGCTATAGCAGCAGTAACAGCAAACAGATGGTTTTGTTTTGTTTTTTATCGTCCTGTGAGTACATTGCATAACAACAGAATGCATTGGTTGTTAAACATTCAAATCTTAAATAAATGTTAGCGAACCGCCCAGAGAACGTGGACAAACGAGTCACAAGACAAAACACAACGCGTTTCGACCTCTTAGGTCTTCGTCAGGTGATATAGCCTATAAACGAATAAAACAACGAAAATTCACTTAGCTTTGATCGCTTCAGATCGCTTAGGGTTCAGCGCAAGGAAGAAGGCGTTGGTTCTCATTCAACGCCTTCTTCCTTGCGCTGAACCCTAAGCGATCTGAAGCGATCAAAGCTAAGTGAATTTTCGTTGTTTTATTCGTTTATATATCACCTGACGAAGACCTAAGAGGTCGAAACGCGTTGTGTTTTGTCTTGTGACTCGTTTGTCCACGTTCTCTGGGCGGTTCGCTAACATTTATTTAAGATTTGTTTAGATTTCCACCTGTAGTCGTCTCGCTTTGCAACTAAACATTCAAGTTCTTCAAAACCAAATGTGTCGTACATTATTCATACCTACCTCTAAAATTTTGGAAATGTGAACGAAATTTGTTCCCGTTTTAACTCTAGAGGAAGTGACTTCTAAATGTGAGCAGCTCCCGTTATTGTGTCTGTGATTCCTATGATTTTCTATTCGTCTGTTTGTTTGTCTGTCTGTCTGTCTGTCTCTCTCCCTCTCTCACACACAGAGACACACACAGACACAAACACAAATACATACACACACACTGAGTCACAATGCTACACACATGTGCACATACCCTATCGCACACATACACACCACAGACAGAGTGAGTCAGAGGAGAGAGAGAGAGAGAGAGAGAGAGAGAGAGAGAGAGAGAGAGAGAGAGAGGAGAGAGAGAGAGAAGAGAGAGAGAGAGGAGGGGGAGCTCTGTGAACAAAGCGTAGTTTTCAGTCCTGTTAATGTGCGTGCTTGCCTGTCATCAAGATACCAGCTGGGCCGATTTCATCCAGTTTTGTTTTGGCTTATGTTTTATTTTTTGTTTGTGGTGTCAATGTCTACGTAACATGCGATTGCAGTTGGAGCCCTCCAACAACAACACTGGGTAAACGTACAGTTAATCTCTCCCTTCGTCAGAACTGTGCATAATTCAGACCTGATGATGTAAATTCAGGCCAAAATTGTAGTTTAACACCCCTTCCCCCCTCCTCTCCCACTTCTTTTTAAACAACGGTTTTCATTGTTCAGTCACTCTTATTTTCATCCCCATCCACATGGAACGCTTTGTCTTAGAAGAAAAGTTTTCAAACATTGTGATAACCTGTTTTCAACATTTGATTTCTTTTCTTTTCTTTCTTCCTTCAGTTCTTTCTCCGATTAAAAAAAACTGTTTTCTTTTTTGTTTTTGTTTGTTTCGTCTATTCAGCAGCATGCTTCTGTACGAAACTGCCGTGATGTAGCTCTGTTGACTTCAGCAGAATGTTTCTGTACGAAACTGCCGCGATGTAGCTCTGTTTACTTCAGCAGAATGTTTCTGTACGAAACTGCCGTGATGTAGCTCTGTTGACTTCAGCAGAATGTTTCTGTACGAAACTGCCGTGATGTAGCTCTGTTGACTTCAGCAGAATGTTTCTGTACGAAACTGCCGTGATGTAGCTCTGTTGACTTCAGCAGAATGTTTCTGTACGAAACTACCGTGATGTAGCTCTGTTGACTTCAGCAGAATGTTTCTGTACGAAACTGCCGTGATGTAGCTCTGTTGACTTCAGCAGAATGTTTCTGTACGAAACTGCCGTGATGTAGCTCTGTTGACTTCCAAGTTACACCCTCTTCTTCTGACCTTCTCAAGCTTCATGTCTAGGGGAAAAAAAAGAAAAGAAAGACAAGAAACAGAATGAAAAATGCTAGACTGCGACAGTCACTAGATGGTTCGGTCTATGTGGAGCGGAAGGTCATCGACCACACACTCGAGATGATTGAATAATATAAAGGATAGCGTAGTTAGGACAATGAAATAAAATCATACACATTTTAGTTGTAGATTAACGCACGTGAGCTACCACGGACCTTACGGCTGGGATATAAATTGACTGAACCGTGAAAATCGGCATATAAATACGAATCCCAAATGTCTATGAACAGACCAGTACTATGTATTATTTCTTCATGTCTCTGAGGATGCTGCCAAATTACTCACCGAGCAGGCTTATTTATTACATGCATTTCAAGTTCCCTCTACTGCTGCAGGCACAGGATTTTTGTTACAATTATCTCAATATTCAACGTACGACTGTATGTTTACATCGCCCCCTTCATAAGAGAGCTATGGCCTTTTATAGAGAATGAAGCGTCAGAGTCTTCGTGACCTTTGAGCTAACTTCCCCAGCCTTATCGTTGACAAGAGTACGTGTGACACAGAGTACGTCAGCTGGCGACGTTGAAGGCTTTTCCTTCATGAGGTTTGAATAGTCTACTCCAGCAGTACTTGGCTTTTCCTTCATAAGGATTGAATAGTCTGCCCCAGCAGTACATTTAACGGAATACGTGTGGCAGCACCTTTATGCTTATACAGGTTTGTCTTAATGAAGTTTGAACGGACCTTCCCAAGAGTAACGTTGACAGAGTACGTGTGACAGCGCCTAATGCTCATGTCTTCATGAAGTTTGAACGCACCTCCTGAACTGTATCGCTGAGAGTGTACTTATGATAATGTCTCAATGTTCAAGTCTTCATGAGTTTGAAAACACCTCCCCAACAGTACCGCTGAGAGAATGCATGTGGCAGAGTATATGTGACATTGCCTTCATAATCATGACTTCATAGAAGTTTAAACGCATCTTCCGAATGGTATTGTTGACAGAGTACGTGTGACAGTGTATCGATGCTCATGTGTTCACGAGGTTTGATTGCTCTCCCCAAAGCGCTGTTGTCAGAGTTCGTGTGGCAGTGCCTTAACACTATTACATATTCTGAGAATATTACATGTTTTGTTTTCATGAGATTTGGACGCACCTCCCCGACAGTACCATTGCCAGAGTGCGTGTGGCGATACCTTAAAATTATCATACATATATTTGTTTCCTTGGGGTTTGAACGCATCTCCCCAAGAGTACTGTTGTCAGAGTGCTTGTGACAGGGCCTTTGACAGTACCTCCCCAGCAGTACCGTTTGCAGCCGACTTAGAGAGACAGACATACATTCATGCTTTGTTTCCACTGCACTTTTTTATATTGGCGGAAAATGAGTGGCACAAACTGGTAACAATCTATGCTGACACAAACGCTTTGCAGATGTCACATTCCCCCCCCCCTCTCTCTCTCTCTCCCCTTTCACCATCTCCTTCACCCCCATATCTTTCTTCCTCAGTCTCTCTGTATCTCTGTCCCTTTCTCTACCTCAAAATGTCACTATTTCAATCTCCCACCCACCCACTCTCTCTTTCCCCTCCCCCATCCCTCTGTTTCCCCTCACATCCCTCCTTCTTACAGCCTCTGACCCTTTCAGACTGCCAACAGGAGTTGGTTCAAACGACCTATTCCATCCGGGCACCAGGCGACCACAGGAAACAGCATTAATAGAATTAACATCTACAGGTGACGGGGGGAGCTGAAACGTCGTGTAAAATGTAACGACTGGCATGCTTCACACACTGCATGCGACATGTGCTGAGCATGTGTTGTTCCCACATCACAAGCACAGTCATGTATGTAAGTCGTTCATATCATTAACGCGCGTGAGCGCGCATGCGCACGCACACACACACATACACACGAATGCGCGCGTCGCCCGAACATCTACTGTCTGCGCATGTATAAATCATAGGAAAAGTCATACAAGTGAGTCATCACACACACACACACACACACCACACACACACACACACACACACACACGACACCACACACACACACACACACACACACAAACACACTGATATACACATAAAGTGTGCGCAAGGACGGATCACAGGAACTGTAATACAAGTGGCTTAGATAACAAAAATGCACACAAGCGCGCGCGCGCGCGAACACACACACACACGCACACACACACACATACTGTGTGCACACGCATGCACCAGAGGAAAATTCATAAACTAAAAGTAGTTACATACAGGCCCGCGCGCCTGCGGGCACGCACGCACGCACACACACACACACCACACACACACACACACACCACACACACACACACACCACACACGCACGCACGCACGCACGCACGCACACACACACATTTTAGAATATACCTTACAAACCCACCCTGATAACACTGACCCTTCAACCCACCCTGAAGACACTGACCTTACAACCCACCCTGAAGACACTGACCTTACAACCCACCCTGAAGACACTGACCATACAACCGACCCTGAAAAAACTGACCCTACAACCCACCTGAAGACACTGACCTTACAACCGACCCTGAAGGACACTGACCTTACAACCACCCTGAAGACACTGACCTTACAACCCACCCTGAAGACACTGACCTTACAACCCACCCTGATAACACTGACCTTACAACCCACCCTGAAGACACTGACCTTACAACCCACCCTGAAGACACTGACCTTACAACCCACCCTGATGACACTGACCCTACAACCCACCCTGAAAACACTGACCCTACAACCCACCCTGAAGACACTGACCGTACAACCCACCCTGAAGACACTGACCTTACAACCCACCCTGAAGACACTGACCCTACAACCCACCCTGAAGACACTGACCCTACAACCCACCCTGAAGACACTGACCCTACAACCCACCCTGAAGACACTGACCTTACAACCCACCCTGAAGACACTGACCTTACAACGCACCCTGAAGACACTGACCTTACAACCCACCCTGAATACACTGACCTTACAACCCACCCTGAATACACTGACCTTACAACCCACCCTGAAGACACTGACCTTACAACCCACCTGAAGACATTGACCCTACAACCACCTGAAGACTACCCTACAACCACCCTGAAGACATTAACCCTACAACCCACCCTGAAGACACTGACCTTACAACCCACCCTGAAGACAATGACCTTACAACCCCACCCTAAAAACACTGACCTTACAACCCACCCTGATGACACTGACCTTACAACTCACCCTGAAGACATTGACCCTACAACCCACCCTGAAGACACTGACCTACAACCCACCCTGAAGACACTGACCCTACAACCCACCCTGAAGACACTGACCTACAACCTACCCTGAAGACACTGACCTTACAACCCACCCTGAAAACACTGACCATACAACCCACCCTGATGACACTGACCTACAACCCACCCTGAAGACAATGACCTTACAGCCCACCCTGAAGACACTGACCTTACAACCCACCCTGAAGACACTGACCATACAACCGACCCTGAAGGACACTGACCCTACAACCCACCCTGAAGACATTGACCCTACAACCCACCCTGAAGACATTAACCCTACAACCCACCCTGAAGACATTGACCCTACAACCCACCCTGACTACACTGTCCTTACAACCCACCCTGATGACAACGACCCTACACACCATCCTGTAGACATAGTTCCTACAAATCATTGTGTAGACAGTGACGCTAAAACCACCCATCCTGTCGGCTCTGACCCTACCAAACGGCCCACAAACAATTTTCTCGCTAGAAAAAAACATTAAATGACTTAAAAATCCCCTTGTTAACTGTCCCCAAACCCATCTGGGGCCCCTGTCCCCTCCAATCGCCCTGGGACCCCTTTTCTTCCCCGCAGAAAATGCTTTTGGGACACTGACCACAACCCCTGTCCGCACCTGTACCCACCTACCCTGTAAACCTGTGCCAAAAAATTTTGGTAAATTAATGATTTCCTTTGGTGGGGTTAACTGGCAGAGAGAACCAAAAAACCACCCCCCTACCCCACGCTTACATAGGAAATTTTAAGGGCGCCGGATGTCAAAAACAAACGAGCGCCCTTTCCCCTGTTATAATAACACCCAACCGCCTTCTTTTGACCTTTTTTTGAGGGCAAAGCCGTGCAACAAGGGGATGGAGTTTGGGGTACCCCCCCCCACCCCCATCCCGGGGGGGAAAAGGTTGGCAGGGGGGGGGTAGGGATGGGGCTGGGGTATCGATGGAAAGGACCAACCGCCCACCAAAACCCAAACAGCGGAAACCTTTTTCCCCGTTCCGAAGCAAAAGGTGAGTAGACGGGCGGGAAAAAAAGGGGGCGGGAGACCACACGGAGTGAGGCGGGGTGTGTAAAAGGGGGGGTGGAGCGGACGGGAAGAAAAGGGGGTTGGAAAAGTTGGGGGGGGGTGGCGAAGGAGAACCCACACTTAAAAAGGGTCTTGGAAGTGCATCGATGTACTTGAGTCTGCGGCCTGTTCTGAAGGGGACTCGATCGAAGTGATGTGGAGAGGAAGAAGAGAGAAGAGAGGAGAGGGGAAGGGAGAGAGAGAGAGAAGAAGGGGGGAGAGAGAGGAAGGGTGGGGTGAAGGTCAAGACAGAGCACACCACACACACCCAACAAACACACCACACAAAAGGGTTCTGGGAAGAGAGGAGAGAGAAGAAAAGGGGAGAGAGAGAAAAGGAGGAGGAGGGAGAGAGAAGGGTGGGGTGACGGTCAAGACGAGCCAACACACACCACACACACCACAAAACCACACACAAAACAACAAGTGTCTGGGGAGGAGGAGAGAAGGGGAGAGAGGAGAGAGAGGGAGAGAGGGGGAGAGGAGAAAAGGAGGAGAGAGGGAGAGAGAGAATGAAATGAAACGTTTTGTCATCACAAGTACATGTATTGCAGGGGGTATACATTTTCTAAAAAACATCATCAAAAAAAAGGGAAAAAAGAAAAAAAGGGCTCCAAAATGAAACAATCCAATAACTAAACAAAAGGCTCCTCCCCCAAACACATCAAGGGCGCCCAAAAAGCCCCCAAAACAACGGGGAAAAAATAAATGTGAAAACACCCATGTTTATTTTAACTTTTTTTTTAAACTTTCTGTTATTTTTTTAAAATTTTTTTTGCTTTGTTTTTTTTTAGGCTGCAATTCAATTTTTTTCTTGCCCCTACTAACTGCTTCGGCAAAAAAACTGCCTGGCCTTATATATTCTGTTTATTTTTTTGTAGCGCGCCCAAGTTACGCCCCTTGCAAACGGTGCAAAAAAACTCATATTTCTTCGTATGTCTTTTATCTTTAAACAAAAGAAAAAGTGGAATTCATCCTTCTTTTTTTCTTTGCAAGGGGAAAACCTAACAGCAGTTCGGGTTTTTATTTTCCAAATTTTGGCTTGCGTAAAACCCAAGGTCTGGTACGGAATCGTGCCATTAAACCCCTGTGCCATTTTCGTGAAATTTTTAGTAAATTGTTTTCGGGCTGTAATCACTATTAAACTGAAAAACATGTTTATTTTTCTTTAAATTTCCCATTCGGAATCCCAAACCTGTGATGGGATAGATCAACGTTTTTAAATTCCAGAATAAAAAACTTTTGTGTCCTCGACGCCCTGTTGTTCCAAACCCAAAACCAAAAACCATTTTCAAACAGAAATTTTCTTTATTAAAAAACCCAGTTTGCTTCCCGTTTCGTTTTGATTTAATAACTTGTTATCCCTCCCCTACCCACCTGGATGAGGGGAGTTTACCTGACAAGGCAATACCTGATATTTTTAAATTTTTGACGTATTTTCAGAGGGTACCTCAGCTTCCCCATATACCATTTTTGTTAGAACTGATGGGGATTTTCAAAAAACGCTTTATTGCTGGGTTGTGTTTTTTTTCCAAATGATTCTAAAAAAACCCCCATATTTCGGCACCTAAGTTAGCTTTGGGTTTCCCACTTGGGTATCAAACAGTTTCCCAAAAGAGGGCGGGGGTCAATAAATCTTAATTTACTTGTGTCTCAGTTTAAAATCCCTTTCTGCCTTTTCCCATTTCTAACATCCTTGTCATTTTAGTTTTTTTGTAAAATTAAACCTAGTATTTATGCTATTGGTTCCCAACACTTCAAAATTCCCAAACCCCATTTTTCCCGAGGCTAGAAAACCCCCCTTTCTGAAAGCTTATTTTTCGTTTCTTTTAAAGCTAACTTAAGTCTGTTGTTTCTTTTTAATGCATTTAACGATTCTGTAACCCAACCCCATGCTAAAAAAAGGGATTAATCGCGCAAAAAAAAAAGGGAAAGTTCTGCCCCCAAAGGTATTAACGTATTCCGTTTCCCTTCTTTTTTATTTCACGCGCCGTTCATAATGAAAAAGGAAAACTTAGCGGACTCAATAAACCCCCCTGCTTCACCCCTTTTGGGAAAAGGGAAAAAATCAGAGTATAAGTTTTTGTTTTCCACCAAGTAAATGAACTAAAAATTTCCCTTTTTAATGACCTATACAATTTCCCTTGAACCCCCGATTTTTTTAGTATACCCCATAAAAATTTCTTTTAAAACTGTATCGAAAGCCTTCTTGAAGCAATAAAAGCAAGTCAATTTTTTGTTACTTAAAAAAGTATTTTTGAACGTGGCAATAAGGTAAAATGTGATCCATAGTATAAAATCTTTTCTAAACCCGCTGCTCTTAAATTTTTTTTTTCCCATTGGGCCCCTGCTTAATTTTTATTTAAAAGGAGTATAAACTTTGCTCCCCAACTAGTCAGGCTCCCCCTCAAAAATTGTCGGATATTGGCTCCCTCTTTTGAAATCGGAACAATTATGATTTGGACCACTCCTTTGGAAAAAAAACCCCAAAATTTAAAAAGTTTTTGAAACAAAGTTTCGAGTTATCAAATACGGCAGCTGCATGTTTTGCATTTATCAAAATCTTTCGGCCCCAGCATTTTTCCACTTTTTCAAGTTTTAATGCTTTCTGATTTCCCCCTTTCTTTATATATCGTCAAAGAAAAGGCCTTGAGGGTTCTTGACTTCATTTTCAAAATTAAACAATTTCTCCATCCAGTTATCTATGTTAAAAAGTCATTAAATACCTTAAAATGATGGGGCCATGTTTGTGCCAATGTCTTTAAAAACTGTTTTTTTTTTTATAAGCTTCTTGTTTCCAAATAATTTTTGGTTCTTTGATACTTTTGGGGAACTTTGAAAGCTAATTATAAATTTCTCTTTTTATCCTTTAAGATAGTAATTTTGTTCTCCCTTTACATAGAGTTCTTTTTCTGTTTCCTGTAGGATTCTTTCCCCGCTCTTTGGGAAAAACTTTTAAAAAACGTTTTACTGGTTCTTTGTTTTTTCTTCCTTTTCGAACCCCTGTTTTCTTTTATTTTTTTGGGCTCGTATTTTAATGAGACAACTAGCCCCTGTTTAAAGCCATTGTAAAATGTTCAAAAATTATCAAAATCTTTTTCAACTTTCACAAGATATCAAGGTTCTTGAAAAGTTTTGGGAAATTACTTCATGTAAAATTGTCTTCAAAGCATCCGACCAAAATTCCTCTGTTCTGTCGGGTATTTGATTTTTGATGATTTTTCTCCATCTGGTTTCCCATGTTTCCATGTCAGCGGGAAAAGGGAGGTGCCAAGAAAAAAAGCAAATTTTTACAAACAAAACCAAAAAGGGGAAAAAATTTCTGACAAAATAAAATTCAATGACACTACAGCCCTTTTGGGGGCTACAAAGTAAAATTTACCCTCGTCATCACTATTTCACGAACCATTGACTATTTTAAGTTAAAGAGAAAACCAAATCAAAGTGATTCCCAAAATTATTTTTACTGAATTTTGGAACGACTCTTTGATAAACGTCATAAAAAAAAATAATAATCATATTCCAAAAAAAACCCCAAAAGTAAATTTCTATTTTCCTTTTTGTGTTTTGCGCACCCCGTTCTGGGTTAAAAACACCACACACTTAATAAACTTTTTTCCAAATCGGGATGACAAAAAAAACTGGCTTCCTGGGAAGGATTCCTCTTTCGGTTACTGTTGTATGGGTGAATTGTGGAGGAAAATGCATGCTTAAACATTTCATTTTATCAAACATAACCCCTTTTTCAAAATTTTTTATTAAAATTGAAATCTACATTTATCCGTTCGATGCTTTTTATATTTTTTTTAAATAAGCACTAAAAACACTGGCATGTCCAGGACGACAGTTTTTTTTTTTGGGGAAATGATTTTAGAAAAACCCGGGGAAAAAAATTACCAAGTCAAACTGTGGTCAAAAAGTCTCAAACAGACAAACAAAACAAATTTATTTTGAACTGTAGAAAGGAAAAAACAGGGAATTTTTTTGAACAATTTTTACATTGTAATTAAGAAATGTTTTTTTCCTGTGTGTGGTCGGGGCGTTGTCCTATTTCGGCTGTGTCCCGATCCGGTCCTTTTGGTTTTTAAGGTGTGTTGCATGCCCTTCCCTGTAAAAGTTTTCATTTTGCCCTGCCGCCCCCCCTCGACTCTTACGATGTGTCACCTCCACGTGCAGCCCGGTTTAAACCCTGCCTGCCCTGCTCCCCCCCTGTGGGAACACATGAGGATGCTTCGTTCCGAACAGGCCGCTGATTTGGGTGGGTGAATCCATATCACAGGGGAATCCCCGGAGTTCGATGACATTGGCACGATGGCCCCGTCGGGCCCCCACACACGCCACAACGCTGTTCGCCGCATCCGGCACCCCCGAAGCACCGTATGACCCCGTCGTCGCTCCATCGTTTTTGTCATCGAAGTGCGCGCCCCGCCGCGAGCCGCCGTTCCCGCGTCATAGCCGCATCATTCCCGCCCGTGACCTCTGCGTCTGCGTGGGTCGGGTCGCCCCGGGCCAATCACATCCTCCCCTCACGAAATAGGTGCCTGACCTTCCCGCTTGGGAGTGCAAGAGGCTGCTTTTCGAGTGTAGGTATTGGAAACTATGCCAATGTTTTCTAGGGCCCCCCTGAATGATCTGTCCCCAATGAAAAACAATTTTTCATCCGTTGCGGAATTTTGCGACTCCTTTTTGGTGAGCCCTGTTTTTCTGTCCAACACGGTGCGCTCTGATCAATCGTCTTCAGCCCCCTTCCTTATTTATTTAGTGCTTTTAAACACTGCACTGGACATTTGTGTCATTTTTTTCACGCTCTCGGGGAAAACCGAAAACGAAGGTTTTCACGGGGTGAAAAGATTCTAACCCTCGATTTTTCATTCAAGGGTGACTTGATTTTAGATTTTTCTGTCTCTGAAAAAGATTTGTTTCAATTTTTTTCTGCCCCAAACGCTGACACGACATTTAAACCACCCGAGTCTTGCACGTGCGATGGGGTTTGGGCTTTTTATCTGAAACTTACAGCGCGATGTGTTCGCACCTCTCATCCCCTCTCCTTTGAGTCGTGGGCAGATTCACCCTTTCGGGTTCATCCATTTTCACTTTTTCGTTCCCTTTTGTTTCTGTACTTTTTAACGGGGTTTTGAATTGATTTATCTTTCGCAAGGTTTAGATCGTTCCCTTTTTGTTCTTTAATTTTTTTGATCAGGGGCCCCGGGGTTTTATTAGTTCCATGATGAGAATCGTTTCAAAAGGGCCCCAACATGGCTGCAACACACCTGAGAACACAAAGGGGTTAAAATCCCGCGAGTTTCTGTACTCCTTTGAAGTTTTCCTCGGGACCTGAAAGACTGTTCCTTGGTGAATATGTGAAACACTCACTGCTAAAGTATTCATTGTGTTATCACATAATAGTACTTTCACATTCCTAACCACACTCTGAAACATTGTCACAGAAAGTAAACACACCGACATTGCCAAGAGGAGATCACTGAATGTCACTTCCTTGTCCCTGTCTGTGTCACCGCTCACAAACACTTGTTTTAGCCTAGATTTCTGCGACCGAAAAATAAAACGTCCAATTCTAGCTCGCCAGGTATTCACATCTATCATTTTGATGTTAATTTACTTTCACCCCGATGGAATTTATCAGGATACCACAGTCACAGTGTGCTGAAAGTCACCAAACAGTTTAAATTTCCAATTGTAACAGGGAGCTCAAATTTACCGTGTTGACAAGTCGCCATCTTGCAAACGCCCCCCAGAGAGAGAGAGAGAGAGAGAGAGAGAGAGGGGGGGGGGGGGGGGCAGACAGACAGACAGAGAGGTTACGTTTTTGATCACACTCCTCTTTACTTCACCTAATTGAACAAACGACGCGATGGACCAGACAATGCGGACGTTTATCACCCATAAACGCTTCGCTTCAAACTAATTTCAGGTGAAAATACATTCTTTTACATGTTGTGTGGCGTTGTATACCATTCATGCACAAGACACAAGTAGTGAAGATATGATAAATATATAGGTACCATTAGAAAGCACACGGGTACAGACTGGTGAAAATAAGATTGCCTTTAAAGGCTATAGTTCGAAAAAGGAATCTTTTCCGATAAAATGCTCTTTCTTTAACTCCCTCAGCAAAGCGTGAAACGTCTTCTGACATGTGTGCACAATCTTCGCGCTTTTAAAAACATTTTAAAAAAAAAATTCCGTATCATCGTACTCATTTTGCCCGGAGGAATAATACGGCATGAGAAAGACAAAAGGTGCAGATAGGAGGTGGATGGATGGGTGGTTGTAGGGACCGGAAGTTATGTTTGAAGGGAAGATAACTCATGTATCCATGTATGTGGAGGAAATGAGAACGATGACTGCCACGCTGTCCTGCTAACCAACTTTGTCATTAAAATTCAATGTGATGCCGAGCCGTGTCCGGAGCAGAGACGGTGTCTCTGTCTGTCTGTCTGTCTGTCTCTCTTTCCCTCCCTGTCTCTCTCTCTCTCTCTCTCTCTCTCTCTCTCTCTCTCTCTCTCTCTCGGGAAGGAGGGGGTGAGGGAGGGGGTGAGGGAGGGGGGGGGGGGGGGGGGGGAGGGAGTCGTCTACGCGCGTGCCCAAAGCCAAGACCGCATGATTCTTTTTATCCGGCCTTGCACAGGGTCACTTAAAAGTACATACACTGATAATTTACCTGCAGATGAAGTGAGATTTTGCTTATTCCCAAACGCCAGGATAAACTGCGGGTATCACGTAACTCAGCACACATATCTCTATTTACATAATACACAGACAGTGATGGAAAACGCAGTTAACACCCTAGTTCCCCATTCAGCTTTTTAGCTAGAAAGTAAATCCTTTGATATTATTAACCGCCATGGCTTTTTCCATAAATAGTAATCTCTTCTAATTGGTTGGCAGAATAAGCTAAATGCTCACTCTCTGGCAGCGGCCAGGGATCTGTCGATCGAATATTTAGGTTAATGGAACATTTCCCATATACATAACCAGCAAGGAAGGCAACGTTTGCTCCCATTGCAAACTTTCTATTACATTTTGTGCCTATGTCACTTGTACTGTGCCAGGAGATTGGGTATAGCAAGCAGCATCAGCTTGGTGTTATGTGCCTGCAACAGCTTTCCATCCTTCTCCATTCTTTACTGTGTATGTCTCCTCACTTCATTGAAGATTTTCTCTCATATGAATTAAAAAGGACAGCCCACACGCATGCAGTGTAATTCTATCACAAGATGAAATCTTTGAAAGTCTACATTATCAGGTTAAAATTGACAACAAAATAAGCCTTACGATTCATCTCGGGGCAAGAGGATATCATACGTCAATGCCTCCGCTTCTGTAGAGGAAAAGAAGGAGGAAGGACAAAAAAAGGAATTGTGAAGGGAAGAAAACGAAAAGAAAAAGAGAGACTGAAGAAGAAAGAGAAAAAAAACCCATTAAAGACAGATGGAAGAAGACAGAAAGAAAAAAAAAAGAAAGAAAGAAGTATTGTGGAAATAAGGGGAAAGCAGGACATTGAGGAAAAGATAGGGGGGGCAGAAAGGTGTTTTGTAACGAGGGAAGCGGGTGAAGGAGATTCTGAGGAGGAGGTGGGGGGGGGGGGGGGGGGGGTACAAGGGGGCACAAGCGTTTGTTTTGCCAAATAAAAACAAGAGAGTATCTTTCGTGAGCGCAAGGCGCTTGTTTCGCCAAAGAATATACGACAACAACAGAGCATATTTCATGACTGGTTTTGTCATCAAGTGATCTCGTGTTGTTCCTCTGTTAACACATCTCTCTCTCTCTCTCTCTCTCTCTCTCTCTCTCTCTCTCTCTCTCTCTCTCTCTCTCTCTCGTGTTTTCTGCTTGCACCTGCAAATTCTTCTCAAGCATGTACTGCAATGCGATAAGAACACAATACAAAGTGGACTGATGATGCATACAGCACCTTCGTCTTTGATCAAAGACCGTCTGTTTCCTCTTTTCTCTTTCCACTTCCTCCCCCTTCTCTCTCTCTCTCTCTCTCTCTCTCTCTCTCTCTCTCTCTCTCTCTCTCTCTCTCTTTTTTTTTTTTTTTTCCTGACTGTCCGCCCGCAGGAAGATCTCCCAAGAAGACTTCTGGAAATCTTCGGGAAAATAAATTACATTCGTCTGGCCGGATTGTCTAGCTATTGGAAAGAACAGTTTCTATCGGTGTCGACATAGAGCAGGCTCAATTACTCTCACAAAGAAAAACGCGCCCGGGATCAGAGTACAGAGCAGTTTCTTTAAAAGAAACGAATAAACAAAAATAGTAGCAACCCTTTCCCCCCCCCCCCCCCCCCCCCCCCCTCCCAACTGTTAAAAAACAAGAAGCCACAGAGAGAGGGGGGAGGGAGGGACAAACAGACATAGAGAGGAGGGGGGGAGGGAGAGAGTGAGTGAGTGTGTGAATGAGATGCACAAATCTGCAAAAGCTGAAAGGATCAAAAGCCGAAAAGGGCACGATAAAACAAACCCAAATTTGAGAGGAGAGAAAATAACAAACACGGATCTTTCCATTCAACAGGGCAGCATAAAACAAGCCAATTGGAGAGGAGAGAAAATAACAAACACGAATCTTTCCATTCACCAGTCTGTAGATTCTGCTAGTTTAAAACAACAACAACAACAACAACAACAACACAAAACACTGCACTGAATATCAGACGACAGGGTTTTGTTTTGTTTTGTTGTTGTTGTTGTTGTTGTTTGTTGTGTGTTACCGTCTAACCGACCGCACAAGGCATCTTAAGGGCTGCCAACACGTTGGGTAAGAGATCACATCCTCAAAAAAAACGTGATAAAGATAGACAATATGTATACAATTAATAACATAGTAGCTGAATTATTCTTTTGATTCAAACTAAAAGAAGTCAGATGTGGGAGATGAGTCCATCAGGGATTGTGGTGCCAAGGCGAGAGATGACCGTGACTCCATGAATTGCTTTCTGGAGCTGAGGAGTGGCTTTGCCAAACAGCAGTGACGGAGATATGGGTTTGGCTGTGGCAATCATGGTTGAAATGAGTCCCCACTGGTGTTGGAAGAGACGACTGGATGGTTTGAGGTGCCCCACAAAGCGTTTGTTGAGGGAACAATAAAGTCTCCAAAACGGACAACTTTGAGCAGAGGCTACACTCAGTACGTACACTAAGTTGTTGGACTGGCAGGTGAAGTGGGACTGGACACTGAATTTTCCTTTGGGCCAGTGATGCTGTGGTTGTTGGCGGTGAAAATGCAGCTTTTACATCCCGATTGATTGCACGGGTAGTTTCCGGCTGAGGAGTTGGTGTTTGTACTGAACTTGTTCGTACCAGGTGGTCGCGAAGGTTTTTGTCTCTCTTGTAGGCGATAAGGGGAGGTTTGGGGAAGATCGATTTCAGCTTTGGATCAGATTGTAAGATTTTGAAATGGCGTAAGAGGATGTTTCCGACTGGGATATTATGGGGGTGTGTAGATAAGTGTCAATAGAATACGGTCTTTGTTGTCTGCATCAGGTTTGGACATCAAGGCTTCTGACCTGGAGACAAGAGTTTGCTCGAACAAGAGCCTCTTAAACAATGGTATGTGGATACCCACGTGGTTCGAAAAAGGATGCCATTTCAAGTGCCTTTGCTTCAAACTCCTGGTCATCACTGCACAGGCGTCGGAGACGTAGGAACTGGGAGAAGGGAATGTTGTCCTTGGCAGCCCGTGGATGACCGGTTGAATACAATAGGTAAGAATGAGAATCTGTGGGCTTGTAGAAAACAGAAGCTGACAGGTGTTGTGAGTCAGCTGAGACGGACAGTTGAATATCCAAGAATGAAACAGTGGTCTCCGAAATCTCAAAGGTGAAGCGAAGGAGCTGGATGGAAACTGGAAACAAATGTTATGAACTGTAGAACGTCAGATTTTGAACTGGATGTGGCGGGGAAAAGACATTTCTTGAAAAACATAGGGAACTTTTCATTATTAATTGATCAATATCATTCTGTTATTTTACATATGTTGTTATTCTAAAGAAAAAGAGAGCTATAGTAGCATAGCACTTATTCACACCGCGAACGGAGACATAAAATTTCGCTAAAAATGCGCATAAAAATACCTTTAAAACAGTTTAGTTGTTTTGGATAAAAATCGTTTGTTAATTACACAAGTATCATCAAATGTTGAATAGATTTAAAACGGCATAAATGAATTCTTTAATAAATAAATACAAAATTACTTTGTTGCATAAATACAAGAGCATGAAAGGAAACAATTCCCTATTTTTCTGATTGGTTAATTAAACTTTCAGAAATCCCACTCTTTTAAGTACAGTTGATTCAGAGAATGACAGTCACGTAGGAATTTCACACGGATCCTGATTTCAGTTATCACTCTTTAGATAAAGGCGCAGTTATCGCAAAGAGATAAATGAAAATGAGGGGTGGTGAGGACGGTGAAGGCAGCTAGAATACTCCCCCCTGTATTGCCCTTTTCCCCTTTTCCCACCCCCCACCTCAGCCCTCCCACCTGCCCTCACCGTCTTTCCCATTAAAAAAAAATGATGTGATACACTATACCGGTTGTGGTAACACTAGCCATAGCAACCTACTGTCAACACACCCATCAGTTTCTGCAGCGGTGGTGGAGAAAGACTTATTTTCTCTCTCTCTCTCTCCTCTCTCTCTCCTCTCTCTCTCTCTCCTCTCTCTCTCTCTAAGATTGATTCTCGTGTTGAAAATCATCTTAAGAACTTTCAGCACTATGGATGTCAGTTTTTTTTTCCTTTCTTTCTGCGTACGCAGGCTGATACTCCTGCGGACACTCCCTGTATAGCCAGGCAGTGGAGTTTTGTGTGTATGACCCTTTTTTTATCCCGCCATTAAGGCAGCCATACTCCATCTTCGGGGAAGGTGCATGCTTGTGTCACGTGTCATCCATACCAACGGCCAAACTGGCCTTCTCTTCCGAAAGTTGGTGATGGGATTTTATTTACGTATGTGCAAGATGTTATGCGTGCGTTCACACACGGAACCTCGGTTTATAGTCTCATTCGAAGGACTATATGAGGAATGGAGTCAGAACCAATGTTAACTCCGAGGGAAAAATCCCCCTATACCGAAATTCGAACCCGCAACCCCAGGATCACGAGTCCGGCGCTCTACCAACTGAGCTATCCGGCCCCATGGATGTCAGTGAAACCATCTCTCAACCCGCTTCCGGGCGGACACATGCATGCATGAGAGGGAAAGTGTGTGTGTGTGTGTGTGTGGTGTGGTGTGTGTGTGTGTGTGTGTGTTGTGTGTATGTGTGCGCGCAAGAGAAGGAGAGAGAGAGAGAGAGAGAGGAGAGAGAGAGGAGAGAGAGAGAGAGAGAGAGAGAGAGAGAGAGAGAGAGACTGTGTATGTGCGCGCGCGCGTGTGTATAACTGTGCCGTGCGCGTGTGCTGTTCTTGCTTTATTTTTGGGCATCATTTGCGCGCGTGCGTGTGCATGTGTGCGGGTATGTGAGTTTATGCGTGTGGTCTGCTCCTGCTTGTCGACGTAAAATGTGAGTGTCTATTAGGTAGTTTCAGCGTGGTTGTACGCGCATATATGTGAATGCCTTTAAATATGCGTGTAAGTAAATATTTTGAACGCGAAAAGCACCTTTTTCTTATACACAACAGGGCCGGAACACGTCTGAGGGGAGGGAAGGGGGGGGGGGGGGGGGGTCCAAAGGGAAATTGGAGGTCCGGCCCCTGTGGGGCCAAGGGAGGAAATTTATTCCAAATGCTATTTTTGCCCGGCGAGGGCGTGGGGAGGGGGGGGGAGTGAAACCCCCACCGCAAACCCCTCCGTCCGACCCTGCAAGAAGATGAGGTGATAGGATAACAGAATAACATGCTTTGCGTGCTAATGCTACCTTCCTCACGTGCAGTCCCAAATATAGTTGCCCTCCGCGAAGCATTCTCACCACCAAGAGATCCGTCAGGTAATACTCCCCCAAGGCCGTGGTAAGGTCCACCCTGCAGGTAGATACATGAGGCCAACCCCGGGTGTGCACGTCTCATTGCAGTTTACATAGCAAGGAGTCGCGGCACGTGTTTCACGTGCTGAGTGACAAGAAGGTTTCCCGTGATGACAGAGGGCCGTGTTGGAAGACGAGCCGACAATGACTGCACCAGCTGGTTGGTGCAATCTGCCACCAGATGCGGCTCGAGACGCGAGATGTAAACAGCATAAGTGATGAGAGAGAGGGAGAGAGAGAGAGGTTTCGCTTCTGGATCGTTTCCTTTGAACATGCCTATTGTGTCGTCACCTATTTTCGTAACACCTGTTTTGCGAAGAAAATTCATCTTCTCCCTTCTCTTCTTCTCTTTTGCGCTTTAGGGGCTCGGGGCCGCGCTGTGTGTGTGCGCGGCGTGCGTGTTTGTTGTGCGGCGAGTGTGGTGGGTGTGTGTGGGGGGAGGGGGGAGAGAGAGAGGGGAAAGAGAAAAGGGAGGGGGAAGAGGGAGAGAGAGGAGATTTACTTAGATGCATGCTTTTGGTTTTAATGAGATTTTCAGTCAAACAGCGAACGTTGACGGCACTTGATCCCAATCTGAGGGCTGACTTTTCTTGAAGTTCGAGGAACAATAGCATACGATTTCCCATGGAATAAATGTTTTTGTTTTTTTTTTTTAGGTCAACGAATTATAAGAAAAAACCCAAGATTTCTCCCCGTCATAACTCTTTCTCTCTTTCTTTCTTCTTCTTCTCTTTCTTCTCTCTCTCTCTCTCGCACCCCAAAACCCCCACTCTCCCCCCCTCCCAATCGCATCATCCAAACTATGCTAACCCCCATGTCCCATCTGAAGTTTAATTAGAAACGATGAGGCCCCCTGGGCGGGACTCCTGTGGTGGAAAAAGGAATGCTTCACACCACTAACCCATCTCATCCACCCCACCAACCCCTCTTGCTCCCTCCCCTCTCCCCCCTCGCCCCCCGTTTGCTCTCTCTCTGTTTTTTGGTTTTGTGTGTGGGGAAAGCCGGTCATTATATGCCATTTCAGTTCACCAAAAGCACCCCCTTTTCCCTCCTTTAAATTTAAAAAAAAAAAAGACAAAGTCTACAGCCTAACCCGTCTTGCAGGCTTGGGAATTTGTTAGTTTTTGTATAAAAGTCCTTTTCACACACCACCCAACACACCAACCCCTCACCCCGGGAGTTTTTCTTGGGGTTTTTTGTTCACAATTTTTTGTATACCATAAAAACCCGGCAAACAAACGAAGAAAGGAAAGGCAAGTACCGGATAAGGGATTAAAATTCGGAGAAAACCCACAGGAGGGAGAAAAGGAGGAGAGAGAGGGGTTAATGGCGAGCCATGGAAAAAGTGGGCGACACTCCCCAACGGTAACATGCATTCACCCCCTCTGTATGCCAAGGGGCGACTGCTGGGGGCGGGTCCAGGCCCGTTAGACCCCGTGTTTTTCAGCCCCACAGCGATCTCAGGTCGGGTCAAAGGTTGGGTGCCCCAAAATGGGCCGGGTGACCGCCCTGTACTAAGTCGAAAAAAGGCCCCTTTTAAACGGTTGGTCAGTGGTAGAATAGGGTTTGCAGTATTTGTAGGGGGTTTCACATCCGTGGTCCCAAAATTGAAATGGCATTTGCTGCTTCCCTTGCTACTTGCGTGATGACCCCCTGTACGATTATGTAACATAATGCCGTATGTAGGGGTTTTTTTAACGGGAAAATAGATGGGCCCTCATTTATCTGTTAAAATGTCAAAAATTGGATGAAAAAACATCATGAGTACGGAAATTTTTTCTTATGTTCTTTCAAACTGTAATGACGATCGTGAAAAGGTGAAACATTGCATGAAAAATGCAAAGGGCCATAATAAGCATTTTACTGAATGAAGGGAAAAATTTCCAGGAAAACGGCAACAAGAAAATGATGCTAAATGTGAGGAAGTCATTTAGTGAATGAAAGTTACCGCGAAAAAAGGAAATTTTTCATTTTGTCTTTTCCTTACGTGGTGATTTCATCCCCAAAAGAGGGGATGTGCTTTAAATCATATTTTCTTTCTTTTGATTTTTTTTTTTAGCTATATTTGCCCCACCTTTAATTCCGTATTTCAGTCGCTTATTTTCTACTTAATACTATTTTTGTATCTGTTTCTTTATTTTTTGTACACAAAAACCCACACACACACAAAAAACCCCACACACCCCAACACAACACAACCAACAGAGGGAGAGAGGAGAGAGAGAGCATTTAAATCTTTTTTTTTAAATTTTTATCCTGGGTAAAATTGTTACATGCGTATTTCATTTGTTTCTTTTCGTTCAAGAGCTTATTTTCATCTTGATACCCTTTTATCTTATCTGAAGTTTTATGTTTACAGAATTTGCTTTTAAAGCACCGAAAAAGGAGGAGAGAGAGGAGAGAGGAAAGAGAGAGGAGAGAGAGAGAGAGGAGAGGAATGAAAACCCGAACGGGAAGAATCCCTCCGTTGCATCCTTCCACTCCCCTTTTCCCCATCCTTCCCCCAACGCTTTCCAGCCACCCCCTCCCCCCCCAATTCCCCTCCCCCCTTCACCCTATCCCACTAGAAAGAAACTGTGGAGGGGGGCCCGAGAGAGTCCTCAGAAGAAAAGCCCCTTCAAGCAAGTTTTCGGCCCTTATTCCGACATTGGGGGGTTGGGGCCCCACCCCCGGTTCATGACTCGGATTCCCCTGCTCCCCCCCCCCCCCCCCCCCCCCCTTTTTTTTTTGCCCCCAAATTTGGGACGAGCCTGGCTGGGATTCCCCCCCCACCCCCCTCGGACATGTCTTTTTCTACTTAAATGACTCGCGCTTTAAACCACTGAGCCACGGGACCCCTGTTTTTTGTGGGAAAATTAACCCTTAAAAGTTCACTTTTTTCCTTTGACCGATCCAGCTTAAACACCTCTCTGCCGTTTTTCTGCCATTGTTTCGGGTTTGGGTTTTTCCTTCCCGAACTGAGGTGTTTCTGAGGTGTTGCAGAGTTCCTACAAATCCCTAGCTCCAATTTTGCGTGAGGACTTTGACCTGATACCCTTTTCCTCAGGTGTTTGCCGATCAGCTTACTTTTCGTCTTTTTGTTTGAGTCCCATTCGTTTCTTTTGGACCGTGGCTCAAACATGATAGCTGTTGGTTTTGCTTAGAGGGAACTTGTCTGGTCTCTCCCATCTTGGTTATCCGGGGTGACTTTAAATTTTGGGGAGGTCTGCAGTGCCCCCCAGTCTCGCCCCATCCAGCAGATTGCCTGCATTTTTCGGTGGCACTGTTGTTTTTGGCCATGATTTGTGCCCCTCCCGTAAAGAATGTTGCGGGTGTTTTTGGAGCCCTGATTTCCCTTTTGTGGTTTTTGGGTTTCTAGCCCAGATATTTTTGTACAATTTTTGAGCATTTGGGTTTGTCCCTCCATGTTCCCTTCCTTACCCAGGGCTATTTAATGAGTTAAAAATGACCCTTTTTGTTTTTTTTGGACAGGGGGATGCGGATGTCTTTTTTCCCCCATTCCCAGGTTTGCATTTGGGGCAGAAGGCATTGCAGATCGGGAAAATGAAGTACCCTGAGAGGGGGCCATGTCCCAAAATGTCATTTCCCAAATTAGACTTTTTGGGTTTCATTTTTCCCCCGTTGCCATTGCCCTTGTGGCTCTGCTGGATGCTTTTTTGGAGTTTTTTGGTCTTCTTCTTTTTCTCTCCTGAATCCTTTTTCTCTTTTGGCTTTTCCTTTGGCCTTTGCACCATTCAGTTTTGGTCACCCCCGACTTGTTGTTGGGGTTTTGTGTGTCCCGTTTTTTTCTTATTTGGACTTTTTTTTGCGAAACCATGCCTCTTGAATTTATTTTTTTCTGTTTCGTGGGGTTTTTGTTTCCCTGTTCCGAGTCCCCCAGCATGTTTGAAGTTGTCTTCCTGCTTTGATTCTCCAGGGGGATTTCAGTGGGTTTGAGCTTTTCTTGGGACAGTACAGCGCGATGTCAGTCGCGGGTGGGACACCAAACCTTTTCCCTTTTGAACTTGTTGATTTTGGCTTCCCTTGTCCTGTGCTGGTTGCAGATGTTGTATATATAGGGCCATAGGAGCTTTGGTTCAGCATGAACTTTCGACCCGAAATTGTTTTGCCAGGGAGCCCCCAATGGTCAATGGTTTTAAGCCTTCTTCGCCTTGCTTGGTTTTTTTGCTCTTTTTGTTTTGTTTCCCTTCGCCCACCTCCGCTTCCCCCTATTTTCTCCCGCCCTCCGGAGAGACGGAGGCCCGGGAAAAAGGAGGGGGGACGGGGCGGCGTAGTGCGGGAAAACAGCTGGGTGAAGTGGGGGTTTTTCCAAAAGGTGCTCACTACGCCCCCTGTTTAGACACGCATTAACAAACCTCGTCGGGAGGGGAGGGGAGGGGGGCGGGGGGGGGGAAGCGGGAGGGGAGGAGGAGAGAGAGAGAGAGAGGGGGGGGGGGGGAGGAAATGAAAAAGGGGAAAGGAGGAGAGAGAGAGGAGAAAATCAATCTTTGGGGAGAGAGAGGGGAGAGGGTGGGGGAGGAGGAGAGAGGGGAGGAAAAAGGGGAAAGGGGGGAGGGGGGGGGAGAGACAATTTTTAAAGGGTAAAAAGAAAAAGCATACAGTTGAGTTTTTCTTTTTTTTCTTTTTTTCCCAATAGTTGTTCGTATCAATTTTCGGGTTTTTAATTTCAAAGTCTGTTTCTTTATCGTATTGGGCTTCTCCCCACGTTTCACAGTCCCGTCCAAAAAAGGGGCTTAACATGAAGGACGGGGAGGGAAAAAAACCCCAAAAAGTACCGTTCCAGACATTGCCAGGGTCTGTTTGGTAAATGTCAGAAAAAAAAAATGGTAGTGCATAATCTGATAGAAATCGTCCACATTAAAATCTTTTTTTTTTTCTTTTAAAATAGCAAAAATTTGCATTACATGACCCCATCAAAGGGATTTTTGTGTTTCTTTGACGGGTTTTAAGCTCCTGGAAAAATTGGGGGGGAGAGAGAGAGAGAAGAGAGAGGGAGGGAAGGGGAAAAAAGAGGAGAGAGAAAGGGGGGAGAGAGGGAGAGAGGGGGGGGGGTATTCGGGAAACACGTCAGGACTTTTCTGCCAAAACGATGGACTGAAAATTTTAAACCCCCTCTCTCTCTTCTCTCTTCTCTTCCTTCTCTTCTCTTCTCTCACACACACCAACACCACACAGAGGGAGGACAGAAGAGGGAGATGGAGGAGGGAGGGGAAAAAGAGGGGGGAAAGAAGAAAGGGGAGAGAGGGGGAGAGGGGGGGAAGAAGAGGGGAGAGGGGAGAGAGAGAGAGAGAGAGAGAGAGTAAGGTCCTTGGCTTGTCTTGCTTGTGTTCGCTTTCGGCAACACCCCCCCAACCCCTTCCTCATAAAAAAAATAAATTTAACATGAGTTCAGAGTGAAAAATTGTGGTCTCCGAAGTCTGCTCTTGTCAAATAAATAACTTCAAAAAAATTTTTTTTGCTTTTCAACTTTATTTCCCCTATTTTTCCCTTCCCCCCCGCCCCCTACTCACCCCCCCCTCGTCTCTGCAAATTTTTCTTGCCCTTTTTTCTTCCCAAATGACGCTG
>CM031606.1:33676125-33683625 GCA_018398815.1 Conus ventricosus
TATTATCTGTTTGCGAACTGCTTGTTTTTCTGACAGTAACATCCTGCATGGGTACACAGATCAAATCAGGCCTCACTCTCTGATATGACCTGTCTTTTTTTCTTTTTTTTTTTTTCTTTTTACACGAGAAAGCTCTGCTGAGACGCACCATTTAAACCTTTAAGTGTCTGTCACAAAGCAAGATGTTTTCATACTTTTAACAGAAAAGTATGAAATACACATACCTCCAACAAGCATTGTCTAGGGTGCTGATCAAACGCAAACAAGTATTTCGTTTTATTCTTTACAGTTTCGCTTGTTCCTCTGTCGTGGACGTTTTCCCTCTCAGACGAGAGTGACTTTGCAGCAATAATTTTTGTTCAGGCTTTCAAAGGGAGCGTGGTCTCATGGCGCGGTAATTTTGGTGCAAAGGAGGCAGGGCCAAACTGTTTTTGAAAAACAATTGTGTGTGTTCGTTAATGACTCGCTGACTCATTCGTTCTGTGGCTCGTAGTGAAAGAAAAATCAAGTCTTACGAGTCTGGTGCAGTTGATACAATTTTGTTCAAAGCGCATCTAAAACGTTGACGTTACACTTTTTAACAGTGGACATAGTGAATCACAATTGGACAAAAAACAAAAACAAAAAACAGTTCACGATGAGAACCAATTACACTTTTCAACAGTGCACAAACTAAGCCAGTTACATTTTTACACAACACACGAAGTGAACAGGTTACATTGTCAAAAACTGCACGAAGTGAAACGACCACCCTTTTAAACAATACATGCATTATGGTCAATATTCCTGTACCTTTAAATCCATGCTACTCTAATTTCAGTACGGTCAAGGGGCTAAACATGCAAAAAGAAGGAGCAAAAGCACTTCAACAAGTCACGTCACCAACACCTGCACGTTCATCATGGGGGCGCGCAGTGGAGACTAGCGACGGAAATTCAGAGACCCGGCGCACGTAGACAGACCTATTCAAGCAGCGGACGCTGTTTGTCCTACAAATGGAAGACTGCCGGATACAGCTAGTGCAAAGGACGAGCTGCCCCTGAATAAAAGGCCCCAGAAAACATTCCAGTCCCACATCAAAAAGACATTATTTCGTTGCTAGTCCGATGGCTACCATCCGAACTCTCGATGCGCACTGCTCTCGAGCTGTCCGACCGTATCAGCAACCCGCAGCGTCATTACCCAAGCAAGGCATCCACCCTCCACTGAAAGTCCTCCGCCCCGTCACGGCCCATTGAGAAGGCAGATACTCTGAAGCGGTCCAGACTTCTGACCAGCAGTATCAGATGAAGGTGAGTCTGGGCATCAGCGAACGGAATCTCTGCCGTTGAAAGGCGTTTTACACCAGGTGATGAATCGGTATTGCACGCATGTATGCATTGAAAAGGGCCACTGGGAATGGCTTGGATCTCTGTCTGTCAGTCTCCAGCATCACGGTGGACCGAGAAGGCAGGTGTGGGAGTAAGGCCGGACTGCTGAGGAGCGTTATCAGATGACAGCGTATGTCGCACATATGTTTTGTTCCATATTTCTTTTTAATACAATAATTCTCAACAGCCGTTCCTTTGCATAATTATTGTCTTCGTGGTCTTATGTCTCTCTGTTTGTCTCTCTAAATTAACAGGCTAATCTTTCTTCCTCCCTGTTTCTCTCTCTCTCTCTCTCTCTCTCTCTCTCTCTCTCTCTCTTCTCTCTCTCTCTCTCTCTCTCTCTCTCACTGCTTCTCCGTATCTCCCTTTCCCTCCCTCCCTCTCTCTCGGATTGCTGCCAGCAGTCCACCTGCAAATCCTTAACAGATCGCATGCGTTTTGCTTCAGACAAAAACGTCTGCATCTCAAACTACTGCGGTCACTAGAACACCGTAAAGAAAAAAAAAAGCCGTTGAATCCGCAGCCATGCGTGGCGTGTTCGAACTCCGTTTGTCCCGCGACATTCAAACTGATAGTTCCGCTGTTCTTCCCTACAGATCGTTGTTCTGCTGGCATCGATGTAGTGCTAGAATTCTCCGGGCACCCCCACCTTCGGTAAATGAGCCGTTCAACCTGTACGAACGCACCTAATCGGAGTCACACTGACAAGTGGATGTCGCCAAGAGATGCGAGGAGATTGCGTAACACTGGAGTTCGCAATCTTGCTGGCCGCACCCTGACTGGGCGGACAGGACGGTTCCTGAGCCTTCCTCACTGTCTGCTTTTTCACGATTAGATCGTCTCTAACGGTATCCCGGCTCACCAATCCTTCACAATCTGCCTTTTTCACGATTAGATCGTCTCTAACGGTATCCCGGCTCACCAATCCTTCACAATCTGCCTTTTTCACGATTAGATCGTCTCTAACGGTATCCCGGCTCACCAATCCTTCACAATCTGCCTTTTTCACGATTAGATCGTCTCTAACGGTATCCCGGCTCACCAATCCTTCACAATCTGCCTTTTTCACGATTAGATCGTCTCTAACGGTATCCCGGCTCACCAATCCTTCACAATCTGCCTTTTTCACGATTAGATCGTCTCTAACGGTATCCGCTCACCAATCCTTCACAATCTGCCTTTTTCACGATTAGATCGTCTCTAACGGTATCCCGGCTCACCAATCCTTCACAATCTGCCTTTTTCACGATTAGATCGTCTCTAACGGTATCCCGGCTCACCAATTCTTCACAATCTGCTTTTTGACGATTAGATCGTCTCTAACGGTATCCCGGCTCACCAATCTCCACACTTCACTCTCGATCATCCAAGTCGAGTTGAACAGCTGTGATTTACTGTCTGGCTGGCAACCTTATCTAGCGTTTAGTGCCGAGGTAGTTTGCTTTCGTTTGTTTGTTTGCTCCCCCCTCCCCTTTGTTGTGATTGAAGTTTTATTATGCAAGTCATCGTGTTGCTAAATATCACGCGTGGCGGTTGAAAGGGGTGTGCGTATTTTGTTTATAATCATGGAACGTGTATGATTCGCTCTAAGTTGTTTACCCCCAGCCTTCTTTCACATTAAACTGCTTCCTCCATAAACACAACCGTTCATTCACTTCTCTTGCAACACAGGACATATACAAGCTCATTTCATGCTTCCTACTTTTCCTTTCCAATTATGTCCGTCGCACACACACACACACACACACACACACCACACACACACACACACACACACACACACACACACACCACAGAGAGAGAGAGAGAGAGAGAGAGAGAGAGAGAGAGAGGAGAGAGAGAGAGAGAGAGAGAGTGTGAGAGAGAGAGGAGAGATCACTTGAACCAACTGTTCCCACTCTTCCTAATCAGCTGCGCCATCCCCCCCCCCCCCCCCCCCCCACCCCCCCCGGCCCCCCACCCTCGCGCCCCAAACTGTTATCCAGACTCATTATTATGATCGCTCCACAACATAAACTAACACGTCGAAATCTCTGGTCATTTTTTCCAGAACATGTGACAAGGCAGAACTCGGTTGTCGTCAGCGACTGTATTTCGTCTGAAAATTGATTTTCCCCCTTCCTAACAACACTTAATATGAAAAGAATGGAGTGGTGGTATTTTGGAAAGTGGCACAGAGTCAGGGTTACAAATGAATGCTTTGGACTGAAATTTGAGTCAGGTAGAGGATGGTTCATCTATCCATAGACAGCGAAGATGTCATTGGAAGATTCCGTTAAAAAGAAAAGAAAAAAAAGTGAAACGGTGGGGTGGGGCGTGAGGGTGGGATGTTTTTGTGAGGGTTGGTTTGTCCACGGCTCACAACGTTGCTTCCAGCACTGAGGTCCGCATATGTGTGCACTTAGTAAACCATTTATTTTAAAATATAATCTATAATCATCGCTTCTAAAACGTTAATAATCAAACTATGTCGGATGTCTAACACGAAAATTTATTATCAAAAAAAAAAAAAAAAAAAAAAAAGAAGAAGAAAAAGGAAAAGAAAAGAAAAGACAATTACTAAACATGCCCTGTAGGCCATGGTTTCGCGACCGTGCACGGCTCACGTGCGAAGGAACACTGGCACTGTTGATATACGCTGGGAAAGAGTTGTTTAAAATCGTGCCCCTAAACGCTTGCATGGATTAGATTGCGTTTTAGTGGCCGGAAAAACGATCAGGACCCGCAACAACGATAACATATAATTTTTAGTTCTCCTCGCCTTCTCCAATTTACAAGCAAATTGGTTTTCCGTGACACTTCTCCTCCATCTTAGACGACACACCCTTATCACCCTATATTTTGTATTCAATGTGGCTTTAATTTGGTGATAACGCCCCATTCCACACTCCCTCTCCCTCCTCCCCGCTCCCAACCCTTTGCGTTTCATTCTCTTTCTGCTTGTTCCTAAAAAATAAAATCCCTCTTTTGAAAGACAAACACACACCTTACACAGATGTTAAAGAAAAAAGAAAGAAAAAGCTCCATTACTGTTACGATAACGATGTGAAGGGTGGAGAACGGGGCTTTTTAATCTGAGAATGTGGGAGAGAGAGAGCGAAAGATGGGGGAGGGGAGGGAGGCTGGAAGGTGGGTGCAGAGGGAGTTGGAGAGGATGGAGGCCATTCACAAGCATATACAATACTTTCAATGAAACACAGCGCCCACAAAAACATAAAATACTCCCCCCCCCCCCCGACAAAAAAACAAAAAAAAAAAGAAACAAAAAAACAAAAAAACTTGGAAAATAGCTCCGATTTCACCCCAACCCCCACCCATCGCACCCCCCCCCCCCTCACACACACACACACACACACACACACACACACACACACACACACACACACACACACACACACAAGCACACACGTACACAAACACACGTGTGCGTATGCACACACCCCACACACACACACACACACACACACACACACACACCACACACACACCTTCCCTTCCTTCCTGTCTCTGGTGATTTTGTCTGAAATTTGCTTTCTTTTCTTCGCTACTTTCCTCCCTCCACACCGTTATATCTGAGCTAGGAAATCCGAGAAAAGTATTTCCCTCTTTTACCCGCCCCCCGTTTATTTTGTCAAAAGTTTTTTTTTTTCTTTCCTTTTTTCCCAGATCAGATGAAGAAAGGATGAAAAAAGAAGGGGGGAACGAAGCGCATAAAAGAAAAAAAAATTACATGAGGTAGATAGAAAAACACCACGTATTCTACAAACACACATTATGTACAGAGGCTCGCATCCCCCCCCCCCCCCCCCTCTCTTTTCTCTCTCTCTCTCTCTCTCTCTGCATTTGCGACTGGCGCGTGCGGGCCCATGGTGAGGAGAGAGGAGGAGAGAGGAGAGAGAGAGAGAGGAGAGAGAGAGAGAGAGTGAGAGGAGGAGTGAGAGAGAGAGAGAGAGAGTGTGTGTGTTGTGTGTGTGTGTGTGTGTGTGTGTGTGTGTGGGTGTGTGGGGTGTGGGTGTCTTAAAATGATACAATCATCTTAAATGATCCGTATCAGTGGACTTACTCGGCGTGTGTGGTTTGCGTGTGTGTGCGTGCGTGCGCGCGTGCGTGCGTGCGCACGTGTGTGCGTGCGTATGTGTGTGTTGTGTGTGTTGTGTGTGTGTGTGTGTGTGTGTGTGTGTGTGTGTGGGGTGTGTGTGTGTGTTTTGTGTGTTGTTGTTGTTCTTCAGTTTAACGTCCTTCCACTAGAAGTGATTCAGACAATATTATAGTGTAGAGTGAGTTGATGTAAGATGAAAGAGTGCATTTTTTTTAGGGAGTGTAATTTTTAAAAGTAGTACGTAAGACATGTAATCATAACCCTCCACCCACCCTATTCATCAGAATGTTTAACTTAAACAAAAATTTTTAAACCCTGTAACAATCAAAAAATGCTAAAGATAAATATTAAGTGAACAGCCTAATAAACATTTAAAAATAGATTCAAGAGTAGCAAAATTTTTTAAATATACTAGATAGTGATAAAGGAGTCGATCCATCAACTGTGTGGGGGTGTGTGTGTGTGTGTGTGTGTGTGTGTGTGGTGTGTGTGTGTGTGTGTGTGTGAGACTAGGGTTTGTAGGAAGTGGGAGGGATGGTGGGTGGGGAGAAATGGCAGGGTAAGGGGGGGGGGGGGGGGGGGAGACAGGGGGGGATGGGGTGTATATAGAGAGGATGCTTGAAGCTCCCCGTCAACACATCCATCCAACCTGTTCGACAAAGATATTGAGAATAACCTTGGAGCAATAGAGTAAACACTCGAAAGGGTCCGACAACAAAAGAACATCTCAGGGAAGAAGCACTCTTCGGTTACAGTAGTGAAGAGTTTTTACTAGTGAGATAGGTTTTACGGTGTTGACATGTGCCCTGCTTCTTTTAAAACACTGTACACAAAACGTGGCACGATTCACCCCTCTGACTATCCTTTCTTCTGTTCTGGCTCTTGACCTAGATCTGGAACCGGGAATGAGGAACGGGTAAGGTGGAGGCAAGGATGGCGCAGGTAAAAATCTAGGCGACGGGAAGGGGGTGGGGGTGGAGGTTGTTGGAGGACGTTGCCCATTAAACCTTTAAAACGGTTGGGAAAAGCCAAATCCAGAGATGGCATCAACACAGCGCAGAAACCGGAGAGACGGCGACGGTGGCCATTCGCCTTCACGGCGGGAACTTAGAGAAATAAACTAGGCGTGATTCGGTCGTGTTTCTTTTTCTTTCAGACCTGACTTTCGACACTGTACTAACAGTAGCATCCATCTGAATATCAACTTTCAATGAATGGGTACGAGGTGGGGAGAGAGAGAAGAGAGAGAGAGAGGAGAGAGAGGGAGGAGAGGGGAGAGAGAGAGAGACGGAGGAGAAGAGAGAGAGAGAGAGAGACAGACAGACAGACAGACAGACAAGACAGACATACATACATACGGGAATTTACACAATACAGACAGACAGACAGAGACAGAGAGAGGAGGCGGGAGGATGTAGGGGGAGGGAGGGAGGGGACAGAGAGAAAGACGTACCCGTGAAAAGAGAGAGAAAAAAGAGGAGGAGAGAGAGAGAGACAAAGAGAGAGAGAGAGGGGAGAGAGAGAAGAAAGGAGGGAAGGGGAAGGGGAGGGGGAAAGAGAAAGTGACCCAGAGAGGGAGACACACGGACGGAAAACAGACAGACAACCAGAAGCCCAGACAGACAAACAAGCAGACAGACGACAGATAGACATCGTGGGGAGGGGGACGGAAGAGAGAGGAGAGAGAGAGAGAGGAGAGAGAGAGAGAGAGAGAGAGAGAGAGGAGAGAGTGAGAGGGGGAAAAGAGAGAGAGGAGAGAAAAGGGGAGGGAGAGAGAGGAAAAGAGAGAGAGAGAGAGAGAGAGGGGAAAGGAGGATAGTAAACACACACACACACACACACCCCACAACACCCACACCACACACACACACACACACACACACACTTTTTTTCAAAAACCCTTCAAATTCCAGAGGAACATTGGCTTTGGAAATTTTCCCCCAGCAGACTGGGTTCTGGGCTGATCTGTTCAGCCAAACCCCATGTCATTCCGGTTGTCTTCCCTTCCCAAACCGTGCAGCTACGCCAGTA
>CM031606.1:33696137-33703637 GCA_018398815.1 Conus ventricosus
GCTGGAAATCTGCATAAAGGCCCTATCCCCCCAGGAGCGAAGAGGATTAAGAAGAAAGAAGAAAAAAAAAAAAAGAAAAAAGAAAGAAAAAAACCTCTACTTTTCTGTAATTTTTCATGTTTTTAGTATTGGTCGTTCTTTTTTTTAAACAGTCAGCAGTAGCAAAACCCCCCCGCCCCCCCCTTTTCGGGGGTGTATAAAATTTTTAGTTACTCCCAAAACAAAAAGGGGGGACAACCCCCTCCCCCCCGGGAAAAAGTAATGTGTATGTGGGCCATTTTCCTTTTTTCCTCTTTTTTTCCCTTTAAATTTTCCCATCTTCTGGCCGCCCCAGGGCTTTGCACCCCACGCGTTTTTCAAACCCCCCCCCCCCCCCCCCCCCCCCACACCCCAAAAACCCACCCACCCCGTCCCTGGTACCGGAAATCCACAGCAATCCGTCAAGTCGTAAGGGGCAACCCACCAAGGAACACTGTACTGCTGTCGATTACCGGGGGTTCATGGCCCTGTTCTGATCCAACAACGCGGTCACATTTCCAAACCCCGCTACTGACGACAATAACGTTAGTCGCGAGCCGGGTGAGTGAACTCTCCTCCGGGGGGCGCCACCACGTCCCCAAGACACCCCCCGAATTTGTAATCCCAGTGACCCCGATGGAACCAAACCAAGGCCATAGACGTGGACAGGACATAAAAATTAAGGTCACCATGAGGCAGGGCAAAAAGGATCACAGAATTTGAGACTTAATTTTCAAATGCTAATCGATGCAATGAGGATGAAAAACATGAGCTACAAATTTCCTTTCCCGGTCCGAACTGCATACAGTTTGTAACTCTACCATCCCGCATCCCAGGCCGAGAGATACAACCCTGCACTGTTGGTCAGTAAATTTCGGCAACTCTGTCACAGACGCACCCTTTTAGTAAATGAAACTCGACTGTGTGGTCCCAGTCTTCCCATTGAGACCGTACAAACGAAACTAGGAAACGGTCGGGCAGAAAAATCCCACAGATCTGATGGGAATCGAACCAACGACCCCCACCAGGAACCCGCGACGCAAACCCCCTTTGCGCGACGGCTGGCCATTTTCCTTTTCTTTTTCCCAAGTATGTTTCCGGGACCCAATAAAAACCGGGTTTAATTCAGGGGCGGACATATACGGTTATACCAGGGGTTTTTTGCATGGGATCCCCTTTTTACCGTAAATTCAAAACCGTAATGACAGCCAACGTTCGACGAATGTAGAACCCGGGGTTGCAGTCGAAAGGTAAGCAACGAGTGGGGGACGGATGAAAAAAAAAGAAACTGAAGAAGGGAAGGGGGGGGGGGGGGGGGGGGGGGGGGGGGGGGGGGGGGGGGGGGGGGGGGGGGGGCTGACGGGTGGCGGAAGGCAGGGGGTTCCGTGAGGGGCAATGCACAGGATACGACTGTGGGGGAATGCGGGGGGGTCGCACTCTAAGCCGGGCTGACGAAGCGTAGTCTCCTATAGCACAGACTGGTCTTTTTCATGAACATTTCCGTGTGGAGACCCGTCCTCTTTTTGTTTAAGGAGGAAAGGGTTTGGGGTTTCTCCGGTTTCTTGTCTTCAGCGCATTAAAAAATGTTCTTAAATCGCACATTTTTTGTCTCAAAGTGGGTGGCTGCAGGCGGAAATCAAAAATTTTTTAAAGGAAAATTCTTATTGAGCCCGCCGAAAATAAGGAAAAAAAGGGCAAGACAAAACGACGCTTTTCGACCCCTTGGTTTCTTCAGGAAAGATAACAACGCCAGTCGTGCGCCAAATATGAGAAGTTAAGTGATCCCCTTTTCTTCTTGAACGTTGTTTACTTGCCCTGAAAAAAAAGACCAATGGGGTCGAAACGTGTCGGTTTTGTCTTGGTTTTGTTTGCTTTTTTAATTACGCGACTTTTAAGAATTATTCTTAAAATTACACATTTTATCCCCAAAAAAAACCCACAAACAAACCACTATGATCTTTACAAGCAAAATTTCAGATTGTTCGAGTTTTTTCTTACTCCATGTTAATCAACACTTTACTGCAAGGGTTTTTTTTAAAATCAAATTTTTCTTTTGTTTATGCATTTTTCATTTTCACTAAACTTGTACCCCCTTTCTTTCTTTTTTTCTGCTAGCAGGCTGATACCCCGCGGGCACTGCCGTTAGACAGGGTGGAGTTTTGGTGTTGACCTTTTTTTATCCCGCCATTAAGGCAGCCTACTCCATCTTCGGGGGAAAGGTGCTGCTGTTTTTAACATTCATCCCTACCCAACGGCCAAAGGCCTTCTCTTCCCAAAGTGGTGAGGGATTTGACGTGTTGCGATGTTGGCGTGCGTTCACGCCGGACCTCGGTTTATAGTCTCAATCGAAAGACGTATGGGGGAAAGGGCCGAACCAATGTAAACCCGAGGGGGGAAAAACCCCCCGTACCGAAATTCGAACCCGAAAACCCCCGGTCCGAGTCCGCGCTTTCCAACTGAGCATTCCGGCCCCCCGTACCACCCTATGCCGCCCCTTCTGTTCTTCCCGGTTTTATTTACCTTCATCAAAGCCTTTTTTTCTTACCCCTTGTTGATATGTGTTAGAGTACGCTTTTTCCGAATTTTAAAATAGGCATAAAAAACCCCTAAATAGGACTTTTCCCTCAGCCTTAAAATCACGGACAAACAAGCATTTTGATGTTTTTGTTTGTGACCCTATCCCTTCCTTCTGTCTGAATGTCAGTTCTCCTCGTTCATTGTCTAGACATTCGTGTTTCTGTTAAACCACATATGCCAGCCCAGTGATAAAAAAAAATCTATGACTGTGATGCTGACATTCTATGGTATTTCATATGACTATTCTGAACGTGGAAAACGAACGCAAACACCAAAGCTGATGAGAATTGATTGTCTTAGAATTTCACCGTCCATCAAAAAAAAAAAAAAAAAAAAAAGTTACTGTCTGCCCATCATAATTCATGCAGTGCTCACATTCAAATTCAAATTCAAATTCAAACGACTTTATTATCACAAACGTGAAATTCAATGTGGCAACGTCTTTGATTTTTAAAACACATAACACAATTATTTTATTTTAAAAATTTATATATCCAATAAACAGCATTCTATTTATCTCATTTTATGTTATGCACGTCAACACAACACTATGCCCAAAACACACACACACACACACACACACACCACCACACACACACACACACACCACACACCACACACACACACACACACACACACTCACACACACACACACACACACACACACCCGCCCCGCACGCACGCACGCGCGCGAGCGCCCAGCACGCGTCAGTTCAAGTTCTCATGTTTTCATTCGTCACATGTAAATAGATCATTTGTTTAAAAGTTGGATGGACATGGGGATGAAACTCTTTTTTGTTCACACAGTCTAAATTTGGGGTCTTATAACGTCTTCCAGATGGCAAAAGTTTCATAATACCGACTAAGATTATGGCTGCTGTCGCTCACAATCATCTGCGCCTTTCGAACTGCTCTTTGTTCAAACAACACATTCAAACTTCTCTGTTTCTCGCCCACAATCTTGCTACAGACTTTCACCACCTTATTCAACACATTCTTGCTCTTCACAGTTAGACTTCCATACCAACAGATAAAAGAGAAAGTTAGATAGACTCAATAAAACATCTGTAAAATCCTTGCAGCACTTTTTATTTACATTGAGGCTTCTGAGCTTCTGAAGGCAAAAGATCCTTGATTGACATTTCTTGTGGATAAATTATGTATTTGCTAAAAAAAAATTAAACAGTAAACAAGTGGGTATGTTTTTGCTCCCATAAGGAACCTAACACAGAGTAACTTTTATTCAAGACTGGCATAGCCTTTTAAACTTGAATAAAGTCAGACAAATACATAGACGAACAATCTAATAGTGGGGGAAAAACAAGCGCAGGCCAACAACTGAACTGTCTGGCAAAGATATGGACTTGAGGGGAGGGGAGAGTTTGAAAAAAAATTAATTCCCCCCCCCCCCCCCCCCCAAAAGGTTTTTATTCAAATTCAGAGTACAAACCAGACACCATGAAATGAACACAAAGACATGAGCATGTTCGATTAAGTACATCGAAATGATCAGACATAACTCATAACCAAGTATTGACAGTTTGTTTGTCTAATCACAGACATTTATAAACGAGATAGTGACTAACAAAATTGTATTCATATTCGATTAATTAGAACGAAGTGATTGGACGTAATTCATTAACAATTATTTGTTGTTTGCACATCAAATCACAGAAAGAATTTTTTTTAATCACAACAAGCTTAGGGAGAGAAATCAGAAAAAACATAAGCAACAGAAAACAAAACAATCAAACAAACAAACGAAAAAGAAAAAAAATAAACACACACACACACACACACACACACACACACACACACACACACACACACACACACACACACACACACACACACACACACAACACACACACACCAAAACAAAACAACAAAAAAAAAAGAAAAAAAAACAGTTGGCCGCTGTCATAGCCTTTGTATACAATGGATAATTCGTGTTTTACTCCAATAACGTCAAGTATGGAATCCATTGTGCCTCGAAATTCCATGGGACATGTTAAAAAGAGCAGCATACTTTTCTGTTTCATATCTGGCTTTCAAAAATACAATAAAGATTTGAACTGATGGTAAACTCTTTTCATATTTACATTTATAAATATAAAATTTGGCGAGTAGCAGGATTAAGTCAAACGTTCTATCAGTTTAAAGTTACAATCACAACCAAACAGAACAATATTTTCATCAAGCAACAGTTTTATAATATTACATTTTCTATTTACCACATTTGAAACTCTTTCCAGAAGTTTTGTACGTACTGGCAATGCAAATATATGTTGAATATTTTTCTTTTTCTCTCTCACAAAAGAGCATTTTTCTGACTCCTCTAATTCCCATGTTTTGCAAAATAACATTGGTTGCCAATATTCTGTTAATAATTCTCATTTGAAAACCATCTTGTTTAATGTCTTTTATCTGTCGGACTTTGTGAAAAGTTTTCATCCATGTAACCTCCTTATGTAGTCTTACATTCCATTTACTGCCAAAACCTGGTTCTGTTAGGTCTTGATTTAATAAATCTAATAATGTGAGGCTCCTCTTGATACTGAACAGATTTCAGTTAATAATTTACTTGTCATACCTTCCTCATAGTATTTCATTTCTAGTCCTGTTTTTCTCGAATACTTTTTCACAGCACTAACATAACCATTATATGTAACAAAATCTGTATTGATACTATATTTATCAACGAAAGACCGGAAACTAAAAAATTCACTGTTCTCATCCAGAAGATTCTGTATGCAGAATACATCGTTTTCAATCCAGTTTTTATAAAAGGTTGATCTGCCCCCAATCTTTAAGTTGGGATTACAAAACAGAGGCTCTGAACAGAGTTCCTCCGCAGTTGTAACATGAACAACCTTACCAGTTTCTCTATAAGCGTTGAATACGTCTCTCCCAGAAGCTATTCAGTTTATTGCTCCATGGCAGATTGGATCTAGTTTGTTGATAATTCTGCTTTTTCATACACTGAAACAAGCACTTTCTTCCAACTGTGTTTACTTGATAAGATTTTACGAATCCAAGTTAATTTTAAAGCATTTATATGCTTCTTTATGATTGGTATTCCGATTCCCCCCTGCACTACGCGTTTCACAGACGTTTTCCTACTGATTCTGTCTCTTTTTTTGCCCCAAACAAACTTAAATATAAAATTCTGGATTTCATCAGTAATATGTCCGGTGGATTTGGTAATAACATCCATTAGATGGGTTAGTTTGGAAAGAATCATAGATTTAAGCACCGCCACTCTGCCAAGTGGCGTTATCTGCCTTTTGAGCCAGGTTTTATACAGTGTTTTGATTTCTGCAAACTTTTCTTCAAGGTCATGATTTCGCAATGTTTTAAGTCACATGTAAACCAGATACCCAAAAGTTTGAACTTTGGAGGGTTCCATTTTATGTTTACATGCGGCATATACCTAACAGGAGAATTTCGTTTACTACCTAGCCATACTGCGTTTGTTTTTTTCAGCGTTTAATACAAGTCCAGATACTCTTCCAAAATGTTCAATGGTGTAAATAGATTCCTCGAATGATTTTCTGTCTCCCTCTATAGTAGTTCAGTATCATCTGCATACTGTGATATCTTGCTTTCAGTATTAACTACTTGAATTCCCTTTATATCTTTATTTTGTCTTATCATATTTGCCAAAATCTCAACACACATAACAAATAAATACGGAGAAATTGGATCACCTTGACGGCAACCCCTCTCAACAGGGAAACCACCCAGCTAATTTCCATTCAAAGACACAGTTGATTAATATTTGTATAAATATGTTTGTATCCATTGACAGAAGCTTGGACCAAAGCCAAAGACGTGTAGTACCTTAAACATGAAATCATAACTTACACTATCAAACGCTTTTTCAAAATCCAGACAAAGAAGTAAAACCTGGTTTTTTGGATGCAATCATGAAATCAAGTATGTCATAGATAGACGATATTATCTCCCAAATACCTGTTAGGAATAAAAACCAGTCTGATCCTCATTGATGATAGCGGGAAGTACTTGCTTTAATCGGTTAGCTATACAAGTAGATCCTATTTTGTACACAACATTCAAAAGCGAGATGGGTCTCCAGTTTTTTATCTGGTCTTTAGGTTTGTCACCTTTGGGAATGCATACAATAATGCCTTCTTTTTGTGTTGATGAGAGTTCCTTTTTATCATATCCATCATTGATCGCTCTTACAACGTACGGACCAAGTTGCAGCCAGAAAAAATTGAAAAACTCGGCTGTAAAACCATCATCCCAGGGCTTTTCATATTTGACATATGTTTAAGAGCAATACCTGCTTCTTCTAAAGTGATTTTACCCTCCAAAGACGTTCTCTGATTCTCACTTAACGTTGGCAAGACTTCTACTAAATCAAATATTTCACAAGGCTCTGCATCTTTTTTAGAATACAATTTTCTGTAAAAGTTATTAACTTCTTGGGCATTTCATCATTATCATTTAAAGTAGTACCGTCATCTCGCGTAAGTTTGTTATATTTCTTATTAACGTAGTTACGTTTTTCAAGTCCACAAAAGTATTTCGTTATTTTTTCCCCTTCTGCGACCCATCTCGCCCTTGAACGCAACAATACACCCTCCATTTTCTTTTCCCGAAGGCTAATTAAATCCTGTTTGCATTTTTCATGTTCAAGCCTTTTCTTGTTCCGATAACGCTACTTTCCTCTCGAGTAAAAAAATATACTTTCAAGATCTTTCTGTTTTTCTGCGTCCTTCCGTTTCTTCATCGTTGCATACGATTATAGTTTTGCCCCTAATTTTTCATAAGCAATGTATCCAAAAATAGTTGATCAGAAATAACAAAGTGTATTTCTAATTTAGGAATTTGGGCCAATCCACAACGACAATAAGGAAGTGCTGCATATTCCTCGGT
>CM031606.1:33708637-33711352 GCA_018398815.1 Conus ventricosus
ACACTATCGCTATTGGTGTTACATTGTTAATTTGTTGTCATTGTTATTACAAATTCTACTACTGCTACTACTACTGCTACCACTGTTGCGGCTACTACTACTACTACTACTATTACAACTACTACTACTACTATTACTTCTACTACTACTACTATACTATTACTACTACTACTACTACTACTACTACTACTAACTACTACTACTTCTACTACTACTACTACTATTTTTAGTGTTCCGCACGATAATTTTGATCGCACACATTATAGGGCTACACAAATTAGTATGAATTCTCATTTCGTCTGACCGTATCATATATTCTCATTTGCTAAATTGAAATGCTCTGTCCAAAGACTTATTTCTTATTGAATTGATTTGGAGAAACGGGAAAGTCAGGAGGAACATGGGTGATATAAAAGGATCTCCTTCTTGCACCCTCTTGATGGAAATCCTTGCTATCGACATATTATAAAGTCAGTTAGTGATAAATCTAAGATAGGAGGCAACTGCAGGGGGAGAGGGCTGCCTGTGGCGTTAGGGGGTCGGGTGGATGTGGGTACTGGGGGTATGTAAAGGTATTGTTTCAGGAAGTTAAAGATCGTGAACCTGTGTAGTACAATTATTGTTAATCTAATGTCGATGGTGGTGAAAAAGGATAATGTTAACAATGGTGACGATGTTAATCATCATCATTGTTATTGATGTTGCCATTGTTGTTTTTATCTGGGACCGGGGAAAAGGTTGAAAAAAATTAATTTGTCATCAATTATTGTACCTAGATATTTATACTCACTCACACGTTCAACTTTCTCACCGCTAATATAAAGGTCCGGAACATCTGGGGGATTTTTCCTAAAATCGATCAGCAATTCTTTTGTCTTTTGAACATTTAGGTGGAGGTGGATCAGTGAGGATGGGGATGTGGTGATTCGGAGAAAGAAGACAGACATGGCACGTGACGGAAATCTTGCCGTCAGATGTACACTCCACACTCTTTCATCCGAAGAACGTCATGACAGGAGATGAAAGCTTGCATAGCGAGAATCGAAAAGTTCAGATGACGGTAGTCCAACGGGAACGGATGCACGCATACTTACATGAACAGAACATTTCGTGCAGAGAGAGAGAGAGAGAGAGGAGAGAGAGAGAGAGAGAGAGAGAGAGAGAGAGAGAGAGAGAGAGAGAGAGAGAGAGAGAGAGAGGAGAGAGAGAGAGAGAGAGAGAGAGAAGAGAGAGAGAGAGAGAGAGAGAGAAAATGGACGCACAAACGAATCGTTTTTAACGAGGGAAAAGAATATAAACACAAAAAACGGTTCTTTCCCCCAAAAAAGTTTTTAATACATCTTGACTTCCACGAAGGAAAAGACTCAGCAACGTAAGTAATTCGAAGAAGAGAATAAACAGTGTCAACTATACAGCCAACGCTAAATTGCGAAACAAACTTGCACAGGCACGGTACTAATGACGGTTGGGAGGTGGAGGTGGGTCAGTGAGGATGGGGATGTGGTGATTCGGAGAAAGAAGACAAATAGAAACAGGACAGCGCACATATGCAGAGAGAGAGAGAGAGAGAGAGAGAGAGGGAGATAGAGAGCTATGGTGACGGACTTATATTATAGCCATAGTTCTACACTGCTTCCCTACACGTCCACCCCCCTTCCCACCCCCACTCACTCCACCACACACACACACATCCATCCTACTTCCTCCATCCACCCTCCCTTCCCTTCCCTTTCAATTTGTACAATGAAGTTCTGCTGACTGGAAATGCGCCATTCCTATTCCTCTGAAAGTCGATGTGTTGCGATGTGTTGTCTGGCCTGGACTCATTAGATATGCACGTTTGGAATTTGCCAATTTTCTATGCGCACCCTGGGATAAGTGCGACGCCCAGCTGTCAATATAATTCACCAACTCCACAGTACATTCCCCTGCCACCCCCACCCCCTTCCCCATCTCCCTTTCCTCTCACCCTTCTCCTTTCGGCCTCAGTCCACCCACTCAAAACACAATGTATTCTTTCACTTTGTTACACTCAAAACTGCACCTGGCTTAACTCAGTAGATAGTTCCACAACATAATCATCGCACAGTCCAGCCCTTGACCTCTACCATACCTGACTCTGAGGCACGTCTCATGTCCGTTTCTTTTTCTGTGCAATTAATGTGATCCACATGATCCTTCATTTTCCTGTCGTCTGCAACTAAGACTTTGCACTCCAAAATCCTAGTGCCCAAGCAATGGCGTAGAAACACAAGGAGTCAACAAATCGTGCATCATTCTGCTATTTTTGCTGATCTATGGCAGTGAAATAATTTACAGGCCCGAAATTCCGGGATAAAATAATCCTTTTCACATTCAAAACACTTTTTTCCCCACAGAGCCAGGGCAATTTTTCGTCTGTTCAAATGTTCTCAGTACTACTTGACCTTTGCTGTAACCCCGAACTCTGACCTGTATTCTCACCCTGCTCATTGGTTTTCAGGTTCTTGTTGAGTATCCGTAAGAACCATGTTCAGCACCATTTTGATGCTTCTGAACTATTTTGGCGCCAGCGTCGAAATGGATCGTAACACACAGAAACCATTGTGATGCCAAAGCCACTGGGCGGTGTTACGGGCTTGACGTCGTAGGCATTTTGATATGGAATCCTTGACCCTCGCTGAGCAGTACATACCGGTTTGTTGTCCGTTTTGTTTTGGGTTGACCATTCGGATC
>CM031606.1:33714895-33727395 GCA_018398815.1 Conus ventricosus
CCGAAAATAAAAAAAAATAAATAAAATAAAAAAACAAGATCCTGCCCATCATCTCATTCGAGCAACAAATTCATTTCTATATGAAAGAAAAATAAATAAATTAGGAAGAAAAAAAAAAGAAAGAAGAGAGAACAAAGGCAAACTGAAAATCTCTTGCAGTTGTTCAGATAAATGTACGGTAGTTCACTATCCCATCCTATCACAACTGCACCCACAAAATAGTCACTTTTAATCTTGCAGATTCGGCTTCTTAAAAATCATATTTGAAAAAATGAGAGCTCAAGGGAAACAAAAGAGCACAATCCAGCAAATAGATAAAGTAAACATACAAAAAAAAACAGCCAAAAATCATAAAAGAGATACATACACCATAATATCGGTGAACATTTCACTGACAGTATCTTCCAACTAATTAACAACCTCCTGCCTCGCTGGCCCCCCCCCCCCCCTCCCCCCACCCTCCCCCCGTCCCCATTTCGTTCCCTAGAAAACGGAAGGTCTAATGCAAATTCTTTTTTTTTTTTCTCTCTCTCTCTCTTTCCTGATCAAATACGAGTTTGTTTTGTTTTTTGCTTTTATGCTAGCGTTGTAATTGTACAGCTGCATTGTGAGAGGTTTGGGTATGGCATGATGTTTCTGGTGTACATTCTCAGTATTTGACAGTTTCCTGCTCCTCCTTGTTACATCCCCTTTTTGCCTTATCTGTGCCTTCCTGCGCTGTTCCCCGCTTTACACCATTTCTGAGAGAACCATAAATTGCGACATGACTCTGCCATTTTTCATTTGTTTTATACAATCACTTGAAAGGGTTACTGTTAGCGATCACTGAAGGCTTTCCCCTCGCTCACATCTATCTCTCTCGTCTGTCTCGTCTCTCCGTCTCTCTCTCTCTCTCTCTCTCTCTCTCTCTCTCTCTCTCTCTCTCCTCTCCTCCTCTCTCTCTCTCTCTCTCTCTCTCTCTCTCTCTCTCTCTCTCTCTCTCTCTCTCCTCTCCTCTCCACCCCCCCCCCCCCCCCGATCTTTTTAAAAACTCGTATCATTGGCATATGAAAGTCTCCTCGTTCTAAACGTTGATCATTAGAATATTGTCGAGAGGTGATTCATAAATAGAAATTTTGAAGTCCATACAACATACAAAATCGTAATTGGAGATGCATGAGAGAAGACAGTGTGAATGTCTATTATGATTGTAGCCACGATTTGATGATGATGATAATCATTGCTACTGCTGTTGATGTTAATGTGGTTATTGTGATTAATTATTGTGTACACTATCGCTATTGGTGTTACATTGTTAATATTGTTGTCATTGTTATTACAAATTCTACTACTGCTACTACTACTGCTACCACTGTTGCGGCTACTACTACTACTACTACTATTACAACTACTACTACTACTATTACTTCATACTACTAACTACTACTATTACTACTACTACTACTACTACTACTACTACTACTACTACTACTACTACTACTACTACTACTACACTACTATTTTTAGTGTTCCGCACGATAATTTTGATCGCACCACATTATAGGGCCTACACAAATTAGTATGAATTCTCATTTCGTCTGACCGTATCATATATTCTCATTTGCTAAATTGAAATGCTCTGTCCAAAGACTTATTTCTTATTGAATTGATTTGGAGAAACGGGAAAGTCAGGAGGAACATGGGTGATATAAAAGGATCTCCTTCTTGCACCCTCTTGATGGAAATCCTTGCTATCGACATATTATAAAGTCAGTTAGTGATAAATCTAAGATAGGAGGCAACTGCAGGGGGAGAGGGCTGCCTGTGGCGTTAGGGGGTCGGGTGGATGTGGGTACTGGGGGTATGTAAAGGTATTGTTTCAGGAAGTTAAAGATCGTGAACCTGTGTAGTACAATTATTGTTAATCTAATGTCGATGGTGGTGAAAAAGGATAATGTTAACAATGGTGACGATGTTAATCATCATCATTGTTATTGATGTTGCCATTGTTGTTTTTATCTGGGACCGGGGAAAAGGTTGAAAAAATTAATTTGTCATCAATTATTGTACCTAGATATTTATACTCACTCACACGTTCAACTTTCTCACCGCTAATATAAAGGTCCGGAACATCTGGGGGATTTTTCCTAAAATCGATCAGCAATTCTTTTGTCTTTTGAACATTTAGGTGGAGGTGGATCAGTGAGGATGGGGATGTGGTGATTCGGAGAAAGAAGACAGACATGGCACGTGACGGAAATCTTGCCGTCAGATGTACACTCCACACTCTTTCATCCGAAGAACGTCATGACAGGAGATGAAAGCTTGCATAGCGAGAATCGAAAAGTTCAGATGACGGTAGTCCAACGGGAACGGATGCACGCATACTTACATGAACAGAACATTTCGTGCAAAAAAGAGAGAGAGAAAGAGAGAGAGAGAGAGAAAAGAGAGAGAGAAGAGAGAGAGAGAGAGAGAGAAGAGAGAGAGAGAGGAGAGAGAGAGAGAGAGAAGAGAGAGAGAAGAGAGAGAGAGAGAGAGAGAGAAAATGGACGCACAAACGAATCGTTTTAAACGAGGGAAAAGAATAAACACAAAAAACGGTTCTTTCTCCCCAAAAAAGTTTTAATACATCTTGACATCCACGAAGGAAAAGACTCAGCAACGTAAGTAATTCGAAGAAGAGAATAAACATGTCAACTATACAGCCAACGCTAAAATTGCGAAACAAACTTGCACGGGCAGGGTACTAATGACGGTTGGGAGGAGGAGGGTCAGTGAGGATGGGGATGTGGTGATTCGAGAAAGAAGACAATAGAAACAGACAGCGCACATATGCAGAGAGAGAGAGAGAGAGAGAGAGAGAGAGGAGATAGAGAGCTATGGTGACGGACTTATATTATAGCCATAGTTCTACACTGCTTCCCTACACGTCCACCCCCCTTCCCACCCCCCACTCACTCCACCCACACACACACACATCCATCCTACTTCCTCCATCCACCCTCCCTTCCCTTCCCTTTCAATTTGTACAATGAAGTTCTGCTGACTGAAATGCGCCATTCCTATTCCTCTGAAAGTCGATGTGTTGCGATGTGTTGTCTGGCCTGACTCATTAGATATGCACGTTTGGAATTTGCCAATTTTCTATGCGCACCCTGGATAAGTGCGACGCCCAGCTGTCAATATAATTCACCAACTCCACAGTACATTCCCCTGCCACCCCCACCCCCTTCCCCATCTCCCTTTCCTCTCACCCTTCTCCTTTCGGGCCTCATCCACCCACTCAAAACACAATGTATTCTTTCACTTTGTTACACTCAAAACTGCACCTGGCTTAACTCAGTAGATAGTTCCACAACATAATCATCGCACAGTCCAGCCCTTGACCTCTACCATACCTGACTCTGAGGCACGTCTCATGTCCGTTTCTTTTTCTGTGCAATTAATGTGATCCACATGATCCTTCATTTTCCTGTCGTCTGCAACTAAGACTTTGCACTCCAAAAATCCTAGTGCCCAAGCAATGGCGTAGAAACACAAGGTCAACAAATCGTGCATCATTCTGCTATTTTTGCTGATCTAAAGGCAGTGAAAATAATTTACAGGCCCGAAATTCCGGGATAAAATAATCCTTTTCACATTCAAAACACTTTTTTTCCCCACAGAGCCAGGCAATTTTTCGTCTGTTCAAATGTTCTCAGTACTACTTGACCTTTGCTGTAACCCCGAACTCTGACCTGTATTCTCACCCTGCTCATTGGTTTTCAGGTTCTGTTGAGTATCCGTAAGAACCATGTTCAGCACCATTTGATGCTTCTGAACTATTTTGGCGCCAGCGTCGAAATGGATCGTAACACACAGAAACCATTGTGATGCCAAAGCCACTGGGCGTGTTACGGGCTTGACGTCGTAGGCATTTGATATGGAATCCTTGACCCTCGCTGAGCAGTACATACCGTTTGTTGTCCGTTTTGTTTGGGTTGACCATTCGGATCGTTTTGTCGCCAAAACCAGTCTGCTTAATATTTATGACGAGTAGCTTATTTTATATTGAATGGGTGACATCAGTGATCAGGAGAAGAATAATAGTAGAAAAGTAAGAGGAGAAAAAGAACGACGAAGAAGAGGGGTGGCATTGGTGGTAATAAATAAAGAATACGGCTTTCTTTGAATTCACAAATGACCAGTTACTTTTCAAATAGGCCAAAGCGGTTTTCATCCCCATTATTTTTCCGTCACTTTTTTTCTTCTTTTTGGGGGGGGGGGTGGGGGGGGGGGGTGGGGGGGGGGGGGGGGGGGGGGGTCGCTTTTGTAAATCCATCGTCATCAAAAGAAACCTCTTGCGCACATTTTCGTCTTTTGCTTAAGTTTCCACATGTGCGAAAACAAGATGAGCAAGCACACACACACACACACACACACGCCTCTCTCTCTCTCTCTCGCTCTCTCTTCTCTCTCTCTCTCTCTCTCTCTCTCATCTCTCTCTCTCTCTCTCTCTCCTCTCTCTCTCTCTCTCTCTCTCTCTCCTCTCTCTCCTGTCAGTCAGTCAGTCTGTCCTCTCTCTCTCCCTCCCCCAAAACGATCCGAATGGTCTCTCTGCCGCTCTCTCTCTCTCTCTCTCTCTCTCTCTCTCTCTCTCTCTCTCTCTCTGCCTCTCTCATTCTCTCTCTCTCCTCTCTCTCTCCTCTCTCCTCTCTCTCTCTCTCTCTCTCACTCTCTCTCTCTCTCTCTCCTCTCTCTCCTCTCTCTCTCTCTCTCTCCTTCTCCTCTCTCCTCCTGTCTTCTGTCTCTGTCTGTGCATGTGTGCGTGTGTGTGTTCCGAATTCCGTACATATTTTGTCATGTTCATTTTACTGTCTGATTTTATACAGGCTAATTATTGTACGTTTTAGTACAGTTCCATTTTCAAATCATTACATCTCATGCTTTCCCCCTCTCCCCTTCTCTCATCCTCCTCTCTCTCTCTCTCTCTCTCTCTTCTCTCTCTCTCTCTCCTCTTCTCTCTCTCTTCTCTCTTCTCTTTCTCTCCTCTCTCTCTCTCTCTTCTCTTCTCTTCCTCTTCTCCCCCCCCCCCCCCTGTCATCTCACTTTGCTTATACGTTCTACGTATTTTCATGCCTTGCGAAAATGAATGCATGTGGTGCCCTTTGCTTGCTCTCTCTCTCTCTCTCTCTCTCTCTCTCTCTCTCCCCTCTCTCTCTCTCTCTCCTCTCTCTCTCTCTCTCTCTCTCTTTTCTCTCTCTCTCTCTCTCTCTCTCTATGCGTGCAAACGTGCGTGTATTTGTGTGTTTCAAAAATATGTACGCACTTTGTCATATTCACTTCACTGTCTGTTTTCATACATGCCAATCTGTACGTTGTAGTACACTTACATATGTTTCCCCAGCCCACCTCACTCCCTACCGCCGCTCTCTCCTTCCTCTTCATTATTATTATTCTCACTTTTATTTTATTTTATTTTTTGTTATTATTATTTATTGTTGTTTTGTTTATTATTATTCTTATTTTTTGTTTTGTTTTCATTTATCTTCTATGTTCATTTGATGTTCCTCTATGATTACATGACCGCTTTGCTTGCTTCTTTGATTTCTTACATTAATTGATTTCACTGCATATTAATCAGTATATCTATCTGACATGCACAAAATGTCTTTGTGCACAAATACAGGTATCTCAAATGTCTATTTGCAGGAACATGTTTCTCTAAAGCGTCTTTTAGCTCAAATATCGAATATCTTTTACCGAAATGTCGTTCCGGATGTCTTTTTTTTTTTTTTTTGCAATATAAGCTGCAAAATATTCTTTGTTGCTTGTTTGCACGAGTAACAGTTCCAATGTCTGTGCACGAATGCATCCAAAATCTGTTTTTAAACAACTGTTTCTCCAAACACTTTCACTTCAACATCACCAAATCTTTTAGCATGAAAATCTCCAAATCGTCTTTCATTGACAAATACCCTTTGCACCACAAACTCAATGAAAATCGGAATAAAGCCAACCAAACGATGAAGTCAATCTACATATAAAGACCAATTATTCACAATAAACTTGAGATCTGTAATGCTGAATTGCACTGATAAAGCAGTACCAAGGATTTGGCCGTAACAGAATGAACGAATGAGGTTTCGAGTCGTTACGTCACAACCGTTCCTGTCTCGTGGTTCCGTATGATTTATATACAGCGTGAATCAAAAGCGCAGAATTAGAATCTCCAGCTTAAATGCCAGTTAGGGGAATCCAGCTTCACTTCAGTGTTTCGTGTCTTTGTTGTATCGGTGTCACTGACGGCTCTATTGTTTTCATAGTGTCCACTGAGTAACCTTCTGATCACGTTCCCACCGTCTTTTCTGGAGACAAACTGTCAGAGTTAGGTCTCGTGGTTATTCACAGTAATTCAGGCAGACGCATACACTGCATAACGCACCGAATGGTTATGAAAGCCGTCCTCTCACTTATTACTGCCATCTGTCACATTCAGCTTCAACATTGACGTACGTCACTGTTCAGGACTGTTTACAAACGACAGCACCTACAACGAGATTACGTCAACGCTTTAAACACAGATGACCCTGTTGTAAGCAACAGTCACATCGCTCATGACAGACAAAGCTGAGGATCGGATACATTAGCCCAGCTGTCCAAAACCAGGGGACAACAAGTCGACAGAAAGGTCTCAGAGTCATCACCATCAGCTGGAGAAACCAACTTCGCCTCGCGCACACCGCACGAGGAGGACTGACCGCGCGACTGTCGGTGTTGGCATCGGCACCATCGCCACTAGGCCTAGGCCTGGTACAACAGTTCTATTCTAGCAGACTCTCCCTCCACTCTCTCCCATTCACGGGGCCTGAGAGCCAGTGAGATGCTTGTGAACTGTTCTCAGTCACGGCGGCAAACCATTCGGTCTCTGATAGGTGGAACTCCTGTCGCGTGCTGCCAATGGCTACGCAGCTCTCTCTCTCTCTCTCTCTCTCTCTCTCTCTCTCTCTCTCTCTCTCTCTCTCTCTCTCTCTCTCCTCTCTCCTCTCTCTCTCTCTCCTCTCTCATCTCTCTCTCTCTTCTCTCTCTCTACTCTCCTCTCTCCTCTCTCTCACCTCTCTCTCTCTCTCTCTCTTCTCATTCTCCTTTTCTCTCTCTCTCTACCATCTCTCTCTCTCTTCTTCTCATCTGATCTCTCTCTCTCTCTCTCTCTCTCCTCTCTCTCTCTCCTCTCTCTTTTCTCTCTCTCTCTCTCTCTTTTTCTCTGTTTCTTCTGCTTGTGAAACATGAATTCCTCTCTCTCTCCACCCCCCTCCTCTTCTCTCCTCTCTCCTCATTCATCCTCCTTCTTCCTAACCGGTTGCTCTCTGCTCCTCCCACTGTCTCTGTCTGTCTGCTGTCTGTCTCTCTCTCTCTCTCTCTCTCATCTCTCTCTCTCTCCTCTCTCTCTCCTCTCTCTTCTCTCTCTCTCTCTCTCCCTACCCCCGCTCTCTCCTTCCTCTTCATTATTATTATTCTCACTTTTATTTTAATTTTATTTTTTTGTTATTTGTCAGAAAGTGTTGGTGATAGTGTTAAAAGTTTTTGGGATTTTTTATAATTTCCGCATCTGTGGAGTATGGCCTTGGTGAAGCCGAGGCAATGCGTAGGAATATAAGGCAGTGTCCGACCCGTGTTCGGTCCTTTTCTGAATGCATGGAGGTGTGGGCTGCTTGGCATCATGTTTGATAGCTGGGCAGCCGCTGTTGCACACCGCTGGCTGAGTGAACTGTAATGTCATGGAGAGCTTGCGCGAGGCTGGACTTTTGTAGTTGCGTGTGGTATTTGTACAAGAATTGAATGTCGAATAATTGAGCGATGGGGAGCATGAGTCTAAGAATGTTGTCGTAAGAATGTTCGAGTGATTGGGAGAGTGTAGGCGTGTGAATTAATTTGTTAGTTGGGAACTTGGGAAGTTATTTAATTTGGTTAGGTCAGAGGTTAGGTGAGTTCTAGTTACAGTTAGGGGAAGTAGTTCGTTAGGGAGGTCAGCTAGTTTTAGAAATAAAGTAATGTTTAGGGTTGGTTAATTTAAGTTTATTTGTGATACCTGTGTGCAAAACGTATGTTAAATTATGAATGTGAAGTTTAAGTGGTTTTCGTACAAGTAAAAGTTGGAACTTGTATTTCTTTGAGTCTGTTTATAAATGTTGGAGTGATAGCAGACGACTGTTTGGAGGAAGTGAGCTACATGTTGTTGTCGGGTGTGACGAAAGCGCGAGAGTGAGCCTATTGATGATCACACAGTTATTATAAAAAGTCGTGAGCTGTTCGTGTTTCATTCTCTATTCAACAACAGAGTAAAAACAAGGTAAACCGGCTCGTGACATTAGTGGCGACCTGCATTTTTCAATAATTGTGGTGTTGTCATCAGTAGTAGGATGGTCAGTGAAACAGTTAAATTTGTGGATAAGTAGTAACATTTTCAGATTTATTTTCGGAAAAATAGTAATATTTATATTTTCAGAAGTATTATTGATTATAGTCATTATTGTATGAAATTTATTTATACTATAATGTTTTTCTAATACATTTTTTCTTTCCTATATTTTATGTGCCGTTGACGACTCTCGACCACTGTGAGGGAACGGTTCGGAAGGGGTTTAACAGACGCATTCTGGTGGTCTGATGTGAGCAGTCGTACTGGGCGCAAAACTCTGTACTCTTGGGTGAGTCACTTCTTGGACTGTTATCAGAGTCGGGCTGTCGCGACAGGCAATTTAGTTAAATTTAAAGATATTGAGGAAATTTACTGGGTCTGACTTATATATTACACTTGTAGAATATTGTGTAATTGTGAATGTGGAAAATGTATTCATTGCTGTATTAAATTAATTCAGCAGTGTTTTTGCTATTGTACATTGCTGCGGTTGGAGTCAGCAATAAGATTGTATTTGCTGAAGTTGGAGTAAGCAATAATATACTTGCATTTGTTAAAATTGGAGTCAGTAAAAATGTATTTGTCATTGTAAACTGCTACACATTGGATTCAGCATAAAATCAGTGATTTCATTTGCTGGAAATACATAGCAAATAGTTCTATAATTTTGTCTTACCTTTGTAGTGGGGCTACATTGTTCTTTTCAAATTGAGTTAAAAATTTGTGTACATAAATTTTCATTGATACAGTTGTCAATATTTGGTCTCTGTGGACTTAGTTATTTATTTTTTCCAAGAGTACCAATATTGTTTAAAATGGCGGGGGTTCCTCTTGACCCGCTAGACCAGCTCGTGGCTGAGTTAGAAAGAGAAGCTAATTTGCTTCAGTTGACGCAAGTAGCGAAAACTAAGCATATTCGTGAAGGCCTGGTAGAGGCTAGAGCAAGAGCTGATAAGAATGAAGCAGAGGCTAGAGCAAGAGCTGAAGCAAGAGCGGATAAGAATGAAGCAGAGGCAAGAGCAAGGGCTGAGAATAATGAGGCAGAACTTTTGAGGCAAGCTGAGAAGAATGAAGCAGAATTTTTGATGCACCACAGAGAAATGGAATTGAAGGAAAGGGAGTTGACTTTACAGACTGAAAGAGGAAACAGGGAATTTGAATTGAAGGAAAATGAAAAACGGGAAGAGTTTAGATTGAAGATGAGAGAAATAGAATTGAAAGAAAGAGAATTGGAGTTACAGGAAACTCTAAAAAATCTGAAAAAAGAGAAATATGCTGAAGATAAAAAACAAGCTGAAGCTTCTGCTCAAGCTCGTACCCGTCCCAAATTCCCTTACTTTGATGACAGACAGGATGATATTGAAAGTTACCTGTTCAGATTTGAACAGCATGCAAAATCTGTAGGATGGAAAGGGATGATTGGGCATCAATTCTTTCTGATGTTTGAAGGGAAAGGCTTTGACGTATTATTATGAGCTGTTATCCTCTCAGCCAAATAGAACGTTCAAAGAGTTGAGTGAGCATTTGTTGGAGCGCTTTCAGTGTACAAAGGAAGGATTTCGTGAGAAATTCCGCACTGTTAAGCCAGAACAAAGTGAGACCTTTCCAGTTTTTTTTTTGATAAGTTGCACCGCTTTTTCATGCGATGGATAGACTTGTCAGGAGTTCAAAAATCATTTGAAGGTCTTTTTGATTTGTTGATCACTGAACAATTTCTGTCGTCATGTTCGGCAAAGTTGGTAGCCTTTTTGAAGGAAATTGGTTTTTCAGACGTGAAAGATTTGGTTGAGAAGGCTGAAAGGTACAGAGAAGTACATAAGAGTGAAACCTTGGGACGTGAGGAAAAAGTTCACCCATTTTGCACACGCTTCTGTGTCAGGGAATCCACCAACCAATGGTGATTCCAGATATTCTAGAGGAGGATATGGGGGTTACCGTGGCTACGGCGGGTACCCAAGGAAATCTTATGTTTCAAATACCAGAGGGTCAGGAAACACTACTTTTCGTGTTGAGGACAGGAAAGAACACATGATAAAATCCAAAGCATTTGTCAACACACAACAGAATGTGCCAACCAGCACAAGTCCAAAGAAAGGCAGAACATGCTACTGGTGTGGTGACAGTAAGCACCTTCTGAAAGACTGTGACCGAAAACCAATGCTGAAATCACAGATAGGCTCCATCGGGTGTCTGTACAACATGGCTTGCCCGAGGAAATTCAAACATGTCAGGGTACAGTGAATGGACTGGAAGCTACTGTCATGTTGGATTCAGGTTGTACTACAGTGGGAGTCAGAAAATCATTGGTTTCAAAAGAACAGTATGTGGATGAAACAATCTCCTGTACCATGTTTAGTGGTGAAACTGTTGATTTTCCTGTGGCAGTAGTCAACATTGATTGTCCTAGCTTTTCCGGCAGTGTCAAAGCTTGTGTTGTTGATAAACCTGTGTGTGATGTGATTTTGGGTCGAATACCTGGTTGTACATTTGCTTGTGTTGAAGTTGCAAATGCTGTCTCAACGAGAGCACAAACAAAGACTGACAAACCTTTCCGACCTTTGTTGACTGCCAAAGTTCCACAATTGGACGTTTCAACCGACAAAGTGACCGATTTACAGAAAGCTGACAGCTCTTTGGAATCATGTTTCCAAAAAGTCGGACAACCACCAGAAAGAAAGGGACTGAGTGTTTTGTGGTCAGGAATGGCTTATTGTACCGCTCAGTGATAGGTACCGGACAGAAAGGATTGTGCTGGCAACTTGTGGTCCCCAAAGAGTTGCGACCGTCTGTCCTCTTGGCAGCTCATGACGGCTGTTGGGTGGGCATATGGCCAGCAACAGTACCTACAAAAGAATTGTCCCGTATTTTTTTCTGGCCAGATATCACAGGGAGATTAAGGAATACTGCAGGGCCTGTGATATTTGCCAGAAGACCTTTCCAAAGGGCAAGGTACCGCCAGCTCCTTTGCAATCAGTTCCTGTGATAGAGAAAACCATTCTCGAGAGTCGTGGTGGATATTGTCGGTCCACTGCCTTTGTCTACTTCAGGTTGCCGATACATTCTCACATGTGTAGACATGGCAACGAGATATCCGGAGGCAGTTCCCCTCAAGACCATTACGACTGAAGCAGTAGCGAACGCTTTGTTTGTGATCTTCTGTCGCACTGGTGTTCCCCATGAAATTTTGTCGGACCAGGGGACACAATTCACCTCAGACATGATGAGAGAATTGTTGAGATTGTTGTGTGTCTCGCAACTTCATTCCACTCCTTACCATCCCCAGACAAATGGATTAGTGGAACGATTTAATGGCACACTGAAGACCATGCTAAGGAAATTGATGATGGACAAACCAAAAGATTGGATCGTTACCTACCAGGTGCGCTTTTTGCGTACAGGGAGATTCCGCAAGAAGCCACAGGTTTTTCTCCTTTCCATTTATTGTATGGCAGAGTACCCAGGGGTCCTACCCAACTCTTGTATGAATCATGGACAGGTGATAAACCAGAACACAGTGAACCAATACATGATTATGTACAACACATGAAGACCACTTTGACTGACATGATTGACTTAGCACAAAAGTCGGTGCAGGAAGCTGGTCGTAGACACAGACAGTATAAACTTCAGAAGGAAGTGACAGAAAATTGTCAATTGGTGATCAGGTGTTAGTGTTGCTGCCCACTGACACAAACAAAATGTTGTTGAAATGGAAGGGCCCATTTGTTGTACTCAAGAGACATGATGTGAATGATTAACCTTATCGACATGAATGGGTACATAAATTGTTTCACATCAACATTTTGAGAGAGTACAAAAGGAAGAATGAAGTGGTACTTGCGTCAGTGTCAGTGTTACCTTTATGTGATGAAAATGAAGGTGTACCAGAGACTACTTCCAAAGTGTCTATACAAACAGTTCCCACAGTGCAAACTGAAGGTGTGAAAGAGGTCAAATATTATGTTGCCTTGCCACAGGACAAGAGGCTACAAATTGAACAGGTCATGGAAAAGCACTCTGAGATGCTTACTGATGTGCCAGGCGTCACTGATTTATGCGAACATCGCATTCGCTCACAGTATCCAAACCTGTGAATGTTCGGCAGTATCCTCTTCCTTTC
>CM031606.1:33732395-33741567 GCA_018398815.1 Conus ventricosus
GAGTTGTTATGACTGGTGCAGACAACTTCATTATGTTGGGATCCAAGTCATAAATATCTAAATATAATGGAGGGGGAGAGGAGTTGGGGGAGGAGGGGGTAGGGGCTAGGAGTAGGGGATGGGTAAGGGAGAAAAAACAGGATCTGTTTGTAGCGGTGCATGCAGGGAAAAAATGAATAAGATGCAAGAGATATCCACTCTCCTCCCCCAAACATACGTCAGAAGTTAGAAGTTTTGATCTGTTGTTTTGCACCATACGGCGCGTTGTGCTTTATGGCCTAATGGTAAAGCGTTTATAGTTGGGGGTAGTAAGGCCACGTGTTGCTTAAAGGTAGGTTTTAAGGTTTCGAAGTGAAATCTACCAATGTCTGCACGAAACTCCGACTGCTTTTCCTGTCCAGCGTGATATACCACAGTACCGTGTCATGGAATACTCAGAAAGACATGCACCCATGCAGGGGTGTGTATGTGTGTGTGTGTGTGTGTGTGTGTGTGTGTGTGTGTGTTGTGTGTGTGTGTGTGTGTGTGTGTGTGTGTGTGTGTGGTGTGTGTGTGCATGTACGTAATTAATAGTGTGGTGGTTGGTGGTGGTGGTGGTGGTGGTAGTAGTAGTAGTAGTAGTAGTAGTAACAGCAGCAGCAGCAGCAGTAGTAGTAATACTTGGTGTTATTGTTGTTGTTGTTGTTGTAAAGTACTGACAAGGCACCAGCCGCCGTGGCGAAGTGGTTAGCGTCGCGGACTCCGGTGGGAGGTCGTGGGTTCGAATTCCATCAGAGTCATGTGGGTTTTTTTCTGCCCGACCGGCTCCTACCCAGAGTTGAGTTTGCGCGGACTCAGTTGGGAAGACTGGGACCACACAGTCGAGTTTCATCCACTTAATGGATGCGTTTCTGAGAGTATGCTCAAATTTCCTGACCAACACTGCAGGTGCCTGTATCTCTCGGGCCTGGTTGACGCCAGGATATATTATGAAGGAAGCATAGAGTACAGCCCTGTCATGTAGTCTCAGTCCGAAATGAGAAATCCGTAGCATCATCTTAAATCATCCATTCCCATTGATCAGCATTAAAAATACATGTCTCAAATTCTGTGGCCCTTCATGCCTGCTCTCATGGTGACCTCAGTTTCGATGTCCTCTCCGCGTCTGTGGCCTTGGTTTGCTTCCGTCGGGGTCACCGGTATCGGCGAGTCCATGGGGGCTGTCGTTGGACGGACGTGGTGGCGTCCTCCGGAGGGAGAGCTCACTCACGCCGGCTCCGCGACTAAGCAATTATTGTCGTCAGTAGGGGGCTTAGTAGGTGGTGTCCTGCGTATGTTAGATCAGAACAGGCGCCACTGAACACCACGAAGTGACTGGGCAGCAGTGCAGTGTCTCTCCGGTGGGTTGCCTCATGACGACTTGACATTGACTGCTCCTGTGGATTGCTGGTGCCGGGGCTGCGGGCGGGGCTGACCGGACTGTGGTGTGGACGGGGTGTCGGAATGAGCGGCGTGGGTGCACTGCCTCTGAGGTAGCGCAGAGGTTGGGACACCAAAAAAAAAAAAAAAAAAAAAAATACTGACAAAGGCAGCAATAGCAGTACTAGTGCAGTACTCGTTATCGTCGTTGTCATCGTCGTTGTCGTCGTCGTCGTCGTCGTCGTCGTCGTCGTAGTAGTAGTAGTAGTAGTAGTAGTAGTAATAGTAGTGTAGTAGTAGTAGTAGTAGTATTAGCAGCAGCAGCAGCAGTAGTAGTAGTAGTAGAGTAGTTGTAGTGTAACAGTGGTAGTAATGGTAGTGGTAGCAGCAACAGAAGAAGTGGTAAGAACAATGGAACAGTAGTTTAGCTTCGTGTCAAATTATTGACAATCTTTCCAAATCGCAGGTTTTGCTTTGTATGAAATAATTGCTAAACAGGATGTTTATGTGCGCACACACGCGCTTGTGTGTGTGTGTGTGTGTGTGTGTGAGTGTGTGTGTGTGTGGGGTGTGTGTGTGTGTGTGTGTGTGTGTGTGTGTGTGTGTGTGTGTGTGTGGTGTGTGTGTGTGTGTGTGTGTGTGTGTGTGTGTGCGTGCGTGCGTGCGTGTGTTGTGTGTGCGTTGTGTCATCATCATGATCATGATCATGATCATCATCATCATTGGTATTATCAACATCACTACGCCTTGGCTTAAGGCTGTGTCAGACCAATTGACATAGGCCAGAACACCAAGGCTACATCAAAATGTTGTTATGCTCTGCATAGTTAGTGGGGATTGTCTTCAGTCGTGACAAGCTCCTAGCATAACATTATCAGTCTCCCAAATCCCCCGAAGTCGGAGTGTGGCTGCCCATGTGGCGGGGTAATCAAAAACGGTCACACACGTAATGTTCTCATCCCAGCTGATGCATTTGTGCCATAGTGTTCAAATGCTTCGGCTGTTCGGATGATCCCCGGAGTCTTTTAGCCCGGGTACGACAAACAACAACAACAACATCAACATCACTGTTGTCGGTATTGTTCTTGTTGTTAATCAGTTAACTAATTTATTTATTCATCATTATTCATTATCGTTATTGTTGTTGTTATTATTATTATTGTTATTATTCTTACTTTTAATCTTGGCTGTATTATTGTTATTACAAATCAATTAATCAATTTATTTATTTATTTATTTACTATCATTATGATTATGATTAAGATGATGATGCTGAAGATGATGATGGTGATAATGATCGAACCAGCTGACTCAACTCCAACACATCGACTACAAGTCAAACATCTGTGGCAAGTGGGGGTGGGGGGTGGGAGCAAGACGAGTGTGAAGTACTAAAGAATCCGACAGGAACAAGCAGTATTTTTCGAACACACACACACACACACACACACACACACACACACACACACACACAAAACACACACACACACCACACACACACACACACGCACACACGCACACACACACACTTTGCAAGCACGCATGTCGGCCCCACCCACATGATACACATCTCTCCCATCATTGGATACACTCACGTTCCGACCTAGTGATAGTGGTGTTGTGTGTGTGTGTGTGTGTGTGTGTGTGTGTGTGTGTGTGTGTGTGTGTGTGTGTGTGTGTGTGTGTGTGTGTGGCGCGCGCGCGCGCGTGTCTGTGTGTGCATGCGTGCGTATGCGCTTTTGCGAGAGCGCGCTTTGCGTGCATGCGTGTTTACACATGATGTTTTTATATGTATAAGCTCGCTTTCATGCGTACACATCTTACAATGTTTGGAGCGTTTTTCAAACAGTGAGTGCGCCTGCGTCTGCACTACCCTGTGCACATGTACGTACTTTACGCGCACGTGCACTTATTGGCGAGGGATTCTGGCACCACTGGTACCCAGATGTCAGAACTTTCCCAGGCTAACTGCAGCAGACAACGAGCATCACGGAACTCGCTTCCACACGAGGCAGGCGAGTGCCAGAGTGATGTTGCAAAAACTTCCGAGCTCCGTAAAGCAAAACGGTGCAGTGCCCAGATGACAATGCAGATAAACCAATTACGGCAGCGTGCCCATGTTTGTTCGTTTGTCTGTCTGTCTGCCTGGAAGTAGTTGGTGCTTAGTTCTGCAAGTTTCATGTTTGGGTAATCAAGAGAGAGTGAGGTCGATATACTGTTCGATTAACCTTAGTTTGTGTTGACATTTAACAAATAATGATGATGAAAAATCAATAAAGTTTTTGTTGGAGAAAGAAACTAGTAACATCGAAGATTGATGAAAAGGACAATTTCAACTCATTTCATATCATGAAGTAGTTATCACAAAAATTCATTCTTCTTCCCTTTCCCCTGTATGTGTATGTGTGCGCTTGTGTGCAGTGCACATACAAATGGTGTATTTGATGTGCGTAGCCCGTCGCAGAGACACTGATCTACTGCGGACTTGCTCGGTGGTGTTCAGTACTGCCTGTTCTGATCCAACTTATGCAGGGCATCGACAGGGTTTACAGACGCGGGGTGCGCCTGCCTCTCTCTCTCCTCTCTCTCCTCTCTCTCCTCTCTCTCTCTCTCTCTCTCTCTCTCTCTCTCTCTCTCTCTCTCTCTCTCTCTCTCTCTCTCTCTCTCTCTCAGTGTGTGTGTGTGTGTGTGTGTGTGTGTGTGTGTTGTGTTGTGTGGGGTTTGTGTGTGAGCGAGTGTGTGTGTGTGTGTGTGTGTGTGTGTGTGTGTGTGTGTGTGTGTGGTGTGGTGTGTGTGTGTGTGTGTGTGTGTGTGTGTGGTTTGTTTGCTTGTGTGTTGTGTGTGTGTGTGTGTGTGTGTGTGTGTGTGTGTGTGTGTGTGTGTGTGTGTGTGTGTGTGTGTGTGTGAATGAGTGAGTGAGTGAGTGAGAGAGAGTGGTTGTGTTATGTGAGTTGTGTGTGTGTGTGTGTGTGTGTGTGTGTGTGTGTGTGTGGTGTGTGTGTGTGTGTGTGTGTGTGTGTTGTGAATGAGTGAGTGAGTGGTGTGTGTGTGTCTGTGAACGTGAGTGTGGTGTGTATCGTGTGTGTTGTGTGTGTGTGTGTGTGTGTGTGTGTGTGTGTGTGTGTGTGTGTGTGTGTGTGTGTGTGTGTGTTTGTGTGTGTGTGTGTGTGTGTGTGTGTGTGGTGTGTGTGTGGTGTGTGTGTGGTTTTGGTTGTGTGGGGTGTGTGTGTGTGTGTGAATACGAAGGGGGGGTGAGAAAAAAGACAGGAGGTTAGAGTGGGTGAGAGAGAGTGACTGACTCTGGACTCTCATTTTATAAAATTTTCTTGTGGAGTGTTTTTGTTCTTACAGTGCGACTTGTTCATGTTGTTCTTTACTTTTGCATAGTCCCAGTTCACTACTTCGTTTATTTTTACCTTTTCATTTTTCATGGCCTTTCAGAACATCACTTCCGCGCCGATCATTTCGCTCCCCCGTACACAGCCACAGCTCAAAGCCATATGTTTCGGTGCTGCCGTTCTTTTGACCCAGCCTACGTTTGGGTAATGAATGGCCTTTTAACTGACGACAGGAATTGCCCAGTGGCAGAACGTGGTTGTTAAATTATACACATTGTCGTACAGTTTAGTGTGTGTGTCCTGTTGCAAACCCGGGGTGTGGCGTTATTGTGTTGCTTTTTGTGTGTCACAAATACAAAAGGATTTTGTTATGGAAAACTCGAGATACCATGCAACATAATTCTGTCTGCGTCCTCTTGTTAATTGTTCGCGACGATTTTTTTTTTTTTTTTTTTGTGGGAAGGATCCTTCGAACTGTGCTGCTAAGACACAAGTTCATTGAAACGTGTGACCCGTTAAGAAACGGCGGGGGGGGGTAGGGGGAGTGGGGGGGGGGGGGGGATGTTGTTTCCCTGGAAAGGATCGGAAGTGACCATTCTTGGGGGAGATCAGAAGAGGTACGACTTCTTTAGTGAGTGAGGAAGGGTTTGACCAAGTTTGATGGTGGACATTCAGTTCGCATGCAGCATTTTGCTGGACCTCGCAGAAACTTTCAAGATCGCCCCTTTGTTTAAGACACAACGCACATTTAGCAAAAGTATTTCTCCTCCTCTTCTGCTTCTCTCTCTCCCTCCTCTCTCTCTTCTTCTCTCTCCCTTTTCATTTACTCTCTCTCTTTTCTCTCTTCCCTTCTCTCTTCCTCTCCTCTCTCTCTCTCTCTCTCTCTCCTTCCCTTTCTCTACACACACACACACAACACACACACACCAACACACACACACACACACACCCCCCCCCCCCCACACACACACACACCACACACACCCACACACATACACACACACACACACGCGCGCGCGCGCGCGCGAACGCACACATGCACACTTGACACACACAACACACACATATGCAAGCACGCACACACATACGCACACACCACGCACACATGCACACTCTACACACAGAGGCAACATATACAAATACACATGTACGTACAAAGAACGCGCGAGCGCGCCGAGAGAGAGAGAGAGAGAGAGAGAGGAGAGGGGAGAGAGAGGAGAGGGGAGAGAGAGAGAGAGAGAGAGAGAGAGAGAGAGAGAGGAGAGAGAGAGAGAGAGAGAGAGAGAGAGACAAGACAAGACAAGACAAAATTCTTTTTTACGAGGATAATAGATAAGCACAACGTGCTTTTTTACATCCAGTCCTCGCCCTGAGTAGGGACTACAACATGCAGTGAAATCAATTAATGTAAGAAATCAAAGAAGCAAGCAAAGCGGTCATGTAATCATAGAGGAACATCAGAGCATACTACATTACCCGGTAATGTAGCATGCTCTGGGAACATCAAATGAAAATAGAAGATAAATGAAAACAAAACAAAAAATAAGAATAATAATAAACAAAACAACAACAATAAATAATAATAATGTCACGAGCCGGTTTACCTTGTTTTTACTCTGTTGTTGAATAGAGAATGAAACACGAACAGCTCACGACATTTTATAATAACTGTGTGATCATCAATAGGCTCACTCTCGCGCTTTCGTCACACCCGACAACAACATGTAGCTCACTTCCTCCAAACAGTCGTCTGCTATCACTCCAACATTTATAACAGACTCAAAGAAATACAAGTTCCAACTTTACTTGTACGAAAACCACTTAAACTTCACATTCATAATTTAACATACGTTTTGCACACAGGTATTCACAAATAAAACTTAAATTAACCAACCCTAAACATTACTTTATTTCTAAACTAGCTGACCTCCCTAACGAAACTATTCCCTAACTGTAACTAGAACTCACCTAACCTCTGACCTAACCAAATTAAATAACTTTCCAAGTTCCCAACTAACAAATTAATTCACACGCCTACACTGGTGAAAATGACGCTCACAGGTGACTGCAGATTATCAATGGCATACTGAATAGTGTTGATGATGGCTTTCCTGAACCGGTTCGTATGACATTTCACTAACGTTTCGAATGTGGATCTTCCATGGATTATTTACTGAATGGGGATTTTTCATAAACTGCTTCTTTCGCCAGTTCACTAAGCAAAGCGGCACATCAGTAGTAAGGATAGGGACTTCTCACCCTCAAAGCAGGGGGAGGCAATGGGGAGGGATCACGACAAAAGCCTTAGGACGAATCACATGACCGAGGATGATCGGTGATGACATTCGAACGATCGATGTGACTTCCCTAATGATAGACCCTACGGCGATTGCATTGCACTGATGCAATCAGATGTAAAAAAACGTAAGACTGGTTATAGCGACTCGTGTTGTTTTGTTTTTGTTTAGGCCGTCTCCCAAGGGTGACATCACATGATGAAAAAGGCAGTCAGCTCCTTTGAAAGGCCCGAACTGTACCTACTGAACCATACTAGCTGAGCATGACTGACTCCTTAGACCGGTTCATTACTAGTTAAAGAATGAGATTGGGGGTTAATAGGTGTCTTTGTTTGTTTGGTTGTTTATTTATTTTATTTACACCGTCTCCCAAGGGTGACAACACAAAAACAAACAAAAAACCAACCAGCGGCGCTCATTTGAACTGTACTGACTAAACCCATAATAGCTGATCATCACTGATTTTCCACATTGCTATTAAAACCCCTTAGGGGCGAAGCATATGACACAGGTTGGTCGGTGATGACATTCGAACGATCGATGTGAGGTCGCTATGAAGAGACCCTACGGGCGATGACGAGGCTTGCATCTTAAATGGTGCAATCAGATTTAAAAGAAAAAATGACAGACTGGTTATAAACTTTTTAAAGCTATCTCCAAGGGCGACAACACATGATGAAAAAAGGCAGTCAGCTCCCTTGAAAGGCCCGAAGTGTACCTACTACACCCTTACCAGCTCATCATGACTGACTCTTTAGACCGGTTCATTACTAATTAAAGAATGAGATTTGGGGATTAGTAGGTGTCTTTATTGCTTTGTTGTTGTTGTTTGTTTTGGTTTTGTTTAGACCGTCTCCCAAGGGCGACAACACACAAACACATGCAGTCAGCAAACAAAGGCAGTCAGCTCCCTTGAAAGGTCCGAACTTTACCCACTACATCCTTACCAGCTGATTCTCGACATTGCTATTAAAGCGCCTTAGGCGCGAAGGATATGACACAAGATGCTCGGTGATTGCATCGTTAAAATTGATGTGTGCTCGCTATTAAAGACCTAGGAGCGATGAAAACGCATGCACGGTAATTTACACGCCTGTCTGTCAACTTATAAAGAAGCTGAATGTTTTTTTAAATCATCGAAATGTAAAATCGAATCTGGAAGGCTATATCAACGTGTCAAAAAAGAAAAATCATGTTGCATCAGAGCATCGTGATAATAGTGGAAAGGACATGTTTTCCCCCGTCCGCTGATCGTTTAAGCTATAAAACGGACTACAGTCAAAGCAAGAAGTAATTTTAACTTTAGTCAGTCTAACAGAACGAAGGACCACACAGGAAACACCACGAGGAGGTGGGGGACTGTTTCCAAAAAATAATGGATTAAAACAACACACTCTGATACAAGGAGAGAAAAAAAACGACTATTAGAACAGTCATCAACACCACAATCACGTTGGAACGCTATTTGTTAGTTAGTTAGTTAGTGTTTATAGGGTCCAGCGGACTACTAGGAGCCAAATCAGGACCTCAGCTATCATATCTGAGTCTCTTGATACAAATACTCACACTAGATTAAACATCACTTAAAATTTATGAGGACAAAAGCACAATTATCTTTCAACTCCTTCGACACCTGTATACATTAATAAAACCCTATATTTTATAATATAAGTTTACCTCTTTCCAAAAAGAAAAAATAAGATCCATGAATCATCACGAAAAGAACCGATTAAATCACTGGTGGAAAAGAACTTCTCTCTGATACACATCAAATCAGCACATTCTGTCAAAAATGATTAACACTGAACAAGCTGTCACACGCAACACACCATGGGGGGTCTTCCCTTCTGAATATCCAACTGTGCGTTATATAGCTGTGCCAATATGTAACCGTGACAAAATGGATTCCTCTTTACGGTTACGTACCACCGATTGGGAAAGGATTGGTTAAATCTGGGCAAATTTAAACAATTTATTATGAATTTGATTACACCATTCACTCTGCCACAGTTCACGACAATACAAACTGGATTTATGACGTAGATCAGAGTGAGGAACAAACTGCATAGGCCTCTGGAAAGACCCCTTGCAACCGAGAGCATTGTTTGGCTGTATGTCACCACTGATTTTTACCTTTTG
>CM031606.1:33767331-33784831 GCA_018398815.1 Conus ventricosus
TGGCAGCAGCACTACCCGTAGTAACACCACTGACACAGTCGGGGGGTCTCCGGATAGCAGAGGAAGACAGAACAGAAGACGCCAGTGTCAGGGTGACTCAGCCTCCCACGAAAAGGCCAGCAAGCAACAAGCATATGGCAGCACCATTGACCCTGGCGCGGCCCGTCAGAATTGTTATGTCTGTCTCAGCTCTCTCCTCCTACCTCTTTTCCGCTGTGATAAAGGGAAAGAGCGGGAAACACAAAAAAGCTCGCAGTCAAGGGAAAAATAAAAAGGGTGAACAAAGGGAAGAAAGGGGACGAGTAAGGGGGGGCGGCGGGGCGAGGAGAGAGGAGGGGAGGGAGGGAGGGAGAGGAGAGAGAGAGAGAGGAGGAGAGGAGAGAGGAAAAAAAGGGGGAGAAGAAAAAGAGAAAGAGAAAAGACAGGAGAGAGAAAGAGAAGGAGAGAGAGAGAGAGAGAAGAGAGAGAGAGGCGGGGGGAGAAGAGGAGAGGAGAGAGAGGAGAAGAGAGAGAAGAGAGGAGAGAGAAGAGAGAGAAGAGGGAAAAAGGGGAAGAAGAGAAGAGAAAGAAAGAAGAGAGGGGACAGAGAAAAGGAGAGAGAAAAGAGAAAGGAGAGAGAGAGAGAAAAGGAGAAGAGAGAGAGACGACAGACAGACAGAAAAAAGAGAGAAGGGGGGGGGGGGGGGGGGGAGACAAAGGAAGAGAGGGAAGGACGGGCAACAGGCGGGGGGGGCGGAAGTTTCGTTTGTTGTTTGTTAGTTTTTTAGCCTGCGGAGACGGGGACAAAAACGATTCACACTCTGCTCAGAAGATTTTTGTTTAAAAAAGTATTTGCCTGTAACAAATAATACGGAAAAGGCCGATTGTTCATAGACGACAGAAAAAAAAAAAGGGAGGGAAAACAGACAGACAAACAACGACAAATAATGTAGACAAAAAGATAAACAGACAAAGATATAGATAGATAGATGAAGACGATAAAGAACAGACAGACAGACAGATAGATTGGGAATAGATAAACAGATAGAACCCCAGAGAGAGATAGGTGTGTGTGGGGGGAAACCAGCCACCCCCCGCCCCAGCCAGCCCGCCGCCCGCCAGACAACGACAGAACAATGGAGGGGGGGGGGCAGCAAACAGCCAGCCGCCCCCAAAACAAGGGCAGAACAGTGTATGGGTGGGACAGCAGACAGACAGACAGACAGGCAGCCCGCCCAGAACAGCTGTGAGGGGGGGGAAGGGAAAACAGACAGACAGACCCCCAGACAGCAGACAAACACTTGAGGGGGGGACAGCCAACAGAACACTTGATGGGGGGGGCAGACGACAAAACGGGTTTGTGGGGGGGGGACAGTCAACAGAACACTGTGAGGGGGGGGGACAGGCAGCCAGAACAGCGTGATGGGGGGGACGGGAAACAGAACACTTGATGGGGGGGGACAGCCCCGAACCTGTGATGGGGTGGGACAGTCAACAGAACAGTGGATGGGGGGGGGACGGAGACAAACAGCTGTTTGGGTGGGGACAGACACAACAAACCTGTGAGGGGGTGGGGACAACATCAACAGAACAGCTGGAGGGGGTGGGACAACAGACAGAACACTGTGAGGGGGTGGGGACACAAACAGAACACTTGATGGGGTGGGGACAGCCAGACGAAACTGTGTGGGGGTGGGGACAGCCGACCCCCAACGAACACTGGAGGGGGGGGGGACAGCCAACAAACAGCTGTGATGGGGGGACACAGACAAACAGTTGATGGGGGGGGGGGAAAAAAGGCAACAAAACACGTAGGGGGGGGGAAAACGGGCAGACGAACGCGTGATGGGGGGGGACACAGACAAACGCTGATGGGGGGACAGCCCAACGAAAACAGCTGTGTGGGGGGGGGACACCAGACAGCAGACAGAACGCGTAGGGGGGGACAGCCGACATAACAGCCGGGATGGGGGGGGACAGCCAGACAGCAACGAACACTGTATGGGGGGGGACAGCAGCCAACAGCCAGAAGAACACGTGATGGGGGGACGGGGCAGACAAAACACTGTGTGGGGGGGGGGACAGCCAACAGAACAGCTGTGATGGGTGGGGACAGCCAACGAACATTTTGATGGGGGGGAAAACCAGACAGAACACTGTGATGGGGGGGGGACAGTCAGAAGAAACTGGATGGGTGGACAGCCAACAGACAGCGGATGGGGGGGACAGTCAGAAAAACACTGGATGGGGGGGGACAGCCAGACAAACGCGTGATGGGTGGGGACACCCCAACAGCAGCAAACAGCTGGAGGGGGGGGGACGCCAACAGAAACAGCGTATGGGGTGGGGAAAAAGGGCAACAGAACATTTGGATGGGGTGGGGACAGAACAAACAGCTGTGATGGGGGGACACCAACAGCAACAAAACAGCTTGAGGGGGGGGGGGACAGCAACAGAACAGCTGTGATGGGGGGGGCGCCAGACAAAACAAACAGCTGTGGGGGGGGTGGGGAAAAGCAGACAAAAACCAGCTGTGGGGGGGGACGCCAACAGAACAGTTTGATGGGGGGGACAGCAACAAACAGCTGTGATGGGGGGGGACACCAACGACACTTTTGGGGGGGTGGGACAAAAACAACAAACAGCTGTGGGGGGGGGGGGGGGACGTCAACAGAACACTGTAGGGGGTGGGGACAGCCGACAGAAGACAAAACAGCTGGTGGGGGGGGGACAGCAGACAGAACACTGTGGGGGGTGGGACAGTCGAAGAACGCTGTGATGGGGGGAGACACAGACAGAACACGTGAGGGGGGGGGCCCGCCAAACAGAACCTGGATGGGGGGGAAGCCGAAGAACACTGTGAGGGTGGGGACAGCCAACAAAACAGCTGTGATGGGTTGGGACACCCCGAACAAGAACACTTGATGGGGGGGGCAGCCAGACAAAAGCCTTGGATGGGGGGGGGACAGCAGACAGAACGCTGTGATGGGGGGGACCCGTCAACAGAACACTGTGAGGGGGGGGACAGCCAACAACAGATTTTGTGGGGTGGGGACGGGGAAGCAGCCAAAAACACTTAGGGGGTGGGGACAGCAGTCAACAGAACACTGGATGGGTGGGGACAGCCAACAGAAAGCGTGAGGGGGGGGGGAACCAGCTAGACAGAACACGTGATGGGGTGGGACAGCCAGACAGAACAGTTTTGGATGGGGGGGGGACAGCCAGACAGCAACAGAACACTGTGGGGGGTGGGGACACCAACAGTCAGACAAAACCTGTATGGGGTGGGACAGGCCAGACAAACACTTGTGGGGGGGGGACAGCCAGACAGAACAGCCTGTGAGGGGTGGGACAGCCAACAGACAGACAGAACAGCGTGAGGGGGGGGAAACACGAGACACCGACAGAACAGCTGTGATGGGGGGGCGGGCAGACGACGGGGGCGCCAAAAACAGAACAGTTTGGATGGGGTGGGGACAGCCAAAACAGAACAGCTGTAGGGTGGGACGAAAGACCAGACAGAACACTGGATGGGGTGGGGACAGCCAGACAGCCAACAGAACACTGTGAGGGGGGGGGACAGCCACCCAACAGAAACAGAACAGCTGTATGGGTGGGGACAGCAAAAACAGACAGTCAGCCCAGAACTGGTAGGGGGGGGGACCCAACGGGGCCCGGGGGGGGGGACAGTCAACAGAACGCTGTGAGGGGGGGGACACCCCAGACACAACAAAACAGCTTGAGGGGGTGGGGACCGCAGCCGGGGGGGGGACAGCAGAAGAACAGCTGTGGGGGTGGGGAACCCCAACACAAAAAACAGCGTAGGGGGGGACCAAAGCCGGGGGGGGGACACCAGCCCAGAACACTGGAGGGGTGGGGAAAAAGCCAGACAGAACAGCTGTATGGGGTGGGGGACACCAAACAGAACACTGTGAGGGGTGGGGACGCAGCAGAAACAGAACGCTGTGAGGGGGTGGGACAGGAAGCCGGGGGGGGGACAGTCAACAAACATTGATGGGTGGGGAACCCAGACACAGACAAAACAGCTGTGAGGGGTGGGGAAAGCAACGAACAGCTGTGATGGGTGGGGAACAGCCAACAGACACTGTGAGGGGGTGGGGAACCCAGACACAGAAGAACAGCGGATGGGGGGGGACAGTCAGACAAAAACAGCTGTGATGGGGGGGACAGCCAGAAAACAGACAAAAACGTGGGGGTGGGAAGCCAGACAGCCAAAAGAAAAACACTGTGATGGGGGGGGGAGCCAGTCAGACAGAACACTGTGATGGGGTGGGGACAGCCAACAAAACAGCGGATGGGGTGGGGCCCCAAACCAACAGAACAGCTGTGATGGGTGGGACACCAGACGAACAGCTGTGAGGGGGGGGGAAACCCCAACAAAACGCTGTATGGGGGGGGGGAAAGGGGCCCAGACAGTCAACAGAACGCGTGGGGTGGGGACAGCCCGACGGGAAAAAAACCTGGATGGGTGGGACAGCCCTTCCAGAACAGCTGTGATGGGTGGGACGCCAGCGACAGAACAGCTGTGAGGGTGGGACAGCCAGACAGAACCGTGATGGGGGGGGGGAAAAGCAGACAGAACAGCTGTGAGGGTGGGGACAGCCAGACAAACAGCTGTGAGGGGGTGGGGAAAAAAGCAACAGAACAGCTGTGATGGGGTGGGGACAGCCAGACAGAACGTGTGATGGGGTGGGGCAGCAGACAAACAGGGGGAGGGGTGGGGACAGAAAACAGTCAGCGCAGCTGGATGGGGGGGGACGGGAAAAGAAACAGAACACTGTGGGGGGTGGGACAGCAGCAGCAAACGCTGTGAGGGGGGGGGACAGCCAGCAGAAAGCTGTAGGGGGTGGGACAGCAAACAGAACAGCGGGAGGGGGTGGGACGGGCAGAAAAAAAATTTGGGGGGGGGCCCAGCAGACAAAACACTGGTGGGGTGGGGACCCGCCAGACGAACAGCGGAGGGGTGGGCCAAAAAGACAGAACAGCTGTGAGGGGGTGGGGAAAAACCCCAGACAGAACAGCTGTGAGGGGGGGGACAGGAGCAAAAACACTGGATGGGGGGGGCCCCAACAGACAAACAGAACAGCTGTGAGGGGGGGGAACCCAACAGCAAACAAAACAGCTGGAGGGGTGGGGACAGCAGACAGAACAGCGTGTGGGGGGGGGGACAGGCAGACAGAACACTGTGAGGGGGTGGGGACAAAAAGGGACAGAACACGGAGGGGGGGGGAAACCCAAAACCAGACAGAACACTGTGAGGGGGGGACAGCCCAGGACGAACAGCGTGATGGGGTGGGAGGGGCGCAGCAAACCCAGACAGAAACAGCGTTGTGGGTGGGACAAAGCAGACAAACACTTGAGGGGGTGGGGACAGCAGACAGAACAGCTGGATGGGGTGGGGACGGGCCAGACAAACGCTGTGATGGGGGGGGAAAAAACCCAGGGGAAAACACTGTGAGGGGGTGGGGCCCCGACAGCAGACAGAACCGGAGGGGGTGGGGACACCAGAACAAAACAGCGTGATGGGGTGGGGACAGCAGCAGAACACTGGGGGTGGGACAGCAACAGAAACTGTGAGGGGGGTGGGGACAGCCAGACAGAACAGCCTTGTGGGGGGGGGACACCAGACAGAACACTGTGGGGGGTGGGGACGTCAACAGAACGCTGTGAGGGTGGGGAAGCAGACAGAACAGCTGTGTGGGGGGGGGACAGCCAGACGTCAGAAAAACCGTGATGGGGTGGGGACAGCCAGAAAACAGGCGTATGGGGGGGACAGCCAACGCAAACAGAACCCGGGAAGGGGGTGGGGACAGCAACGAACAGCTGGATGGGGGGGGGACACCCAACAGAACAGCTGTGGGGGTGGGAAGCAACAGAACGCTGTGAGGGGGGGACACCCAGACAGATCGTGGAGGGGTGGGGAAAACAGACGAACAGCTGTGATGGGTGGGGCAGTCAGAAGAACAGCGTGAGGGGGGGGACAGCCAGAAAAAAAACAGCTTGAGGGGTGGGGACAGTCAACAGAACAGCTGGATGGGTGGGGACAGTCAACGAACACGGAGGGGGGGAGAAAAACAAACATGAGGGTGGGGACAGCCAAAGAACAGCTGTGATGGGGGGGGGACGCCAGACAAACAGCGTGATGGGGGGGGACAGCCAGACAAACACTGTGATGGTGGGGACAGCCGACACAACAGAACAGCGTGATGGGTGGGGGGCCAGGCACCAACAGTCAGAAGAACACAGTGATGGGGGTGGGGACAGTCAACAGAACAGCTTGATGGGGGGGACAGCCCCAACAGAACACTGGGATGGGGTGGGGGACAGCCAGGACAGAACACTGTGAGGGGTGGGGACACCCAACACCCAAAAAAAGCTGTGGGGGGTGGGGACAGCCAGAACAACAGAACATTTTGGATGGGGGGGACACAGACAGAACGCTGTGATGGGTGGGCACCCCACAGCAGACAGAACGCTTGAGGGGGGGGAAAACATTTTCCCAGACAGAACAGGGATGGGGTGGGACAGCCAAACAGAAACACGGATGGGGTGGGGACAGCCCAGAAATTTTTCAGCCAAAAAACAGCGTGAGGGGGGGGGGACGCCAACAGAACAGCAGGGGAGGGGTGGGACACCCAGACAGCGACAGAAACTTGAGGGGTGGGACCGCAGCCCAAAAAAACAGCTTTGAGGGGGGGGGACAGCAACAGAACGCTTGAGGGGGGGGAAAACAGGCAGACAAAACGGGGGGGGCAGCGAACAGAACAGCTGTGAGGGGGGGGGAAAACCGACAGAACACTTAGGGGTGGGGACAAAAAAGCCAGGGGGGGGAAACAACAGAACGCTGTGAGGGGGTGGGGACAGACGCCAACAGAACAGCTTGTGGGGTGGGGACAGCCGGGAAAAACATTTTTCAACAAAAAACAGCTGTGAGGGGTGGGACGGGGCAGACAAAACGGGTTTCAGACGAACGCTGTGATGGGGGGGGGACAGCCAACAGTACAAACAGCTGTGAGGGGGGGGGGACCCAACAGCAGACAGAACAGCGTGTGGGGGGGGACGGGCAGCAAACGCCGGGACAAACAGCTTGAGGGGGTGGGGACACCAGAAGCCAAAGAACAGGGAGGGGGGGGGGACAGCCAACATCAACAAACAGCTGTGAGGGGGGGGGACACCCCAGACAGAAACAGCTGGGGAAGGGGGGGGACACCCAGACAGCAGACAGAACCTGTGAGGGTGGGACAGCCAGACAGCAACAAACAGCTGTGAGGGGGTGGGGACAGCCGACAGTCAGACAGAACATGTGATGGGGGGGGACAGCCAGACACAACAGAACAGCTGTGATGGGGGGGGACGGCCAGACAGAACAAAGCTGGATGGGGGGGGGGACAGCCAAAACGGGGGGGGCGAACAGAACAGCTGTGAGGGGGTGGGGAAGCGACAGACAGCGAGACAGTCAGACAGAACACGTAAAGGGGTGGGGACAGCCAGACAGTCAGACAGACACTGTGATGGGGTGGGGACAGTACAGACAGAAAGCGTGATGGGGGGGGACAGTCAGAACAAGAACAGCTGTGTGGGGGGGACAGCCAGACAGTCAGACAGAACGGGTTGATGGGTGGGGACGGGCCAGACAGAACAGCTGTGATGGGGGGGAAACAGTCAGACAGAACAGCTGTGATGGGGTGGGGAACAGTAAACAGAACAGCTGTGATGGGGTGGGGACACCAGACAGTGAGACAGAACAGCTGTGAGGGTGGGGACAGTCAGACAACACTGTGATGGGGTGGGGACAGCCAGACAGTCAGACAGAACAGCTGTAAATGGGGTGGGGACAGTCAACGAAGCTGTTGGGGGGGCCAGACGGGACAGCTGTGATGGGGTGGGGACACGACGACAGACAGAACAGCTGTGGGGTGGGGACAGCCAGACAAAAACACTGTGAGGGGTGGGACACCCAGACAGCCAGACAGAACAGCTGTGTGGGTTGGGGACAGCAGACAGAACAGCTGTGATGGGGTGGGACAGCAGACAGAACACTGTGATGGGTGGGACAGCAACAGAACAGCTGTGATGGGGTGGGGACAGTCAGACAGAACAGCGTGATGGGTGGGGACAGCAACAGAACAGCTGTGATGGGGTGGGGCAGTCAGACAGAACAGCTGTGTGGGGGGGACAGCAGACAGAACAGCTTGATGGGTGGGGACAGACATTTCAAGACAGAACAGCTGTGATGGGTGGGGCCCAGAGACAGAACACTGTGATGGGGTGGGGACAGGCAGACAGAACAGCTGTGATGGGGTGGGGACAGCCAGACAGAACAGCTGTGATGGGTGGGGACAGCCAAAGCCAGACAGAACAGCTGTGATGGGGTGGGGACAGCCAACGTCACAGAACAGCTGTGATGGGTGGGGAAGGCAACAGAACACGTGATTGGGGTGGGGAAGGCAGACAGAACAGCGGGGATGGGGGGGGACACCCCAGCCAGACAGACAGAACCCGGGTGAGGGGTGGGGACAGCCAGACAGTCAGACAGAACAGCGTGATGGGGGGGGACAGTCAGACAGAACAGCTGTGATGGGTGGGGACAGCCGACAGACAGACAGAACAGCTGTGATGGGGTGGGGACAGCCAGACAGTCAGACAGAACAGCTGTGATAGGGTGGGGACAGCCAGACAGTCAGACAGAACACTGTGATGGGGTGGGGACAGCCAGACAGTCAGACAGAACACCCGTGAGGGGTGGGACAGGCACCAGGACAGCCAGACAGAACAGCTGTGAGGGGGTTGGGGACAGGCAGACAGAACAGCTGTGATGGGTGGGGACAACCAGACAGAACAGCGTGATGGGGGGGGGACAGCCAGACAGAACAGCTGTGATGGGGTGGGGACAGCAGACAGAACCCTGTGATGGGGTGGGGACAGTCAGACAAAACCCAGCTGTGATGGGGTGGGGACAGCCAGACAGTCAGCAGTGGATGGGGTGGGGACAGTCAACAGAACAGCTGTGATGGGTGGGGGACAGTCAGACAGAACAGCTGTGATGGGTGGGGACGCCAACAGTCAGAACAGAACAGCTGTGAGGGGGTGGGGACAGTCAGACAGAACAGCTGTGATGGGGTGGGACAGTCGACAGAACAGCTGTGATGGGTGGGGACAGTCAGACAAGAACAGCTGTGATGGGTGGGGACAGGTCAGACAAAACCCTGTGGGGGGTGGGTAAGTCAGACGAACAGCTGTGAGGGGGGGACAGCCAACAGTCAGACAACACTGGATGGGGGGGACATCAGACAGATCAGCAGTGATGGGGTGGGACAGTCAACAGAACAGCTGTGATGGGGGGGGACTGGAGATCAGAACAGCTGTGTTTCGTGGGGACAGACAGACAGACAGAACAGCTGTGATGGGGTGGGGACAGACATCAGACAGAACAGCTGTGATGGGGTGGGACCAGTTACGGACAGAACACTGTGATGGGGTGGGGACAGGCAGACAAGAACAGCTTGAGAGGTGGGGACAGCCAGACAGAACAGCTGTGATGGGTGGGACAGCCAGACAGACAGACAGAACAGCTGTGATGGGTGGGGGACAGCCAGACAGTCAGACAGAACTCGTGAGGGTGGGACGCCTACAAACACCTGGTTGGGGTGTTGACGCAGACAGAACAGCGGGGATGGGGTGGGGACAGCCAGACAGACAGACAGACACTGTGATGGGGTGGGGACAGCCCAGACAGTCAGACAGAACAGCTGTGATGGGGGGGACAGTCAGACAGAACCAGCTGTGATGGGTGGGGACAGCCTGACAGACAGACAGAACAGCTGTGATGGGGTGGGGACAGCAGTCAGTCAGACAGAAACGCTGTGATGGGGTGGGGACAGCCAGAACAGTCAGACTGAACACTGTGAGGGGTGGACAGCCAACAGTCAGACAGAACAGCGTGAGGGGGTGGACAGGCACCAGAATCCAGCACAGAACAGCTGTGATGGGGTGGGGACAGGCAGACATGAACAGCTGTGATGGGATGGGGACACCCAGACAGAACAGCGTGATGGGGTGGGACAGCCAGACAAACAGCTGTGATGGGGTGGGGACAGTCAGTCCGAACACTGTGATGGGGTGGGGACAGTCAGACAGAACACTGTGATGGGGTGGGACAGCCAGACAGATCAGCTGTGGATTGGGGTGGGGACCAGGCAGACAGACAGCTGTGATGGGTGGGGGACAGTCAGACAGAACAGCTGTGATGTATAGGTGGGGACAGCCAGACAGTCCGGCAGACAGAACTGCTGGATGGGGGGACAGCAGACAGAACAGCTGTTGATGGGTGGGGACAGTCTGACAGAACAGTCTGTGATGGTGGGGACAGTCGACAGAACAGCTGTGATGGTGGGGGGGGGGGGGGGGGGTGTGGGGACGGCCAACAGTCAGACAGAACACTGTGATGGGGGTGGACAGTCCAGACAGAACAGCTGTGATGGTGGGGACAGCCAGACAGTCAGCACAGAACAGCTGTGATGGTGGGGACAGTCAGACAGAACTTTCTGTGATGGGTGGGGACAGCCTGACCAGAACAGCGTGATAGGGTGGACAGTCAGACAGAACACTGTGATGGGGGACAGCCAACACATCAGCTGTGAATGGGGGGGACTGCCAGAAGACTGACGAACAGCTGGAGGGGGTGGGACAGTCATAGACAGAACACCTGTGATGGGGGCGGACAGCCAGACAGACTGACAGTACACGGGATGGGTGGGGAACAGTCAGACAGAACAGCTGTGATGGGGTGGGGACAGTCAGACAGAACACTGGATGGGTGAGACAGGCAACAGAACACTGTATGGTGTGGGGACACCAGACAGAACAGCTGTATGGGATGGGGACTGCCAGACCAGAACAGCTGTGATGGGTGGGGACAGCCAGACAGAACAGCTGTGTGGGGTGGGGACAGCCAGACAGCAAGACTGAGACAGCTGTGATGGTGGGTGGGGACAGCAGCAGACAGTCAGATAGAACAGCTGTGATGGGTGGGGACAGTCAACAGATCAGCTGTGTGTGGGGTGGGGACAGCCAGTCAACAGAACAGCTGTGTTGGTGGGGACTGCCAGACAGACAGAACAGCGGTTGATGGGGTGGGACAGCAACACCAACAGACAGCTGTGATGGGGTGGGGACAAGCCAGACAGTCAGACAGAACAGCTGTGATGGGGTGGGGACTGCCAGACAGAACAGCGGTGAGGGGGGGTGGGACAGCCAGACATTCAGACAGAACTGCTGTGATGGGTGGACAGTCAACAGAACAGCTGTGATGGGTGGGATAGCCAGACAGTCAGACAGAACTGCTTGATGGGTGGGGACAAGCCAGAACAGTCAAGACTAACAGCGTGATGGGGTGGGGACAGCCGACAGAGCTGACTGACAGCGGGATGGGGTGGACTGCAGTCAGTCGACAGAACAGCGGTGGGGGGGACAGCCAGACAGACAGACAGAACACTGTGGACGGCGGTGGGAAGCGAGCCAGCCAGACAGTACGCGGTGAGGGTGGGACAGGCTGACAGCCAGGAGCCTGACAGAACAGTCTGTGATGGGGTGGGGACAGCCTGACAGAACAGCGGTGATGGGTGGACAGCCAAGACAGACAGAACAGCGGGTGGGGGTGTGACAGCCAAACAGCCATACAGAACAGCTTGACGGGTGGGACGAGCCAGCCAGACAGTCAGACTGAACAGCTTGATGGGTGGGACAGTCAGACAGACAGGCAGACAGTATGCTGTGATGGGTGGGGACAGCAACATCAGACAGAATCAGCTGTGACGGGTGGGACAGCCAGACCGTCAGACAGAACAGCGTGAATGGGGTGGACAGCCAGCCCAGACACCAACAAGAACAGCTGTGAGGTGGGACAGCAGACAGCCAGACAGAACACTGTGACGGGGTGGGGACAGCCAGACACTCAGACAGAAACACTGTGACGGGTGGGCTCAGCTCCAGACAGTCAACAGAACAGCTGGTGTGGGGTGGGACAGCCAGACAGCCAGACAGAACAGCTGTGACGGGGGGGGACAGCCAGCAGCCCAACAGAACAGCTGTGATGGGTGGGGGACAGCAGCCAAACAGTCTACAGAACAGATGTGATGGGGTGGGGAACGATCAGACAGCCAGACAGAAACCAGCTGTGATGGGGGGGGACAGCAACAGAACACGGTGATGGGTGGGGAACAGCCAGACAGCCAGACAAACAGCTGTGACGGGTGGGACAGAGATAACGGCAGGGCAGCACAGGAGGACAGCACACGATCAATCTTACAACCTGTGTAGATGTTTGTTGTGCACGTGCACAGATAAGACAACAGAAACAGCGACGCAGAGCCTGGGTGACGGGCTACCTCCTACGCAGCATCAATAGCGCAGCACAACTGACCTCGGCATGGCCGTGGGACAATCGGTTGTCTGGCTCTCTCTAAAACAATGAGAACAGCAAAGAGGTGAAAGGTGACCATGCACCTTGAAGGGGGAAAATCTGAAAAGATGGAAGAGAAGTGGGGGAGGTGAGGGGAGGGGGAAGAAGAGAGAGAGAGAGGAGAGAGAGAGAGAGAGAGAGAGAGAGAGAGAGAGAGAGAAAGAGAGAGAGAGACAGAGAGAGAGAAGACAGAGAGAGAGAGAAAGAGGGAGGAGGGAGGGAGGGAGGGAGGGAGGGAGAGACAAAGAGAGAGAGAGGGAGGGGAAGAGAGAGGGAGGGAGATATGTCAGAGGAGGCATGGAGGGGTGCAAAAGGGAAGAAAGCGAGAAGGGTGGGGAGGTAGAAGAGGAAGGAAAAATGTGTATACAAGCACACAGGAGTTGCTGCTGACACGTTGCACGCGCGCGCGTCCTTGTGTGTGTGTGTGTGTGTGTGTGTGTGTGTGGTGTGTGTGTGGTGTGTGTGTGTGTGTGTGTGTGTGTGTGTGTGTGTGTGTGTGTGTGGTGATCTCGTCCCCGAAGATGTTTATTTTTGCAGACGATACTCTCGAGTAACGATAAACATCAGTGTAAAGTCAGTACACTAGCCCGCGTGGGAGTTGGAGGGCGGAGACAAAGTGTCCTTCTCACGACGCTCATGCTAGAACACACGAATGCGAATGTACACGCGCGGCCGCGCAATACCGATACACACACAACACAGACACATCAACACACACACACACAACACAAACACATCGACAGACACACAACACAGACAGATTAGTTCGCTATCTTACAGGATAAAACTTAATGCGTTCATAAAAATACAGCAAAAATGTTGGATGTTTATTGATGGTGAACAAATTCTAGCAGCACATCATTTTTGAATGTCAAGTTAACCTATCTTACCAGTGCATTCGAAAATTGTATAAGGCGCTTTCGAAATGCACGTTTTATTAATATTGCATTTAACTCTAGTCCTGTGGACATTTGTTTAGACCATTGATTGTGATTTTGTTTGCTTGTAATTTTTGTTCATGCTCATTTTTCTTACTTTTTTCTCTCCCCCTTATCAAGAGACTAACACCAATACGTCCCCATCCCCCCTCTTCCTCCGATCCCTCTCCCCCCCCCCCCCCCCCCCCCCCCCCCCCCCCCCCCCCCCCCCCCCCCCGTCTAATATCACATGTGGATAGACGTTAAATTGAAGACAACAACAAGACACATCAACACACCACAACACACACACACACACACACACACACACACACACACAACACACACACATCGACACACATACACAACACAGACACATCGACACACAGACAAACGCACATACACAGCAAGAGAGAGGAAGGAGGAAGGAGGAGAAATAGAGTCAAGACATCAAGAGGAGGGGGGGGGGGAGAGGGGGGGCGGGGGGAGGAGGACAGACGGGGAGGGATGGAGGAAGGGAAGGTGAGAGAGAGACAGAGACAGACTGACAGACCGAGAGAGACAGAGACAGACAGACAGACTGACAGACAGGCAGACAGGCAGGCAGGCGAAAGACAGACAGACAGGGAAGGAGAGACAGGGAAAGAGATACAAGACAGAGTCCATTTAGCATTGAAAACATTTCTTTGCCTCTTGTGTGTGTGTGTGTGTGTGTGTGTGTGTGTGTGTGTGTGTGTGTGGGTGGGTGGGTGCGTGCGTGCGTGCGTGCGTGCCATGTGTGTGTGTGTGTGTGTGTGTGTGTGTGTGTGTGTGTGTGTGTGTGTGTGTGTGTGTGGTGTGTGTGTTATGTTACATCCGATGGTGCATGTACATCAATAGATTCTTGCAACACAGCCATCTCCAACCTATGATGTTCCATTTTAAAATAATTCCTTGGCTGTTTTTAGAGGGAAACAGTTATTCTCGCGATTATAAAACATATTTTCGTGGAATCTGCTGAGTAATGGCTTGTTTAAACTAACAATGCTTTGCGTCAGTAAATAATTTCACATCTGGGACGTTTGCAGTCGTTCTTTAACTATTTTTATCCGCACATGAGTAAAACACAGAATGCAGGGTCAGAGAGAGAAAGAGAGGGAAAAAGGTGAGGCGGGAAGAGAGAGAGAGAGAGAGAGAGAGAGAGAGAGGAGAGAGGAGAGAGAGAGAGAGAGAGAGAGAGAGAGGAGAGAGAGAGAGAGGAGAGAGAGAGAGAGAGGTGGGGAGGGAGGGGAGGGAGAGTGAGGGAGGGAGGAAGGGAGGGGGATGGGGTGCCATGGGGTACGACGGGCCGGGTTTGAACAGTTCCACAGGAAGTCATCAGGAGCGAGAGGGCAGAAGAGGAGTCGCCAATGTCAGGGTGGACCCTGCCACCATCCACACCACCCGGCTTAGAGCATACGGGAGCACAGCCCGTGAGAATGTTGTGTCTGTTTCTCTGTCCGTCAGTCCGTCTGTCTCATCCCCAGCGGCGACGGGGATAAGGAAGTAGATATAGAGTACAATCTTGAGGGAGGGTGGGGGGGGGGGGGGGGGGGGGGGGGAGTCAGAAAGGAACCAAAAAGATAGGGAGAAATGAAATCAAAAACGAATTTAAAAAAAAACAGAGGAGAGGAGAGAGAGAGAGAAGAGAGAGAGAGAGAGAGAGAGAGAGAGAGAACTGTAAACTCTGACAGGTTTTAAGACAGGTCGACCGCCTGTATCATGACATTTCCAGACACACACGCAACACGGTACTCTCTCCCGCCCTTCTTTGTTATCACACCCCCTGTGTCCTCTCTCCTAACCCGCCTCTCGCTTACACTCATATACATTCAACGTTCACAACACCTACCATGCAAGCACGCGCGTATGCATGCATTCACGCGCGCGCATGCGCGCGCGCGCACACAAAACACATACACACACACAAACACACACACACGCACGCACGCACACACGCACGCGGGCACACGCACATCCACACACGCACTCATACACAAACAAATCATCAAAACCTTCGTCGATGTCGATCAGATTGAAATCCTCGTTGTTTGAAGCAAATCCATTTCTGGAGTTTAGAACGTGACCAAAATGATTTTTTCATTCATTCTTTGGTATTGTCACTGTTCACATGCTGTTTGGACTGACATCTTACTTCAGATCAGAACGTTGATGAACATTTTAAATTGTCTGTCAGACGATCTGCTCCTACGAGGACTTACTTATCATAGCTTTGTTTTCTTACCAAAGCATCCCTGTACACTTTGCAAGAAGAAGATTTCAATGCGTTTTGTTTATCTAAGCTCCCTACGCTGCATTCTAGCTATCTTTTTCAGTGTACAAAGTTCTTTGTCGAATCACAAAGATCTTGTTCGCTGGTTCTTTGGACTTGAGTCGTTTAAAACCACATTAAGCAGCACCTAAAAAACTGATTGAAAGCAGCCAGTAGTGTCATTTCGACAGAGTTATTAACACATTTGACGAGTGAGTTCTTCACTGAAGGCGAGGATTTGATAGACTGACTACTTTGTGCTTTATTAGATTGCCATTTTTTGTCTCTTCGTCGATGTTTACATTTTACTCCAATGTATTCTAATTTCTAAATGATACAATGCATTTCTACAAGTGCGTGATAAGATTCGATTCTGTCCGCCACTGTAAAAGTATCGATTATATAACCAAAAGTGTTTGATGCTAAAAACAGAAGTCAACGGTACTATTTCCCTGGTTGGAAATAAAAGTGAATTTCCTTTTCCCATGGAAGAGAGACAGTTACAATTTCATAATCAAACAGCTGTAGTAAAAAAATTTTCCCCAAATCGTTGATAACTTCATCTTCCGACATTCTGCTTTCCTTCCATAATTCAAAGTTCTCTTCGGCATTACGATTCGTCGCTAGATCACGCATGGATATGATATCCTCGACATTACGACTCGTCGCTAGATCACGCATAGAGATCTTTATTCTGAAGGATTCCAGTTCTAACATTGAAATCTCCATTATATGTTAGAGAGAGAGAGAGAGAGAGAGGAGAGAGAGAGAGAGAGAGAGAGAGAGAGAGAGAGAGAGAGAGAGAGGAGAATAGTATGTGGGAGAGAGGGAAGTAAACACTGACTCAGATATATCAGTTTCCCAGTGTGGTCAAGATAGCAATTCTACAACTAAACCTGTGGGAGATGATATCTTCTCTGGACAGTGGGGCGCCTTCCTCCTCCATCTTTCCCTCCATCCCTACCCCTGTCTGCATCAATCAGGACGCTATGTTTAGCTACGTATACGTCCCCAGTGGGGATGTTCAGAACGACTCTGGCAGTACGGAATAGGTCTGTGTGTGTGTGTGTGTGTGTGTGTGTGTGTGTGTGTGGTGTGTGTGTGTGTGTGTGTGTGTGTGTGTGTCTCTCTCTCTCTCTCTCTCTCTCTCTCTCTCTCTCTCTCTCTCTCTCTCTCTCTCTCTCTCTCTCTCTCAAGTTTGTTGACGGCAAGACAATAATTTGTAAGACACTAAATTATAAATTATGTATGCATTTGTAGTCAGCCCCTAAATGCGCGCACGGAGGCGCGCTTGCTTGTGTGTGTGTAAGTGTGTGTGTTTGTGTGTTGTGCGTGCGCGGCGCGCGCGCGCGCGCGCGTGTGGTGTGTGGTGGTGTGTCAGCGTGCATGTGTGTATGCATGTGTGTGTGTGCGCGCGTGCATGTGTGTGTGTATACTGTCTGTCTGTGCGCGCGGCGGCGCGCGCGCGCGCGTGCGTGTGTGTGTGTGTGTGTGTGTGTGTGTGTGTGTGTGTGTGTGTGTGTGTTGTGCGGGCGCGCGCGCGCGCGCGCGCGCGCGCGCGAGTATGTATATGTGCGTACAACAAGTGCAGGCATACTCGTATGCGGATTTCGTACGCAGTGCATGTGCTTCAACGGCTGTCCGGCAGCGACATCATCACGGACATCAAAGGGTTGTGTGTGAATGGAATTGCCAGCCTTCACCCACCACCCACCACCTCCACACCCCGGCTCTTCTTTCTCTCTAGTTTTCCTCGCTCGCTGTTCGTACCCACCCGCATCCCCCACCCCTCCTCCCCAGCCCTATGGGCCACTCCATGTTGGTCAGTCATAG
>CM031606.1:33802331-33817331 GCA_018398815.1 Conus ventricosus
CAAGTAAGTCAAGTGTGGGATGCTTCGCCTTAGATAAGTCTGGTAGCGAAACATGGCACTGAACAGACGGGCTAGTGTCCCTTGACTTGTGGTAATGGGTGAGATTTACGTCCTATCGGCCGGAAGCCCTTAAGGACAAGGTTTCCCAAAGTCTAGTGCGAGTGTCCTGGCGAAGAGGGACACGTGACAGTAGAACGTATTGTTCAGAACGACTCGAGGACACGCTGCAGAGTGGACCAGGGTCCAGCCAACACCGCCCGCGCCGGAGACCAAAGCATTAACGGCACCCTGGCGGCTCTGTGGAGAACGGCAGACCAAAGCATTAACGGCACCCTGGCGGCTCTGTGAAGAACGGCAGACCAAAGCATTAACGGCACCCTGGCGGCTCTGTGAAGAACGGCAGACCAAAGCATTAACGGCATCCTGGCGGCTCTGTGAAGAACGGCAGACCAAAGCATTAACGGCACCCTGGCGGCTCTGTGAAGAACGGCAGACCAAAGCATTAACGGCATCCTGGCGGCTCTGTGAAGAACGGCAGACCAAAGCATTAACGGCACCCTGGCGGCTCTGTGGAGAACGGCAGACCAAAGCATTAACGGAACCCTGGCGGCTCTGTGGAGAACGGCAGACCAAAGCATTAACGGCACCCTGGCGGCTCTGTGGAGAACGGCAGACTTCATCAAAGATTCTGGAGTGGACATCGTCCAGGAAGTTGCATCTTTAAGATTCAATTCAATGTGTGGATTTCTGAGTTTATTAAAGGTCTACTTTAGAGGTTTTCGATAATTGGTCAGCTTATGCAGAAATATGAAATGTTTGATAAATTGGTAAAATAAACATCCGATTCGCTCCGATCACACGAAATCGATCCGCGAAAGTGGGCATTTTCACCTGTAATCAAGAAAACGGGAGGTAATCAACTAAATCTTGGCATGGCTAATGCTCTGGATTGAGTCCATGAGGGCCGACGGCGACAGAAAGCGATTCTGATGGTTCTTGCACATCTCTCTCGGTGTATAATTTATCATGTAAAAGCGGTGACTATGATTGCGACAGCCAATGTGACTCTGGGGATGTTTTTGCAAGGCCTGTACCTTATCAGTTTGAACGCTAAGTTCTTTTTACCACGTCAGTTCGGTTCCTGCTGGACGCCCGAACACAGCATTCCGAAGGTGTACGGACTTTACCGAAGTCTCGAGGGAGGCTACCGACTGACTTCTTGATGCGATCACGCATGGACGGCGAACGGAGATTCTCCTTCCTCAAGCCTTAATGTGTTCATTCAATTTAACAAGTGTGATCTGTCCATAGATAAGAACAGAATAAACGTGCGACTATCGTACTCATCTGTACGAGCTTACCACTCCGCCTTCAAAGTATACGCGCACAATGCAGACGAAGTTTTTGTCCACTCGAACGGGCTCGGCAATTGTCGGAATAGCTCGTTTCCGCGGTCCAGCTGGAACTGACGTGGTGAAAAAACTTTAGCTGCCCGGCATGGTTGCACGAACCGAATCCACTTCTTTCGAGTATCTGGATCAGATGGAAATGTGTGCAAAGAATATCCGTCTCCTGCTGAGCTGCTGCACTGGCCTACAGCACAATATCTGCCACCCCCTCGTGATTTTTAGGCTGTGGGGATCGCAACTCGAGTTGATTTCACTTGGTGTTGGTTTGTTGTGTAGGTCGCGGCTGACGGCCAGTCCATCAAGTGACGTCACGGTTTTCGGTCTACCGCGCGGGGTTTTGAACAGGTGTGCAAAAGTCGTTTTTTATCTATTAAATTCTTCTGGCGATTTTTTTTTGAAAATGAATACCATACTGTAGTTATATGACATGTAGACCTGTTTTTAACAAATTATCGAAAATCTCTAAAGTAGACCTTTAAGCATTATACAGTTTTTATACGCTTCCGTATTTCCCTTGCTGACAGCCCAGGTGTGGCTTCCAGTGAGGTCGGCTGAGCTACAACCTTCATGGTTTGACCCGAGGAAGGCCAGCTATGGCGTTGCTGAAGACGTTGACCACTGGGTCGACATGCTAGAAGAATTATGTTCATACATCTGAAGCCACGAGTACAACCTGAACCCGATTTTCAAAAGAACGGCGCCAAGAATCTTACACTCCACTTACGACAAAACTTCTCTGACTTCGTTTTTACATTTCATACAGCGCAGTGGTTTACATTCCCAATCTTCAGTCGATTTTTGTGCCAACTAACCCTCAACCCCGCTCAGCAGGTAAACTTTCTCATTTCTCTGCGTGTGGGTACATAGAGATTGGGGATGGGAGGTGGAATGTGGATGTGTTAAGTGCGCATATAGTCCGTAAAACCTTATGTTAGTGAATCTGTCTGTGTGCGAGGGAGGTGGTGGAGGGGGGGGGGGGGGGGGGGTAGAGAGGAATGAGGATGGAGAGTGCCTCTATCTGAGCAGTTATAAAGTTAACTGATGTTGTATGTTAGTTGCGATGTCGGCTATCGTTACGAAAATGTTACGTGCATGTATGACCAAAATACTTTAAAAAATGAATGTTTCCTTATTCGTATGGCGCATACACAATTTTGCATTTGAATCAAAGAAAGATGTTTAAACACACACTAAAGTTACTGGCCTCCAGTCTCAGTTTTAATCAAGGATTTCACATGAACATGAAAATTCAGCTGGTACAGTTGTCGTTATGAGACCTGTTTACCACGTTTCGAGTGATATTCAACAGATGAAGAAGGTTCAATGCCCTCAGTACTACACGCATATCACTTCATCTGAACACTTCGTGAAACGAGCGCTGCAAACCGTAGCAATTGATGCCACGTCAGAAGTCAGAAACGCCCACCACACCTCTCCAGTCTGAAACCCTCTCATAGCACTCACACAGCAAGCAGACCATTAAAAGCTCTGTTCAATTAAGCTGTCTCCGCCAGCCGCCATCCTGTCTCCTCCCCCACTAGTCAGTTGGTGCAGGAAAGACGAAGGAAGAGCAGGAACTGAAGCGCGGGGAACCATGTTGAACAGATCTTGATCTGAGGAGTTGAGGGGAAACACGGCGGGCTGCTTCAGCAGCTGTTGCAACATCCATGGTTAGGCGGTTAGTTTCCTCTTAGCTCCTCCTCCCTCTGGTAAAAAAAAAAAGTGTCTTTAAAACACCCCTCCCCCCCCCCCCCCCCTGCCCTCGCCCACCCACACCCCTCCACACACACCCTGCACCTCCCAGCTCCACATCCTTCCTCTCCTTCCTTGCAGCTTGGTGTACACGCATGGACTGTCCCCATGACATGTTTGTCGTTGAACTGTTTCTCTACTTTTCGTCCCATGAAAATTCAGCGATTTGACGATAACGTTATTTACCCCCTCCTCTCCCCCCCCCCCCTCTCCCCTCTCTCTCTCTCTCTCCTCTCTCCTCCCCCTCTCTTTCTGCCTCTCCCCCCTCTCCTCCTCCCTTCATGAAAAGATTTGATGAGTCAACATCCGAATCCTCATACGTTTCCATGACCAGGATGATTAAAAAAAAACCCACTGAATTTGGGATCTGATTCCAGATTCTGCGCGAAGAAAATGTAATGTTAACAATGAAATTCTTCAGAAGTCAAAGCAATACAGTAGTAGAACGTCTCAATAATGACAGACATTTTTTTTCATAACACGGTTCTTATAGGAGACAGTCTCTATTAGGAATTTAAAGGTCTACTTTAGAGATTTTCGATAATTTGTTAAAAACAGGTCTACATGTCAAATAACTACAGTATGGCATTCATTTTTTTTTTAAATCGCCGGAAGAATTTAATAGATAAAAAACGACTTTTGCACACCTGTTCAAACCCCGCGCGGTAGACCGAAAACCGTGACGTCACTTGACCGTCAGCCACGACCTACACAACAAGCCAACGCCAAATGAAATCAACACGAGTTGCGATCCCCCACAGCCTAAAAAGTCACGAGGGGGTGGCAGATATTGTGCTTCTTTTTCTTCTTCTTCCTAAAATACTGGTTCACTCAAAAACGAGTAGGTCACCAGCGCGCATGTTAAAAAGTAAAATAAAATAACATAAAATAGTGCGACTCAGACTATTGGCCCCTGGAGCAAATTTGGCAACAAGGGGTCGCACTCGATATTCAAGAAGTTAAAAGCAATGGCCAAATTCAGGCGAGTAGGCGAGTGCAGCAGCTCAGCAGGAGACGGATATTCTTTGCACACATTTCCATCTGATCCAGATACTCGAAAGAAGTGGATTCGGTTCGTGCAACCATGCCGGGCAGCTAAAGTTCTTTTTACCACGTCAGTTCCAGCTGGACCGCGGAAACGAGCTATTCCGACAATTGCCGAGCCCGTTCGAGTGGATCAAAAACTTCGTCTGCATTGTGCGCGTATACTTTGAAGGCGGAGTGGTAAGCTCGTACAGATGAGTACGATAGTCGCACGTTTATTCTGTTCTTACCTATGGACAGATCACACTTGTTAATTGAATGAACACGTTAAGGCTTGAGGAAGGAGAATCTCCGCTCGCCGTCCACGCGTGATCGCATCAAGAAGTCAGTCGGAAGCCTCCACGAGACTTTCGGTAAAGTCCGTACGCCTTCGGAAATGCGTTTCGGGCGTCCATCTGGAACTGAGCTGACGTGGTAAAAAGAACTCAGCGTTCAAACTGATAAGGTAACAGCCTTGCAGAAACATCCCCAGAGTCACATTGGCTGTCGCAATCATAGTCACTGCTTTTACATGATAAATAAATACCGAGCAGAGATGTAAGAACCATCCGAATCGCTTTCTGACGCCGTCGCTGACCTACATGTGACGTCACATCCAAGAGCATTAAGCCATGCCAAGATTTAGTTGAATTACCTCCCGTTTTCTTGATTACAGGTGAAAATGGCCCATTTTTCGCGGATCGATTTCGTGTGATCGGGAGCGAATCGAGTGTTTATGTTACCAATGGTGGATTACATTTCATATTTCTGCAAACTGACCAATTACGAAAAACCTCTAAAGCAGACCTTTAAGTTGGCATATTGGAAAACTGTTTGAAAAAAGGTCCTTTTAAAAGGAAGGTTTAAGTGGCAGTTTCGTCATTGTACAGTTAAGTAACAACTATATTTTCAGACCGTCGCTGACAATTTGCACTGGCAATTTTGAAACAAGACGCTAAAGCATTCACCGTGCAATTATTCCTAACACAACGCATCAGAAATACAACACGAGTCCGTGATATTCAATATGGCCGTTTATTTCAGCGCACGAGGAACACACACACACACACACACTCTCTCTCTCGCTCTCTCTCTCTCTCTCCCCCCCCCCCCCCGCCGACTCCACTCATCTCCTCTGTCTCTCTTTCCCCTTAGAGAAGTATTTGGCGACACACACACACGCACTACGCACACACATACCAGCAAGCAAGCAAGCAAGCGCTCCGCATTATTTCCCCTTAAGAAGGAGCAAAGGAATCACACCTGACACTGCTGAGTCTGGCAAGGCAGTGGTTGTCGTCGGAGCCTAGGACGACTTCCTAAATAAACACACATCAAAGGTCGCGACAGGTTTTCCGTCCTCTCTCAGATATGCAACAGGAAACGAAGTCTCTGGCGAGAACATGAAATCCGATTTCCAGCGAATCTCTCTTCTCCCTCTCTCACTCTACTCTCTCTCTCTCACTCCCTCTCAACCCTCTTCTCTCACTCTCTCCTCCTCTCTCTGTGGAACCCAGGATCAAAGCTGGATCGGTTGATCAATTCTGCAAGAATCTCACACACACACACCCACACACACACACACACACCACCCAATAATAGAGAGAGAAAAATGACCTCGAGTTTGACGACACTTGATGACAAAGGGGTACGGCCCAGGCACGAACACGATAAAGTTTGCAGCGGATGCATGGTGCCCCGAGTGAGAATCAAAGAGTCGGATCACTGATAGACCCGGGGTCAGACTGACCGTGCGAAGTCTGGCCTCTCTCGAGCGCCCTTGTAACGGATAAGGTGAAACACTCCATATCTCTGTTGTCTGTCCCATATCACTCTCCTACGATCTCCTCTCCTTTCATGTTAATGCTAGTCGCAGCAGGTTACCGTTTTCAGTGGGGTTTTTTTTTTCCATTCCTTTGTACATTTAACACTCACCATAACAGGCGAGCGCGCCTCCCACCTCCTCACCACCTCCTCTCTCTCTCTCTCTCTCTCTCTCTCTCATCTAAATATATATAAATATATATAAGAACAAGGTGAGGCCATCAAAACAGATGGAACTTGGGCGGGCACGTCAGGGCCAAATTTGGAAATGCAAACCGCACACTCAGAAGTTGGGGGGGGGGGGACAAGATAGCTAAAAAACAAAATAAACACAGGGACAAATAAAAGGGGGGGGGGGGGGGGACAAACCCGGGGCTGCTTAAAGGTTTTGCACTAATCGGTCTTCGCCGATCATGTCAGTCTTTTCGCTGTCATTCCTTCCCCCTCCCTAGTCCTGAATCCGGGAATGGGATGCGGTGAGAACCGAGACAGACACAGATAGTCAAGAGATGGACGGATTCCCATTATTAAGCCATCCTTTCATCCATCATCAATAATCTTCCGGTGTCGCCTCCTCCCCTTCCCCATGCATCAATACACACACACACCCTCCTCCCTCCCTTGCCCGTTGTCCAGTTTAAAAGGAAGGTCTTCCGCAAAGCTTGCTTCTCACAGTGTTTTTATTTTTTTGTCGGGGGGGGGGTGGGGTTCGCTTTTTTCTCCCTCTTCTCCCCTCCCACCAACCACCTTCCTCATTCTTCTCTCCACTACCAACTCTAAATCTCTCTCTCTCACTCTCTCTCTCACTCTAATGACAAAGAATTCCGAGCACTCAGTTATGGCCCAAAAACTATGAAGTGTACGCGGCAAAGGCAAACAAAGCTGGTAAAACGATTCGCGTGTCATCCTGGTTCTCTGCCCAAGGTGCTGTCCCTAACCACTGAACAACCCATCATATACATTGGCATCTTGCCACCCACCGTTACCGAGAAGCCGTCCTCCCACAACATGCTGACAGAGCAGTCCAGAAAAGAGAAGAGACAAGGCGCGCGCATGCGCTCGTGCGTAGTGAGTTTCGTGAGTGAGTTCGTGAGTTAATGTTGTGTGTGTGTGTGTGTGTGTGTTGTGTGTGTGTGTGTGTGAGAGAGAGGAGAGAGAGAAGTGAGTGAGATAGATGTGTGTGTGTGTGTTGTGTGGTTGTGTGTTGGGTGTGTGTGTGTGTGTTGTTGAGTTGTGACTTTGAGAGAGCGAACGTGTCGTGCATGGGTGCGAGCCGTACATGATGTATGTGTGTGTGTGTGTGTGAGTGTGTGTGTGTGTGTGTGTGTGTGTTGTGTGTGCGTGCGTCGTGCGGGGTGCCGTGCGTGGCGTGCAGCGTGCGTGCGGTGTGTGTGTGGTGTGTGTGTGTGTGTGTGTGTGTGTGTGTGTGTGTTCGCGCGCATGCGTACTGCTAAGTTCAAAAAGAAAAAGCCAAAAAAACAAGAGGAAAAAAACCTACACGTTGTTCACAACGTCAACTGCAAAACTTACAGATCGGTCTGAAACGCAGACTATGGATATATATACTCTCTGTCAGCCTGTCTGTCTGTTTTGTCTCTCTCTCTCTCTCTCTCTGAAACGTGACATGCGACCATTGTTTATGAGGAAACAACAGCTCGCGCGCGGCGATGCTAGCACACGCTCACACTCACACACATCACACACACGGACACACACACACACACACACACACACCATACGCGCGCGAAATGTGTGAGACAGAGAGTGAATCATGTGTACATAGATGTGTGGTGGTGTGTGTGTGGGTAATAAGAGATATTTGTGTGTGAAGAGCGAGGACAGAAGCTAAGTAAGTGACTCCAACTCAAGACTCAAAACATTATTACTCAGGGGATAGAATTTTAGGCAGGCCTATTCTTCCAATCGTCCTTGCTATTCTACACCATTCAACGAAACACAAACTGAACATATTAATAATGACAGAATCAATGAAGAATATAGCAACATTTGGGGGTATATTATAATGTAGCATAGTAATAAGAATATAATTACATTAAAAAAAAAAATCCATACAAAATTACACCAAACAACAGTCAGACACTACGCGCGCTGCTCTCACATATGCATGCACACCGCCCACACATAACACGCACCGCATGCGCCATACCCACATCCCACACCACAGCACACTCAACACACACACACACACACAACACACTCACACCCACCACACACACACACATTTGCATTAGACTAATAGAGAGGCAAGCTTACTAGTAGGGTCGTTGAGACAATACAAAAGGTTAATTTATTGTTCAAGTAAATGTTTAAGTACTGCTGATTTAGAAGACGGCAGTGGATTGACTATTTTTGGCAGACTGAGAAGAAGTTTCCACACTAGATGGACCAAAAAATGCAAAACTAGATTAACAAATCCAATGCGGACACGTGGTAAAATGTAATTATTTGAATCATATCGCGTTGTTCTTACGTGCCCAAACAATTTGGATATACCAGCAAGATATGGTGGTCGCCAAGTTTTGCATGCCTTTAAACTTTATACTGCCTTATTAAATATAGGTCAGTGGCACTGCAGGTGGTTAACATCATTAGTTTGCAATTTGCCCGGGGTTATGAAAGAGACTTGTCGAAGAATCAGCCTTAATTCCCCCGTCTAACTGCATAGAGTTGATCTTTTTTATGTGATTTCCCACCGGCACCACTCCAACAGTGGACGCATAGTTGAAGTGAAAAGGCAATGTTTCAAAAAATAATTTCCATAATGTGTTCAACATAATAACTGAGTTTATGATAAAAACAAATTGCGACCAACTTTTGGCAAACATGAATATTATATGTGAATGCCATTTTTAAAGTTTCTCCTCATGATCACGCCTAAGACACGGTGTTCGGAAACCCCGCTCGATTAAGTTTCACTCATTTTTATGCTCAACATAAGAGAAGCAGGTCGTTGAAGTTTCTGCTCTCATGCTAGAAACCATACATTGTTTTGTGGCGGATTAAGGACCATTTCGATTTTTGGTTGCACCATTCTCAGACATCAGTGAATACTTTGGTTGTTAAATATTTTGTACAGACATGATGTTTGTATCACTCCAGTAAGAAGAACTATCGTCAGCGAACAGATCACAGCTGACATCATGATGAGATATGTGCATCGGTAGGGTCATTTAAAAAAATACAGAAGAGAAGAGGTCCAAGGAACAGAGCCATGTGGAAACGCCACAGCTCACTATTCCTTCCTTCAAAGGAATATGTACCGTTTAATTAAACACGCTGGGTCCCCCCCCCCCCCCCCTCTTCAAAGATCTGACTGAAGAAGGTGACTACTGCCGATTTTGAACATATGCAGTCCATTTATTTTTTAATAATATGTTGTGACTACAAGATCAAACGCTTTTCTTAAAATCGATGAAAAACAGGTTCCAGTAGAGTTTTCTTTCGTTGAATGCTGATAGCCCATGTATCACAGAGGCGTGTTTTAAGAGGCGTGTGGCATGATGATTTAGTACGAAAGCCTGACTGAAATGGTGGAACAAGATTTGTGATGTTCCATATGTTTAGGTTAGTGGTTTGTGAACCATGCTTCCTCCTAAGGTTACGATACAACGGTAAAAGAGATATTGGTCTAAAATTGTATTAAATCAGGGAACTCTCTAGATTTGGTATGGGAAACCACTTTTGCTGCCGTTTAACCACATGGGCAGACAATCTGATCATACACAAATTAAAAATAAACATCCATAAGGGTATCAACAAATGAGGGTAGAGCTAGCTTGGTATAAAGCATTAAGTTATCTGGACCATTTGCTTTTTTATTTTTAAGTTTTGAAATAAGGAAAAAAACCAACTTCATTAATGACAAGAAAGGGCTGAAAAAATTAATCTCTAGTATTTAATATCGTATTTGACAAAACGATTGAAGAACAGCTGGCGTTTCATATCGATTAGAAAATGTGACACTGGCAGCCGTTGGTACTTATTCAGTTACCCGAGAGGAAATGAATGTTGAAAGTGTTTAGGCATACCACCTAGTCGCAGTATTATCTGATTTCTTTCTCGACTTGGTGAGTTATTTCATTAACAGCACTCCATATGAGCTGTAATCCCTGTTTGGCGTTTATCATTTTTCCGAAAATAATGCTCAGATTTTGATTTTCTAAACTAGAACTATACTCTGTTTCTCCTGCTTTTTATATTTGTACACCACTCAAGTGGTGATACCAGAGAGTCATGTGCTTCCACTGAGGAGTGCCATGGCTGAATTTACGATTAAACCGGATGAGTAGTCTGATGACCCCCGATGATTCGCCCAGTTTGTGTGGCGAACTAAGGAGAACCAAGAGACACTTGTGTGCTTCCACTGAGGAAGTGCCATGGTTGCTGTTAGATTAACCAAGGGAGTATCCCTATGCCCCCGATGAGATCGCCCAGTGGTGTGGCGAATCTAAGGAGGAATCCCTTTGTAGGCACTGACCGGCGACGGCCGGACATGCAAAGAGGGAAGACTCTCGAGTAACCGGGGGAAGGACGGGAAGAGAAACAGGGAAAAGTTTGTGGGAGTGCCAGCCCCATTTATAGTAATAGGAAGACCCTAGTAGTTGTGGGATGGGCCTACTATGTAGGGTGTTGGTCATACCTGAGATTTAAGGAAATAGTTTCTGATAATAATGTTTCTTATTTCAAACGGTGAAACTTAGGATCACGCAATGTATGAGAATATGATTGTATTCTTAGGTTAGAGGGACATGAAGGAGATATGAAGTTTGTATTATTAAGTTTGCAGTTAAACTTTTAAGACCCTTATAAATATACCATGAGCGTAGGGATCTGACTGATGGCGTCCCAGTGACGCCTAGGGGAGCGAGGGGCTCTGAAAGTTACGGAGTTAATCAGTCAAGAGGCCCCAAATTCACAAACGGAGAGGACGACACCTTAGTCTTGAAGTTGGTGAAGGTGTTCAGATGGCCCAGAATGTATAGTTGATGCATTTTTCCATTTCAGTATTCGCCGTGCATCTAAGTACTATGAAACTTTGTGTGTTTGCTATTGCGCATTGTTATCATGAAATGAATCTGATTTGTTTCCTTGCTTTGTATTCTTGACCCTTATGGTTTTCTATAGGTCAATTGAGCACAAAGATTTTTGAAATTGTTTTAAACTTTCAAAATGGAGTGACTGACGGCGGCGAACGAAGCCAGATTAGGAATAGAGTTTGTTTAGACTTACCGCCAATGACATTGACAAACAAAGCACAAGACAGACACGATGCATTTCAAACCACTTGGGTCTCCTCAGGCGAAAAAATAAATCACATTTACAATGTGGGACAGTACAAACAACGAAAAACAAAAAGCATGAAAAATGACTTATCCGTTCTTGTCCATGTGTTTGGTGGCGAAATGACAGCGGCAGGGATTAAGGAGAGAACGGATGGGAGGGGGGGGGGGGGGTGGATGGGTTGCGTCAGGGAGTTTGTGTGTATGAATGAATAGGGTTTGTGTGTCCAGTTTATTGGATGGTTGATATCTTTTATGGGTTTTGGTAATGGAGGATTGATAATAATGGTAAGGGTAAAAAAAAAAAAAAAAAGGGGGGGGGGGGGGGATTAATGGAAGGATAATACAAAACTAAGATTAAATTATATGAGGAGGGTTGCTGTAACTACTGTATGAAGTGAGTGAAGGGGATGTGGTGGAGGTGTATGTAAAGTGTGTGTTTATGTGTGTGTGGTATGTGTTTGGTGTTGGTAGGGGGATTTTGCCAACTGGAGTGGAAGAGTTGAGTATGTGTGTTTTGTTATTTGTTGGATAAGATTGCCTTGGGGGTGTAGAGTCCCAGTTTGGCATGAGATGGGATTCTTGAGTCATGTGCCCAAACTGGGCACACTACAACCCCAAGGCAATCAATATCAACAATAACCAAACCCACATACTCACCTCTTCCAATCCATATGCAAAATCCCTACCAACATTCACACACATACACACACACAATACACACACTTACATATCACCACCACCACATCCCCATCACTCACTTCATACAGTAGTTAACAGCAACCCTCCACTATTTAATCTTAGTTTGTATTATCCTTCCATTAAATCCCCCCCCCCCCACCCCCTTTTTTTTTTTTTTTTTTCCCCCTTACCATTATTATCAATCCACCATACCACAACCATCATCAAAGTATCACACCATCCCTATCAAAAACTGGACACACAACCCTATCATATCACACACACACACCTCCCCTGACGCAACCCCCCCCCCCCCCCCCCCCTCCGTTTCACTCTCTCTCCATAAACCCCCTGGCCGCATGTCATTTCCGCCCCACACAAACACATGGGAACAAAAACGGATAAATCATTTTTCATTCTTTTTTCGTTTTTCGTTGTTTGTACTGTCCCACATTGTTTTTTTTAAAATGTTGATTTATTTTTTCGCCTAAGAAGACCCAAGTGGTTGAAAATCACCTCGTGTCTGTCTTGTGCTTTGTTGTCAATGTCAATTGCGGTAAGTTTCAAAACAAACTCTATTCCTAACATTGTTTTAAAGTCGAGTTCAAATTAGAAGGAAAGACCTACTAATTATTGCAGGCAAGAAATTCAGTTAAGGATTATCAGTTCTGTGACAGTAAAAATAAATAATTAGATAAAATACAGAAGTTATGAGTCCCTTAAAAGTAAGTGAATAAGCAGATAGTATAGTGATGAGGTAAGACAGATTGTAGTGGTGGTTTAGCTAGAATTTGGATAATTGAGCAGTTGAAGACAGGAGTCGTTTAAATGATGACCAGTAAGGCAATGTTTCTGTGTGTTATTGACTTATGCTATGTATAGATGACTTTGCATTGCTTGTTGACCGGAGCGATAAGCCCAAACGCTCTCTCTCATATCCCTCCCCTCTCTCTCTCTACTACTGAGTATTTTTCTATTTGAATGAACACTGTATCCATACCGCCATAGTTATCTGTCTGCCTTATATACATGACGAAGGTAACAGGCTTGTATGCCTATATAGGCTGTTTTGCCCTTAATGGCGATGGAAACTGGCATAATGCTTTGTTGGCTGTTTCATGTTTTTCATTTCCATGAGTCCGAAAGTTGTGTTGCGCTGATCATGTGCACAGTCCGATTCCTTTGACTGGTTGTAATTTTTGGGGATGCAGTCTGTTATCCCATGTTGCTTAATTATAGAAGCGAAGGATGAGCAGTTATGAAGGGAACACATGGAAATGGAGGTGGAATAATTTGTTAGGGAATAATCCCACATAATTGCATTGCTGTTCTGACTTAGGGCAGCACAGGGTTGAAACCGTGGCCATTGAGGTTAGGTTCACCCTGGTTTCCAGAGTGTCGTTGTGTCACTTACAACTCGGTTAGTTTCTTGTTTGGATAGGTATACCATTGTTGATAACCTCTGGCAAATCCAATGCAAGAGACAAAAAGAGCTATAGTGGTTGGGATCCTATGATTCCGAATACCATAGTATAGCGCATTTGCCTGATTAATGTGTCCTCCTGAATGCTATGGCTCTGGCTTGCAGTAGAATGAGGGATACTTCATCCCCGAGACTGACCTAGCTTCGTAATTTGTTAATAATGATGTTTTTCTGTCTCGTGGAAGGACTTATGAAATGATTCGGATGTATGTGAACTATGCAATGGTGTAAGATGCATTTGTGGTTTACGTTCGTTGCATTTTCATTGACAGGCCACGGTTGCTAGAGCCCTTTTCCTTTTCCTTTTTCCTTTTTTCTTTTCCCCTTTGTCGTTACTTCCACCTTTATTTTCCTTTTTTCCCCTTTACTTGAACCTTTTTCTTTTCCTTTTGTTGGGCATTGTCACCAGCCCTTTTTATGCATAAGAACTTTAGAACAAATTAAAAGAAAGAAAATCTTCACTGGGCCTGACTCATTTGTCTTTTTGGATGAACCTAGTCCAACTTTCTCCCGAACCCGATCTCCCCTTGTGCGTTTCTTTACAGTAGGAACAAGGGAGGTTTACATTTTCATCTACTTTTTTTTGCGGTTTTAAGTGGCATCCCTTAGTGCCATTTCTATAATAATGTCTTTTGTCAGCCAGCTGGGAAGTACTCTGTGTTTTACCTTTTTCTTCCAAGTGGGGCATGTTTATCAACATGAGAGAGGGAGAGGACAAACAGACACACTGACAGAAAGATAAGGCGAGAGAAAGTGGAGAAATTTAGTAGAGATGGGGTGAGAGGGAACGGGGAGGGATAGGGGCATACGACACAGGGAGGCAGAGAAAAGGGAAGAACGGGGAATGAGGAGAGGGGATGGGGGGGGGGGGGGGGGCTATGGGTGGGACCATCCCGCTCTAGACATTCAGCTAACGCGAGCACCACCAGTACAGCGACCAGAAATGATTCTGGAAATCTGGAATAATCTTTCGAACCAGCAAGCAGCCGAAACGGCAAAGCCAGCGTTGGTGATAACAGTGGAGAGGAATGAGCCTTCGGGGATGAGTGTCAATTAGATTCCTGTCCTGAGCACCTGCGTGTGTGTGTTTGTGTGTGTGTGTGTGTGTGTGTGTGTGTGTGTGTGTGTGTGTGTGTGTGTGTGTGTGCGTGCGTGCGGCGTGGTGCGTGCGTGGTGCGTGCGTGCGTGTGCGTGCGTGCGTGCGTGCGTGCGTGGCGTGCGTGTGGTGGTGTGCTGGATGAGAGAGAGAGAGAGAGAGAGAGAGAGAGAGAGAGAGAGAGAGAGACAGACAGACAGACAGACAGACAGACAGAGAGAGACAGAGAGAGTGAGTGTGAGATAGCGTGTGAGTGTGTGCGTGTGTGTGTATGTTGTGTTGTGTGTGTTATGTGTGTGTGTGTGTGTGTGTGTGTGTGTGTGTGTGTGTGTGTGTGTGTGTGTGTGTGCTGTGCGCGCGCGTGTGTGTGTGTGTAGGTGTGGGTGTGTGCTCGTAAGTGCGCGAACGTTTTGTGTGTGTGTGTGTGTGTGT
>CM031606.1:33822331-33837331 GCA_018398815.1 Conus ventricosus
AGCTTCTAAGTCAATGTTATATGGGAAAAATACCCAAAAAAACCCAAACAAACCAACATCAACAAACTGACAGCAAACATCAATTTGCGGCCACCATGTCTAACTTTCATCAACGTCAACAATTCCGCCCAGAACAAAGATACAAGTAGAATGGTGATGAGGGTAGGGACTCAAAATGGGATAGGAAAGGAATGGGGATAAGGGATGGGGGGGGGGGGGGGGGAGCAGGGGGGGGGGGAGAAAGAGACTGAATGAGAGAAACAGAAGCAACAACAACAACAACAAAATCACGTGCACTGAATCAGTCAGGGGAAAACACGTGCAGACATGAAAGACAGGGGACCAAGCACCAGGCAAGCCAGCCCCAAGTGGCATCAAAGGCTTCCTCTGTCAGCTTCACCCTTCGTGAGAAGAGGACGGAAATGAATATGAATGTGGTCAGAACAAGAAAGAATGCTGCAGAAAGAAAAAGGAGAAGCAGCAGCAGCAGCAGGAGCAGCAGCAGCAGCAGAAGAAGAAGAAGAAGAGGGAGGAGGAGGAGACGAGGAAGAGGAGGAGTAGGAGGATGACGACGACGACGACGACGACGACGACGAGAGAGGAGGAGGAGGAGGAGGAAGAAGAAGAAGAAGAAGAAGAAGAAGAAGAAGAAAGAAGAAGAGAAGAAGAGAGAGGTAAAGAAGAAGAGAAGAAGAGAGAGAAGAGAAAAGAAGAGGAAAAAGAAGAGAAGAAGAAGAGAAGAGGAGGAGGACGACGACGACGAGCACGAAGAAGGAAAAGAAGAAAATAAGAGTTGAGGGATGCCTCAGAGTTGGGAGAGAGGTTAGCGACTGGAGGGAGGGAGGGTGGAGGCGAGGTGGAAGGAGGCCAAGAGGACTGGTGGTAAAGGGGTGTGGACTGAGGGGGGGGGGGAGAGAGGTGGGGTTAGTAGCGTGTGCTGGGAGGGTGAGTGTATAGGGGGCGAAGGGAGCCAGAAGGGCGCGGGTGGGAGAGGGGAGAGGGGAGGAGGTACACATCTACGGTGCAGTTTGAGCTAACGACTTCGTCTGTGCACTTGGGACGCTAGATCCTAGATAGCCCATTTCTAATGATCAGTCGTGCAACTGGCAGGGTGGATATACATTCCAAACTAGTCAGCTGCACGAGTAAAACAGCGTGGGCGACTCTGTGTGTGTTTTGTGTGTGTGTGTGTGTGTGTTGTGTGTGGTGTGTGTGTGTGTGTGTGTTTGTTGTTTGTTGTGTGTGTGCATGCGTGCGTACGTGCATGCGTGCGCGCGCGCACGTGTATGTATGTATGTATGTGTGTGTGTGTGTGTGTGTGTGTGTGTGTGTGTGTGTGTGTGTGTGTGTGTGTGTGTGTTAGTGTGTGTGGCATATACGTGAACGCGCGTGCAGAGGTGGATTGAGAGGAGGGTAAAATCAGTCAGGGGAAAACACGTGCAGACATGAAAGACAGGGGACCAAGCACCAGGCAAGCCAGTCCCAAGTGGCATCAAAGGCTTCCTCTGTCAGATTCACCCTTCGGGAGAAGAGGACGGAAATGAATATGAATGTGGTCAGAACAAGAAAAGAACGCTACAGAGAGAAAAGAGAGAGAGAGAGAGGAGAGGAGAGAGAGAGAAGAAGAGAGAAGACAGACAGACAGACAGACAGACAGACAGAACAGAGAGAGGCGGGGGGGGGGGGGGGGGGGGCAGGAGACGGAAAGACAAAGAGACAGAGACAGAGCGGGAGGGGAACAACTTTTCTCTCTCAAGAGCATGGCATTCACAAGTAAACAAGTTAACTTTTACAAACCCTCTGGATCCTTCCTGAAACCCTCAGTCTGATTACCAAGGAAATATTACCTCCACAAATGCACTTTTTCCCCATGGTTAACTCTCTCTCTCTGTCTGTCTCTGTCTGTCTGTCCTGTCTGTCTGTCTGTCTGTCTGTCTGTCTGTCTCTCTCCTCCCCTCTCTCTCTCTCTCTCTCCTCATCTCTCTCTCTCTCTCTCTCTCCAGGCTCATCCCTTGTTTACCGAAGTGTTTTGACAAGAGAGAAACACAGGTCTTAAGCACCGCATTAACCACCACTTCAAACCCTCACATGCCTGCTGCGAAGATGATTATTGTGATGATTATACACACAGCAGCAGCACGTATCTCACCCCCCAGCATAGTTCCACGGCAGTGGATGCAGTTCTTCTTCCCTCCCATGATCAGCTCTTCAGATAACCTGAGCTTTGAATCTCCCAGTCTGCACTAACTAACTTGCCTGTTATCGCACAAAGATTGACGCTTCATAACTTCCCGCTGTTTGACAACCAGAGAGCGTACACGTCCCCCACATCGGCCCCCATCTATCGACATCCTTAGCTTCTATGTGGAAATAAGGGCACCGGGGTTGATACCCAGAATGCGTTCAGTTGGCTCGGCTTTTCCATAACGCTTTCCTACAGCATTAGTCTTCTTTCTAGTCCCACGAAAACAGATCATAGGGGAGACGTGCCGGATGCTTGGGTAGTCAGGGAACTCTACGGCTCTCTTTTATCAGTCAAACGTTATTTAATATGTTTATAAAGCGCATTCGGTAAGGTAGTCTGTTTGCCTGTGCGTGTTTGGGTCACCTACAAATCTACAGGTTTCTTCTGATCGAAACATTTGGCATGTCGACTCATTAGCGAGCTGGGCACATACACAATGAACCACTTTTGTGCTAGACAGTCGAAGAAGTCGCATTTTTAATGTGGCAAAAGTGAGACTTTCTAGCGAAGTGAAGCAACGTTGGGATTCGAAGAGGGTCTTAGGGAAAGGCATGAGGATATGGGGGAGAGCGGAGGGCTAACGGGAGGGGGTGGGAGGGGGACAGCAGGGAGGCTGATGGTGGGAGGGGGAGGGTGGGACTTAAGGGGGGGGGGGGGGGGGGCGGCGGGTGACGGTAAAGAAAGGGGAACAGGGGTGTAGCGAGAGTGGGTAGGGGAACAGGGATGGGAAGAGAGTACAGGTTGTGGACTTGAAAAGAGGCAAAGGGTAGGGAAAAATGGAAGTGCTGACTGAACGCGCACAAAGAGCAGTTGGAGAATGAGAGCAGGGGGGAACAGGGAAACAAATGCAGAGAGAGAGAGAGAGAGAGAGAGAGAGAGAGAGAGAGAGAGGAGAGAGAGAGAGGAGAGACAGAGAGACAGAGACAGAGAGACAGAGACAGATGAGGACAGGTTTGTCGCTTTGAAATCTGTGACATGTTTCTGTTCTTCTCACGACAAGAATATCAGTTTTAGAGTAACGTCCTTTCGTTTCCTGCTGACAAGTGACCATGGCGTTCAGCTCACTTTGTTTGAAACTATTGTTCAATTAACACTGAAACAATTGAAACTCTGTTAAAAACGACTGGCCACAGAGCCGGATCTATGCGTGAGCCATAACGCTGGTTAATTAAGCTTTAAGCTCTTTTCTGCCCAACAAAAAAGGAGACCTCAATGTTTGCTATTTTGTTCTTTGACGAAACACTTCGGTCACTGATATATTAGTTATGAACTGAGACAATTCACGGGTACGACAGTCGAGTGCTCAGACTATTTGTGTCTCGTTCTGAGGGACCCGCGCTCGTGCTCTAGTGGATGACATGTGGAACCTTTTGAGGTCTCCTGAATTAAAACAATAAGACCTGCTCATCAGGAGGAACAGATGGATAACGTGTTCCGGAAGCTTTTAGAAGGTATAATAAAGTTAGTTTCGGGTTAAACTTTGGGTCAGTGTTCTGGTCGGGGTTAGTTTTGGTTATGCTTACGGTTTGGTCTGAGTCAGGGTAGGGTAGGGTGAAGCTGAAAGTTAGGATGATTGGTCGTGAAAATGTGCCCTTTCCGTTTAACTCTAAAGTTGGCAAACTCCCCTCGTGTGTACATACCGCGCGCGCAAGCATGTGACGGGTCCTGTAATCTATGTCAACTGTCGGTGGGTTATGGACAACCAGACAGACAGACGGAGGGACAGACAGACACACACACACACATAAAAGCACGCACGTTCGTACGCATGCACACACACAAGCACGCACGTAAGCACGCACACACGCACATACACACACGCGCGCGCGCGCATGCACAAGATGCTCCAGGAGACTTGGAAAGGCGACAGATTGTCCCGATCCATCCAGCATTAGCTAACGATATGTCGTTGTGAAACAGCAACATCCTCGTCCTCGTGGCACCTTGACACCTACTGATTACGGGAATGATTAAATTTTTTGATAGTCAGATACTTAATGTTCCAGGCATAGACCAGACCACCCCTCCCCGCTGGTCCACTCCCCGCCCACCCACCCCTCCCCCCTCCCCCTGTTTTACCGTACATGCCATGGGACACAACAGCTTCTATCGCATGTAGTGACACTTCGTTGACCTACGCTTTGCCCACCTCCACAGTGCATAATTCGACATAGAGCATGAATCTACCAGTGTGACAAAAGACACCTGCAGTTCAGTCCCTTCTACAAACAACCTCTTCCGGCCGCCATTTCTGCCACCAAGCCACGCCAATTCAAAGGGCGCCGGATCACGGCTAATCACGGAAACCGGAACGGGAAGTCAGGAAAATGGATACAGACGTGGAAAGGGAGCACTAAACGTCGTGCCTTAGGTGTATCTTCTACCAGGACACTCCTGTAATCCCAGACAGGTAACAAAGTTCTGACGCGCGAGGCTCGTATCTTCCCTGAACCCCCAAAGCCTCACTGGGCTGCTGCAGGTCGCATGAACAGAACTGTTTCTTTAGTTTTCAGTCCCTTCAGGTTGCAGGATCTGTCCTACTGCTCGTAAAGAGGTTTTGAACAAAATCCCAACAAGGATCGAATGGGTGGGAAATGGGTTAGCAGGAAATGGGGGACAGCTGACAGGATCGTTAATGTGTCTTAACATTGAAGATGGACAATGAGAAAGAAGGGAGAAGAAGAGTCAAAGAAGGAAGGAAGAACGAAAGCCACACACACATAAACAAAACCAAAAAAAACCTGTTTGAAACCAAGACGAATACAACTGGAAAAAGAAAAAGGAACACCACAAAAGAAGACGGCCCAGATCAGCATGATTATTTACTCTCTTTGTTGGCGAAATATGGTTCTGTTTGTATGACACAATTTCTAAACTTTTCTGCCCGTAGCGAAAGACGACGGTTTCAACAATAACAATGACGAAACAACAGCAATATCGACGGATATCATTACAATCATGATTAACAAGTTTTTTTATTTCGTTAATGATACTGACCTGAATCCGATATATCACAGTGTACTGATCAAGATTATGATACTTTGCTTTTAAATCCACACACGACTTGTCAAATTAACAGGCTTAATTGATGATGGAATATTAGTTTTGTTTTTGTTGTTGCTTTCGTCGATACAACACTGAAAAGAACCCTGCACTCTAACCGGCTTGCTCTCTCTCTCTCTCTCTCTCTCTCTCTCTTCTCTCTCTCTCTCTCTCTCTCCTCTCTCTCCTTAAGGGAGATGAAAGACACAGAGAAGAAAGAAAGACAGAGACAGACGAAAGACAGACAGGCAGACAGGCAGACAGACAAACAGACTGACAAAACAGAAGAGGACGTGGGGGTGTATACATTGTGGAGGAGGAGGGGTACATTTATTAACCGGCACGTGACGTAAGTTATTTTGGTAATCAGTGGCGTTGTTTTTTTTTTTTTTTTTTTTTTACTGCGTTCACTGAATGTCTGTGACACGCAGAAAGCATGAAATTCAGTTGGCAACACAAACAGGACCCGATGTTTCTTCCTAAAGAATGATATGGAAATCGTGTCCACGAGATCGCGACGAACATCGCCATTAGTTTAACCGGGGCAGAAATCAATGAAAACGGAACGAGGTTTCACTTAGCTGTCCTCCCCGCTCCGTACCCCGTTCCCTGCCTCCAAGATTCCTTCCATAACAATGCCTCGTCCGACAAAGAACATCTGTAAAACTCGTGCCAAGACGTCAAGTGTGGCAGAACATTCTGGCACAGAGTCTTGTGGCGGGGTAAAGAAGGCGTGGTTGTTGCTGCTCCATACTACCTTTCTTACCACAGCGCAATGTGACCGAGCAGCGTCACAGCTGTGACAATGTTACCATGATACTGAATGGGCCTATTATACGGATACTCATTATCTTCAAAAACACACAATTACCAATTCCTCGGCGAAAGGCGTGATTTTCTTCTAAAACAGTGATAACTACTGTTTCCACAGCAAAAACAGTAATTATCAATAACAGCGCTTCATACCTGCTTCTTTATCTGCTTTTCGGCAAGATATTCCGGTCTAATGTGACCATCGTTTAAGATGGAATTTTGACTCGTAAAGCAGTTAATGACGACTGATGACAGACTGTGATCTCTATGACTTATAATGACAACTGATGACAGACAAGGATCTCTATGACTTATGTACCCATGCCTAGCATTCGAAAAACAAAAAACAAAAAACAAAACAAAAACGGAAACAACGGACGACTATTCGTTTACATTGCTCACGACTTACACGGTATGAGAAGCGTGATATTTAACTGTTTTTAGTTTACAAACTGTCCTGTGTCTCAACAGCGTGAATAACAGTGACAATAATCAATTCACAATTTTCTAGCGAAATGTATTGTTTTTTACGTGTAAAGTGTCGTCACGACACACATCTTTTTCCATGCGAATGATTTCTGCTTTCATGGGAAACACCTCCAATTATTACTGTTTCTGTGAAGGAAATTACTTTTCAATGTGAAAACAGCCATTATGATCTTCTGAAGCAAGTGCAGTACCATACATCCGTAAAGAAAACAACTGCAGAAGCCGGTATTCGTGGTCCCGCTTTAAACCCAGACCACAAACAAGTCACATCCATTTAGCCACATCCCCGTTCATCCCCAGGGTCACCAGGGCGTTGCAGACCGCACGTGCGTAACCACAGACCCCCAACTCCCTTCAGCTGCCATTGGTTTTAAATTGAGCAAGGGGACCGACCCATTCCGACAAGATGTCGGACAGAATCTGCTCCAATGCCTATGGTGAACGAAAATGGACTCGGGGGGCGGGGCCTCTTTCATATTTTAGGAAGGGGGGTTTCTCGAGTTACCGGTTTGGGCTGCACAAATTCCCCCTAAACTTTCCCAAGATTTTAAAGGGGGCTGGGGGTCAGCTGGTGAACTCGCATCTTTCTTTGATGGGGGAATCGTGATGCTCTTAAAAGTGGTCCGTTAATCTGGGGGTATTCAGGAAGGACGCAGTTCCTTTGCATTCCCAGTAAGTTCCTTGGGAATTAGAAATAAATAAGCAAGTAAAACGACCCATTTCAGTGAGTGCAATGTTTTGTACTTGCCATTTTTTTATCTTTTAAAAAGATAAAGACGAAAAGAAAATACTTTTAATGAAACCCCAAAAAAAAAACTATGTTTCTCGGGTTCAGCCCTTCAGTTTTTGGTGAGGAACATAGCTGAAACTATTATTATAAATCCTTTTATCCTTTTGTTGTTTCAGGCCTGATAACCTACACCTTTCCCTTGCTATAGTCGCAGTCTTACACTATGTGCAAATGTAACGAGTGAGTAAAAGAGGAGAAGAGAGGGGAACAGATAGAGAGAGAGAAGAGAGAGAGAGAAGAGAGAGAGGAAGAGAGAGAGAGAGAGAGAGAGAGAGAGAGAGAAGAGGTGGCGGGGGGCGTGATTTTTGGTTACCACAAGGGTGACAGGACATCTTACCTGACCAACCTCAGGGGAAACAAACGGACCCCAGGATTAAACGACTTGTTCATCTGGTCTGCGAGGTCCGGGGGACCGGGAATGTCTTGGGATGATTCCCTCAGCGGGGATTTGCAAGCACGTCGTTCTTAAACCCCTGAGCAGCATGAGCATCTCCGCACACTGAGAATTTTCAAAGACAGAGAAGTTGTCAACCCCAGGTCGGGGGGAAATCTGGCGGAAAACACCGCATTTATTGCTGAACATCTCCCCTGTGGAGTTATCATCCAGAGTTACCTATGACCTCCAAAGTTTACACGTCAGTTCCTCGAAAAGTGGTAACAAAAAAAACTGATCACCCCAAAAGGGTAGCTCACACTTGTGTTTGTATGTGTGGTGTGTGTGTGTTGTGTGGTGTTGTGTGTGTGTGTGTGTGTGTATGTGTGTGTGTGTTGTGTGTGTGTGTGTTTTGTGGTGATATGATTTAAATACCTGAAATTCATCCTGACTTAGGGGAACTTATCGACATTGTAGAAATCAGGAACAGTTTTGCTGTTTTCCCTTTGTCGTATTTTACGACCTTTTTCTTTAAAAAAAAAGTTATGTCCTGAGTGCGCTCCCCACTGGATTTTTGGGAACGCGCCGCTCTTTTCCCTTCTTCCCCTGCTTATCAGTTGGGGGCACTATTTCATTCTTAATCTCTCTGATGCGGAGCCTCGTTCAGGTTTTTTGACGGGTACCTTTCCCCTGTTCCTCTGGGACTAAGTTGTTTGCCTTTTTGAAAAATTTGTTGTGTTTCTGCCTTTTTCGGTAAAAATCTGTTTTATGTCTTTATGATAATGCTGTCGCGCTTATCATCATTCCATGGTTTCTGTTTCCCGTGTTCGAGCTGATCCTTTTCTTCCGTCCATCCAGCAGTGCATTGTCTTTACTGTCTTCTTGCCGTTTTCTTCTGTTCGATTTCTGCAACTTTTACATTTCGTCCAACTGCTGAACTCAACTCCCCTCTTGAAAGTTTCGATGGTTCTGCGTTTGTCTTGGGCCCGTCTGCTGACGTGGGGATAGAAAATCGAGTGTTTATTGAGGCTCTTGTAAAAAAAAGTGTTTTCCGGCCAAATTTTCTTCTTGCGGCAAATTTTCCTTCCCTTACACGCGGCACATGGAATTCATGGTGTCAGCTATTTTTCTCTGCTGTGCTGGTCCTCCACAAACACGCAGCTTGCCTTCCACACAGCACCCTAGCAACAGGTCTGGATGTAGATGTCCTTTTGGGGTTCAACGGATATGCTTTGTCTAAATCTCAGTTGCCACGACGCCGCTTGGTTAAAACGGTTTAACGTGTCAGAACCTGCCGAACATCTTTTTTCCCGTGAAGCACTCTGAAAAACTTTATATTTTTGGGGGGGAGAGAGAAAACAAAAAAGAGAGAGAAGAGAGAAAAAAGAAGAGAGAGAGAAAAGAAGAGAGAAGAGAGAGAGGAGAAAAAGGGGAGAGAGAGAGGGGGGGAGGGAGGAAGGGGGGAGGGAGGGGGAGGTAAGTCGAGCGAGGGGAAAGGGTTTTTTATCAACAATTTTTCAGACAAAAACCTTATCTTGTCTCCTCTTTCAAAAGATCGTTCTCCAAACTGGATATTACTATTTGCGTGGCTGACCCCCGGGCCCAAAAAAAAGCAGCCCGGGCGATCAAACAGGAGAACAACTACGTAGCAATCACACGTGCTCCACAGAGAAATAGGGGGGTTTTTCCCTTCTCCTTCACGGTCCCGAATACTCCCATCCCCAAGCCGATTCATGTTTCTGAAAAGGGGGTGCCCGAAATGCCAAAATTCGGCGAGGCACCCTCACAGATCTTTTTTCTTGCCCCGGCTTGCTCCTCAAACACTCTTTTATTTCATGAAACTGGGGGGGAAGTTTCCAAAAACTGGGGGGGAATGTGTTTTTCTGGTTCTTCCAGCCGGCACGGTCCAGACAGCTGCTGGCATCTCTTTGTGTTCCGTCGCCACGTGGTTTTAGGGCAGAAGGGTTAAAATAAGTCGAAGGGGGTTAAAGGAAAACCCAACTCTCAGCCGGGGTTTTCCGATTTTTTCTTTTTTCCCCCCGTCCTGTGTGTGTGGTGTGGGTTTTTGTGTGTGTGTGTGTGTGTGTGGTCGTGCGTGCGTGCGGGCGTCGTGGTGGGTGCGTGCGTGCGTGCGTGCGTGCGTGCGTGGGGTTTGTTGTGTGGTTGTATGTGTGAAAAAAAAAAGAGAGAGAAGAGAGAGAGAGAGGGGAGAGAGAGAGAGAGAGAGAGACAGACAGACAGACGAAGACAGACAGACCCAGAGAGAGGTGAGAGAGAGGGTGTGTGTTTGTGTATAGCGTGGGGATGTAGCGTCGCGTTTGCTGCATGCGTGTGTGTGTGTATATAGTTTGTGTCTGCATGCGTGTGTTCACGCACGTGTGTATTTATGCGTGCGTGCGTGCGTGCGTGCGTGCGTGCGTGTGTGTGTGTGTGTGTGTGTGTGTGTGTGTGTGTGTGTGTGTGTGTGTGTGTGTGTGTGTGTGTGTGTGTGTGTGTGTGTGAGTGCGTGCGTGCGTGCGTGTTTATGTTTACGTTTATTTCCGCTGAGTTCGAATATGTGCACGGTGTGCATATGTGTGAGTATGTGGCTGGGTATATGATCCCTTTTTCCATGTCTATGCCTGTCAGCTACCACACAAAACACAAGAGCGACCATTAAACACGACAAACACCAAATGCACAGTTGTTTACTGTACCCGAAACACCACCGCGGTGCTAGGGATCATTCCTGAACGCATTTCCCGTTATGCCAGCCTTGCGGAGCATGCGGCTACCCGGGACTGCTGTCCACGCTCGACTGCGCTCTCGGTTGTTCCGGCCGTATCACGATGCCAGACTGATGGGCCTACATGCTGAGCAAGGGAGACAACTCTCTGTGTTCCGCTGCATGCATGCGTTCCTCGGAACACGAGGAGTTAATCATAACTCGAAGAGCGGGAAAAAAAAAAGAAAGAGAGAGAGAGAGAGGAATCTGACTAGTCATTCAGAAGAGAATGTAAAGGGAGTGTTTCACTTTGGTTGCACACACACACACACACACACACACACACACACACACACACACACACACACACACACACACAAAACACACACGCACGCACGCACACACACACACACATACATATATATTCAATTATAAACAAAGCCGGCAAAAGTGGCACCTTTGGTTGGTTTTTTTGAAAACTCAACAAACATACTACGGTATTGCACACCAGCTTTTTCTGGGATAGCATTCTTTTTAAAACCGAAAAGGCAGAGGAGTCAAAGTACCACTTTCCGCGGTCACTGAGGAGAAACAATCAGGTTTCGAAATATCGGTATCTGACCAGGAGTTATATGTTAGTGAGCTTCCTCCCCATTGGAGATTGTCTCCCCATTGGAGACTATAAGCTTGCTGAAGGCTCATTTTAAGAAACATTTATTTTATTTTTCCCCATTCACCCACTCAAGCACATACTGTTAGTTAGGCAGAATTATCTACCACTGCAGATATGAATGCTTATCTCTCCCTATTTCAATCTAAGACATAAGAGCAAGCTTTGTTTATAATTTAATATTTCTTGCAGTCATTGCAACACCAAGCTGCTCTGTAAGTTGCTGGAATGGTGCTCGGTACTTATCCTTGGAATTTATAATAAGTCTATTGTAATTTAGTCCCTTGAGGATTCATTCCAAGAACTGGCCCTCAGCACTTGTGTTTGAAGAGGTTATTTTTTTTACATTTTCTACTTTTCACAAGAAAATGTAGCTTGTTTTGCTCTTTCTTTTTGCTCTTTTGCTTCTTAGGTGGCACCTTTGGTTGGTTTTTTGAAAACTCAACAAACATACTACGGTATTGCACACCAGCTTTTTCTGGGATAGCATTCTTTTTAAAACCGAAAAGGCAGAGGAGTCAAAGTACCACATTTCCGCGGTCACTGAGGAGAAACAATCAGGTTTCGAAATATCGGTATCTGACCAGGAGTTATGTTAGTGAGCTTCCTCCCCATTGGAAACTATAAGCTTGCTGAAGGCTCATTTTCAGAAACATTTATTTTATTTTTCCCCATTCACCCACTCAAGCACATACTGTTAGTTAGACAGAATTATCTACCACTGCAGATATGAATGCTTATCTCTCCCTATTTCTTCAATTTAAGACATAAGAGCAAGCTTTGTTTATAACTGAATATTTCTTGCAGTCATTGCAACACCAAGCTGCTCTGTAAGTTGCTGGAATGGTGCTCGGTACTTATCCTTGGAATTTATAGTAAGTATATTATATATATATATGTGTGTGTATCTATATGTGTTTATATATATATATATATATATAATATATATATATATATATAATACGTAATTCATTCCAGAATGTACTCAACAAAGAAAGCAGTCGTGTTCTTTATAGCTCTTTCTCTCTCTGTGATTTTACCATGTTTTCGATTTCACATACGATTCCTGCACAAATTCTGCGCTGAAGAGTTCTCAGTGATCGCCTGAAAATCTGGATATTTATTGCAGCGAGTATTTGACAGTCGCCGCATCCACATTAAATACACGCACACTCGCGCGCGCGCATACGACAACTACTCCCATCCCCTGTTCACCCCTTCCGCTTCTGCCGCTCTCCTCCCCAGCATACTCTCTCTGCTTCAGGTTGTCAATCACTTCAACCTGTCCAGCGACCCATCAACCGCATCTGGCGTTGCCGGCTAAACATCACACATGTTCTCGCTATACACGGTATTCCACACACGCGTCTTCTCATCTGGTCCACGTTGGCAGACACTACTGAAGAGCGGGGTCAGTGTGTGGCCCGACAACCCATCTCCTCAGGACCGGCAGTACACCACGCGGGCACGTTCAGTCACCAGTGGTTTCCTCAGAGAAAATGGGTTCTCCCATTGTCTCTGATTTTCCTCTACCTTCCCTTACGTCCGCTCCCTTGCTAATCTAAGCCCACGTCACACGACGCGAGTCTCTCGCCCAGGAACTAAAAATACTCTCCTAGTTTGGGAAGCTGTACTTGTTCGTTCACATTTTTCAGGCAAGACACTCGCACAGCAAAGACGACCAGCCAATCAGTATAAAGGTGCAAAACGACCAGCCAATCAGTGTAAAGGTGCAAAACGACCAGCCAATCAGTATGAAGGTGCAAAACGACCAGCCAATCAGTATGAAGGTGCAAAACGACCAGCCAATCAGTATGAAGGTGCAAAACGACAGCCAATCAGTATGAAGGTGCAAAACGACAGCCAATCAGTATGAAGGTGCAAAACGACAGCCAATCAGTATGAAGGTGCAAAACGACAGCCAATCAGTATGAAGGTGCAAAACGACAGCCAATCAGTATGAAGGTGGTGGTTGTGTGCTCTGCGATCCACCACCTCCCCAGAGTACGATTTGTCTGTTATTTATCTTGCTCTTTGCTAAGATCAAGATTTCGTCTTCGCTTTCGGATTCTGCACCCAGTACGATTCTATTTGTTATTTAGTATTCTGAAAAAGAACAAAGTCTAAACGTCTCAGCGTGCACTGAATAGAAACACATTATGGGGTAAATCGCTGAAGTGAGGAATGAGTTCCGGTTTCCGAGTCACGTGATCATGCTTTACTCTCCCCCCCCTCCCCCCCCCCCCCCCCCCCCCCCCCCCCCCCCCCCCCCCCCCCCCCCCCCCCCCCCCCCGCCAACCGAATCGAAATCGCTGTCACGAACATGAAGATTCATACCGCCTTTACCTCTTGAGTAATCAGTGAGCTTAAGGCGTTCACAAAATGTGGAAAATACAGAAAGAAAACCTAAGGAAAAAGATGGCTAAAAATACTTAATCGAACTCTCGCTATATATTTAATTCCTTGCTTCAACTCTCACCCCCAACCCGCGCCTATTCTCCGCCCCACCATACTCGATAATCGGGCCTCCCCACCAGTGTGTCTGTTGCTTTACTCCCAAGCCATGCTGGTCGTGGGATGGCAGACAGATGAAGTAGCTATAATCAAATTGGTCTGCCTGAAACTGCATTAATAAAACGTTCTTTATCATACTCATTTGCATTTCTCACTGTCTACTCTATGCTGGAATTTAAACAGCTAGGCATGGCGTGAAAATTGTTACTGTATGAATCAGCCATAACAACCAAAATAAATTGTACACGAGCAATGACCACAACTCGTAAATTTTCCCGTTGATCTGTCCTCGGCTGTTTTTGTATTGCATTGTGCCACCTCGCATTCACTAACCACCGAAAGGGTGAGCAACCACCCCCTTTCCCCGTAGAAGAAGGTATCACTAAGTTAATCCTTCCTAAAGGTATCAAAACAGAACGACGCAGTACAGGTAGTTACAGGTAACGGAAAAGTAATGTAGAAACACGTAACTCAAGGGAAGGGGAAAGCAATGCTCCCTGAATAGACTAGCAAGACAACACGCGTACTAGTAAATCGCAGGAAAAAAATCATGCTGACTGAACACATTTGCTGAACGCAACATGAACCAAAAGAAAACAGTAGTCATGGCTGAACGCAGCCAGCCTGTCCCAACAGCCTATACGCCACAGAACTTTGTCCTGTCCCCCAGCCTTCGTCCCCTCCTTCCATCCGTCACCTCCCCCTCCACCTGTTTCCAGTTCCCCCAGAGGAGAGGAATCACAAGAATGCCGGTCGGTGGCGCACCTGGTTCAGTTTTCCATAAACAAATACCAAGAACATGGCGTAGTTTGATCATCTTCCATGCGTGTCGCTTTTACATCCTATGTGTCGGTTCAAACATGTGTGTATATGTTTGCCCTTCTTTCACGCATGTCGCTTTTACATCCTATACGTCTGTCCTAATGCCTGCCTATGTTTGCTCATCCCTCGTCTGTTTCTTTCTGCTCTTCTTATCTGGAAGGAGGAGGAAGTGTGTGTGTGTGTGTGTGTGTGTGTGTGTGTGTGTGTGTGTGTGTGTGTGTGTGTGTGTGTGTGTGTCTGTGTGTCTGTGTGTCTGTGTGTCTGTGTGCTTGCGCGCGCGCATGTGTGTGTGTGTGTGTGTGTGTGTGTGTGTGTGTGTGTGTGTTGTGTGTGTGTGTGTGTGTGTATGTGTGTGCGCGCGCGCGCGCGCCTGCGTGAACGAGATGAGAGGGTGGTGGTGTGGGGGTAGGGGCCAGGGGTGTATGGAAGGGGAGTTGTAGGCGCAGGTGTGCACGTGTGCGTTTTATGTGCGTGCATACGTATGTGCATGCGTGTGTGCGTGACTAAGAGAGAGAGGGAGAGAGAGGAGAGAGAGAGA
>CM031606.1:33844831-33864831 GCA_018398815.1 Conus ventricosus
ATTTATTTGATGTTACATTATACCCGTCAGCATTTCTATCTCGGGCTAACACTTTGACGCAGAGGAGAGGAAGCTGGTGGGATTCAAGTATTGTAATCCTAAGGACAAGGGGTTGTCTTACTGTTTGTTCCCCATGATTGTTAATTACTAGGCTTTGGCATTGTTCCAAGATAGTTGATACTTGGCTTGGAATCTCAGCACAGGAGTATTTAGTCGCACAGATAGCCTATAATTCGCTCTCATTAGTTCCCGTTGTCAGGCGCCGGGGCGTCTTATAAAAACTAATTACGTAGTCCAAGCTAATTTTATCATTCATTGGATTGTGCTATTACGTCACCCGTGTCGGGGTAACCCACAGGTTTGGCCTGTACGTAGCAATAAAAGCTTGTTCAAAAAAAAAAAAAAAAAGGAGATTATATGGCGGTAAGAAAGGAACACCCTATATGGAACAACTTGTGAGCGTCGCTCGTGATTTTGGCTATTCGGGAGGAGAAGAGTTGCGAGCATTCGTTGAAAACCAGCAACATGATGGAAGGGGATGAACGCGCGAAAGACGCTCGTGTTGCCCGTTAGAGATAGCATTTTAGCACAGAGCAGGAATAGGACTAAAGCTAGCGCATCGAGGAATACTGAGAGAATAAGGCAAGCTCAGGAATCTAGAAAGAATGAAAGCAGGAAACAGACAGGAATAAAGGGAAGCGCAGGAAACAGAAAGAATATGGGAGCGGCAGGAACAGAAAGGATTAAAGCTAGGGAAACGCAGGAAACAAAAAGACTAAAGGTTCAATTTTAGTGTTTAGAGGAAAGATGAGGAATACCCAAGGGGGGAAACCACCGTCTGATGGTAGTTCACTTTACAGTGGACTACTGTGCGCAGCTATGCTACCCCGGGACCAAGTTGCCAAAAATTCTACGGGATGGTACGATTCGATTGATGCATTCATCTGTCGTTTTCGATACGTTTGCGACCCAAGTCAGGGTTGGCCTCCTGAAGACGGGGCAGTCATTTGTCGCGTTAGAAGGGTAAGGCATTACAAATTTCACTGCGTTACAGCAGTACAACAGTCTGATTTCGGGCGCTGTGAAGGAATCGTTGTGATTGATAAGTTTTTGAACCTCACAAGTGGAGGGGTTCAGGAGAAATTTCGTTCAGCTTAAAAATTACAAGCAGGCGAGACGTACACTCAGTTTGGTGCACGTTTAGATCACTATTTGCGAAAGTGGTTAGAGCTTGAGTGGTACGGTAAAAGGAGTTCGCTGAATTGAAAGTGCTAGTTATGAAGAAAAAGATTTTGTCAGGTTGCGGCCTGAGTTAAACCCTACATTTGAAAGAGAGACAGCAGGTGACAGCACGTAGTTGTTGAAGTTGCCAGAGGGTGTATTGTGAGGCACGTTTGGGCACTATGGTGCAGGAGAAACGGTTGCAAGGCACAGGTGAGAAGTGTGCTAGGAGACTAGGGGAGTTTTCTGCAAAGGTCTGCAAACCCCAGTGGTGGGCAGAAGGAAGAAAAGAAAACAAATAAAGGCAAAGGGATTTAGGTTGTTCATGTCACAAGAAGGGTCAGTGGCGAGGGATGGCGCATGTGTTCTGAAGGCTCGCTTGCCTTGCATGAGTGTGGATAAGGGTAGTCTAGGAATCGACCTTGCAAGTGGAACAATGGGTTTCAGTTCTGAAGAGGGTGGAGTAGCAGGCATATTGGCTAGCATGGACAGCAGTCAGTGTACAAGGGATGGAGGGCACTAGGCTGAGTGGTTCGTTAACAGTGGATGAACGAGTGGGAACTTGGCCACGAAGAGGGATGTGAAGAATGTGTACGAGAAACTGGTTGTTCATGCGGGGGTAGTACGAACAACGATGGTCGAGGGAAAAGAAAGGGGATTTGACAGGGCAAATCCTGACCTTGTACTCTTATCACGATGGCAATGTGAGGGAGTTTCACAGTTGCTAAGATAGAAAAAGTTAGTACCATTACTTTCAGGAGAGTTCCCTGTCCTCCGTTGGTGATGGAGGAAAACCCCTTCTGATTTTGATCATTGGAAATATTCCAGGGGCTAGGATCAGGGGATCCTGAGTTGTTGACTGCTACGGGGCAGCAGTTCAGTACGGAGCAAGAGGGGGTAAAAGGTTGATAAACCGTAGTCGTTCCGGAAAGGAAGTAACGGCTTAGATGTATGTCGCCTGATGAGTTGTAGTGCAGCGCAAGGAACAAGACCCTTCAGCTCCGTGAATGATCGTCTTGGGAGTTGGCAAGAGGATTGGAGGAGAATCAGGGTGGTTAGTGGGGGTGAGACAGTGTTTCTTGTGAATGGCGGGCTGTTGTACCGTGTGGTCACCAAGGGGAAGACTGAGTAGGTGTCCCACTCAGTTAGAGGTACAGCAGGTATCGTGACATTGTCATGTCAGTGGCGCGTCAGAGTCGCTCATGGCGGGTCATCTCGGAACCAGCAAAACAGCTGACGTTTCTTTTGATGTCTTTCATTGGCAGGAGCAATGCAGTCATCAAGCGTTTCTGCATGTCATGTGACGTGTGTCAAAGGTCATACAACATGAGGGGTTGTAGAGGAAGGCGCGCCCCTCTTAAACATCACCCCTTTAATTGACACCACCGTTCAGAGTGTGGAATTGTTGATCGGATTGGCCCCAATTCGCGCCTGTTCCAAAAGGCGGGCCACAGGCTATGCTGTCTGACGCTGGTGGAACTACGCGAACAAGATACCCAGAAAGCGGTTGCATTGAAAGGCGTAGATACGGCTTACAGGTAGCTGATGGGCTGGTAGACATCTTCATCTTGCGTGGGTGTGCCAGCACAATTCTTCAAGTGACAGGGGGGGTCACAGTTCACCTCCGCGTGTTGAGGGAGGTCAAACAGGCTGCTAGGGATACACAGGCTTCTCACTACCATACCACCACTAGCAATGGCTTGGTGGAGAGATTCCAATGGTGTGCTGAAGGAATCTTAAAGAAGCTCTGTGAGGGAAAGGACAGCAGATAGGGACGCTAATTTCCATGCGGCACTGTTCCATACAGGAAGCCCTCAGAAAGCACAGGCCTTTTCGCCAATTTGAGCTGCTGTATGGGCGGACCAGTTCGGGGACACTGGTGCAATTCTCAAAGAGCGGTGGTCCGGAGAACAGGAGTCAGAAGAGGTCCAAAACCACTTATCCGTTATGGTGGTGGACATTCGCGCTATAGGCTAGAGGTGAGAACATGGTAAGGTCGCAGGGAGAGTGTGCAGGAGGCTAGGGTAGTCCAGTAGAAGCAAATAAGACAGGAAGGTGAGGAAGCAATTCCTCAAGGTGGGAGATTCAAGTCTGTTACTGATTCCACAGGATCACAACAAGCTGCTGATGCATTGAAGGGACCTTTCACCATCATTTGAAAACGTAAGATCTGGACTACTCGAATCGATGTGAATGGGAAATCAAAACGTTTCCATGAAATTTTCTCCGCTAATTTATTTCACAGCGTGAGGGGACTCAGCACATGGCGCAGCAGCTATCATTGATGGAGCGTTGGAAGGGACCCAGAGAAGATAGGGCGACCCCCCTGGCGTGAGATTTGTTGCACCTGGTTCCAGGGGAAGAGTCATACAGGGATGTGTCTCTGTATGAAGGGCTTGACAAAGTAGGAGGACAGGAGGGAAGGTTAGGGGGCTCCATAGTAACATTATAGGGAGTCCCTGACTGATTAACAGGCTCGGACAACTCTAGAGACATGTACGCGGGAGTTAAATTACAGAAAAATCCATTTTCATGTGAAAAGCCTACCCGATACCATATGCCACCAAGAGTGATCGAAGGTGGAGGAGTGTAGAGAAAAGTGTTGGACCTTGGGGTGATTGAAACCGTCCAAATCATCGTTAGCTGCAACCGTCGGTATTTGTGTGGACTAATGATCAGGGAGCATCGATTATGTGTCCGTCTTTAGTCGTTGAACAGTGTCACCTAAGGTCGATGCAGAGTCATACAAACGTGGTAATGACCTGTGCGCTCTGATCGCCACAAGCATATGAGCGTTATTTCACCAGGTTGATCTGAGCAAGGGTTACTGGCAATAGCCCCTGTGTGAGGACTCATAGGAAAGTCACAGCAATGTACCACTCCTATGGGGCTATTTAACTGTGGCGTGTACTCCCTTTTGGGATGAGTCTACGCATACCTGCAAGTCTTCTCTCGGATGATGAGGAAGTTATTGAGGGATGGAGGCGTTGTGAATTTTCATGGTTGTCATTTGATAGCATCGAGGACATGGGTGGAGCAAATGAGGCAGCTTTTGGAGCAGTTTTAGAGAGGTTGAGACAAGCCTATTCACAGCAGACCAACAAAGTGCCTGGTTGGTTTTCCAAGCCTGGAGTTCCTAGGTTTTGTTGGTCGGTAAGCGACACAAAGCTGCCAGTAAGGGGAAAGGTGGGAAGATGATGAATTCAGAGAAGACCAAAGACCAAAACAACGAAGTCAGGTCGTCTGCTAGGTTTTATTGGGTTCTATAGGGAGTTTGTTACCTATTTCTTAGCTGACAGATCACGAGTCCCTCTCAGTGATTGTCAAGGCAGGGAAACACGGCAGTGGTCGAATGGTCTCCGTCGCTGCAGAGCAAGCACTGCAGACGGTTGGATAAGGCTAGGTTCCGTTCCCATCTTGAGCTACCTGATAAGTCAAACATTTTTGTTGCGGACAGATGGCTTCAGGCTGGTGTGGGGATAGGTATGCATGTATTGTTGAGGAGCAGAAGAGCGTCGAGTTCCAGTGAGGTATGCTAGCAGGTAGTGACAAAGTGTGAAGAAAGGGTCCGCAAGGTTGTGAAGGATGTTTAGTGTTGTGTGGGCCGTGCAGAAATTCCTACACAAATTACTTGTATGGGAAAGAGTTCAGTGATAGAGACTGATCATCAAACACTCAAATTCCTGCAGGAGGGCAGTTTGAATAAACAGCAGAGTTCGCGTTGGGCAATGGCATGCTGCCCACTGGTATCGAGTGCAGTACATCCCAGGTCGTCCAGAATGTCGGAGCCTGACCTATTTAAGTAGCGTAGTCTAGCATAGCTGCAACTCAGAGGATGTCAGTCATTCCGGGGTGAGTTGTTGATAATATGTGTGATTACAGTTTATGTGAAATGGATTTAGGGCGTCTTTCCCAGTTGGCTATGGTTCATATTTTTGTTGGAGAGACTTGTTATTGTTTTCGGTGTGAGACTTGTTTATTGTGATGGTTAGTTATTGCTTGGAGCTTACAGTCGCTTGTGTAGGATGCTTTATTTGCTATATGTGAGGATGGAGTTTCTCAGTGAAGTGTCATGGATCGTGATCACTATTATATTGTGCTTTCATATGTTTTGTGAAGAGAAAGATTTGGCAAATAGCAGGCTTGGGGGGTTTGCTTAGGTGCGCACAGAGGTCTTTATAAAAATGATTGAAATAATCGCAAGAGCGCACGTAATGATAACTCATTGGAGTGGTATTCTCTAATGATATATGTGATAAGTTTTTATCGTGGGTTGTAAGTATTTTTTTAAACTTTGCAAGGTAGCTGTGTCGTCTGCTAATTCGGTTGTTGTTTTTTTTTCTGTACCGCTGGTCTTTGTAGACGATGCGGTTTGCTTAGTCTTTGCAAGGGAAATTGTCACAGTCTAAAAATAGAACATCACAAATGTACGTGGTCATGGTTGTTTGGCTCTTTATTGCCTTCTAACTCAAATATTTGGGAGACCACGTAGACGGCCCATGGTTCGGTAATCCTGACAATATTAAGCTATAGGTGGAGAGGCTCCACAGAGGACGGTCTGTACGGGCTAGAAGGTCTAAGCAGCTATTGACCGGTCGCCTAAGTTGACTTGATGAGACGTGTGTTGCCGCACTGGCTCAGGATCATCTAGCCATTTGTGGAACCAAGCGCAATTGTTAGTCGGACGTCCGCAGGGTTATGCAGAATGGGAGAGGGAGAATGGTGTGGTGTGGTGGGGGTGAAATTAGTAATAAAATTAAATGTCCTATTGTCCTCCACAGAGAGTAAGGCGGGTAGGCGTCCGTGAATGCATGATTTGAATTTACAATGGAATTAGAGGGAGATAACTTCGGGTAACAGGGTAAAAATATCGACCATTGGTACTAGCCTTTTTGGAATCAGATCGGAACGGAATAAGAAGGTGTGTAGAGTGAGGAGTTCGAGTGGAGAACGATCAGCAGTTGACAGGAGGAGTGGTTAACTGGGGGTTAATTCTTGTGGAGAGGAAGAGCAGAGAGATGAGGGGCAGGAGAGAAGTGAACCAAGTTTAGACAGTAGCACGTGATAGTCTGCTGAGGAAGGACTTAGGAGAGAGTGGAGAGAGTGCTATCTAACGAAGAGGTACTAAGAAAGAGAAAAAAAAGAAAGAAAGCAACCAATGTCCTTTTGATAAGAGCAGACTGGAAGAGAGAGAGGAGTGAGTGCATTGCGTTAATGCAGGTAGAATCGTAAAAGGAGAACAGGATCGATGTGGATTGTCACTGTTCTTTCTTCAATGGGGTTCGACCTCTTAACTTGAGCCGAGGCCACTTCATCGACAGACCAAACGGCCAGTGCCAACTAGTCTCACCTGACCAGGCGCCTGCTGACCAAGACCAGTGCAGCAGTTGTGTCGTGCTTGTGTATAAGGGAAAGTGAAACGAAAGAAAAAAAAGAAAGAAAAGACAGTGATTCGTGAATAGTTAAGTTCACATGGCCAGGTAAAGTAGAAAATCTATTTATACCCGGGTTAGTTAATGCTGATTAGATAAATGATTTTGTGAAGTTCAGGGTAAGAGATGATTGTTTTTTTTTGTTTGATTCCATATGAATTGATGTTTCGTTCTATGTACATTTGTAGTAAAGTGATAGGACTTTACTAGTGGTTTGATCGTGAAGAATGATGGATATATGATTGAGATCGTAAGCAAGCTGTGAGTGTGTTGGGTGACCTGCGCTAGTCCTTCCTCCTACTGACTCCTCACCGAGGTATGACAGATTAACAAACAGACAGACCTGACAGTTAAATTAGTTAGAAAAGTGGTTGGTTATTGAGACGGATGTGCAACTGATTTGACACCCTTGAAAAACTTTTCACAGTGTCTCTTTACACCTGCAACTCCTCAGACCGTATCAAGCATTCGTTGGCTACAGTCTCGATCAAACTGAACTACAACACAACGACACAGCGGCGTGCAGTGTCTTCCTGAACACGATATCAGCTGTTTGTGCTGTGTGTCTACTCTGAACTCAACGACACAGCAGTAGTGCAGTGTCTCCTTGGTGGGGCTGTGGATGACCTGAACATTGTTAGCTCCCAATGGATTGTCGGCCGCAGAGGCCGCATCCGGAAAACGGTTGTCTTGTGGTGCTGTGCGGGGGAGAGAATGATGGCCCTTGACACAGGCTAGGAGTAAAAGTCATTGGAAGTGCACCATATAGGTCATCAGCAACTACATAGCTGGACACACTCACCACACCACACAACACACACACACACACACACATACACCACCACATCACATCCTTACACACAAATGCACACACACACACCACCATACACACACACACACACAAACCAAACACTATCCAACTACAACGGCTCGCGCGCTCGCTCGCACGGGACACACTCACACCACACACACACACACAACAACACACGTCTAACACACACACCAAACACAACACTCACACACACACATCCCTAGTTTGTCGTTTTCATTCTACTTTTATCTGATGTTCAATTCATACCCTGTTAATTCCATTTCTCTCTCGGGCTAACACTCTTTGACGCATCGGTGTTGATTAATTCCAGAAACGCTGTTGATAGGTCTTTGTTTTCACATGTCGCGCGAGCGCGCACTCACGCAGAGGGACATAGACACGCGCACGTGCCGCGCACGCGGCATGCACACACACACACACACCACACACTCACAACACACACACACACACAAACACGACCTGCCTTTTTTATTTGCTCCTAACGTTTTATACGTGAATAACTTTACCAAAACCAGTGCCGAACCAGAAAGCAGTCGTTTCTGATACACACAAGCGTCTCTCTCTCTCTCTCTCTCTCTCTCTCTCTCTCTCTTCTCTCTCTACTCTCGCTCTCTCTCTCTCTCTATCTCTCTCTCACACACACACACACACACTCACACACTCACAACACACACACACACACACACAGGACACAAACCGCACACACACGGCAGGTTCTCTCCTATCTCTCTCTCTCTCTCTCTCTCTCTCTCTCTCTCTCTCGCTCCTCTCTCTCCTCATCTCTCCCTCTCTCAGTCTCGGTCTCTATACATCTACTGTGGTTTTGTCTGTCTCCTGTTTGTCTGTCTGTCTGTCCTCTCTCTCGTTCTCTCGGCTCTCTCTCGTTCTCTATCTCTCGTCATTTATTAATTCACACACACACACACACAACACACACCACACACACAACACACACACACACACACCACCACACAGATACGCAGACAAACACCACACACACAATCGTGCACACCCGCCTTATTTCTGCCGAAAAAAATTTCCTACTACACTGATGACTTTACCAAAAACCTGTGTTGAATGTAGTCATTTCTAAACACCACAAGCTCCTCTGTCTGTCTGTCTCACTTCTTCACTCTTCTCTCTCTCTCGTACACACTCTGTCACACTAAAATGCATAAACTACTCTCAACTCTCTCTCTCTCTCTCTCTCTCTCTTCTCTCTCTCTCTCTCTCTTTCTTCTCTCTCTCTCTCCTTTCTTCACCTTCCCTCTTTGTGTCATCTGTTAATTGCGGCCAGATCCTACACACCACCCTCTACTCACTACACCACAAACAACACACACACACACACACAAACAACACACACAAACACCACTACACACACGTGCACGTTGCACTGCAAATCTTAAAGTTCCAAAACATTTCTAGTTCAAGATTGACTTTACCAAAAAAAGTGTCAGAACAGCGGTCGTTTCTAAACCAAACAAGCGTCTCTATATCTCTCTCTCTCTCTCTCTCTCTCTCTCTCTCTCTCGCTCTCTCTCTCTCTCTCTCTCTGTTCTGTCGTCATCACAAATCATCCCCTAGCACACTCACCCACATCACAAGGGTTCACACGCACTCAACACGACGCATTCACCACACACACACACACAACCAACAACACACAAACCAAACACACAACCACACTCACAAACACACGACGACACGTAGACGACACGTGACGACGACGACTGACGACGACGACGACGACGACAGCTTGTGCCAGGAGTTTGACAGGCCTACACCGACAGTTGGCACACTAGCAAACCTATCCTTCGCCACCTTCTCCACCACCACCACCACACACACACACGGCTATGTCGACTGTGATGGCATACAACTGGAAGATGCTCGCGCGCCGTATACCTTTCCCCCTTCTCCGCCCCCTTCAGCACACAAGAGTGCATTTACCTCATCGATACAAGCATGCTCCGCTTGCCTCCCGGGGTCTCGCACTTGGGTTGCACGGCCGTTATTATTTGTCCTATCGAGGACGGCAGTATGGATTTCAAATTGTTACTCGGGTTGACACGTTCTGAACGCTGTCTTTCTTTCTAATGTTCCAACCTCCTCTTATTTTCTTTTTTTTAGGGGCCATGGCCCATGCAGACATGAAATCCTGTGACATTCTAGCTGATATGTCTGGTGGGCTGGCTGGCAGGCATCAAATGAAATCCAAGAAAATAACAGAGGTGCTGGAAAAAGAAAGGATGGAGAAAAGAAGAAGATGAAAAGAATGAGAGTTACGGAGGAAAAAACGGGGGAGAGATGAGAGAGAGAGAGAGAGAGAGAGAGTGAGAGCAGTGAGAGAGAGAGTGGGAGGGAGGGAGGGAGAGAGGGAGGGAGGGGAGAGAGAAAAGACAGAGACAGACAGACAGACTACAGTACCGACACAGACAGGACCAGACAGAGAAATTCAAACGAAAGAAAGAACTGAGAAGCAAAGAAAGGAAACGGAGGACCTACTGAGAACAAGGAAGGAAACAAATTGTTTACAAATCTAATCAGTTGCCACATTCCTATTGTTGTGGTTATACAACATATTCCCTCCCCCTCCTCCCCCCACACCCTCTCTATCTCTCTCTCTCTCTCTCTTCTCTCTCTTCTCGATCTCTCTCTCTTTCTATTTTCAGGCTAATCTACGAAAAAGCCACGTTTTTTTTTTAATGCATGTAAAGAAAGACTAAAGCCGGGAAAACTAAACCACGCATATGAAAGAAAAGAATCGGAAGAAAAAGAAAGAGTAAAGGTTATTTGCAAAAAAAAACAAAAAAAAATTAGTAAAAAAAAAGCAAAAACTCCCTTGTTTATACAAAGTAAAACTGAAAGAATTTCCACATCAGCGAAAAAAGGTCCTACTATAGTATAGGAACCATTCGAAGTGTATCCAAGCAACAAATACACCCAAATGTCCTATCAACAGAATGCACGTCCTACGTATCGAACATCAATATCGATCAAGGTTCCAGACGTGGAAGTGTCTCCTCCCATCATTATCAAAACATTGCGATACTCAAATGAAACAGTGCCCGGACGGACACGCAATTACTGCGCAACAATACAGCCTTCACCTGCATCATAAAGAAAATTACTGCGTCAAATGGGTCTCCGTACATTTTCGTCATCACACAAGCAAAAGTCCTAGTTGATTAGCCCATTTGTCTCGATTTATCGTGGTCTGGCTCTCTCGAAGACATAGGTGGTGGGTAGTACGGGGGCTATACTAGGGCGTTGCCATATATCGTTCAAAATTGTTTCATGATGTTCTGCTTGACCGAGTATAAACATTTGTAAAAAAAAACAAGAGTTTGTATGCGTGATCTTGGTTCTGTTGAGAGTTCTAGCAACTAAAGGGAGGAATGACTCTCCAGAGAAAATGTCCGCTATTACAATGTCTTTGACTGGAATCGACCATAAAGCCTCCCAGCGAGGCATGCGCCGCTTACTAATACTCCACAGAGTGTGGTTTTATCATTAAACAAAACAACAACAATATAATAGTAACGGTGACTTGATAAATAATAATATTGTAGCTATTATGATTGTTTATTTCAATGTTTCATTCCTTTACATGCTTAGACGCTCGCATTTACACTCACAAAACACTGATGGCCGTCCCTCTCCAGTGATGAGTGGGCTGTGGTCTCTCAATGGAAAACACTGGAATCATCATGTCGAGTTTATCCACTTATGGACGCTTCTCTGAGGTGTTAATAATGCTGGACATTCACGAAAGATGCTTGAAATATCTGCGGGTTTGGCCAACGCCAGGATACACGAAAAGAGAATCGTTGAAGGCAACGTTGTCATGCCAGAACGAATCCATGCTTCTTCTTCAGCATCGTCATCATTTATTTATCGTACTGATTAAAGAAAAGATTAAATGACGGTATATCACCCTGCTGGTACGTTTGCCTGCGCACAGTGCAAACATAACTGCAGAGACAGGACCCCGCGTCGCACGCGGTTCGCAACATAGCTACTAAACAAACCTTTACGACTGTTCTGAGACGCAAAGGACCCATGCTTCAACTTTTTACAATCTTCGGGGAAACCCATAAAAGCGGTTTACCGTGATCGGGCTCAATGTGGTAACCTAGACTGCTGTAAATTCCGGTGGTATGGTAGAACAACGCAGACATCTGAGTTAAATCCCACATAGTTTGTGGGCAGGGAATATCATACAACACTAAATACTCGTCACTTCCCATGGCGTGGAGAATGGGAATGGGGCGAGGGGAGAGAGATGTGGGTGGTTTTGAAGTTGAGAAAGGTATGGGTGAGATGTGAGAGAGAGAGAGGGAGAGCGTTGCTCTATGTGTGTGTGAGTGTGTGTGTGTGTGTGTGTGTGTGTGTGTGTGTGTGTGTGTGTAGTGTGTGTGTGTGTGGTGTGTGTGTGTGTGTGGTTTTGTTTTTTTGGGGTTTGTTTTTTTTGGGGGGGCGTGTGCGTATGGCGTAAGAGATTGAGAACGACCCAATGGGGACAGAGACAAATCGTGGGCGGAAAGAGGGGGGGGTGTTAGAGGGACGCGCAGATTATCTATAGGAGGGGAGGGGCTAAATGCAGACACGACCACAGAATGTATAAAACATTTAATGCACTCCACAGGACAGGCGATAGAAAACGGAGAGAAAAACGAAGGAGATCTAGAAACACCACGTGCGGTGATGTATTGTTATCAAAATTGTCTTGAGTATTTGATCAAACGGAAACAAATGCATTCATGAAGGGGTAGAATATAAACCGATAAGTATTAATCAATGAATTAAAATCATTTAGTAATATAACACAGATTTAAAAAGGGATAGATAATTGATTGTTACACATGCAAACTTCGTTGGCCACGCGCAATCGACCTCATTCATTCTTTCTCTCATTCGCTGAAATCCACCCCACTTCCGGCCCAATTCCCACCCTCTCACATGCCACCCATGCCTGTAATTTGTGGTGGCGTATTCGTGGAGAAAGAGGAAAATCACTGGGATGCCTTATGTAACGCATCAGAGGTAGAATGACTGTAAGAGCTGGCCCTCTGATTTTTTATTGTCTGAAGTATTACCGTCGGAATGATCTCCTCAATGTGTTCCCACGGAAAAAGAGAGAGGAGCAGAGAAGAGTGAGAGTGGAGTGAGATGGAGTGAGAGAGAGAGATGAGAGAGAGAGAGAGAGAGAGGACGAGAGAAGAGACGAGCCGAGACGAGACGAGACCGAAGAGACTGCAGACAGAGAGTGAGAAGGGAACGGGACATGACAGATCGCCACAGACAACAGACAGGCAAACAGACAGAGACCGACTGAATACAGAGCAGACAGAAACAGAGACAGACAATCGGACGGGACGGAACAGTGGAGAGGAGAGAGAGTAGAGTGGAGAGAGATTGAGAGAGTGATGGAGAGACAGAGAGTGTGAGACAGTGACGACAGACCAGACTGACAGACAGACAGACTGACAGACAGGTAGACAGATCAGAAACGACAAGACAGAGATTTCTAAAACATCCTGTTCTCCTAGTTTACAGAGTAAGATTCGGCGAAAATAAAGTTGTCATGACATAAGCAATAAGCATTCTATAAGTTCAAAATCGCTGAAAAATGTCAGGGTACATCAAACCCTCCATTTGTACACAGATGCAGATCGGACACAAAATGCTACAAAATGCAGATACGTCAACAGCTATATTGCTCCTCGTTACTCTCGCTTCTCTCGTTCCTCTCTCCTCGTCCATTTATTAATTCACACACACACACACACACACACACACACACACACACACACACACACCACACACACACACACAACACACATATACGCACACACACACACACACACATGTGCACACCCGCCTTTTTTCTGCCCGAAACATTCCTACTACAACTGATGACTTTACCAAACCTGTGTTGAAAGTAGTCATTTCTAAAACACACAAGCTCCTCTGTCTGTCTGTCTCACTTCTTCACTCTTCTCTCTCTCTCTTACACACTCACACACTAATATGCATAAACACTCTCAACTCTCTCTCTCTCTCTCTCTCTCTCTCTCTCTCTCTCTCCTCTCTCTCTCTCCTCTCTCTCTCTCTCTCTCTCTCTCTCTCTCTCTCACCCTCCCTCTTTCGTGTCATCTGTTAATTGCGGCAGTCCTACACACCCACCCTCCTACACACACACACACACACACACACACACACACACACACACACACACACACACACACACACACACACACACACGTGCACGTGCCTGCCATTCTTAAAGTTCCAAAACATTTCTAGTACAATGATGACTTTACCAAAACCAGTGTCGAAAGCGGTCGTTTCTAAAACACACAAGCGTCTCTCTCTCCTCTCTCTCTCTCTCTCTCCTCTCCTCTCCTCTCTCTCTCTCTCTCTCTCTCTCTCTCTCTCTCTGTCTCTGTCGTCCATCCACAAATCATCCCCTCACACACTCACCCACCCATCCACCAAGGATACACACGCACTCACAACACGCACGCATTCACACACACACACACACACACACACACACACACACACACACACACACACACACACACACACCACGACGACGACGACGACGACACGACGACGACGACGACGACGACAGCTTGTGCCGGATTTAGACAGCCTCCACAGACAGACTGGCACACTAGCAAACCTCTCCTTCGCCACCTTCACCACCACCACCACCACCACCACCACCACGACTATGTCGCCAGTGATGGCAACAACAGGAAGATGCTCCGCGCGCCGTATCCCCTTTCCCCCTTCCGCCCCCTTCAGCACACAGATGCATTTCCCTCATCGCTACAAGATGCTCCGCTGCCTCCCGGGGCTCTCTGCCCTAGGGTTGCGGCCGTTATTATATTCCATCCGAGGAGGCCGTATGGATTTCAACTTGTCTACACGGGTGAACGCTGTCTTTCTTTCTAATGTTCCACCTTCCTCTTCTTTTCTTTTTTTTAGGGGCCAATGGCTGCAGCAGAATCCTGTGACATTCTAGCCTGCTCTGTCTGGTGGGCTGGCTGGCAGGCATCAAATGAAATCCCAAAGAAAAAACAGAGGGGCTGGAAAAGAAAGGATGGAAGAAAAGAAGAAAGATGAAAGACTGAGAGATACGGAGGAAAACGGAGAGAGAGAGAGAGAGAGAGAGAGAGAGAGAGAGAGAGAGAGAGAGAGAGAGAGAGAGAGGGAGGGAGGGAGAGAGGGAGGGAGGGAGAGAGAAAGGGGGGAGACAGACAGACAGACAGACGACAGACACAGACAGACAGACAGAAACAACGAAAGAAAGACACTGAGAACAAAGAAAGGAAGAAAGACCCTGAGAAACAAGGACAGGAAACAAATTGTTTACATCTAACAGATGCACATTCCTCTTGTTCGTTGTTAACAACATATTTCCCTCCCCCCCCCCCCCCTCTCTCTCTCTCTCTCTCTCTCTCTCTCTCTCTCTCTCTATCTCTCTCTCTGTCTCCATTTTCAGCAAATCTACGAAAAAAGCCACGTTTTTTTTTTAAAGATGTAAAGAAGACTAAAGCCGGGAAAACAAAACCACGCAACTGAAAGAAAAGAACGAAGAAAAGAAAGAGTAAAGGAAATTGAAACAAAATAAAAGCAAAACTCCATGATTAACAAAGAAAACTGAAAGAATATCCACAACAGCGAAAAAAGACCACAAAGTAACAGGAACCATACGAACGTGTATCCAGCAACCAAAATACCCCCAAATGACCAACACACAGCAATGCACGTCCGAATCGCACATCGACTATCGATCAAAGTTCCAGACGTGAAGATGTCTCCTCCATCATCATCAAAACAATGCGCCTACTCAAATGGAAACAGTGCCCCGGACGGCACGCAAATCCTGCGCACCCTACAGCCATCACCTGCACAAAAGAAACATCTACAGCGTCAAACTGGTTCTCCCCGTACCTTTTCGTCACACACACGCAAAAGTCCTAGTTGATTAGCCCCCTTTGTCTCGATCTTATCGTGGTCTGCGCTCTCCCGAAGACAAAGGTGGTGGGAGTACGGGGGCTAAACTAGGTCTTTGCCCATCTACCGTCAAAATTGTTTCACTTGATGATCTGCACTGACCGCGTATAAACGACTTTGAAAAAAAAAGAGTTTGAATTCGCTGAACTGTTTCTGTTGAGAGTCAAGCAACTAAAGGGGAGGAATGACTCCAGAGAAAATGTCGCTAATACAATGTCTTTGACTGGAATCGAACCCAAAAGCCTCCCAGCCGAGGCCCTGCGCCGCTTACTAATACACACAGCGTTTGGTTTTATATTAACAACAACAACAATATAATAGTAACGGTGACTTGAAAAATAATAGTGTTAGCAATAAGAATGATAATTACAATGTCATTCATTAACAAGCTTTAGACGCACGCATACACTCACAAACACGTGCATGGCCGTCCCTCACCCAGTGATGAGTGTGCTGTGGTCTCAAATGGAAAACACTGGAATCATCATGATCGAGTTTATCCACTTAATGGACGCTTCTCTGAGAGTGTTCATAATGCTGACCTTCACGAAAGATGCTTGAATTCTGCGGGTTTGGCCAACGCCAGGATACACGCAAAAGAGAATCGTAGAATGCAACGTTGTCATGACCAGAACGAAATCCATGCTATCATCTTCATCATCGTACATTCATTTATTATCGTACTGATTAAGAAAATATATAAATGACTCGTAAAACCACCCTGCTCTGTTACGTTTGCCTGCGCACAGTGCAACATAACTGTCAGAGACAGGACCAACGCGCGCACGCGGTTCGCAACATAGTACCTAAACAAACCTTTACGACTGTCTGAGACGAAAGACACCAGCTTCAAACTATTTACAATCTTCGGGGAAACCCATACAAGCGGTTTTCCGTGACGGGCTCAATGTGGTAACCTAGACTGCTGTAAATTCCGGTGGTATGGTAGAAACGGCAGACATCAGAGAAACATCCCACATGTTTGTGGTAGGGACTATCATACAACACTAATAAACTCGTCACTTCCCATGGCCGTGGAGAAAGGGAAATGGGGGAGAGAGATGAGGGTGGTTGAAGTCTGAGACAAGTCTGGGTGAGAGAGAGGAGAGAGAGGGAGAGCGTGCTACTAGTGTGTGTGTGTGTGTGTGTGTGTGTGTGTGTGTGTGTGTGTGTGTGTGTGTGTGTGTGTGTGTGTGTGTGTGTGTGTGTGTGTGTGCGTGCGTATGCGTAAGAGATAGAGACAGACAGACAGAGACAAAGTGGGCAGGAAAAGAGGGGGGTGTTAGAGGGACGCGCAGGATATCTCTAAGGAGGAGGGGCTAAATGCAGACAAGCCACAGAATGTATAAAACATTACATGCACTCCACAGGACAGGCGGATAGAAACGGAGAAACGAAGAGATCAAGAAACACACGTGCGGTTGATGTATTGTTATCAAAATTGTCTTGAGATATTTGATCAAACGAAACAATCATTCATGAAGGTAGAATAAATAAACCGATTAAGTAATTAATCAATGAATTAATAATCATTTAGTAATAACACAGATTTAAAAAGTGATAGATAAATGATTTGTTACACATGCACACCTTCGTTGGCACGCCAGTCGACCTCATTCATTCTTTCTCTCATTCGCTGAACCACCCCCACTCCGCCCAATTCCACCCTCTCCCATGCCACCCATGCCTGTAATTTGTGTGGCGTATTCCGTGGAGAAAGAGGGAAAACACTGGGATGCACTTACTGGTAACCGCATCAGAGGTAGAATGACTGTAAGAGCTAGGCCCCTCTGTTTTTCTATTGTCTGAAGTATCTACCGTCGGAATGATCTCCTCAATGTGTCCCACGAGAAAAAGAGAGAGAGAGAGAGAGAGAGAGAGAGAGAGAGAGAGAGAGAGAGAGAGAGAGAGAGAGAGACGAGAGACGAGACGAGACGAGACGAGACGAGAGACAGACAGACAGAGAGAGAAGGGACAGACAGACACACAGACAAACAGACAGGCAAACAGACAGAGACAGACAGAAACAGAGACAGACAGAAACAGAGACAGACAAACGGACGGACGGACACAGAGAGAGAGAGAGAGAGAGAGAGAGAGAGAGAGAGAGAGAGAGAGAGACAGAGAGAGAGAGACAGAGACAGACAGACGACAGACAGACAACGACAACAGACAGATAGACAGACAGACAGACACAGAGATTTCAAAACACCTGTTCACTAGCATAACAGAGTAAGATCGCGAAAAAAAAGTTGGTCCATGACCATAAGACAATAGCATTCTATAAGTTCAAAACGCTGGAAAATACAGGTACATCACACCCTCCATACCAGTCCACAGATGCAGATCGGACACAAAATGCTACAAAATGCAGATACGTCAACAGCTCTATAGTTGGTACCGTTCAACAGATACAGATGGCCACAAAGCCCTAACAGCATTCAGCTAAGGTAAAATCTCAGTAGTTTATTACGGTGATTATTTGCCAGTAAACACGAAACGCTATATATACCATGCTATACTCGAATCTTTTAGTCAGAAATGGAAGCAATCTCTATATAAGCCTTCACAGGATCAGCCGCCATAGCGCAATGGTTCGCATCCCGGGCTGAGAGACCAAGGGTTTGATTCCCATCGGATGAGATGTTTTGGCATCGCTGGCTTGTGCCCAGTTTGCTGTGGACTCAAATGTGTAGACTGGAACCACACGGTCGGGTTTCATCCACTCAACGGATGAATCTCTGAGAAAGTTGCTCACATTTTCTAAACGACACTGCAGGTGTCTCCATATTTTCATTATTTAATTCATTTATAATTCATCATTTTCCCCCCTGCTGCTATCTCATTTTCCGTGCCAATCCAGTGGTCGCTCTATTCGGCTTCCCGCGCAGTACCACATTCCAGCTTGTTCTGCTACAGTCCCGGCAATAACAATCCACAGGGAGCAGTCCACATCACGCCATCAGGAGACAACGCACCAGAGGCGTCTGCATCTCTCGGGCCTGGTTGACGCCAAGATATTCCAAATAAGGGAACGTGGAGTACAGTCCTGTCATGCAGTCTCTGACCAGAATGCAACCAACCACATCTTCACTGGTCAGCACAGAAACACCACAGGATCTCCAACATCCCCATCTTCACTGGTCAGCACAGAAACACCACAGGATCTCCAACATCCCCATCTTCACTGATCAGCACAGAAAAAGTGTCAAACTATGTGTACCTTCATGGCTTCTAGTAGAGTCATCAGCTTTGATTTTTACTCCACATGTACACCCTTGGTGAGTTCCATGTCAAGGTCTTCCGGCATCTGCGTGTCCCTTGGGAACTGCCGTTAAACAGACGTAACAGCGCCCTCCGGAGAATGACGCTCGTCCACGCTCGCTCCGCGACCAAGCAATTACTGTCGTCAGAATGGGGCTTACAAGGTGGTGTCCTGCGAGCGCTGGCTAAAAACAGGTATCACTGAACACCACAAGTGACTCAGCACCAGTGCAGTGAGTCGTATCTTGGCGCCTTGACACGGACTGCTCCCTGTGGCTTTTCTGTGCCGGAAATCGACGGCATTTAGCAGGCTGTGGCTGTGAGCGGTGGGAAGACGGAATGAGCGGCAACGGAATCGTACCAATAAAACTGCGCTGAAGTTGATAAAGAAAAAAAAAAGGCCCTTCGCATACAAAAAAGAAAAAAAAAAGAGAGAAAAAACAAGCAAACAAACAAACAAAAAAGTTGGCAGAGTGCACCCATCACGCATGCTGTGCTCTGGTTCTATAGCTCTTTGAATGCAGTGGAGGTTTGCTACGAAACACAATCGACCACCACCACCCTCCCCTTAAGCCACCCTCACCTCCCAATTTGCCCTACCGATCCTTTGCCCTTGACTTTCCCTTTCGTACGGATTTGGTGGTATTCACGCACACGTCAGCCAAGCAAGCGGTTCGCCTCTCTTGTCAAGTCTCAGAGAGGGGTTACTCGGTTTTTTTGTCAATGAACATGCTGTAGCCGCTGTCAGTGTCACACTCTTCACCGCTTTCTCTCGTTTCTTTTAATTTCACGCTGTCGGCGGCGCAAGCCAAGCGAGTCCTCCCAAGCTGAGGGCACTGTGGGCTACACTCTGATATATCTATCTACATTCAGGCTGCGTCCTGTCAGACGCTCGAGTCCATCACAGTCTTCGCCTCAGTGCACGGAGAGAAGACAGCGAACAGAGTAGAGTGGATAGAGGTTGAAGGATGGCTAGGGAAGGGGAGATGGGGGAGGGAGAGAGACAGGGGGGAACGACAGACAGACAGACAGACAGACAGACAGAGAGAATGAGCGTGCGCTTGTGTGTCTGTGTGTATGTGCGTACGTGTGTACGCTACTCTCTCTCTCTCTCTCTCTCTCTCTCTCTCTCTCTCTCTCTCTCTCTCTCTCTCGCTCGCTCAATGTGTTGTGTGTGTGTGTGTGTGTGTGTGTGTGTGTGTGTGTGTGTGTGTGTG
>CM031606.1:33869831-33884831 GCA_018398815.1 Conus ventricosus
TGCTAGATCCTCAATCCGGTTAGTAAGGCGAAGTCAGCAGTCCATCGCAGCGACCCCGCCGGTCCCCACAGCTTTTCCTGGACCTCAACCATATATATATATATATATATATATATATATATATATATATATATATATATATATATATATATATATTATATATATATATATATATGGGATACTGCTCGCCATTACCCTTTCTCTGCCAGTCCATCGTTTACAAATAATGCAGGATTTACGTTTATCTCGAATCATTCATGAAGTTGTTATGCTTGATATATATATACATCACAAATAAACTGCAGATTTCTGTAAACAAAACTAAACTGAATTTCAAAGCATAACCATTTGTCAATAAAGATATCATCATTAACATCCCCCCCCCCCCCCCCCCCACCGCCACCCCAACAAGCATCCGTTAGTCCGCGGCGGGACGGCACAGGAAGGACACGAATTCAGTCAGTCAGCGAACGAGCAAGTCTTGGACCCCTGGTGAGTTGACTCCAGCTTCTCTTCTTCCATTTCACGGTGCTTGCCCTGGACGGGCCGGGCTCTCTTACAGACTTACCTGGTGTCAGCCAATCAAACGTAACGGTTTGTTGCAGGAAATGAGATGGACGGAATAAACAGCGAGCGTGACGAAGGGGAGGAAGGACGGTGGGTGGAATCACACACACACACACACACACACACACACAAACCTCGCGCGCACACACACACACACACACACACACACACACACACACACACACACACACACACACACCTCGCGCGCGCGCGCGCGCGCGCACACACACACACACACACACACACACACACACACACACCACACACACACACACACACACCACACTTCGCGCGCACACGCGATGTACAAAAGGACTGGCGTCGGTTTGCGTTTGACTGATCACCGAGAGCAGGACATAACAGCTGAGCGCAAGCCTCCAGTCTTACTCCCTTCCTCCGAAAACGTGAAGAGTGGATGAAAAGTAGATGAAGGTAATGAAGTCGAAGGAGACTGACAACGACAACGACAACAAGAAAGAAATAAGTGAAATGATAAGTAAAGGAAACTAGAAAGTCGACAGGAAACATGAGAACGATGATTGGAGGGGAACAGGGACAAGGAGATGTCAAACTAGAAAGAAAAAAAAGAAAAGAATAAGAAAGAGGAAACGGAGAGAAGGAGGGAGATGGGAGGGGGGAAGAAGAAGAAGAAGGGAAAGGAAGGAAAGAAGTACAAGAGAAAGAGGAATAAGATGGACAAGAGAAAGAGTAATAAGATGGACAAGTGAAAGAAGGAGCACAATAAGGAACATTAAAAGGAACAAAGTAGAGGGGAGAAGAAGAGAGGGAAGTGGGGGGGGGGGGGGGGGGGGGAAGAAGTAAGGACGGAACGATGGAAGGAAAAGGAAAAGAAGAGAGAAAAGGAAGAAAATGGAGGTGGAGGAAAGAGGAGGAGAGAACAGGAAGATGGGTGGAGATCAAAGACAGAAGACTGGAGGAGAAAAGAAAAAAAAAAGAAAGTGTTCAGTAGCAAGTACTTTTCAGAACCGCATTATCTCACTCTTTCTACCTCCGTGTATCACCCCCTCCCCAATCCCTACCTCCTCCCCCTCCCCCCTCCCTCCGTCCCCTTTCCTCCTTGGAATGCTCACTTCCACGGCTAAGGAGCGAGGACTGTGGCGAGACAAAGGTAAACGCAGTGACGCATCACAGACTATCTGTGATGTGTTGACTGACCCGAACGACTGTCGAGACGATGGGGAACAGACAACGGACAACAGACAACAGACTACAGACAACGGACAACAGACAACAGACTGAAGAAAACGGGTCTTTGTTTGAACAACAACAACTGACAGAAAGACGTCAGGTATGGCAAGAAGAAAGGAGACGGCATCGGGGGAGTAAGTCAAGCAAAGCGAGTATTGTTCGCCCCCCCCCCCCCCCCCCCCCCCCCTCTCCTTTGTCTTCCTCCTCCTCACCCCTCCTACCCGCCTCCGCACCCGCCTTCCCCACCCTCTTCCCTCCCCTCGTACTCCCGCCTCAAAAAAAAAAAAAGAAAAAAAAAAAAAAGCCAAGGATTCCAGCGCAGATGTTGTTGTTTGGGTCTGATGAGTGAGGAGATGCCGCAACAGGACAACGTGTCAAACGACTCGATTGCAGATTTGTCTTCAGTTTCGGGACATGCACAGTTGCATGCACGCAGGAATACGCAGGCAAGCACGCGCGCACGCATTCAGAGTAAGAGAGAGTGGGGGTGGGACAAACAGAGAGAGAGAGACAGAGAGACAGACAGACAGACAGACGGACAAACAGGCAGGCAGGCAGACAGAAACAAACAAAAAACACCGAGTGAGCAGAGAGAGACTAACAGACAGACAGACAGACAGACAGACACCCGGAGAGACAGACCAGAAGAATAAAACTTAGATGACGAGGGTGATGATAATCAAGATGATAACGATGAACATGATGTGTGTGTGTGTGTGTGTGTGAGAGAGGAGAGAGAGAGAGAGAGAGAGAGGAGAGAGAGAGAGAGAGAGAGAGACAGACAGACAGACAGACAGACAGACATACAGACAGACAGACCAGAAGAACAAAACCTAGATGATGAGGGTGATGATAATCAAGATTATAACGATGAACATGATGTGAGAGAGAGAGAGAGAGAGAGAGAGAGAGGAGAGAGAGAGAGAGAGAGAGAGAGAGAGAGGAGAGAGAGATGTGGGGGAGGGAGGGAGGGAGAGAGTTTTCTACGCACATCTTTTACGCTAGGTCCTTATTATATTCCCTCTATTGTTATTGTTTATAATTCTATTTGATGGCTTTTTACGAGCAATTACAGAATCGGGAAGACGGCGCTCTTTTCCATAATTAATGTTGACGTCTCCGAAATACAATACTGATTCATGTAAACAAAGTATGCGTTCTTGCGTGCAATTAGCGTAAGCACGTGTGCGCGAATTTCGCAGGCTTCGGAACTGGCTTGCCAATATCTACATACTGAACCATTCATCTATTCACCTGTCAAGAATGTAATGACCGCTGGTTGCCTTAGTCGTGGGAAGTGTAAAACGTGAAAACTACACTAACAAGAAACTCCTTGGACGAACACGGCCATTCGCCCCCAAAAATCAAACCTCATCCATCGAATAACGATTAAAAGAAGAACAAAACAAGAAAAGAAAAGAAAGAAAGAAAGAAAGAAAAGGAAGGAACAAAGAAAAAAAAAGAAAAAGAAAGGAAGAAATAAAGGAAGGAAGGAAGAATGAAAGGAAGAAACAAAGAAAGAAAGAGAGAAATGAACAAAAGTTCTCGTGAGTGCTTTCGTCAACAGACTGATCTTTTCGCTAAAATCACAATGCATCAGGCACCGTCCTTCCCTTGCCACACAGCGACTGGTTCATGTCTTGCATTCTGTCAGGGAAGCCGTAACCTCCCCACACAATTCAAGGACTCTGAACAACAACAGGACAGACTGTGAGAGGATAACAGGATACTTGACAAACTGGCATACAGTATCACGGCCTCTACTCATGCGGCCACTCAGACTGTGTTAAGGAGATCGAATCTATCGGATGCTTACTGACGGGTGACAAAAATCATCTGGGACATGTACAGTTCCTGCGTTTCAAACCTTTAATCGGCAAGGGAGGTAACTTAATCACTCGGACCGGGACGTATCATGTGTGATGTGGCGAAGTCAGCCAGGAGGTCGTTGAACAAAGGACAGAATAGGACCGGAGGACCTCCAATTTGAAGGACAGGAGTTACCCTCTCTTCCTCATTTGTATTGTTATGAAGTGATGAGCTAATGCCCTCATAAGGCTGGTTTGTTTCGTAAAGTTGACGAAGGTCTCGTAGCTGATAAGGATGATTACTGTGTGCTGATAAGGATGATTACTGTGTGAAAATATTTTAACGGTTGCTATGAATTTCGATGTCCATTGGTGAGAGAGAGAGAATCAAACTTGTTGCGTGATAGGCTGTTTCGAACATATGCGTGAATGTTGGGGGTGTGAAAGAACGTATTGCTAGAAGCATCCATTGTGTGGACAGTTATAGCTTTAGAGAGATCCGTTGTGGAGATTCATATGTAAACTTCAACAGTGTAGAACAGATAACACATGACTAGGGACACACACACACACACACCACACACACACACACACACACACACACTGACAGACAGAGAGACAGTCAGACAGACAGACAGACAGACAGACAGACAGACAAAGTGAGAGAGAGAGAGAGAAGCAGGATGTAGGAGGGACAGGACGTAGCCTTAGATGACTAAAGTGGAAGCGGGTCTCGAATGCAGACGAAGGCGGCGTTGAAGAGACAGAAAAAGACCAAGTTCAATTTCTTTGGGGCAGGGGGAGCTGTCAGTGGGAAAAGGGCTGGGGGAGGGGGGTAAGGAGGGAGAGGAGAGAAGACAGACGATGACTACTTCGAGAAGAGTCCCCAGTCTGCTACCCAGTCCTGATCATGGCGCCAGAAAACCCAAGGAACCCCCGTCACCTGCCGCCTGCCGCCACAGACAGCGAGACATACTGTAGTGACGCAAATTAATGGCATCTGACCCCGGGTTAGGTAGTTTTGAACTTTTGTGTTCTTATTAATTTTTCTTAAATGAATTTTTCATACGTGCAGGTAAAAACTGTTTCTTGTTCTCAGTCGTGTTAGAAGGGAAGTGAATGCATGGCATCCCATTCCCATAGATAGTGGAATGTTTGGAGATGCGTGAGTGCGCATATGCATGTATGACTGTAAAGGCACTTTTTGTGTGTTAAACCTCACTTTAACATCAACAAACTCACCACAGCAATACCATCATGATTTCCTCAAGCATAGACACGTTTACTTTATATAGTCACTGTAGCCTGGCTAAAAAGCATGTCATTTAGAAACAGCGTATGTGTGGCGCTGAATTTTCTTTTCACTAGTATTCACTAACTTACTTTCATATAACAAAAAGAACGAAGGTAAAGGATTGAAACGTCATGTCATTCCTCGTGTCTTCTACGATAACCTGGAGATATAGCTTTGTCTTGTTCCATGGAACACTCCATTCGTGGTAACTGTCGGAATAGTTCCTTTGGGGGAGTGCCCGGATCGTGTTCCAGTGATCCTAGGGTTGCCTGTTCGAGTCTCACGGGCCGTTGTGGTACAGAAGGATTTTTTTCTTCAGAGTTAAGTTTGGCTCCGACTCCGTTTCCCGAAAAGTCCTTCGAATGAGACAATAAACCGACCGAGGTTCCGCGTGTGAATGGAAGCTAAACATACTGCAGGAGAGTGTAGGGATGGGGATTAGAGAAGACACAAATATTATCGGGCAAATGCCCAGGTGACCACAGAAACCGCATAGCAACTGAAGGTCATCATGACCGAACGCACAGATCTTAAAGATGATTTTTGCCATAGTACACGGTGACGTGTTTACTTAGAATAATATCATCATCATCATATGAATCATTTTATTGTATTGTTGTCGTTTAGTTATTGTTGTTATTTTGATTTTTCATGAGACCTGATCGATAAAGAATTCTTTTAAAAACAGCTAATAATGTTACACAGTCCTGTGAAGTGTCAGTCGGAGCTCATATTTCCCTGGACTCGTTCCAGACATAAACTTCGACTCCTCGTGCACGCGTGTTTCACTTTGGGATTCAGCTTGCGAAAGTTGATGTTCGGATCGATAATAAACCTATGCGTGGTTTATATTTCGGAGGAGGATCGTATGCCGTGGACTGTCGGACGTGGATTATTTCTACTGTGGACAGGGAAAGGAGCGTAGGAGGAGCGGGGAGAGAAGAGGAGGCGAGGAGGGCGAGAGGAATAATAGTCAAGGAAGGAGGGGTTATATAGTAGGACACACCACACACACACACCACACACAACATGAAGGGCACTGATATATCGGAGGCTAAAAAAAAAAAAAAAAAAAGGATTATTTCGGGAGAACAAAATTTGGTGGGAAGCGGGTTTGTTACATCGGTGATAAAATCATTATGACAAGGGACATGGACTGTATCGGTGTAATCAGACACAACAAAAAGCTCTGGATGGGACGGAGGAAGTGGATTATAATGGAGGGAAAAAAACTGGGTAAGAAAGAGGGAGGGTTGTACTGGAAGAATAATAAAGCTGGATGGCAAGGGCGTGCGTTAACTTGATACTGAAGGAAAAAAAAAAAACTTGGGTGGAAAAAGGGCATGGGTCGTATTGCAGGAATAACTGGATGGGAAAGGGGGGGGTGGGGGTGGGGTGGTGGAGGAAGGAGGAGAGAGCAGACAGACAGAGACAGACAGACAAAGGGGAGAGAGGGGGGGGGGGGGGGACAGACAGACTGACATACAGTAGCGGCGAGGGGTCATGTTACAGGAAGAAAACCGTGTGGGGAAGGGGCGTTATCGTAGAGGAAAAAAAAAACTGAGTGGAAATGGGCATGTGTCATATTAGCGGAGGCGAAGTGGGGGGGGGGGGGGAGGGGGGGGGGGGGGGGGGGAGGGGGGGGGTGGTAGCTTAGTAGTAACGGGTGTGGGTTTTTTTTTAAGCAGAGCAAACATGCAATGGGTGGAGGTTATATCTGAAGAAACAAAATGGTTGGAAAGGACATGGGTTGTATTTTGGGGAAATACACATGAAACGGGTATGTTATATGGGAAAATGATAAATGGTGAGATGGGGCTTGAGTTATGCAGAGGAAGAAAATCCGGTTTGTGAAGACGGGTGAGTTTAACAGTCGGAAACAAAAAGCAATACGGAACGACTGTGAGTTATGTCGGGGGAATGAGGGGGGTGGGTGGGGAAAAAACGAAAGAGGCGGAGGAAGGGGGGAGGAGGGGGGGGGGGGGGTGGGGCTAGTGTAGAAGTGTATGATCATATCGAAGCAAACAGAAGTATGGTGTAAAGAGGTATAGGACTGTGTTCAGGGGGCAAATAAAACTGGGTGGGAAGAACGTTGGCAACACTGGATAAATAACGTTTAGTGGGAACAGAAAAAAATTCAACGGGAAAAGGTTGCAAATGATATGGGAGAGAAATAAAAAAAAAAAAAAAACTCCCTAACAACAATAACGTTAGTGGGAACAGAAAAAAAAAATCAACGGGAAAAGGTCTGCAAAATTATATGGGAGAGAAAAAAAAAAACTCCCTAACAACAGCAAAAACATCGGAAGAGAGTGTTTTATTTTACTCTTGAAAATTTGTTTTTTTTAGACGGAGAAGGTCGTGGCAATATGGGGAACAATCGCCGGTTGGGGACTGCATCACAGAGGAAAAACATGGATTGTAAGGGGCGTTATGTCTGTCTGTCTGTCTGTTTGTCTGCCTGTCTGTCTATCTGTCTGTCTGCAGAAAATTCATAAGTACTGCTGTCACCAGTGACAATTCTTTCGAGCTTTCGCCGAATGGCTTAATCACGGAGATGAGGTGTTTCTAATCAAAATCGGTGCCCTGTTTTTCCAGAAGGACGGAACGTTGTTGGGTTGTGTGTGTGTGTGTGTGTTGTGTGTGTGTGTGTGTGTGTGTGTGTGTGTGTGTGTGTGTATACAGATAGCAAGGCTTGAAACAAGCTTGTAGATTTTAAACTTCATTTTTAAAAAATATTATTAACAAATATATTATATTATATATTATATATATATTTATATATATATATATATCTATTATATATATATTAGAATAGATAGATAGATGATAGATATATATATATATATATTATATATATATATATATATATATATATATGTGTGTGTGGTTGTGTGTGTGTGTGATGGTGTGTGTGTGTGTGTGTGTGTGTGGTGTAGTGCGCCGACCCGCGCGCGCGTGCGGGTTTGGGGGTATGGGTGTGGGTGTGGGGGTGTTCATGCGTGCGCACGCGCTCTGTGTGTATTGTGTTTTTGTGTGTGTTGTGTGTATTTGTTTTATTAGAGATAGAGAGAGAGGGTAGGAGGCGAATGAAACGAGAGAAATGAAGAAAAGGTCCACTAGGTATGTGGGTGGGGAAGGGTTTGGGGAAGGGAGCGTACGAGACAGATGGTTTTGTGTTTGAAAACGACAGGTGCACTAGCACAGGCTTATCGCGCAGTCCACACCAGAAGCCGTCGCTTTCACCGAAGAAGACGAAGAAAAGGAAATAAGAGGAGGATGAGGAGGAGCAGCAACAGGACGACGACGACGATAACAAACCGACGCCCGACGACGACGGACGACGAGAAAAAGAAAAAGGGAAGAAGAAAAAAAGAAGAAAGGAAGGGAAAAAAAGAGAAGAAGAAACCCCAAAAACCAACAACAAAAAACCCAAGATAAAAGGAAGAACTAAACAAGAAGAACAGAAAAAGGGAAAAGGGGAAATTGGAAAAAAGAAAGAAATGATAAAGGGAAGAGAAGAAAAAAGACGTGGAAGTTTAAAAAGAAGGCAAAAATGAAGGAAAAAGAAAAAAAAAAAAGAAAAAGAAGAGAAAAGAAGAAGAAAAGAAGAAGTAAAAAATTTAAAGCGATATTTGTAGTGTTGACGTTTGATTTTGTTAAGAAAAACGATGAAGTACGAGGGGGTTGAAAAAAACAGTAACGGAAAAATTCGAAAAAACGGAAAAACCCATCGGGCTACATAAATGAAAAAAAAAGACAAAGGGACGGGGGCCCAAAGAGCGGTGAACGCCAGGAAAAATGACGGGGGAAACGATCCCTTTTAAACCGGGCAGAATTTTGGTGTTGTCAAAAGCGGTTGGATCACAAGCGTTTTATCGGTTTTCCTGGTGAAAAAAGTGTCAGAAAGGGAAAGTCACAGGCGTGGTTTGTGCCTGTTTAAAAACTGCAATTTTTTCCCCAAATTTAAGGACGGACAATGTTCCATCCCCCCTGAAAGCCCCCCCCCGGGAAAACCGAAAGTTTTATTGACTCCCTTTAGGGGCTGGGCCCAGTTGTGGATACATTTCCCAAACGCCCCCATGAAATTAAAAAAGAGTTTGTGTTGTGGGGGTTGTGTTGTGTGTTGGTGTGTGTGCGTGCGGGCGTGCTTTTGGGGTCGTGGGGTGCGCGCTTTGTGTGTATGTGTGGTGCGCGCCGCGCGGTGTGTGGGGTTTGGTGTGTGTGTTTGTGTGGGTGGTTTTGGTGTGTGTTTGTTGTGTGTGGTTTTGAGAAGGGGGGAGAGAGAGAGAGAGAAAAGAGAGGGGAAGGAGGGGGAAAAGGAGAAAAAATGCCGGAAGTAGGGGAATTTTACTGCCCCCTTCTCCCCCCCCCCCTTCCTCCCGCCCCCACGTCCCACCCACTTCCTTACCCCCCCCTTCCTCTCATTTACCCGCGGGGGGAAAACTGAGTTAGTTTTTAAAATAAAGTCCAAAGGGCAGGCGGCCACCGAAGAGAACGTTTCTTTTTTCTCTATTTTCTCTGATAACGTCTTCCTCCTCTTCTCGCTGATTCGCCATTCTACAGGCAGACAATTAATAATGTCCAAATTCGCTTACGACTGGGGGGGGGGGGGGGGGGGGGGGGGGGGGGGGATTGTGACTTATATTGATTAGTGGTTTGACTGTTGTTTAACCATGGTCTCAGCACCAATGAATTCTACCATGTTCCGAGTATTGACTGTTCTCAATCCGCGTATCCTACACATATCTTTACCTTCCCAACCCGGTTGGGCATCCCACCCCCACCCCCACTCCCTTTTTTCACCCATCCAGGCCGGTATCAGTGATGGTCTGCATTGTGGTGTAGCAGCTCTTCCCGCCAGGTCTGTCTGCCCGCTGCTGTTGCGCATGCCCAAAACGCACGTGCAGAACAACATGTCACTGCGACAGCCTTCCCCCTTACCCCCCCCCCCCCCCCTTTCCACCCCACTTCCTTAAAGGGCAAAAGACAAGCACATGTCACAGTTTCCTGTTATCTTCACGGCAGAACATTCGATAGTCACGCGTGCCGTCCTTCCTGTCCCGTCCTTCCTTACCCAATCGCCGTGACCGCCACGCCAGCTATGCATTTCAGTTGTGCTAATTCGCTGAGGGTTCAAGTCCCAACGTTTGTTTCGGAGGCCTAGCCGATGCCCGCCACTTAGAATTAAACAGAGTGTCCGGGTGTCATTTTTGATGGGAAACGAACAGACGATTTCATCCTCTCCAGTTATACTCTCTCGGTATTGTCTTCCTCTCTTTCTCAATGTTTGTCCATTCTGCAGGCAGAGAAATTTTTAATGTTCCACGACACTTATTACGATTAGTCAGACGTCATGTAACTGATTTCTGTTCGTGGTTTTATTGTTGCTAAGCTATCTAGTCACAGCCTGGCTCTTGGACTCGGTTCAGAGTCCTGTCTGATTTCAGAATCGGTATATCCTGCACAGGCCACCTGATCATTACATAATCCATGTAAGAGTTTTAAGACGTAGCCTAACATGAATTTGATCTATAGACTGACAATGAAACTGATACCAGATCAAATGACCCTCCGCCCCATCTCCAAATCATTTATAGGGATTTCTTCTGATGACATCATTCAAAATCTAGAAAACGCTTGACCATTCCTTACCTGACGTCATATTTAGGCTTTCGCGCTCACCTTTCAAGAATCAGCTTTCAGTCACAACTGAAATTATCAAAACAATCTAATTGTGCCTATCTATGAATACTCGATTTCATAACCAAGGATTTGACGCATTAATGTTTGGTGTGCAGCCATATTTCCCGCCTTTCCCTCCCACCCCTTTCCATCTACCCAGACTCGTATCGGTCAAGGTAGATGGTATAGCAACCTCCTGCCAGGACTGTCTGCCTTGTACTGTTGCGCATGCCCCATACGCACTACACGCGCACAATTCCAACACGTGACCGCACAATCTGCCGGGAAGGGTCGCGAAAGGAAACACGTCACGGCATCCCGGTTCTCCACAACCAAGCATTCATGGTCACGCGTGCAGTGACCTAGCTGTCCTGCTCGCCAAGTCACCGTGACCGCCATGCCCAGCCCACGCCCAGCCGTACACATGAGCTCTTAAACGCTGGGGTTCAGACGTTGAGAGGTACATTGTCAGTCGTTCGTTTCGAAGACGTCGTCGATGTCAATCACTCTACAGGTAAACAGAAGGTGTACGGGACCGGTCGGAGGAGGGCCACCCCATTTATTCCATCCGTGGACGAATAAGTCTCTAAGTGTAATGACTGTGGAGAACTCCTCAGCGCCACCTCCTCCGACCCCCCTTTCCCCAGAGAGAGAGAGGAGAAAGAGACAGAGACAGACAGACAGACAGACAGACAGCTAGAAGTCTGCGATTCTGTTATCTTGAAAGAGGAACACAGGCTGTGCAAACTGCTCATTCGACTCTACTCTTCTCTGCGCATCTCGCCGCCTCTGCGATTCCCCCTACCCCCACACCCACCCCCTCCCCAGGCTCCCTATCTTCTCATTCTGTCCTTATCTAAAGAACGGCCGTGTTACAAAATGCAACGAAACATGGCGAAACAAACTACATCAGTGTGGTATCCTAATGACCTGCTTAAAGCGAGTTTACCAGTTCCAGCGTCCTGTTTACACCTACTGTGATATCTGGGAATGCGTTCCAGATTTCCTGAACTTCCAATCGTGAAATCTGGGAACTTTGTGAAAATCATGCCAAGAAATTAATGGGGGAAAAAAGTGACAAGAAGGCCAAAGATCTCAACTGCACCAAAATAAATTGTTTCCTACCTTATCTCGAAAATCCATTCTTTTTTCGTCTTCTTTCTGCCCTTCTGAGCTCTTAGGCCTTCCCAGGTAACACAGTACATTTTGGGAACGCGTTCCCCCAAAATCTGTGATATCTGGGAAGCCTTCCCAGATATCACGTTGCCAGATTTCACGCGACACCGGGCCTGTTTTGAGACGGTTTTCACAAAACGCCTTTTGTACGTTACAATACAGGTGGGCGATACTCTCGATCATTTCCAGCAAAATCAAAGGACGTTGCTATGTACGGTGCCTGTGGAGGTGGGGATGATGAGGGGCAAGTAATTGGAAAATAGCTCCCGTCTCACCTCTGGTCCTTAAAAGACAACTTTCGTCTTGTTTGTACCAAAGATGTGGTGGATTCTCATCAGACAGAAGCTGAATCAGGGACTACGCTGTTTACACTTGTTTTACCTGTCTGTCTTCTTTATTCATGTTAATTTCTACGTGTGTCACGGGCTGCGCCATGAATTCGCCGTGTACTGTCAAACCGACCGCCGCATAACTGAACCAGCGCATTCTATCTGTTGATAGTTCCGCTGAACAAATTTCTTGAAAAACATGCAGTGAGACTGTCATTTCCCAGATGGTTTTAATGTAAATCTCTGTTGACTGGTACGGCTTATAGTCTGACTGAATAATGACTGCCTACGTGGCATTGTAATTCCCAGCCAGCTACGTTCCTCAAACAGTGTGACTTGGTTCAAATTAAATGAATGGTATTCAGAATCTCTTAGAGAAAATGAGAGAGAGAGAGAGAGAGAGAGAGATGGCATTATGGCATGGCAGCTCATTTTTTAACAAACAAAAAAAGAACTATTATTCAGTTCTTCACCAAATGATTAATACCCTCTCTCTCTCTCTCTCTCTCTCTCTCTCTCATTTGTACACATTTTTCTTTTCTGTGTTAATTTTTTTTTTCATGATTAACTTTGTTACTATATATATATATATATATATTATATTAAATATATTTATTATTACTACATATCACACAGATAGCGTTGTGTGGTATCTATCTATCTATTCTATCTATCTATCTTAATTTATATTGTGTGTGTGGTGTGTGTGCAGTGTGTGTTGTGTGTGTGTGTGTGGTTTTAAAGATTTCATTGTAAAATTGAGAATGTATAGTTGAAAAAAACCCACCCAAACCAGGACAACCTGGTCTTTCGATTCCCAATGACGAAAGAACTGCACAAGCATTTGCAACAGCATAATACAGAGCTTTAACAAAATGCAAGGCTGATGATTACATGTTTGAAACAAAAATGTCCTCATCACATACAAAGACTCAGTAGGACAAACGACCGCGTCACTGGGGCACTAAGGCAACAGCGCCAAAGACCAGATGCCACGCAGTCATCAAGCACTTCAGGTAAACTAAACCGTGCGGGCTGTATCTTCCATGTTTGTCCATCCGAATCCATTCTTCAGGGCCGCAGGGGAGAGGTGACCTCCCAGAAGGAGACCCGGAGAAGCTCCGTATTGACAATCTAGGGAAAGATGACTCGCTCCTCTCTTCCGGTGGCGCATGACAAAGGTAGGGGGCTACGGAGGTTCCTGCCTGTCAAGGTGTCTGTCACGGCAAACCTACTTGCTGTACGTACCACTGCCAGGGAGAGAGAGAGGGCAGGGGGGGGGGGGGGGGGGGCAGAGAAGGCTGGGTGATGTGAAAAACTTATTGTTTTAGGACTGTGAATGTAAAAAAGCGTTGTTGAGGAGGGAGAGAGAGAGGAAGGAGTTTCAGGGAGGCAACTGAATTCATAGAGATGGGGGAGGTGGGGAGAGAGAGGTAGTGAGAGAGGAGAGAGAGAGAGAGAGAGAGAGAGAGTTTCAGAGGCAGGCAACTGACAATTCATAGAGAGATGGGGGAGGCGTGGCGGAGAGAGAGAGAGAGAGAGGAGAGAGAGAGAGAGAGAGAGAGAGGAGAGACGGGGGGGTAATGGGGGGGGGGGGGGGACAGACAGGCAGAAGACAGAGGCTGAACTATTGAGGACGCCAAACTGAGACAGACAACCTGAGACACACACACACACACACACACAGACACACACACACACACACACACACACACACACACACACAGAGGGGGGGGGGGGGGGGCAGACAGACAGACAGACAGACAGACAGGGGAGTGTTCGTGGAAAGTGAAGAGAGGGAGCGGAGGAGCTACAGGAAGGGGGGGGGGGGGGGGGGCAAGAAAGAAAGACCAAGCGTGACATGGACCCCAGGCACACAGCTCTTCAGTCTTCATTAGAGAAGACGTGGCAGAGATTAATGGAAGGGATAGAATCAACGCTAGTGTCGGTTTGATCGAACACCTACACTCCATCCCCTTCCAACCCCCAACCTTTTCCTTACACATCTGTTTCACTCCCAACTTCAAACACGTTCTTTACCCGCCGTCCAACTACAAACTCACCTCTCCCCCTCAATTTTCTTCCCTCCTCCTCGGCTTCACGATACTTTTTCAAGGTTAAAAAAGCGTATCCCATCTCTCTCTCTCGAATTTCGCGCGTGCGCCACACCTGTATTGGTGTGAGTCGCGCGCGCGCGGTGTGTGTGTGTGTGCGCGCATGTTTATGTGTGTGTGTGTGTGCTTGTGATTATGTAAAGGGCATGATTTTGCCCAACTTTTGAGAGCGGTTAATCCCTCAAACGTGGGAGGGATCGCAGTGAGGAGTAACTTAGCCAGTAGTTTGGAATGTCAGTTAATTGAAGATATCTGGAGACTGTGGTCACTCGGCAGACATGTTGGCTACGGCTGGCCTGGGCAGACAGTAGAAAGAAACTCGTGGAGAGCGCGGCAGCAAGAGTCCTCAGAAGAGAAGCCCCTTCAAGAAGTGTTTCGGCCCTTATCTCCTGACACTCTGCGGGGATGCGCCACACACCGGTTCATGACTCCGGATGTCCCTCTGCTGCCCCTTTTTTTCCATCTTGGGACGAGTCATGGCTGGGATTCGAACCCATGCTCATTTTCAAGTTTCGCACTCTAACCACTGAGCCACTGGGACACCTAATATTTGTAGGGAAAGTTAAGCTTATGAAGTTCACTTTTGTTCCTCCTTGACCAGATCCAGCTTGAACGCCTCTCTGCCGCTTCTGCCATTGCTTTCGATCAGGGCTCTGTTTTTTTTTTCCCTCCCTGCAACTGAGAGCTGTTTCATGAGGCTGTATGCAGACGTTCCTACAACCCCCCTAGCTCCAATTTCTGCATAGAGGACTTTGACCTGATAGCCTTCTCTCCTCAGGCTGTTTGCCAGATCAGCATACTTTTCAGTCTTGTAGATT
>CM031606.1:33892331-33897331 GCA_018398815.1 Conus ventricosus
GGTAAAAATACTGACCAATGGTAAATCGCCCTTTTGGACAGATCGGAACGAATAAAGAGGATGTGAGAGTGAGAGAACGGGGGAACGAGGGGGAGAACGAACAGAGAGACAGAGAGAGGGAGAGGTTCTAGGTCTGCTTGAGAAAAAAGCAGAGAGATGAGGGGAGGAGAGAAGAGAACCAAGTTGAGAGATTAGCATGAGATAGTCTGCAGAGGAAGGACTGAGGAGAGATGTGGAGAGAGAGGGAGTTGCTAATTAATGAAGAAGAAAAGAAAGAAAAGAAAAAAGAAAAGAAAAGCAACCATGTCCATTTGAAAGAGCAGACTAGAAGAGAGAGAGAGAGAGTGCAATGCGTTAATGCAGGAAGAAAGAAAGGAGAACAGATCGATGTTGATAGTCACTGTTCTATCCTCACTGGGGTTCGACCTCGTACTTGCCAACACCACTTTCATCAGCAGTCCAGCCCTGACCAACGCCAGCAGTCCGGCTTGACCGGTGCAAGCAGACCAACACCAGCGCCAGCAGTTGTGACGCGTTGTGAAAGTGACAGTGAAAGAAAAAAAAAAGGGAAAAGAAAAAGAACAGTGATTCGTGAATATTAAGATCACCTGGCCAGGTAAAGTAGAAATCTATTATACCCGGGTTAGTTAATGATGTTTTAGATAAATGATTTGTGAAGTTCAGGAAAGAGAGAATGTTTTATTTCATTTGATTCCATATGCATTGATGTTTCGTTCTATGAACATGTGTAGTAAAGTTATAGACTTTACTAGTGGTTTGATGTGACGAATGCATGATATATGAATGAGGTCGAAAGCAAGCTGTGAGTGTGTTTGGGCTGTGCGCTAGTCCTTCCTCCATCGACATCACCCGAGGTTGACAATTTATGGCGAGCCTGCCAGGATATTCTGGCCCATTATTATAATTGTTCAACTTCTCAGAGAGGAAGCTGGGTGGGATTCAAGTATTGTAATCCTAAGACAAGGGGTTGTCTTACTGTATGTTCCCAAGATAGTTAAATACTAGGCTTGGCATGCTTCCAAGATAGTTAATACTAGCTTGGCATTTCAGCCCCAGAGTACTCATTTCGCACAGATTGCCTATAATTCGCTCTCATAGTTGGGTCAGGCGCTGGGCGTCTTATAAAAACTAACTACGTTGTCCCAAGCTAATATCATCATTCATAGGATTGTGCTATTACGTCACTCGTGTCGGTAACCACCAGTTTGCTGTCGTAGTAATAAAATCTTGTTCAAAAAAAAAAAAAAAAAAGAAGAAAGAGATATAATGGCGGAAGAAAAGAACACCCCTATTGAACAACTGTTGATGCGTCGCTCGTGATCTAGGTTACTCGGGAGATGAGTTGCGTGCGTTCGTTGAGAACCAACAAAAGATGGAAAGAGATGAACGCGCGGAAAGACGCCGTATTGCAGTAGAGGCGCAGGAAACAGAAAGATTAAGGATTCAGGCTAATGAAAACCAGGTTACGCAGGAAACAGAAAGATTAAGGATTCAGGCTAATGATAATCAGGCTAGGGAAACGCAGGAAACAGAAAGAATAAGGAAGCGCAGGAAACAGAAAGAATGAAGCAGGAAACGGAGAGATTAAAGGTTCAATTAGAATTAGAGAAGGTGAGAATACAAAGGGAGACCACCGAGGATGTAGTTCAGTTTCAGTGACTCTGTGCGCAGCTATGCGCCCCGACCCAAGTTGCCAAAATTCTCTGAAGGAACCGATTCGATTGATGCATACATCAGTCGTTTCGAAACGTTTGCGACAGTCAGGGTTGGCCTCCAGAAGAGTGGGCAGTCATTTTGTCTGCGTTATTGACGGGTAAGGCATTACAGATTTTTACTGCATTGCCAGCAGAACAACAGTCTGATTCGGCGCTGTGAAGGAATCATTGATGAAGGGATTTGACCTCACAGAGAGGGTTCAGGAAGAAATTTCGTTCAGCTAAATTACAAGCAGGTGAGACGTACACCTCAGTTTGGTGCACGTCTAGATCACTATTTTGAGAAATGGTTAGAGTTGAGTGGTACGAAGAAGGAGTTTTGCTGAATTGAAAGAGCTAGTTATGAAAGAAACAGATTTTGTCAGGTTGCGGCCCTGAGTTAACCATACATTTGAAAGAAAGACAGCCAGAGACAGCAGGGAGTTGTTGAAGTTCGCAGAGGTGTATAGAGAGGCACGTTTGGGCACGAAGGTGCAGGAGAAACAGGTGCTAGGCACAGGTGAGAAGAGTGCAAGGAGACCAGGGGAGTTTTCTGCAAAGTCTGCAAACCCAGTGGTGGGGCAGAAGGAAGGGCAAAGGGACATTAGGTGATTTCATTTGTCACAAGAAGGGACATGTGGCGAGGGACTGTCGCATGAGGTTCCAGAAGGCACAGCCTTGCAAGAGGTGGATAAGGGTCGTCAAGGGAAACGACCTGCAGTGGAACCAAAAGGGATTCAGTCTGAAGAGGTGGAGTGCAGCCTATGGCTAGCACTGGACACACAGTCAGTGTCAGGGATAGAGGGCACTAGGCTGAGTGGTTCGTTACCAGTGGAAGAAGGGTGGATTGGCCAGCAGAGGGTGAAAGTGTTACGAGACACTGGTTGTTCATGTCGGGTAGTACGAACAACGCTGGTCGATAAAGGGGATTTGACAGGGCAAATCCAGCCTGTACTCTAAACCGATGGCACTGTGAGGAGTTTCCAGTTGCTAAGATAGAAGTACGTACCCCTTACTTCTCAGGCGAGTTGTCTGCGTTGGTGATGGAGAAACCCCTTCACGACTTGATCATCGGGAATATTCCAGGTGCAAGGATCCAGGGATCCTGAGTTGTTTGACTGCTACAGGGGCAGCGGTTCAAACACGGAGCAAGAAGGAGGGAAAGGTTGATAAACCGTTAGTCGTTCCGGCAAGGAAGTCAGGCATAGATGTGTCGCCTGATGAGTTTTAGGGCAGCGCAGGAACAAGACCCTTCGCTCGTGAAGTCTTGGGAGTTGGCAAGAGGTGAGAGAAACAGGAGGTTAGAGGAGGTGAGACAGAGTTTCTTGTGAAAGGCGGGCTGTTGTACCGAGTGTTCACCAAGGGGAAGACAGGTAAGGTGACCACTCAGTTAGAGGTACCAGCAGGTTATCGTGACACTGTCATGTCAGTGGTCACGAGTCGCTCATGGCGGGTCATCTCGCACCAGCAAAACAGCTGACCGAATCTTTGATGACTTTCATTGGCCAGGAGCAATGGCAGACATCAAGCGTTTCTGCATGTCATGTGACGTGTGTCAAAGATCAGCCACAAGAGGGTGAAGAGGAAGGCACCTCTTAAACATCCCCCTTTAATTGACACACCGTTCAGGAGAGTGGCTGTTGACTGATTGGCCCAATCGCGCCCTGTCCAAAGGTGGGCACAGGTATGTGTTGACGCTGGTGGACTACGCGACCAGATACCCAGAAGCGGTTGCATTGAAAGGCGTAGATACGCAACAGGTCGCTGAAGGGCTGGTAGACTTTCTTTTCTCGCGTAGGGGTGCCAGCACAAATTCTCAGTGACAGGGGGTCACAGTTCACCTCAGGCGTGATGAAGGAGGTCAACAGGCTGCTAGGGATCACAACAGCTGCTCACTACCCCATACCACCCACAATGCAATGGCTTGGTGGAGAGATTCAAATGGTGTGCTGAAGGCATCTTAAAGAAGCTCTGTGAGGAAAGGCCAGCAGATTGGGACCGCTACATTCCAGCGGCACTGTTCGCCTACAGGGAAGCCCTCAGGAAAGCACAGGCTTTTCGCCATTTGAGCTGCTGTATGGGCGGACAGTTCGGGGACCGGTGTGCATTCTCAAAGAGCTGTGGTCCGGAGAACAGGAGTCCGAAGAAGTCAAAACCACATATCAGTATGTGGTGGACTTACGCAATAGGCTCGAGGAGACATGTAGGTCGCAAGGAGAGTTTGCAGGAGGCTAGGGTCGTCCAGAAGAAGCAGTATGACAGGAAGGTGAGGAAGCAATTCCTCAAGGTGGGAGATCAAGTCCTGTTACTGCTTCCCACGGATCACAACAAGCTGCTGATGCATTGGAAGGGACCCTTCACCATCATTGAAAAGGTAGATCAGGACTACCGAATCGATGTGAATGGGAAATCAAAACTTTTCCATGCAAATCTACTCCGCAATATATTCAGCGTGAGACTCAGCACATAGGCGCAGCAGCAATCATTGATGGAGGTGAAGGAGACCCAGCAGAAGAAGGGAGTTTTGTTGCCTGAGTTTCCAGGAGAAGAGTCATACAGGGATGTGTCACTGTATGAAGGGCTAGACAGTAGGAACAGGAGGAAGTTAGTGGGCTCCTAGAACAGTATAGGGCGTCCCTGACTGATAAACCAGGCAGGACAACCTAGAGACATGTACGGTGGAGTTGACATCACAGAAACCCGTACATGTGAAAGCCTACCCGATCCCATATGCCACCAAGCAAGTGATCGAGGAGGAGGTAGAAAAGATGTTGGACTGGGGTGATTGAACCGTCCAAATCATCATATAGTGCACCCGTCGTCTTAGTAAGGAAAAAGTCAGGTGAGCATCGATTCTGTGTCGACTATAGACGTCTGAACAGTGTCACCAAGGTCGATGCAGAGGTCATACCAAACATGGAAGACCTGTTCGCTCAGATCGCCACAAGCAAGAGCCAGTAATTTCACCAGGATAGATCTGAGCAGGGTTACTGGCAAATAGCCCTGAGTGAGGACTCAAAGGAAGTCACAGCATTCTCCACTCCTATGGGGCTATACCATGGCGAGTACTCCCTTTTGGGATGGTCAACGCACCTGCAGTCTTCTCTCGAATGATGAGGAAGCTATTGACGGGATTGGGGGTGTTGTGAATTTCATGGATGACATTCTGATAGCATCCGAGACATGGGAGGAGCATATGAGGCAGCTAGGAGCAGTTTTAGAGAGGTTGAGACAGGCCAATCTCACAGCCAGACCAACAAAGTGCCAGGTTGGTTTTCCAAGCCT
>CM031606.1:33907331-33942331 GCA_018398815.1 Conus ventricosus
TGTAGAAGCGGGCATAAATACAAGATGGCATGGTATTTGTCAAAATTTTAAACATAAATGATGCCTTGTTGAATTCAAGTTACTTATTCAGAGGAAGTGTGTCTAGTGCTGTTAGTTTCATTTCTGTTGTTAGAAGTACAGCTATGAGAAGCTTTGCTACACGTCTATGGAGAGAATTCAGCCTTTATTGTGGACATCCTACTACCATCTCATATTGTTGAACCGTAATCAATACCCATGATGGTGTGTGCCACTGTATTGAGGTAGAATTTATAGCCCAGTAATGACAAAGCACTTTTTCGTCGAGATAACTGGAAAAGTTTTTTTGATTTGCATGAATTACTGAGACGAGGTTACAATTTTAATTCTTTACCTGTCGCTATACGATGTTACAATTTTAATTCTTTACCTGTCGCTATACCAAACTCACGATTCTCATCTACCTGTGCGAGACAGAGAGACAGACAGACAGAGAGAGAGAGAGAGAGAGAGAGAGAGAGAGAGAGAGAGAGAGAGAGAGAGAGAGAAAAGAGAGAGAGGGGGAGACAGACAGACAGACAGAGACAGAGAGAGAGACAGCGAGAGAAAGACAACTTTAAGATAATTTACAACATTGTGCAAGAGTCAAACTAGGTGGCATAACCTGTACGTATTTTCTCTGACATGGTCACGCAGTCGGCCACAGGCATAGAAACGTTGCTTCCCACAAGTGACAATGAGTTGAACATACATTTTAGGATACCGGGAAAAAATCACTTCTAATCATCATCGCGACAGTAACATAGCGATTCACCAAGGTTGTCGTCAGCGTTGTCAGAATTATATTATCCATACGACGACTACGATGATAATGAAGTTTATTCATGAAAGTTTGTGTATGTGTCACACACAGTGCGTGCGTGCGTGCGAGCGTGCGTGCGTGCGTGCGTGCGTGTGTGTGTGTGTGTGTGTGTGTGTGTGTGGTGTGTGTGTGTGTGTGTGTGTGCGTGTGTGCGTGCGTGCATGCGTGCGTGCGTGCGTGCGTGTGTGTGTGCGCGCGCGCGCGCACGCGCGCGCGTGTTTGTGTGTGTGTGTGCATGTGTGTGCGTGTGTGTGGTGTACGCACGTGTGGCGTGGGTCAGTGTGTGTAAAAATGCGCCAAAGCGGGCGCTTGTGGTCGCTCGAAACAGTTAAGGAACTGAGGTACAGGGGAGATAATACAGCCACGAAACGACTTCACAACTATGATAATCTTTATGGGTAATTATTTCCTTGGAAAGCCTCGTTGCAGCAACGAGGATCGATTTTGATTTTGCCATCGTCTTTAACTTATTGCTGCTGTTATTGTTATTCTTGTCATCTTTTCGTCTCAATTATTGTGGCTGTTAATTCTTTTGGTGAGGCAACCAAACGCATTACAAGTAAATGGAACTGACCCAAAGATATGATACAGAACATGATAGTTACACTCTCGTCGAAGACGCAGTGAGACAAAAACAAACAAAACACGACAAAAGGCTAAAAATGACGGAAAGTACGAAGAAGACTGTAATTCCATCAGTCGGTATAAAAGAAACGCTTTCAGCAAACTTGACTGAATATTTCACATCTAGCAAAGAGCAATACGGTATCTCACGAAGAATGCAGCCTGGTCCAGAGACTTGCTCGGAAACAAGCATCGGTCGGACTACGTGCATTCTTCTCCCACCCTCTACCCACCCAACCCCCCCCCCCCCTCTCTCTCTCTCTCTCTCTCTCTCTCTCTCTCTCTCTCTCTCTCTCTCCTCCCTCCTTCTCTCTCTTTCTGACTTCACTGATTCAATTACCCTGAACATGCAAGGACATCGCGACTGGAACGCAGAGGAAGAATAAAACTATTTTGTCAGGAGCGCTTCAAAATTAGTCAGTTAGTTTGGTCTTTCCCCCACCCCCATCACCCAACCTTCATTTAGGGATGCCGAAGCAAACGGGGAGCGACACTAGAACTTCTGAAGCTTGGGAAACAACACAGAAAGACTGAGAGAGAAAAAAAAAGGCTTCAAACACAGGCGACATTCCCGGCTCAGCAAGCGACATGAACATGCTCCGGTCTATTTTCACCCCTTCTTTTAAAGTTTTTCGCATGCATTCCTGAAGCACCTTTTTTCCGGATTTTTTTTTTTCGTTTCTTTTCTTCTTCCTTTTTTTTGTTGTTGCGGGTGGGGGTGGGGGTGGGGGTGGTGGTGGTGGTGGTTGTTGTGTATCACATGTCTTCTTCACTGGCACCCAAACCCGATCCACCACCATTCCTCCTACCCCTACCCAGGCCCATCCTTCCCCCAACTTCCATTCTCCACCCCCCCCCCTCCCCAATCCCAAGTTCTTTTTCGCCATCTTCCCCCCCACCCCCACCCCCATCCCATCCCCACCCCCATCCAGCCCTCCCCATTTTTTTTTTCTCAGAAGCAAGCCAAGCCTTGCAGGAGCACAGATTTTGAGAATTTCAATACGACCAAGGAAGGAAAGGACGTCAGGCATCATGAAGACAATGGTATGGAGCTCCGGTCTGGTCTGAGGCTTCCTGGCAGAGCCGTACCCTACGCTCCCTTTCAGGCAGAGCTGTACCCTGCGCTCCCTTTCAGGCAGAGCTGTACCCTACGTTCCCTTTCAGGCAGAGCCCTACCCTACGCTCCCTTTCAGAACATATCTTCGCAGTAACAAAGCCCAAGAGACACACACGCCTGTAGTGTTGGATCAGGGAATTTGACCAAGTGGACCTACTCGAATGTGTAGTTTGTGCGTGTCATTTGACTTCACAGCACACTAAGAAGCAAATAACCAAGTACTTGAAGAAGTTAACGAGTACAGAAACGGATTAGCAAACACGCAACGGCGTTCGCAAGTTAAAAAAAAAAAATTAAAAAAAAAGAAAAAGCAAGAAAGTAAAGAAACAAGTTAGCAAGGAAACCAACAAGTCAGCAAGCAAATTAAGCCGCATCCCAGTTGGTGAGTTGGCGGCCATTATCAGAGGCAGGGAAGGGAGGCAACTTCATTTTCCGTGCTCTGTCAAAAACTTCAATGTCGCCTGCATGCCCTCCTCCCCTTTCAGTCTCGTCCCGCCCAGTCGTTCGTTCACAGTTTTTCACAGCAGACATAACTGGTGAAATATTGCCAACCTTTTATGGCTCCATAAAAGACAGGAAAACCAGCAGCGGAGTGGAGTGGAGTGGAGTGGTGGCAGACTCTTTCGTCCCTCACCCCGCCCTGCATTCCTTGGGCGACAGATGACGAAGGAAAAAGAAAAAGAAAAAAAAAAAGGGGGGGGGAGGGGTAGGGGGGGAGGGGGGGAGGAAGGGAACGGGTCTAGAAAGGAGGCGGGGGAAGGGAGGAAGGGAAGGAGTGGAGGAGGAGGAGGCGGAGAGAGGATGAAGAGAAACGTCATGATGGAAATAAAAGGAGAACGAGGAGAGAAGAGAGGATGAAACGCGGCAGAAGACGGATGAGGTAACGGAGGACTGACTATGATGATGAATAAGAGATGATGATAATGATGATGATGATGATGATGATGACGATGAAGAAGAAGAAGAAGATATTCTCGAAGACGATGATGATGATGATGATGATGATGATGATGATGATGATGATGGCGGTGGTGGTGATAAACATGACGATGACGATGATGATGATGATGATGATGATGATGATGATGATGATGATGATGGTGTGTATGATGGCGGTGGTGGTGATAATCATGACGATGACGATGATGATGATGATGATGATGATGATGATGATGATGATGATGACCAGGTGGAGAAGAGAAGAAGGAAAATGACATAAAAATGCTGTCGATGATGATGAAAGAGAAGGGGGAAAAAACAAAAAACAAGAAAAAGAACCCCCAAAATGGGAACATGTCAATAATAAAGAAAAAGAACATGACTAAGAACATTAAAAGAAAGAGAAGCAATGCATAGAAAAAGATGAAAAAGGACAAGAAGAAAATCTTTTCAAAATGAAAAATTCTTTTAAATCGGACAGGTATAGAACTATCCTAAAGGAAAACATTACCAAACCAGAGTATGTCTGTGCACATACAGAGAAAGAGAGAAGTGGGGGAGAGAGAGAGAGAGAGAGAGAGAGAGAGAGAGAGAGAGAGAGAGAGAGAGAAAAGAAGAAGAAGAAGAAGATGAAGATGATGATGATGATGATGATGATGATGATGATGATGATGAATTCAGTAACAGGACTTCATAACAAGATGCACTGTACGAAAAACAGTTCAAAATCCTAACCCCATTCAAGAGGTACGTAGGCGAAGACTGCATATTGCACCAGCACCATCAACAGCAGCAGCAGCAGCAGCAGCGGTAGCAGCAGCAGAAGGGGTTACAACAGAAAAAAGGACAAAAACGACATAACAGGATAAGTACAAGAATGTTTCTTTTTCTAAAAAGTGCGAGAACAAAAGAATAAGTAGACAGAACAAAGCAACCTCGGAAAAACAAAACTCTGAAGGATAAAGAACCCCACAAAAAGATAAGGTCTTAAAACAAACAAACAAACAAACAAACGAGCATCGGCAGCAAACGATAGAAGATAACAGGACGGAGGTATCAAAATTCTGAACAAGACCCAGATTCCAAAGACAACGACACACGTGTGACTGCATTCCGCCCAGCCAATTAGCAAGCCGGAAAGGGAAGACAAATGAACAATGCCTTACAACACCAAAACCAGTCAAACGGTGAGAGAGGCCGTGGAGAAGAGGAGAGGGGGGTGGAGGGCTGGGAAGCGTTGACGGGGGAGGGGGACAGTAGGAGAGGGAGGAAGAAAACCAGCGTGCGGACCACACAAAAAAGAGGTCACTGTGTCGCAGCAAAAGAGGAACAGGAAAAGTATGTCTGTGCACACACACACACACGCACGCACGCACGCGCGCGCGCGATCACACACACACACACACACACACACACACACACACACACACACACACAAGGAATTTGAAAGGAAAGGGAAAAAAAAGGTAAGCAGGACGTACGGAGGAGAGAAAGGGGGAGGGGTGGGAGAGAGAGTGAGAGAGAGAGAGGAGAGAGAGAGGAGAGAGAGAGAGAGAGAGAGGGGTAGGGGAAGAGAGAGAGAAACGGACGAACAAACAAACAAAAAGACAAACAGATACAGAGACAGAGAGAGAAGGGAGGGGGCGGCGATAAAGGTATTGCAACAGACATGGATAAAGGGAGGGATTAGGGGGTGGGCGTTAGCGTGATGGAGGAGGAAAACGTAACTAGAATAACAATAAACGGTGGTATCTCATCTGGACAGTAGCGCGCGCGCGCGTGTGGTCCTCCGCCCTTAGTGTTTCTTTCTCAACCAAAGGCAGACATGTTAACTCCGATGCCGCGATTAATAAAAGTTAATATTCTATTTTAAAAAAACTAAAGATAAAAAAATAAAGAAGACCAAAAGTAATAAGTAAATGGATTTTGAAAAAATGAATAAAAACAAAGACTAAAAGTAATAAGTAAATTGATTTTTAAAGAGAGAGAGAGAGAGAGAGAGAGAGATCTACAGCAAACATGCGAAACCACACACATCGTAAAACTGATCGAGTGGAAGGAACAAGGATTCATAACTCTATTAACAGGATACAGCATATCCGTTTGTTTGCTGTTTTTTTTTTTTAAAAGGCCAAATAGGGTTTTTTTTTAAGACATTTATGTCACTTCTCGACATTTAGCCCTACTCGTACCTTACAAACAGAGGCGATAACAATTTTCTTCTTTTATGCCTTTGAGCACTCACGTGTATTTCTTTCACTTTTTTATTCAACAGCCAAAATCATTAGTAATGGCGTGCACGGCGCTAATATGAATCCACGGGAGAGGAAGTGGAAAACAGCAGAAGAGAATCCAAAATATAAACAATACTATGAGACTTTGGATGTTTTAGCATAGTTTTCACTTTTTTTGTGTGTGGCAACATACTTCTCTGTTTTGATTTTTTTCCATTGAAACGAAATTATCCGATACCATCCTTTACTTGCACTTTTGGGGAATAAGTAGAGTATATCGATTATTTTCTGACGATGAAAACGCCACTGTCATTGTCATGAGATCAGTGTTGTTTTACTCTGTTAGAAACTGGCTGAACGATCTCATTACGACTGGCAGGGATTCTGAATCTCATCGTATCGCGAAGAATGCATGCCGATCAGAAAACGCTTCTATCCATGACGTGGTGGAGAGAAAGAGAGAGAGAGAGAGAGAGAGAGAGGAGAGAGAGAGAGAGAGAGAGAGAGAGAGGAGAGAGAGAGAGAGAGAGAGAGAGAGAGAGCAGAACATAAAGATTAACTGGATTGTAAACGGAAAAAAACAAACACTGGGTTGCTTAAGCTTCTCTCTCTCTCTCTCTCTCTCTCTCTCTCTCTCTCTCTCTCTCTCTCTCTCTCTCTCTCTCTCTCTTTCATTTCATTAATCATCTCCGCGAAGGTTATATTTTCACCGGCGTTCGTTTGTTGTCTGCATGTCTGTGTGTAAAGAAGATTACATCAAATTTTTGAACCGATATTAACAAAACTTGTGTGGAATGTGGCCAGGGACCATCTACTTTCATGTGGATCAGCGGTGTGGATCCGAATCAGATCCGGGATCCGGTCGGCCTCGGCAGAAGTCGTTGCCATCCCAGGTATGTACAGATACCTGCTAGAATTCACGCAGCAAACACGAGGGTTTGGTCACGTCTTTAAATTTCATGTTCATTAAAATGAATGCGGATTTTTTTTTTTACTAGTTTCTGGTCCAAAACATATTCCTGATACCCGACGCTCCCACCTGTTGCTTTCCTCAAGTACAGAGTTTTGTACAAAAATTTTTGTTTCGCTAAAACATTGAAAGAAATCTCTTTCAAAAACGTGGATTTGTAGATCTGTTAGTCAATGCGACTCGTCGAGTACTGTAAACTGCCCTGCTACTGAAGCACACTTTGAGCGTCGATTTATCCGTTATCATTCGTGCTAAATCTCACAGCTTAAGTTTTGGAGACTACACACATACGCTAGAGGGCAGTTCGTTTAATGGCATCCTCTCGTCTCCTCTCCTCTCTCTCTCTCTCTCTCTCTCTCTCTCTCTCTCTTACCATAGCCCTAATCCACCAAAAAGGTAACGAATGTTCGATGGACATCACGGTAGTAAAGTTCCAATCTAACCGACAGACCCGAGTTCAAAGTGAAGGTGGGCATGAAAAGGATCCCTTCTCCAATGCCTGGTCTATAAGATTTAAATGTTCACCAAGAAGGGTGTCGGCGGGCCCGGACCAGCTAGCAACAGCTGTTTCGCTGTGTGAACAGCTAATCAACATTGCAACTGAGTCCCGGTCAGCTGCTGATGAGAACCACCTCCATGTCATCAGAAAGAAAACTCCCCCAGTTGGATAGATAACCCCCTCTACCTCCACCCCGTCCAAAGCAAATTATAAGCTCTCGGTAAAGAGCAAAGAAAAGTTGTTGATAAAATCGATAGACTAGAATTTGTCCAGAAATCAAAAAAGTTGAAATGTAAACTATTGGACAGTGGAAGTCAGCAACAAGGGGTTAAACATCCACAAGAATTAAAAACAAACGCTTTGAAGAAACCCCGAGTTTAAAACACTGTGCTCCGCGAGCCTGTGGGGCTCAAAAGGTTGATGCATGACATCTGCGATTAAAAAAGGATACTATGATCTGGTTGTAATACCTTCCATCTTCACGGGCAAGAAAACGCAAACAACAGAGGTCATGCGAGTTATGTCATTCACCTTTCATAGACGGAACTGCATCAAAAGGATAGGGGCCTGAAAAGGAACGTCCACAAGGGAGTGCCCTCAAAGCGGACGTCAGCAGGACAAGCAAGATAGACGTTTCGCTCTATAAAGAGTTCATCAGGTTAGCTGGGTGCCGGTTGCTTGCTGACGAGAAGCTCTTCCATATAAACAAAAAACTTCCTGGGATCGAGTGGTTCCTCACGGTTTGCCCATGAGATATTGTACTTTTAAAAAGCAAATATGAACGCTCAGAGAAAAGAAAAGGAAAAATGTTATTGAAATGACTGCCTAAAATTCTTCAGAAGTGAACAGGTGGAAATGTAAAATATACATCCTAGGCAGGCCAGAAAGCAAAGATAAAAGCACATGGGTTAACAAAATTAAAGAACATCTTAGAAGGCTCTAATCTAAAACACTGTATTCCACAATCCATGTCTTGCAATATACCATTGGGACTTGTGAAACGTTTTCGGCCACGGATTATAAAAGAAAAAAAAATAAATAAAAAGCCAGCCACCCAGCCAGCCTATCAGCCTGCTTGCCTGAGACAGACAGACAGAGAGAGAGAGAGAGAGAGAGAGAGGGGGGGGGGGGGGAGGGAGGGAGGGAGGGAGGGAGGGGAGCTAGGGAGGGAGAGACAGACAGACAGACAGAGAGAGATGGGGAGGGAGGGAGGGAGGGAGGGTGAGACAGACAGGCAGAAAGATAGAGAGAGAGGGAGGGAGGGAGGGAGGGAGGGAGAGACAGACAGACAGACAGACAGAGAGAGAGAGAGAGAGAGAGGGGGGAGGGAGGGAGGGAGGGAGGGGGAGACAGAGAGACAGACGGGCAGAAAGATAGAGAGACAGGGGTGAGGGTGTGGAGAAGAAAGCTGTTGCGTTGATGGGTTACGTTCTCTACCACACTTTCAGATTCTAAACGGCTTTTCCAGAGACGAAGGGATATTCTTATTGATCGAGGATCTCTCTAACTTCGTTTTTCTTCTTCCCCAAAATACTCCAAATGTCTAATATGTATGTGTGTATGCATGTATACATACATACATACATACATACATACATATATATTTATTTTATTTCTTCCCCATCCACCCACTCAAGCACATACTGTTAGTTAAGCAGAATCATCTGCCACTGCAGGTATGAATGCGTATCTCCCCCTATTTCTTCAATCTAAGACATAAGAGCAAGCTTTGTTTATAATTCAATATTTTCTTGCAGTCATTGCAACACCAAGCTGCTCTGTAAGTTGCTGTAACGGTGCTCGGTTACTTATCCTTGGAATTTATTAGTTTGTTGTATTTTAGTCCCTTGCGGATTCATTCCAAGAACTGGCCCTCAGCACTTGTGTCTTAGAGGAATCTTTTTATATTTTCTACTTTTCATAAGAAAATGTAGCTTGTTTTGCTGTTTCATTATTTTCTTTTGCTTCTTTGATGACACCTTTAGTTGGGTTTTTGAAAACTCAACAAACATACTACAGTATTGCACACCAGCCTTTTCTGGGATTGCATTCTTCTTAAAACTGAAAGGCAGAGGAGTCAAATTACCACTTTCCGCGGTCACTGAGGAGAAACCACCAAGTTTCGAAATATCGGTATATGACCAGGAGTTATATGTTAGTGAGTTTCCCTCCCTATTGGAGGATATAAGCTTGCTGAAGGCTCATTTTCAGAAGTATTTATTTTATTTCTTCCCATCCACCCACTCAAGCACATACTGTTAGTTAAGCAGAATCATCTGCCACTGCAGGTATGAATGCGTATCTCCCCCTATTTCTTCAATCTAAGACATAAGAGCAAGCTTTGTTTATAATTCAATATTTCTTGCAGTCATTGCAACACCAAGCTGCTCTGTAAGTTGCTGTAACGGTGCTCGGTACTTATCCTTGGAATTTATTAGTTTGTTGTTTTATATATATATAAGAGAAAAAAAACACCCGAAGGTGCTGGGGAGGACCCAGAGAAGCACTGTCTTCGCCTGCCTTTAGAGCAGTCCTGTACCACCCTTGGAGGCCTGCGCTGTGTTGACGATGGGTACAGGCACGCACAGGACACTCCATTAAGATATCAAGGGACATAACTGCTCCTGAACAGAGGTAAATTAGACTACAGGATGCAGCTCATAACAGCCTTAAAGTAGCATCCCCATGGGTGTACCAGCCCGTATTTCATTCATGACTGCAGAGCCCACGGCGAAAAACGCCACCCTCCAGCTGCCGAGCACACCCCACAGACCCAACCACCCTGCCCACGGACAGATGAAGACAGTGCCACTCCAGACACAGCCAAGCTTTCGCCATACGGTCTTATGTGCCCTCAAGAGAGAATCCAAAGTATATATGTATACACACACACACATATATATATATTATACATATACATAATTATTTATATATATATATATATATTGTTTTCCCCCACTACTTAATTGTTCAGCATTATATTGTTTGGTCAATCAGTGGGAGATTGCATCTCTTAAGAGATCCAAGTAAAGGTTGTTCTGTACAATTCTTAGCCACTCACAATGCTTGGGTTATTGAACAGCAGAGCTGACCACTCAGACTGTTCCATATCTTTTGACCTCCCTTGCATCCTTGAATGGATCCTCAAGCATAGGCTCAAAGATTGTCCCCTATATTTTATACTGTTTGAATAATGCTTTTAGTTTTTCAGCGACTTTTTTCCTCTCCACACTTTTGCTTTGTTCCATTTATTACCCTTCACTGGCTGCTTTGAGGCTGCTGCTGGATTCTTTTTTCGAACCCTTGGTGGTGAGAACACCACAGAATCATGGACTGTGGTGTGTCTCTATTTGACACCAAGAGCACAAACATAATTAGCCGTGTCTCCCTGATGAGTCCAATCCAGCGGACGAAAGGCCTAGAAGCAGGCAATACAAATAAATGTGCCTTTGAGAGGGATTACGATGGTTCCCTCAGGCACCTAGTGAAGGGCTTCTCATATTTATAATATATTCCCCCATTTTCTTCATCTTCAATTTTTTTTTTTTTTTTTTTAAAAGTTCAAATCTTTTGTCAAGTCATTACTATAACGACTGAAGAATTGTTAGCCTGCACTTGTTTTCCCCACTACTTAATTGTTCAGCATTATATATATATATATATATATATATATATGTGTGTGTGTGAGAGAGAGAGAGAGAGAGAATGCGTGCGTGCGCGTGCGTGTGTGTGTGCGCGCTCGCGCAAGCGCGTGTGTGTGAGCGAAAGAGAGAGGAGGGTGAGGGACCTGGTTCTGGTGTTTTCCCATTTCCAAAACTGTGGAACAAATGCCAAATATTCTAAATTGAAAATTTAAACGACATGCGCCGCTGAAGGGATTGGTGAAAGCAGGGAGGGGGAAGGAGAAGAAGGGGGTCGTAGGAGGGGGGAAAGGGATGGGAGGAGAGGGGATGCAGCGAACTCTCTGCAAGTCGATTGTTTCTTCGAAGGGCAAGTCTCGTGTACTGCAAAAAAAAAAAACGATGCGTGCGCGCGCGCGCACACACACACACACACACACAAATGGAAGTAAGAAAGGGAGTCGACTGGTGTGACTCGGCTCCCCTAACATTTTATGGTGTGCAAATGGCGAACACGATATCTATGCCTTTATAGCAATATGGACAAACAACGTAAGAGACCACCAAAAAAAATCCCATTGTTTATGAGTGGTTGTTTGTGGTAATGTAAGAAAAGAAAGAAAGAAAAAGAAACAAGATAAAGGTACACGTTCAGCTTCCATCACAACATTGCATAGCTAGTTCACGCATAGTTAGTGAGCGGATTTGAGCCCGATTTACCTCTTCTCCAACATTCCCCATAGGAAAGAAACGAAGCATCCCTTTGTGCCCACGTCTCTTTGTGCCCACGTCTCTATAAAGTGGTTAGGGATAGGGTTAGGGTTAGGGTTAGGGATAGGGTTAGGGTTAGGGTTAGGGTTAGGGATAGGGTTAGGGTTAGGGTTAGGGTTAGGGATAGGGATAGGGTTAGGGTTAGGGTTAGGGTTAGGGATAGGGTTAGGGATAGGGTTAGGGTTAGGGTTAGGGTTAGACGTGGGCACAAAAAGACGTGGGCACAAAGAGACGTGGGCTCAAAGATACGTCTGTGGGCACAAAGAGACGTGGGCACAAAGATACGTTCCCGAAAGAAAGACAGACAGAAGCAAATAAGAACAAGATGCAAAGCATATAAACGTACTCCCAGTTTTAGATCTATCTTGAATACGCGTGTAAAAAAAACCCGTCACACTCCAACTTACGTCATAAAAAAACGTCACAATTAAAATGTGTCATAATGTATTTCGTCACTGAGCTAAGAAATCGGCGAAGTACTTTCAGAGATATTCCATAAAGAAGAAAACCCGTTTTGGGCCGTTATAGCCGTTGATAACGGCTATTCTGGTAAAATACAACATCGGGCATCATCCGTGACCTATAATGAACATATCTACACATTTTCAGAAGATCGGCCCAGAAGTTTTGTCTGGAGCGAGTGGAACACATTTTGACCACGGACAGACAGACAGTCTGACAGACAGCATTTCTTCGTTCCCATTGTAAAGTACTCCTGTTCTGTAAGAACTGGGAGTACAAAAAGAAACAAAAGAAGGACGGAAGAAAATATAAAGAAGGAGAAAGAACGAAAGAGGTGAAAATAGTGACTAAGACAGAACGGCATATAGAACAGTACATAAGCACACCGTGTGCGAACGTTTGCTTCCGTAAAAAACACACAAACCACAAACAAACAAAAATTGAATAAAACTAAACCATAGCAAACTTGTATTGAAAACAAATGAGTTCAATAAAACGCTGCCACGCTCACTGTTCAAACATCCATTTCTGTTTCACAAGAAAATAAGCATTTAACAAAAACCGACAGGACTCATAACTTTGACTTCGACAGAACGTATTGCGTGAAAACTCCGCTGAGAATGTACCAAAGAGACGTTTCTACGTGGCCGTGGGATGAAAACGCTTAGAGCTTCGTTTCTAACCGTGGATAGATGCTACATTGATACTACTGCTACTGCTTCTGCTACGACTGATGATGATGATGATGATGATGATGATAGTAGTGGTGGCGGTGGTGGTGGTGGCGATGCTGCTGCTGCTGCTGATGATGATGATGGTGATGATGATAATGATAGCAACCAGAGACTGGGTTTGGTAAAGCCATATCTCCAAATCTAGTGGATCGACAGTAAAACTCTGACATGTAGTCACGACCACAAAGGAAGAAGTGAAACTCCGCGTTCTGTCAGGAATATAAAAAAATAAAATAAAATAAAAGAAGCGCTATTGTAACTGGGCTGCTCTCATTATTGTACTCCTGCTGTGGCTGTAAGCTGCCTCCTTCTGTCCCATCTTTCTCCATCTTATTTTGTCTATATCAATTCATACGCGTCGGGCTGTGCGACTCAAGTAAGGCTGCCCCCCCCCCCCCCCCCCCCCCCCCCCCCTCCTTACGCCCATTCCCCACGCCCGTTTTTGGTGCCAACTTGACTCGTTTGTTTGTTGGTAAGCACGGCTGTGTCTAAAACAAAAGTATTAAAAAATCCGACAAGAATTCTCGACCTGGGAGTGTTTCCTTTTTCCTCTGTTCCAGCAGCTCCCGCTCCAACCCTCTTTCCCGCTCATTAGTCCCCCCCCCAGCCCTCCCTCTCCCAACTCCCAAACCTTCACCTCAAACTCTTCTGTCCCTATTCTCTTTCCTGACTTATCGGTCTTTCCTTATTTTTCCAGTATTTTCCCATTTAAAAAAAATTACGATCGCGAGGTAAGAGACCGAACTTCCAACCAAACTGAAGCAAAAAAAAAAAAAAAAAAAAAAAAAAAAAGAAAGAAAGAAAGAAAGAAAAACGTGCAAAAACAGACAAACAAGTGAACACGCTGATTATAGTGTATACAGCCTAGCCGACCATACCAGCGCTGACAACGAACAAAACAAAACGAAACAAAAAAGAAAGAAAAGAAACAAAGAAGTTTAAAAAGAAAGGAAGATAAAAGGAAGGATGGAATGAACGGAAGAAAAGGGAGAAGGAAGAAACGAAGAAAAGGAGGAAGAAAGGAAAGAGAGAAGGAAATAAGAATGGAAGGACAGAAGGAAGGGAGAATGTATGGCATAATCAAAGAGAAATTTAAAAAAAAACATGTGTTCAAAAACTTCAGAGAATTCAATATCATGTTTTTAAAAAGCTTCAGTAATCTGTATTAGGCGATAAGGATCATGAAAGGTCAGATCTGGGGATCATCATTAACTGCAGTACAGCTCGATAACTCATACACAAACACACACAAACACACACACGCATGCACGCACGTACACACGTGTGCGCGCACGCGCGCGCGCGCAAACACACACACACACACACACACACACACACACACACACACACACACACACACACACACACACAATCCACGCTCACTCACTCATGCACACGCGCGCGCACGCATATTAAACATGACATGAGCATTCAGGACCCATTCAGAACTGAACATATAAATAATTTAATGAACAGGTACCCCAAACTAACACATGCAGACACACAAAAGAATCAACCAATAAAACAAAAACGCGTTCGCCAACAATATAGATGGAATATGTCGGGTTTTGTTTGTTTGCTTGTTTGTTTGTTTGTTAACCATTTGCTATAAATTTTTCTAAATGCACCAAATCGTCTACCCTAAGACATGCTACTGATGTATAGCTGAAAGAGAGAGAAGTAAAACAAAACTTCAATCTACGTGGTCTTTGATTCAGCTTTTATATGTTTAAAATCCACGTTACATTAGAATAGACTACAAACTGTCCTTAATCTGCTTTAAATCTTTGAATGGCTTAGCTCCTTCCTACCTTTCTGACCTCCCTCATCTCTATGTTCCTTCTAGCCAGTTGCGTTCTTCTACCGACAACACTCTGCTCAAAATCCCTCGATTTCGAACTAAAACCTATGGCGATCGTTCTTTTTCTTTTCAGGGTACCGTTTCTTGGAAGAAACTCCCAATATCTTTGCGTAGTTCAAACTCCTGTCTTCCTTCAAGCCAAGTCATCTCTTAAATAGCAACCCTCTTCACCTATCAACAGAGTTCTCTCTTCCCTTTCCCTTGCCCATCAAATTGATTCTGCGACTGGCGTGTGCGTGTGCGTGTGTGTGTCTGTGTGTGTGTGTGGGTGGTGGGTGTGTGCACGCGTGCTGTTGTGTCCGTTGTTGTGAGACCATGTGTGTGTGTGGGATCGCGTGTTGAGTGTGTGTGGGTGGGTGGGTGGGTGGGGGGAGAGTGTGGAGGGGGGTGTAGGTGGGTGAGTGGGTGGGTGTGGGTGGGTGTCAATATGCACCATTGTTTATAGGTGTATGGTACGTTTTGTAATTTTATCTTCTTGGTTTCATTTATGTTTTCTTTAACCTTTTCTGTATTTTTAAGCGCTTAGGGCTTATGATGTAAGTATGCGCCATAAATATTCATTATTGTTATTTTTATTATTATTATTATTATTATTATTATTATTATATTATTATTATTATGTATTTGAGCCAACCAAGATAAAGGTTGACTGTAGGAGAAGAAAGAAAAAAATGTGTACTGCCTGTAAATATTTTTTCTCCTTGCACGTCCAAGGTTGGTGCGCTGAGCGATTAATATTCTCATCATGAACATTCGATGACAATCATTCGACCAAAGACGCTCACTGGCCCTCTGTCTCTGACTGGGAGAAACGCACATGCATTCATCTTGGCCAAGTTTACAGAAGGAAAAAAATCTCTATTCGGTTAACGCTTTAGCGTACAACGCGTCAGAAAAATTAATGATAATGACAATGATAAAAAATATTCGAAAATCTGCAAGGGAGGCAATCTGTGTTCGAGTTCGCATTCAGCGAGAGTGATTTTGTCGTTTTCTCTAGACATCTAGATGCCGTTCGCGCGCACGTCCAAAGCAAGTTTGTCCAACATGTCAGCTGCATATTTCCGTCAGAGACAATCAATGCCAAAACGCTGGTGTTGAACGGTGTGCCTTCAATGCAGGCAGTCAATATACAGATCGTAATCCTAGCGTGCACTTCATATGAAATACTTGACTTTCTAGATATATTTGAACCATAAACTAAGGAAAGGTCATTCTACTGGCAATGGAAAGACAGGTGTCAACTTTATCTGAACATTTTTTTCCCCTTCGAACACAGACCTGCTGATCATTGGGGCCAAAAATGCAGCTCCAACAAAACTACTTTCTGGTGATTTTGCTTCACTGACGAAACGAACGAACGCAGATGATAGATCACAAGAAGAGACGACCCACACTGGTTACAGTGACGCCACTCGGAGATGACGCAAGTGAGTTCGAGCGTCCGCATGCAATTACAATAACAATTTATTCTTATTTAATTTTTGTTCTCTCACAAATGTGCGTGCGCGCGCGCGCGCGCGCGCACACACAAACACACACACACCACACACCCCACACACACACCACACGCGCGCACGCGCGCGCGCGCACGCCCGCCACGCACCGCACTACACACACACACACACACACACACACACGCACACACGCACGCACGCATGCACGCACACACGTACCGACATGCCGTCGACTCGCACTGTATGTTAGGTAGAGGTATACCGGCAGCCTCACACGTCATCGACGACAAAACGCTGAAAGGCCGGATTATTTCCTGCTGTGGAAACTTTATCAGCGTCGCCTCGGCTGCACACAAATGAAATTCAAATAATTATTGAACGATCTTCTTTTTTAAACGGACACATGAACACATACACACGTAGACTCTGGTAAGAACAAACATCTATGTGGGAGCAGGGTGAAGTGGGGGGGGGGGGGGGGGGGGGGGTAGAAGCGTCGGAGCTAACGAAGTAGTATTGTGGATTAGGAGAAGAGAGGGTTATGCAGAGATTAGAAAAGGAAGGAGGGAGGAGGGGGAGCAACGGGCAGGAAAAGAGATGTGGCCGTAAAGTCTTTGTTACAATCAAGATGATCGCACAAGAAACCGAGGTCCATTGAACTATAACAATAAACATTATAACGTCTACGAGAGAGAACGACGCAGACAGACAGACAGGGGACAGAGAGACATGAGAGAGAGAGAGACAGAACTGAGACAGACAGAGAGACAGACAGACAGACAGACAGACAGCCAGACAGAGACAGAGAGGATTGTGTGTGTGTGTGTGTGTGTGTGTGTGTGTGTGTGTGTTGTGTGTGTGTGTGTGTTGTGTGTGTGTGTAAGAGAGAAAGACAGACAGACAGACAGACAGAAACAGACAGGCAGGCAGAAAGAGGGGGGGGGGGGGGGGGGGGGGGCATGTTTTCGGTTCAAAGTGACAGGGTCACATGTCTTCACAGTATGGTTTCCTGACAACCATCTGGCTCTGTCCTCATTCGGTTCAGGAACTGGGTCTGGAGATTCTTGGCAATGAATAAAAGAGATGTGAGGGGCAGATGGAATGGAAAGGAAGGTGGGGGGGCAGGGGGAGGACGAAAGGGGAGAAGAACATGAGGGGGGGCGAGGGTGGGGAATGGCGAGGAAAGACAGAGGAAGAGGAGAAGAAGACAGAGTGAAGAGACAGAGACAGAGAGAAGCAGCGCAGACAAGGGAGACAGAAAGACAGAGAGAGACAGACAGACAGACGAAAGAAGCAGTGGAGAAGGGAAGGGGGGCGGGAGGCGGGGGAGGAGGACAGAGACAAGAGAGAAAGAGACAGAACAGACAGACAGCGAAAGACACAGAGTGGAGAGACGGCAGACAAGACAGAAATCAGGAAAGAGAGAACAGCAGACAACAGACAAGACACAGTGAGAGAAGACAGAGCCGCAGACAGAGATAGAACGACGACAGACAGAAATATAGTTATGGAGAGAAGGCAGACCAGAAGACAAGCTAGAGAAGATGAAGACAGACAGACGCGACAGAGACAGAAAAGAAAACAGAACGTAGACAGAAAGACAGGGTGGAGAGACAGGCAGACACCAGACAGAAGACCAGATGGAGGGAGAGCGGAAGGGGGGGGGGGGGGGGAGGAGGGGGAGGGAGGAAACGCAAGGCAAGGGAGTGCCCACACTTTGGACCGTTACCAATCAACGTCTGTTTCAGACATCTTACTCTCCACGGAACACACATTTTCTCATACTCTTCAACCCTATAGAATGACAAACCTTCGTAATCGACTTAACTGAAAACAGCTCCATTTGTAGTCATAATTAACAGATCCTCTTTCGGTTAAATAACTTCACCAGAACTTTTTTTTTTAAAAAAAAAAACGACGCTTTTGTAGGTGATAGAAGTTCCTTCTCTGCCCCAAAACGTCGTAATCGTAAATGATCGATCTTGACCAACCTTCACCGACTACCACCCCCACCCCACCCCCACCCCCGTCCCATATCCCACACCACACCCCCCCCCCCCCCCCCCCCCCCCCCCCCTACCGTGCCTTTCTTGAATATCCACACAGTTTTTAATCCGAGACAATGCTTGGTTTATAATACTTACTCCTCTCACTTAACGGTTCAACTTCAAGAAGCTCTTCAGTCATCAAACTGAATGAAGACAGAAGTGAATGACAGAAAGAGAGATGGAAGAGGTAGTGAGGGGAGAGGAACAGAGAGAGAGAGAGAGAGAGAGAGAGAGAGAGAGAGAGAGAGAGAGAGAGGAGAGGAGAGAGAGAGAGAGAGAGAGAGAGAGAGAGAGAGACATTTCGCAGTACAGTGTAAGAAATATGGGAGTACATCTACAAGTCTTCTACTGTGCCTCTGAAGGATGACCCACGAAATGCTAAACACTTGTAGGTGGTAAATTTTGGCTAGGTGGGCATTTTGGATCGTAACACCGGTTCATTGTGCTCTGGGTTAGAAAAAGGAAGGCTGTCCTTAATGTTTTTGTGAGAATGATAAACATATGTCATCCCTGACTGTCACAAAGGTGGTGTGTTAAAGAGTATGGCGGGAGGAGGGGGGGATACAGAGAGAGAGAGACAAGCAGAAAAACAGACAGACAGAGGCAGACAGACAGAGACAGACAGACAGACAGACAGACGGACGGACGGACAGAAAGGCAAAAAGCACAAAATGAGCATATTTTTATCGATGGCAGGAGAGGTTATGTTATGACAAGACAAGACAAGAGTTTATTTTTACGAGAACCTCATAGGGGGACATGAAAATAGTACATTCAACACCATTTCATCAAACCATGATAAATAGATTTAATCGACGTGATTTACACTCAGTATCATTTCATCAAAGCATAACAAATACATCCAATCAACATGATTTCACAACAGACTGCTGGGAAAATTGTGCATACGAAAGACAACAGATACAGTAACACTGATGTAAAGAGCCAGTTTAAAGGAATTCATGTTTATTTTCAGGAATTTGACAAGCTTTGTTATCTTGGATATGCCTTTGAATGTAAACAATAAACGTCATTTTAAGATATTTGAACGCTTGTGAAAACGTTTTGATAGATGTTTAATCCTGTGTTCATGAAAGAACTGACACTTCGATACATAATGAAACTCGTCGGCAAATTCTCCAGCACTGTACTTTGGTCACAGTCTTTCTTTCAGTGGTATACCTTGTACCCTATCTCTCTGCACGGGCAATCTGTGGTTCAAAGACCTAAAACGGCTGGGTGGGTAAACAAGATTTTCAGGCAATTGTCTAAGATAATGACAATTTACTTCTGAACAGCCTTTAGTTGGTTTTCTTTTTTTTTTTTTTTTTTTTTTTTTGGTTTCTTTGTATTTTTCGTTTTTGATTTTGTTTGTTTGTTTGCCTTTGAAATATTTTTCGACTAGTCTGATCTAGCCACACGCCAGTAAGTCTAGTTCATTTGTGTTGGATTTATTGAAGCGAGAAATGTTGAATAATACTTTTGTGTGTAACTCATACAGAAATCCATACATAGTGCTTGAGAACTTTGATGTATAATTAACATCCTCTAATTTGAACCAAAAGGTTAACATTCCTCTTTTGGCCTGAATTTCTGATGAGAATTGTCTAGTTTTACTATACACAATACATGGCGGTGATTTAAATAGTGACTGTACTTTGGTTGCTAATTTCGTCATGGTTGGGCAGCAAACTTCACAACCGTATTTATAACACGGGAACAGTCATTCCAGTAGGAAGTTTCAGTTTAATACCTAAAATTAACATCGGCTGGTTGTTTGCTTGTTTGTTTGTTTGCTTGTTTTTTTTTGTTTTTTTTTGGTTTTTTTTTTTATCTCTTAAAAGACCAAAGGTGGCTCTTGAAGCTCTAAAATGCAATTGTGTTTGTGCTACGTGGAACTTCTTGCAGTAATTTAAACTGCATATCCAAGTACTAAAGGCCGATGGTACCTCAATATTTTGCCCTCTATACAGAAAATGTGGGACGTTTCGACCTTCTTCCTTAAGAAAACACAACATCATCTTTAGTTTTGGAAGCATTAGTCCGTAAACTCCAGTTTTCACATGGGATTTAACCGCTGTGTTCAGATCATCTGCTAATTCAGTACAAATAACTCTATTATATATTAAAACAAAATGAACCTTCAGATGCGTGCTATCACATCTTCACACATCTTCACCCACCCAATACCTCTTGCCTCTCGCGACCCAACACGGTCAGTCCTTTATGTTCTATTGGCTGCATGTCTGTAGATCATTAAGATTTACAGCATAGAGCAAAGGAGACGAAATGTCACCGAGTTTGACATCCTGACAGTTTGTGCGTGCGTGATTATGTTGTTTGGTTGGGGTTTTTTTGTTGCTCAATTATGATTTTGTCAGTCTCAATATTAAAGAGTTCTGACGGTAATGGGCAAACTATTCACCTTCAGAACTCCCCCCTCCCCCCCCCCCCCCCTCCTCTCCGTCTGTCTGCCCGCATGCCTATCTGTCCGTCTGTCTGTCTGTCTCTCTCCCTCTCTCTCTCCCCTATTGTGCAAGTGCGTGCGTGCATATGTGTGATTGAGTGTGTGTGTGTGTGTGTGTGTGTGTGTGTGTGGTGTGGTGTGTGTGCGTGCGTGCGTGCGTGCGTGCGTGCGTGCGTGCGTGCGTGCGTGCGTGCGTGCGTGCGTGCGCGTGTGAGAGAGAGAGAGAGAGAGAGAGAGAGAGAGAGAGAGAGAGAGAGAGAGAGAGAGAGAGAGAGAGAGAGGAGAGGAGAGAAAGTGTGTGAGCGTGCGCTCGCGCTCCTCAGTATATGTGTGTGCGTGTGTAATGTGTGTGTAATGCGTGTGCGCGCGTGCGCGTGCGTGCGCACATAGGCTTGTGTGCTGTGATAAAGAAGACAGTCATCACTTAATTTTAACGATCTCTCTCTCTCTCTCTCTCTCTCTCTCTCTCTCTCCTCTCTCTCTCTCTCTCTCACCTCTCTCTCTCTCTCTCTCTCTCTCTTCGTCTTATTAAAAAAAAATGAAGGAATCTCAGATTGCACAAAAACTCCACCCTCAACAAAATCCCAGACACATGGGGAAAAAAAAAGTCTTCAAGCCCACCGGAGGGAGGTAGGTGGTTGCAAAACCGGATGAGGAAGAATGGGAAGGAAGGAGGGATAGTGTGGGCGAGTGTAAGAAACTTCTGTCAGCGACAGCAGCTGCAGAGGGCGGCAGCCTGTCGTCGTTTATTGCCTCCTCCACTTTGCATCTCTTTCCTTGTAACATCCGTCCCGTCGTCTGCATAGTTCATAAATTTGAACCATCAGATCTGGAAACTGGTAGTTTACCGCCACCCACACGCCCCTCATCTCCCCCTCAGCCACACTCCATCCCTCCTCTTCCCCTAACTCCCCCAATAATTCAAATGACATCTGGAAACTGGTGGTTTACTTCCTTCTTTACCCAGCCACTCCCCCACCCCCGTTCCCAACAGCCTCTCCTGCCGCCCCTCTCTCTTCTCCTTTAATTCGAGTTCTATCTGTCCGGAGAGTGGCAGTTTCTTTCCCTGCCTGCTATCCCTCCGCGCTCTCTCTCTCTCCCGGCCGACAACCATGACTTCCAAGCCGAGTATAAAGTCATTTCTACACAATGACCACAGAACGAACTGAAGGAATGATTGCGTGGGCGTGGGCGTGGGTGTTGGCGAGGGAGGGAGAGAGACGACAGAGAACAGAAAGAGAGAGGAGGGGAAGGGAAGAAGGGATGCGTGAAAAAAAAGGGGGGGGGGGGGGGGGGGGGGAGGGAAATGTGAAAAAATGGTTTTGAGGGATATTAAGGTGAACACTACATGCCTGAATAAGACATTTCCTTTTTCGGAACACGCTGATTGGAACTGACTCTCGGCCGGTTAGATAATGAACGGCCAAGGCGAAGACGTAGAGAATGTCAGACAAAGAATGCGAGATGGACAACACACACACACAACACACACACACACACACACACACACACACACACACACACACACACGCCCCTCCCTCATCTTCTGCTTCGTTTCCTACACTTTCTTTTTTTTTTTTTTCAATCGCTTAATATCTAGCAATAGTATACAGAACACGAATCGAAGACAAATGTATGCCGCCACGCACACACACACACACACACAAACACACACACACACACACATACAACATACACACACACACACACACACACACACCACACACACACACACACCACACACACACACACAGAGTGTTGACAACTCCCCATGTCAAAGAAACAGAACACACACACACACACACACACACACACACACACACACACACACACACACACACACGCACACACGCACGCACGCACCCACACACACACACAACACACATACGCACACACACGCACGCACGCACACACACACACACACACACACACACACACACACACACACAAGTAAAATGTTATTAACATTTTCATTTCTCTCTCTCTCTCTCTCTCTCTCTCTCTCTCTCCTCTCTCTCCTCTCTCTCTCTCTCTCTCTCACGATGTCTGATCTCGCAGACAGGGCCAAGAAAGGAATTACAGCAATCATAAGAACGATGTGGTCAATTGGCGAGCATTCTCCTGCCTTCTTTTTCAAACTTTTTGATTGTCAGATTCAACCCATTTTAACATATGGAGCTGAAATCTGGGCTTGACGCAAAATCAAGAACAGATAGAAAGAATCCATTTGTTTGCTCTGAAACGATTTCTGGGTCGTCAATATAAAATCGCCGAAGCATGTTATTTATGGAGAAACAGGCAGGTATCCTTTGTATATATTAACGTTTGTCAAATGTGTAAAGTTTTGGTTACGTCTTGTACATATGGACAATGATCGATATCCCCAAAAGGCCCATGAAATGCTTTTAAATTTGCAACGCCAAAATTATGAAACGTGGGCATGTAAAGTTAGAAATGTACTGTATAAGTTTGGTTTTGGGGAAGTTTGGGAAGCTCAAGGGGTTGGTAACGTTAACATCTTCCTAGCATGCTTCAAGGAAAGGCTTATAGACTGTTTTAAGCAGGACTGGCATGCGTCTTTGGAGTCGCATACATTTATAACGTGTATGCTTCTTTCAAGCAGTCCTTTTCAGTAAGTCCACATTTATGTGAGATCAGTTACATCAAGAAGTGTAATGTATATTCGAGATTTAGAATTGGAATGTCTCCATTGAAATGTCATTTTTTTTATGTATAGACCCTACCCGAACAGTGATATAAATTGTCCATTTTGTCCCAATGTTCCAGAAACTGAACTCCATTTTTTTTTTGTTTGCCACCAGTATGAAAACCTTAGACAAGAATTGTTGCCTAGAAAGTTTTATAGACAGCCTTCCATGTTTAAATTTTCGTTGTTGCTCGCGAATACGAACAAACGCATTATGAAAAGGCTGCCCCTCTTCATATTCAAAGCTTTAAGGTTAAGACATGAGAGTATGAATGTGATTTGATTTGATTATTGATTTTGAATATTCACTCCAATGTATGGGCAAATGGCCTGATCAATTAAAACATTCCGTCTTTTTCTCTCTCCTCTCTCTCTCTCTCTCTCTCTCTCTCTCTTCTCTCTCCTCTCCCTCTCTCTCTCTCTCTCTCTCTCTCTTCTCTCTAAAACACACACACACACACAACACACAGAGGGATGACGGGAAGATGGCGACCGGGGAACATCGACTGTACAGTGCTCTCTATAAATTTTCAGCGTAGGATGTTCAGAAGCATAGTGGAGACTTCCCCTGTGAAACAATAACCTGTTTAGTGTTTACAGCTTTCAGAGAAAGCAAAATATGATACGTTTGTCTTTGTGGAGGCCCCGAACAGACTTTTTTCAGAGCAGAGTGAAATATAGGTCAAACCGGTTTGTGTTCAGTGATGTGTGCCACCGTGTCGGGCTGGCTGACTTTAGCGTGTATGTTCTTTTCAAGGTGAGTGTGCTGTTTCTCTTCAACAGTCTGATGAAAAAGATTGTAGCTGAATGCACCAGGGAAAACAACAACCACTGTTATCTTGAAATTCCGTTTGCCAAAGGAACCATGGTGTGGGGGTACATGTTGATGTGTACAGACAGTACAATATCCGTGTGTGCCGTGCATGTGCCGGTACTGCTGACGCTGTGTGTTGGCAGTGCTGCTGTGTCCCTACGTTGTCTGATCCTGGACAGACTGCTGAGAAGCGGGGACATTTAGGAAAATCCTGGACCAGTTACTCCTAACAAGCTGGACAGTTTATCTGAGCACACAGCAGGTGAGAAAGATATGAGGAGATAGTACGTCTAAGCAGGATGAGAAGAGAGTGGGATCTCAGGTGTAAACACACATTCTGGAAATGTGACATACACACAGGCAAGAGATGAAAACAGCAAAACGAAACAATCAGACAGGAGCTGCAAGACATAAAGACACAGTTGAATAATGTATCCAGCAAATGTGAAGAAGTGTCTAATAAATGTGAAGAGATAAACCAAAGGTATGACAAAATCGAACAAGAAAATAGGAAGCTAACGGAGACAGTGACGGAAATTGCAGACGACGTGAACCATTTGTGTGCTAAATCGCAAGAAGGAAAGAAGAAAACACATAATCTGTCTGTTACAACAGAAAACACGCAGAGACTAATGGCAAATCTACACGAAGAAACAGGCAGGCTTGAAGATTTCTCCAGAAGGGACAGTCTTATATTCTTTGGGACACTACGTCAACAGGAGAATGAAGATTACAATGCGTCCACAGCTGCTGTAGTGGAAGCGCTGAACAGTGTGGGAGGGGGGGAAACATGGGTTGACGCGGATATTGTGCGTGCACACTGCATCGGTCGCTCACAACACGGCCCACAGCCGATGATATTTAAATGAAAAACTGGAGTGACAAAATAGAATTATTACGTACAGAGAATTTCGACACAAACTAGGAGAGTCAGGTGTTAGACTAGCCAATGATCTAATAAGAAGACAGGCTGGGCTAGTGGGCGAGAAGAGAAAATAAAATGGCGTTTTTCTCAAGAGGGACACAAATGATAACGGACAAGCAGCAAGAGTTAAGAAGAAGACGGGCAGAAACTGAAAGGACACGGCGGCCAGCGGACCAGGGAGTAGAGCGGGGCAACACCATGACTAGTGGAGAGGTCAGCTGCACAGCTGATGACGGTCAAGGTCGGCGTGACGGTAGTGCTGACGTCACGGGGAAACAGGCGCGGGACGAGCCAGGCGGTGACATCGACAGGGAGAAATCCACTCACGAGAAAATCGAGGTTTCCACGCCCCGATGTCAGCGCGACCTTGCAGCGGGGCTCTCTTCATCCGGTGACGGGAGTTTCACGGCAAAGAATACCCCACCACCTGCCTAGACACGGGGTGACGGAGGGGGCGGAGCTCCTGACAGTGAATCACGTGCAAAACGCAACAAGATCACGCCAGCTTCAGTAAGACAGGCCAACATGAGGGGATTCCTGAGGAGACGGACACAAACTGGGTCAGGGAGAAACTCCCGCACTTTGCAGTCCAGTGTGGCTGCCAAATAAAGACAGGCAGAACCACCGAGCATCGGAGATGTCATTTTGAATTACAATGTGGAGAATCTGTTAAAGAAATTACCTGACGTTTCTTTCGCCTAGTGTATGGACATTTTGATTTCATCTGCTATAACGGAAACATTTGTTGGAAAGAACTTTGACTTCAGTGATATTTTCTTAAATCATACCAGGTTTGTTGGACCAGCAAAGAAATGAGCGCAGATGGTAGGAATTCGGGAGGAGTCTTAGTAATAATAATGAATACATTTGATAAGTTTATCAAAGAGATAAGTACAGAATGTGATAACGCACTTGCAATTAGAATAGATATGTCTATTTGGGACTGCCAAAGATGTTTTATTTGTAGGGTGCTACATTGTGCCTGAAGGTGGGCCAGCATATGACAACCTAGAGCTTACTGATGGTATTTTGTTATTAGAAGAGGCATTATTACAAAGTGTTCAAAAAGACGACGTCATTATGATAATGTACGAAGATTTCAATGCAAGAACAGCTAGAGAACAGCCATGCACAGAAGATATGACGAATTAGATGTGAAGTATGGACAATGATACTAATGTGGTAGATGATCGAGGAGAAAGTGAACGCTGTTCTAGAGACACTGTGATTAACAAATTTGAGAGATCTTTATCAAATATGTGGGGAGATCTTTATTAGACATGTTTTATGTTTGATCTTTGCATCCTAAATGGTTTTTGTGGTGTAGGCAGAGAGGGTGGCTTTACTTTTGTATTTCCACAAGACAATAGTATCACAGATTATTTTCTGGTATCAGAAGACTTGTATAGTAAAAATAATGTAGAAATTGGAGATCATCTGTTTTCGTGACATTTACCTGTTGAAATGAAGTGGGTGAGTGGACAGGGAGGAAGGAGGAGCCCACACGTATTCAGCAAGAAGAAAAGGTGTTCTGGTCTGAGGATTGTGATCAACAGTATAAAACAGTACTAGAATCAGAAGAGTTTAAACAGTCTATAAGGAAAGCAACTAATTTGCTTGGTGCAGATGTGAATGGTAGAATTAAATTTCTTGTGAACAGTTTGTATAGTGCGGCTGCTTGCATGGTCAGAAAAGTAGGATGCAAGAAGAGAGAATTTGAAGAATGGTTTGATGGCGAATGTTATGCAAAGAACAGAATAGTGAAAAAATACATTTACAGTGTTTTCGAAGAGCTAAACCCCAAGAATACAAGAAAGAAAAGGAAGACACCTATATGAAAGAAAGAAAAGAATATGTTGATATGAGAAGAGCGAAAAGGAAACAATATGATGGGGGGGGGGGGGGGGGGGGGGGGGGGGGGGATCCAAAAATTAAAAGAATCGATGAAGGATTGAAAGTTGTTCTGGAAAACCAAAAAACCGTAAACAAGAAAATACTGGTATGAAATGAAATTTCGACGGCTGAGTAGTACGAGCACTTCCTTCCGTTTTCTATTTGTACAAAATGAGAGTGAAGTAGAGGATGAAAACTGTGAAACAGGGGACGATAGTTTTGAACCTTTATTCAATGATGCCATAACTGTACAGGAAGTATTAAATGGTGTAAAACATTTTAAAAAATGGAAAAAGCGCTGGTCTAGATGAGATTGTAAATTAAATGCTGAAAATCGTAACCAGTTAATAACTGATTTTTTTTTTTTTTTTTGTTAGTTATTCAACGTTTTATTTGAACGTGGTACATTTCCCACTGACTGGGCAAAACCAATTATTGTTCCCATTTATAAGAAAGGTGATATAAACAACGTTGATAATTACAGGGCGGTTGATTTAACAAGTGTGATAAGTAAGGTATATACACACATCTTAAATAAAAGACTGTCAAAGTAGGCAGATAGGGAAGGGAAAATAATTAAGAACAGGCCAGATTCAGGACAGGATACAGTACAAAGATCATGTATTTACACTTTACGCTTTGTGGAAAAAATCTCTTTAGGGAATACCAAATATATGTTGCATTTGTAGATTTTCACAAAGCTTTTGATTCAGTGAACAGAAACATTTCATAGGGTATTTTGAGGAAAATGGAATTAACGGAAAACTGTACGAGCACTTAGGGGCATTTACAATTCTGTTTGGCATGTTACGAGATAAACTATATTCGGATTTTTTTTTTAAATGTCCCGTGTGTTAGTCAAAGGCTGTCTTATGAGCCCTCTCACTTTCATTTTAATAAATTAACTCGTATAGTAATATCAAGTATTTACTACTATTGACATGCAATTCATTCCAGAGTCTGATTGAAATACTTTCCCTGATGGAAACCAATTATGTACTTTTGTTATCAGATACGAGTAAAAGCATAGCCAGTGTAAGACGGCCTTGACTTTAATCTTGTAGAACGGGGTTACCGCTTCGAACCTAAGCCGCCGGGCTTTGGTACGGGGAATTTTCCCATCGAGTAAATGGTTCAGGACCATTTCCCAACAGCCTTCGAATTACTATTAAACGCAGGTTGTTATTGTTAAGGCACCATAACATCTTGCACATCATGTAAATTCCCATCACAACTTTTCGAAGGAAGGCATTTGGCCTTAGTAGGATTACGGTACAATAGGCATGACGGAAATGGAAACGACACTAAGGGCATTAATTGGAATTTGGTGTCAATAAACGTAATACGGATTTTTTTTTACAGGAAACGATGAAGTAGGCCAGCTGTCAGCTCTTCATCGCCTACCAGTAAGAACCGTTGAATTTCAAGAGAGACGATTGATTGCTAAACAGCTAGAGCTTGGACTATTCTCGGAATTGCGATATGTATTTTTTATATTATTTTACAGTTGTTGGGCTACAAAGTCAGTTACACGCACTAAAAGAAGAGGCTGACAGATTTAACTTGATTGTGAATATGGATAAAACTATACTATGCTGTTTAGGAAAGAAGGCCATTTATCAGCCAGAGAGAAATGGTAGTATGGAGAGTCAGAAGCAAGGGCGACAAATGCATTTAAATATCTAGGGATGGTTTTTACGACCAAATAAAGTTTAAATAGAGGGTGGGCAGAAAAAAGTTGTAAAGCCAAACGTGGAATCATTGCAATCCTTAAAACGATTTTTTTTATTGCATTCCTTTGATTTGTCACTGTTTTGGAAACTTTTTGGCGCCAAAATTTGGTCATTGTTGTTCCATGCATCTGATATATGTGGACTTCATCAAAATAAACACATGGAGAAAGTACATGTTTTTGCCATCAAGCGTTTTTTGAACATGCCATTGCATGCTCCAACCAGACGATGTATGGAGATACAGGCATATTCCCATTGTACATTAATGTTTTTTGCAGATGCATAAAATATAGGTTAAAACTGGTGAAACTGCCAGAATCTAGATTGTGTAAGCAGGTGTATGTTTATTATGTTAAAACAGCAGATGGATTCGGAAAGGCTGAACTGTTAAGTAATGTGAAAAATGTTCATACAGAAAATGGGTTTAGGATAGTATGGCTGAATGAAGAGGTCAACAATTTGTTGTGTACCTTTGCTTGAGCGCGTGCATGGTGTGTGTGAGCGTGAGTGGTGTGTGTGTGTTGTGTGTGTGTGTGTGTGTGTGTGTGTGTGGTGTGTGTGTGTGCGTGTGTGCGCGCGCGCACGTGCGTATGTATGTATGTATGTGTGTGCATGCATGTATGTATGTGTGTACACACACACGCGCGCGCGCACGCATGTATGCACACACATATATACATACGCACGTGCGCGCGCACACACCATGCACGCGCTCAAGCCCTGAACCCTACCCCCACACCCTTCTCCAACAAAACACACACACACACACCACCACTCCGCCCGCTCCCCCCCCCCCCCCCCCCCCCCCCCCCCCAAAAAAAAAAAAAAAAAAAAACCCAAACAACAAACAAACTAACCATGCACATAAAGTTGCGCAGGATCCGACTCCACCTGATCGAACCCGTTCGAGGCTCTGCACTGGTACTCGCCGCGGTCGATGACGGTGACGCGCGTGAACCGGAGCGTGCCCGAGCGGTCGGAGATGCGGTAGTTCTCACCGATCTTGTACATGAACTCGCCGTCCTTGAACCACTTGATGCGGATGGGGAGGTCCCCGCCCTGCGCCTTGCAGGGCAGCTTGAGGCGCTTGTTGTTCAGCACGGTCTGGCTGCGAGGGGGCGTGGTGATCCGCAGCTCTGGGGGAAAAAGAAGAGAGGTGTGGGGAAAACGGGTAGGGTAGGGTAGTGTAGGATAGTGTAGGGTAGGGTAGGGTAGGGTAGGGTAGGGTATGGCGTGGTGTGGTGTGGTATGGAATGGTATAGAAACTATGGCATAGCATAGCACAGTATAGTACAGCATAGCATAGTATAGCATAGCATTGTACAGTATACGATAGCATAGGATAGCACAGCACACCACAGCACTGCATTGTGCGAACAGAATGGAGTATAGTATAGTATAGTATAGTATAGTATAGTATAGTATAGTATAGTATAGTATAGTATAGTATAGTAGTAGTAGTAGTACAGTATAGTGCAGTACAGTACAGTACAGTACAGTACAGTACAGCATGGCATAGAAAAGCATGGCATAGTATGGCGTACAAGACATGGCATGGAATATCATAACATAGCATTGAATAGCATAGTATAGCACAACTCAGTGCAATACAATACAGTATAGTATATAGTATAGTATAGTATAGTATAGTATAGTATAGTATAGTATAGTATAGCATAGCATAGCATAGATAGATAGTATGTATAGTATAGTATAGTATAGTATAGTAGTAGTGTAGTGTAGGTAGTGTAGTGTAGGTAGCGTAGCGTAGCGTAGCGTAGTGTAGTGTAGTACAGTTACAGTACCCGTATAGTATAGTTAGTACACTATAGTATAGTATAGTATCGTGGAGTATAGTGTGGTGTAGTGTAGTATAATACAGTATGGTACAGTATAAGCGGAAAACTGTGGTAAAATGTGTATATAAAATAGAGTAGCAGATAATGTGTTAGGAATAGTATAGAATAGAAAAGTATAAGATAGTATAATATAGTGTACTTATAGTATACTATAAAATAGCATTAACTTGTTATAGTATCGTATGGCACAGCGCGGTGTAGCGCAGTATAAGAAAGCAGTAAAATGTGTATAGCATACCTATGTAGAGCGAAGCAGACACGCCAGGATTAGCAGAGTGCAATTTCGTATAGTGTAATACAGTACAGTATTGTACAGCACAGAGCAGTGTAGTGCAGTATAATACACTTTTGTAGTAAATTACGTGTAGCATATTCTTGTATTGCGTAGCAAAAACTTGTGAGAGGAATACTTCAGTACAGTACGGTAATTGTATAGCACAGATAGTACAATGTCGATATTACAGTATACTGTATTTTAGAATGGTAAAGAACAGCGGAGTGCAATCCAGTATGGTATGGTAGGGTAGGGTAGGATACGGTACAATACAGTATAGTATAGTGTGGTGTAGTATACTGTAGCTTGGTATAGTGTAGCATAGTCTTGATTAGTGTAAAAGAACAATATACGAGGAAAAGTACAATAGAATAAGCACAGAATAGTACAGTAGTAAAATGTATTGTTTTGTATAGCGTGGCAGAAAAAGAAATGTGTGTATAGCCTAGAATGGTACGGTATAACAAAGTATAGTATAGCGTGGAATAGCATAGCATAGTACAGTACAGTACAACATAATATAGTACATTACAGTCAGAAAAAAATGTAAGGTAGTATAAAGCAGAGCACAGAAAAGCATAGTTCGGTACGAAATGAGATAGTATGATATTATATGGTGTGGGTATAGTACGTTATGGTACGGTATAGTGCTGCTGTGTGGAAAGAGTGGTGTAATGCACTTATTGTAGCACAGCACAGCCCCGAATAGAGTAATGTGGTGTAATGCAGCACAACATGATTTTGCAAAGTGTAGCATACTATAGCATAGCACAGAGTACAGGCATAACCTTCAGCACAACGCAGAGTGATGAAAGGTAGCGAACCATAGTTCACAGTAGCGTAGAGCAGAGCAGAGCAGAGCAGAGCAGAGCAGAGGACAGTACAGCCTAGTGTACGTTGCACAGCACAGCACAGCACAGCACAGCACAGCACAGCACTGCACAGCACAGCATAGCACAGAACAGTGCAGTGCAGTGTAGTGCAGTGCAGTGCAGTGTAGTGTAGTGTAGTGTAGTGTAGTGTAGTGTAGTGGTAGTGAAGTGAAGTGAAGTGTAGTGAAGTGTAGTGTAGTGTAGTGTAGTGTAGTGTAGTGTAGTGTAGTGTAGTGTAGTGTAGTGGAAATGTTGGTTGTTCACCACTGTTGGACTTCGAAAAGGAGTGCCAATCCATGAGAGAGAGAGAGGAGAGAGAGGAGAGAGAGAGAGAGAGAGAGAGAGAGAGGGATGCCAATCCATGAGAGAGAGGGAGAGAGAGACAGAGTTTATTAAAAAAAAAAAAGCCATAGCCCCTCATGAAGGGGGGTGGAATATACATATTATGCATGAATACAAGAATCACACACCCAATTTTAACAAAAAGGAGAATAATGTCGCATATGAATACAAGAAATCGTACGAGAGAGACGCTTGACGCTTGACGCGCGCTTTCACGTTGCGCCATTTATTGTGGGGCCCTCGGCCCGTCCACAGGAGTACGCAACATACATTTCAACATGACAACAACAACAAAAACATTTGATTGAAACGTTGATTGTAACATATTTTGTTTTCTGTTTAGAATTTCTATTCTTCATATATCATCAGTATTACTATTGCATAAGGGTTTCTCTGGTTTTTAAGGCATAGAAGATGTACATTGCAATATCTCTTATGGTTTCAGGATTATCGTTTTGTAGCAGATTTTCCAGTGTGATTGCGTTTCTATTACTAAAGTGTTTGAAAATGTATTTTGTTCGCAATTGCCTGTAATTTGGACACCACATTAAGAAGTGCATTTCTGTTTCTACTGTTGGGGCAGAAGGGCCTGTTGTTAAAGCTGATTATCTATATATTTTTTATTGCCATGTAGTTCGTTTATTCCTAATCGTAGTCTTGTCAATGCTTTCCTGAACTTCGCAATTGTGATTGCGCGAAAGTATTCTTCATTTTTGGTGTATAGTTTTAAACGTATGGTATGTTGTAAATCGTTCACTATTCGCTATTTTGTTATGCCAGTTCTGTTTGTAACAATCTATAATTCTTTGTTTTAGTGTTATGATAAATCTTTGCTCGTTTTCTACACCTTCATTCGACCAAACTTCAGAGAAGCCATACATATCTAAGCAGCGTTAATTTCCAGTGCCCAGTTCTGTGGTTTGTCAGTTTCTGTTTTTCCTTTCATATGCTTGTCTAGGTATCCTGTCTGGAGTCATCTTCATTAATTTGAACCATATCTGATTGCTTTTTATTGGACTATCTATACTCATCGGATATCTTCCTAGTTCCCCCGTATACTAAGTTGTTTGGCGTTTTCTTCCCTACCCCCATGTATCTTTTACATGCGAATAAATGTACATTTTCCACCGCTGAATAACGAGTCAAACCCCATACTTCTGCTGCGTACAGTAGCAGTGGCTTGACCTGTGTATCAAATAGCTTAAAATATATATTTATATCTAAGTGTCCTAAACTATACATTGTTTTCATTATTTCACCTATTTTCCCTTTCGCCCTTCCCGCATATTCTGAAAGTGAAATATCTACTGAGAGTTTGGTCGTTAGAAATGAAACCTAAATATTTGTAACTGTATAACTACCTCAATTTCTTCCCTTTGTAGTACCATTTTTCTAGTCTGCCAAGGTATCCTCCCTTTCTAAAGACCATGATTTTTTGTTTTTTGGAGATTAACCTTTAGTCCAATGCGGTCCGAGGTTCCTGCAGGTTCTTAATTTGGTTTTGCAAACCTACTGGAGTTCTTGCTATTAACGTTATGTCATCAGCGAATAGAAGTGAAAATATTTCTGCATTTCCGGTAAGAATTGATAACCGTGTCTTCCTTTTGCTGTGACATTGTCTGCAACTTCTGTAATTAGTAATGAAAAGATTAGGGGGGACAGTAAGCACCCTTGTTTCACTCCTGTGTGACATTCAAAGAATTCTGTCGTTCAGTTCCATGTCTTACGCATGCTTGTACTGTTTTATAGATAGCTTTTAGCATGTTAATCATCTTCGTAGATATTTTGTGTTTCTGTAGGATTTCCCAAAGTTTTTCTCTATTTACTGTATCGAACGCTTTCTGATAATCAATGAAGGCTACATACAATTTACTTCTTCTTCTGCCATATAGGCAGTTACTTATCATAGATGTTAGTGTGAAAATATGGTCTACTGTTGCGAACCCTTTCCTAAAGCCTGCCTGTTCTTTGCTAATTTTATTTTCTGCTTCTCCCCAATCATATAGTCTTCTGTTTAATATTGCTGTGTAAATCTTGCTTATGATGCATAATAAGGATATTCCTCTATAGTTTCCTGGATTCTGTCTATCTCCCTTCTTGTGTAGTGGTATAATCACCGCTCTTGACCATTCTATGGGGAAGTAACTATCTTGATATAACTTATTGAATAATTTCGTTAAGAATGGCACTATATTTTGTCCTATAGTTTTGAGAAATTCTAGGGATTTCATCAATGCCTGGTGATTTGTCTTTTTTTAATTTTTCTGTAGCTGATCTTACTTCGTTTTCGGTTATCTCTTCGTCTATTCTTGTACATGAATTTCGTTTAACACTTCTTCTTCTTGTGGTCCTTCCTCTCTATCGTTTAGTATTTCTGTGTCATGTGGATTCAAAATGCTTTCGAAATGCGCTTTCCACTGTGCAATATTAATAGATGGTAATGTGTTCTTCTTCCTTCTAACACTTTTTATGGTGCTCCAGAACATTCGGCTGTCCTTACGATTTTGTACTAGTGTGTCGTATGTTTGCTTTTTATACTGTTTTTTCTTTTCTCTAATTGTTTCTTTGTATACTGCTCTTTTGTTCTTGTAAACCTCTCTCCTTCCTTCATAAATGGTTGGGTTTTTATCCTTTTTCGTCCATGTCAGTCTATTGAGTGCTTGTTGTGCTTCTTTCTTTTTGATTTCGCATGTTTTATCGTACCAGTTGTTTTTAGTCTTATATTTTCCTCCTATACCTATTGTTCTGTACATGTCTTTCCCTGCCTCTTTTAGTAGCGTATTAAATCTGTCTATACTCGTGTCCACATCTCTTTCTATTTCTTCTGTTATTTGTGCCATTGTTTGTTTCGCCTCTTCCGATTCTATGAACTGGACATACTGTTGTTGTTTTGTGGGATCCCACTTTAGTTTCTTCACGTAAAATCTCTTGCCCTCG